>JAMPIV010002671.1:0-645965 GCA_024509875.1 Oreohelix idahoensis | reverse complement strand
TAGGCAGCCCCCCAAATGTTTTTTCCTGGCTTGTCTCAAATTTTCATTGGCAAGTTTCCAGCCAGTTTTTAAACGAGTGGTCAGCTCATTCACATATTGGTATAAGGATGTAATATTTTCCTCTGCCTTTTCATCAGTCCACGTTCTTTACAGAGTTTCGAGTGGACCTTTTATTGGCCTTCCAAATAATAATGTTGCCGGGGCCATACCGGTTGAACTATGGGGTACCTCCCGATAAGCAAAGAGGGCGGCGTGAAGGTGCTGGTCCCATGTATCTGGTTTTTCGTGTGCCAACTTTCTCAGGATCGACATCAACGTGCCATTAAATCTTTCCACTTGGCCGTTCCCTTGGGGATGGTACACACTACAATGGAAGTGTTTGGCCTGGAAGATCCTGAAAACTTCTGTTAGTTTCCCCTTGAACTGAGAGCCATTATCAGTCAAGATTTGATTGGGAAAGCCTAACCTTGTGAAAATTGTGAGTAATGCCTCTGCCACATGTTTAGAATCAATCGATGACAGGGCTACCGCCTCTCCCCACATAGAACAAGTGTCCACCAGAGTCAGAATGTAGCTGTTCCTTCTCTTGGTTCGGGTGAGAGGTCCCACAAGATCCACGGCAACTCTCTCAAAGGGTGTTCCCACTATGGGCATTTCCCCTAGAGTTGCTGGTGCAGTCCAATGCTTAGGTGCTACTCGTTGGCACTCTGGACAGGATTTTACATATCGTTTGATATCTTCAGTTATTCCTGGCCAGAAATAGTGACAAGCTATACGCTGTCCTGTTGCGCTGATCCCCATATGACCACTGAAGGGAATCGCATGCCCTAGTTCCAACACTTTAGTCCTATATGAAGTGGGAAGGACCAGCTGTCCGTGACCATTGGATTCAGATCCCGCCTTCCTATAAATCAACTTGTTCTTCATATAAAATTCTCCCTTGCCTGGAGGTGTATGAGATTTGGGCAACTTCTTGAAACACGGCTTGAGTGTTTTGTCCTCCGCCTGTGCCTTCCTCATCTCATCTGGATGAGTATTTATTGGATTTTCCTCCTCCTTTTTGGACTGTGATCTGGTCTGCACCGTTGCCAATATCACAGGTCTCTTGGGATTCCCCAAGAAGACATATCTACACCCCAATATCAGAGGGTAGATTGGGTCATTTATCACTGCTGCTTTTATGATTCCTTCCACATATCGCGTTTTCACATTTATCCGGGCGACGGGAAGTGTCATGGTAGCTACATCCTTGGTTGCAGTTTGAATCTCCACTGTTTCTGTGGTGTATTGATCTGCCTGCACCAGGTGAGAACTCACAACGGAATCATAATCTAGACCTGTATCATATAAGCACCTTATGGTGACTCCATTACAGATGACATCTTCACACACTGGGGGTGGTATGGTTCCTGTAGTTCCGCAGGTTTGACCTTTTTTCCCTTATTTTCAGATGTCATAGCAGCACAATGAGGAGGTTTCCTTCTACAATGGTCAGTGTCATGATTGTTCATCTTACAATTTTTACACCACCTCCTTCCTTGGTTGAAAGATTTTCTTTCATCAAATTTCCTTTCATCGAATTGTGGGGTTTTATTTTTATTGTCATACCATGGCCTATCAAACTGGTGCTTACCTTTGTTCTGATCTCTAGGATCAAATTTATTAAAGTTCTGTGGTGCCTTAAAATTATCTACCTGTTTCTTTTTATTACCTGATACCTCTGCCTGAGCTGCTTGATACCTTTCAGCGACATTCAATAACTCACCCAGTCTCTCTGCACCTTGTTCCATGAGAAACTATCTCAGGTCTGGAGCCATGGACTCTTTTAGTTGTTCTATAAGGATCATTTCCTTAAGATCTTGGGTTTTCCCCAGAGAAGTCCATTTCTCCAAGTATGTCTCCAACCGTGCAGAGAACTGGTGATATGTTTCACCTGACAGTAGTTTAGCATTCCTAAATTTTTTCCTATAAAATTCACCATTCTTTTCATATCTTAACAAAAGAGCCTGCTTTAGCATGTCATAATTTTCTTGATCATCTCTGCTCATTTTGGCAAAAACTTCATAAGCTGTACCACGAAGCCCTTGAGATAACTTTAAGCTCCACCTTTCTCTCTCTAACCCATACGTGGTAGCTAATAGTTCATATCTATTTAGATAGCTCTCGATATCATCTTCTTTCTCAAAAAAATGATCTAAATGAAAATTCATAGCTGAGGTTGAGGCTCCCTGACTAGCAGTGGCATCAGAGGTAAAGGGACTGGCACCATTTTCAGGAGCATGGCCTTGAAATTCCAACTCCCTTAGTCGTAACTCGTGCTCCCTTTGTAATCTCTTCTCCTCCTTTTCTGCTTCCCTTTCTGCAGCCTGTCTCCTTTCTTCTCTTTCTGTAGCTTGTCTCCTTTCTTCGGCTTCCCTTTCTGCAGCTAATCTCTTTTCTTCTCTTTCTGTAGCTAATCTCTTTTCTTCTCTTTCTGTATCTAATCTCTTTTCTTCTCTTTCTGCAGTCAACCTTTTTTCTTCTGCCTCCAATTGGAACTTCTTAGCCTTAGCCTCAATCTGCAACCTCTTAATTTCTTTTTCACCTCTAACTTTCTTTCAGCTTCTTTTTCTAATCTTTCAGATTCTAATTTTCTTTCTGCTTCAAATTTTCTTTCTTCACGTTCAATATATTTGTCACATTCAGTAGTGACATAAGCAATCATAACTTGCCCGTCCATTCCTAACTCTTTAGCAGCCTGCACAGCAGCAGATCGAAACTTTGCTAGGTCCGCCATTTTCTAACAGGCAAATGTAAACAATTCAATCTATAAATAATTATCTAAGGACAACCACAGGCACTGAGAGCTCAACCTTATTTAATTTCCACCCAAGGATACCTTTTAATTTGTTATTATTCCCTGAAATGAATTACCTCCAATATATATATAATAGGGAAAGATTCAAAATCCCGGACAGGACCCCAATATATGTGGTAAAGTTGGATATTATAAATATTTATAGGGGACTTAGTGTACTGACTGAGGTCAGCTGTGAAGGTAACTGTATCTAATGAGTGTGGTGTATTACAGATGACCTTACTTTGCTACCACATTTAGGCCTCAGTCAGACTTATTCTGGAATATTGTGATGACTACGTTGAATGTCTAGGGTTATGATAATGATGAAGTGTAAGTCACAACAACAACAGACAGATAAACAATTTAATTTAATCCACAATACTTTACAACACTGTGACACTCACATACATAGAACACTCTATAAGGCTATCTTAATAAGTCAAGGGTAACTTTTAAAAATATGTATTAATTCCTTCAAATATTAAATATCCTGATTCAACTACAAAGTGAACCAGGAATCACAATCAAATGTAATCACAAGTTGTATGTACACAATTTATAGATAGGATCTTTGTATTGCCATATATTATTATTGCAATTTGTGTGTAAGTTGTGCTGTAGTACTATGAGGTAATACTGGCTTTTCAAGCTAGGTGGTTGTGTGTCATCATGACTTCAAGTGTTTGTTTCTGGTGGAAATAATATTGGAAAGGTTCACAGTTTCTTTTTATTTGAAACAAATAATGTCCCTCTTGATTTAAGGTAAAGTCACTTTTAGAGGGGGTATACACAAGATTGAGCTGCTCTGGCCACGAACTCTTAACTTCTGTGTGGGCGGCAGGAAACAGTCTCCACTGCTCGCTTGCTTCACCGTGTTCTTGAGAACCAACACTGGTCGATATATTGACCAAGGAGTATGCTACCAGCCTCTGGATTCAGCAAAACTCAGACCAGGTGCTGCTTTAATATGTTAGTATCACAGTCCCTGAAACAAGAAGGGTGTACCTCCTACTTCAGAACTAATTTATAATCTATTTCCACACTGAAGCACAATACATAACAAACACAGAGTTCAGCGCGGTAGGCCAACTGCTAGCTTCTCATGTAACAGTATACACCAGTATTCCTCTCCCTAATGGTTACAACGCCTCTGCAATTCCAGCATTATTTCCTTCTATTCAATAAGATAGGTGTCATAGTACTATTTGGCAATTCCATATAGGCCTAGGCAGTTAAACTCCTCTCCGACAAGTTTTGTTCATGGTGGAGCAATTATCTAGGCTTTGCCTCATGTTTGCTACTGAACCACACACATACAGACATAAATTACACTGACAAACAACATTTTTCTTTCTTATATAAGAATAAGTGTTCTTAGGTCAGTTTCTTGCGCTGATTTCAAATTTGAAATCCGTTTATCTCTATCACGTCAGGTTCTTAAGATATTTGTGAATAAATATATTTTTGGGAAATCGTTATTTGCTCCGTTTCATTTTTACTATATAACTTTTTAAAAATTAATAAAATGCAAAATAATTCTACTTTTTATACTGCTAAAAGATGCATGACATATGCTACGTTATATTTCAAATAGTTACTGTATTTTGAAATAATTCTGAGTGAAATATGGCTTCTAGAAGTTGTAGAAATTCGGCGATCTGTTCTGTTACGTGTGCGGATATTTTACCGATCGTGTTCACCAGAAAAACTTTACACCATTACTAAAGAAAGCATATGACTTTATTTCGATTCGAAAGTTGATGATGCAAATAAATCTTGGAAGCCAAATGCAGTTTGTTCGACTTGTGCAAATACATTGGCAGGTTGGTTACGAAAATCGCCGAAGCATAAGTCGATGCCTTTTGGAGTGCCAGTAATATGGCGTGAACCGACAAATCACGCTACTGATTGTTACTTCTGCTTGACAAATATCTATGGTTTCACTTTTAAAACTAGAAAGTCTGTGGTTTATCCAAATATTGAATCGGTTTCGAAACCAGTGCCTCATGATCCAATCACGTGTCCAATCCCAGTTCCACCAGAACAATATCCGTTGGACGTGAATGAACCATCAGAAAGTGATAGTTTACCTGCTTTAGAAACTAATTCTGACTCGGATTATATACCGGTGAATGATGGTGTTCACTTAATTAACCATTCAGAACTTTCAGATCTAATACGTGATCTCGTTCTCACCAAAGGACAAGCGGAATTACTCGGTTCGCGACTCAAAGAATGGAATCTTTTAGCGCCCAATACTCCGATATCTAAATTTCGTCATAGACACAGAGAACTTGTTCAATACTTTGAGATGGATGATGACATTTGCTATTGCAAAGATGTAAACGGTCTAATGGTGCACCTCGGTCATGAGCACATAGTCAACGAATGGCGACTTTTCATCGACTCTTCCAAGACTAGTCTAAAAGCCGTGTTATTGCACAAAGGAAATTTATTTTCATCAATTCCAGTCGCCTACTCTGTTCATATGAAAGAAGCTTATGACAATATGGCTATATTTTTGGCAAAAATAAAGTACAATAACTACCAATGGCGGATTTGTGGAGACCTAAAGGTCATTGCAATTCTCACGGGCATGCAGACTGGGTATACTAAATTTTGTTGCTTCCTATGTGAATGGGACAGCCGCAACAGACGGGAACATTATGCAAGAAAGGTGTGGCCTATCAGGGATCGTATGCAGCTCGGGCATAAAAATGTAATACACGAGCCATTAGTTAACAAAGACAGCATCATTTTACCACCGTTACATATAAAGTTGGGGCTCATGAAGAATTTCGTAAAAGCGTTAAATAAAACGAGCAAAGCTTTCATTTATCTTCGAGAAAAGTTTCCGCAAATTAGCGATGCAAAGATAAAGGAAGGTATCTTTGTAGGACCTCAGATTAGGAAAGTTATTGCAGACAAACAATTCGAGAACTTGTTACATGGTAGTGAACTTCGCGCATGGATGGCATTCAAATCGATCGTCGATAGCTTTCTGGGAAATCACAAATCTGTCGACTATGTGCATATTGTTAAGCAGTGCATAGATGCATACAGAATTATGGGCTGTAACATGTCCCTCAAAATCCATTTGCTCGATTCGCATCTTGACTTTTTCCCTGACAACCTTGGCGAAGTCAGCGATGAACATGGAGAACGATTCCATCAAGATATCGCCGTAATGGAGTCACGTTATCAAGGACGGTGGAGTGTGACCATGCTTGCCGATTATTGTTGGATGCTTCATCGCGATGTACCACATGATATTCACCGACGAAAGTCGACTGCAAAGAAATTCAAGCCTACATAACTGTTATACTTCTTGTACGAATGATGTTGTAATACTGTATGCGTTGTTAAAAAACTTCAATTGCGTATTTCTAGAGATCCCGACCTGATAGAGAAAAACGGTTTGCAGATTTAAAAACAGCGCATTAAAATTGACCAGAACAACATAGAAATGTTAGAGAAAGAAAAAAAAAATTTTTTTTTGTTAGCCAGTGTTATCAATTCACATTCAATTTTCATCAAAAAGATATCAAATATGTCTAGCTTACCACAATTTCAAGGAAATATTAAACAAATACGTTGACTGGCGATGAGTTATGGCACAATTCCGATCTGCCTCTGCCCCAAGCTTTCATTTGAAAAATATGAGCTGGATCTCAACGCACTTGCTTCTCAATAAGTTTATTTTCAAAATGTGGCCCTGAACTGACGCTCCTAATTGACTATATCAAATGGTCTAACCAATGGGACCATGTTTACACAAGCTTTTGAAAAAATTTACTCTTCCTACCGTTTCCCTTAACAACCAAAAATAGTATTTGCAATCGACTAATCATGTTTAGGCTTACATATTCTTCTAGCCAATCAAATCGGATTTAACTTGTTGGCCTATTTCCCGTAAAATAGTGGTTTTAAAACATGCCACTGAGCAAATATGATCTGGTGCTGTCAGACAACCTCACTATTTTATTTTGGCTATAATTTGTTAATTCCTAGACTATTTGCGTAACACTTAACATATTCTTGGTCAGCAAGTCCTAAGGAACCCATATATAAATTTAATGGAGCTAAGTGGCTGCGTTCAAAATGTGTATTTTCTTCTACCGTTCACTTCGATACGATGGGGTGTCTTCTGTACTGTCAGGATTTCAAACGTAAAACAGTATTGGGTCATGTTTCCTAATAAGCATTAACCAGGTTTTTTTTAAAACCTTACCTCGTATTAGTAGTGTTTTTTATCACTGTCTATTTGAAAAAAAAAGTTAGTGCTTCCTGCCTTTCGCGTTCACTTTTTCATCGCGAGATGACTTACGATGCGACACACAGCAAGTGGCTCAACTGCATGCGTTCCTCAGTACATCTCTCTCTCTCTCTCTCTCTCTCTCTCTCCTAAGTCCGTCTGTCTTTTCATTACGCAGTGTATAAAATGACATTAATGCTAGTATTAATCTAGGTCATTAAGCAGTGTGCGTATCTCAAGGTTTTCTAAGAAACACAGTACCAGTTTTATTTTTGAACCGCGTGTAGTTTATGCAGTAGGCTTTACTAGTAAACGTGAAAGCGTTACAATATGCAGACGAAGTAGGAAAAGGGGGATTTTTGTACGCCATTGTGACAGCACTGTTCTTTTATCATTCCTCTTTCCTTTTATTGAATTAAATCGTTAGGCTTTACATTTACTTTTTAATTTAGATATGTGGATTTAGAATGTTTCACGACATGATCAACAGTCATTATATCTGTGCCACAGTATATTATATCAGTGCATCGGTAGTTCCTATTTTTAACTTGTTGAATTGATGGTATCCCAATCTGTGGTGACCTATGTGAAGTATGAAGATTACCCCGTGTTCACTTCTGCTAAGCTGGTAATACGCATCATTTTTATTGTGACCTGGATGTTCTACTTCCCGCTTGCTCCTGTATCTGCGCTTGATAAAACTCTTGCCTCTTCATAAGTTATCCTTGCGTCAAGTTGAGGCAGCTTTTCCTTTGCCAATCTGTCAGCTTCTTCATTTCCGGGGATGTTTCAATGAGAAGGGTTCCACTATATCACAACTCTTAAATTGCTGAAACAGTTTGTGAAGTGTTAACTCTTAGGTCATTCACGTATCCATTATTTTGATTCTTCAGCGTTGCAGTTACTGACAGTGTATCTGAGAAGACAGACACTTATCTCTCAAAGCTTCCTTCTGTCATTAGGACTTCTGCTGCTGAGCTCTCCAAAGATTTATCTTGATAAAATCATATATATTTTCAGGTTCCACAGTATCTGGAATTTGGAATAAGTGCAGACTATATGTTATGTTTTGTCTCTGCCGAGCGATCTACTTCCTGCAATCACATCAACAGAACGGTGGAAAATTGGTAATGATGATGATACTAATGATGATAGTGCTATTAACTGATGGTTTGATAGATCATGAAGATGACGATAAAAGACGATAGTAATGATTTTGACGAAACAGATGTGGTAAATAATTATGATACTGAAAACGTTGAAGGTGGAGACGGAAATTATAATGATGTTGACAGATATGACAGGACAATCGTTTGCCACGATACTTAAACAGAGAATAAGATCCATTGTGCAACATCAGTTACGCAATGCACGATTTTATTTTAAGAAAGGAATAGGATGCACCGAAATTATGTTCACTCTAAGACAGATCTTTGAGAGTACATTTGAATGTGATGAAACATGGAATCTATTTTTTTATAACTCGGGGGAAAAAGCTTTCAACAGATTAGATGGGAACAAAAAGTAACATATTTTAGGCAATTGTGAAATACACTGGCAACTTTTGAATAATTTTACAGCCGTGTACAATAAAAGCTTAAAGGCAGAAAGAAAGACATATCTATGATTACCGTACCACATTCAAACGACAGGATTGTGTGATATTCCTACATCTGTAAGAATAAGATAATATCAGAAGTAAATCCAAAATCACAAAATGTAAACGAATTATTATTTACAGTTATCAGAAGTCTACCTTGCACAGATGGTAACAGACTCCAAAAACGCATGGGCGCACTCAATATAACTCAGAAACATTATATGAAGATCAGCACGTCCAAAACGAAGTAATGAAGGTCTGCTGACATCCAGGCTCAGTCAATATCATGTCATCAATACAAGGTCAAGGTAGTCCCATAACATACACTGCTGCAGAGGAGTGAAATGTTAGAAACTCCCATATACTACGTCTCCGCTTTATGAGGTTGGATGACGCGTTCTCTTCCTCGCTTCCTTTGCTTTCCCTAATTCAAGAGTAAAGTCAGGTACTAATTTACAGCTGGTTAGACTAGAGTGTGACGTTACCGGAATTCGAACCCGGCATTTTGGCCTCGAGAAGCAATAGCTTTGACCACTTTGCCACTACACGTTCCCAACAGATGGTTGCACAAATATATCTGAAGTTTCCGTAACACGCCAAAATGACAGTGTTATGTGTTATCCTTACTGCTTAACATTCTGTATGGATTAGATAACATTAGAAGCAAGTCCAGAATAGTAGACCATAGACGAATTACTATTTGCAGATAACAGAAGTGTACCACACACATATGGGGAATGACTTAATGGTCGTTCTCAGTACAAATGGCGAGAAATATTATATGAAAATCAGCATGTCTAGAAGAGAAGTAATGAAGGTCTAAAGAAATACAAGCAGACTCAACATCTGTGTCACCAATACTCATCAATTCCTGACTTGCTGTTGTTGTTGTTGCTGCTGCTGCTTCTGTTGTTATTGTTATTTAACTAGGGCTGCTGAGCTTATTGCTGCTCTTTCTCAGCCAATGTCAAGTTAAAGAATAATTGGCATTTTCTACATTGTAAATTTAGGTTTTTCCTGTGGCTTTTCTTTCTGCCATTCCGAAACTTATTGCGTTATAGCCATGAGTTCCAGTTTCTTTTATTCGTATTCTATTCTGGTTTGGTCTGCATTAAAGGATCCTCACATCTGGTTTCAAGCTAGAAAGTAGAGGGTGTCGCACGCTATGCATTCCCCGCCATCTATGGGGGCACTCCTAATTTGCAGGCCTAAAAAGCAATGCTCTGATTCTGGGTTCTCGAAGAGAATCGTCACGTTATGCATGGAGGCACTTTCCAGCTCCCCTCTCCTGTCATCTATTCATTGTGAGATCCTCCTGCACACAGCCATCCAGGTAAAAGCTGGATTTAAGTCTAGGGCTTAAGTGGTTCCGCTCAGCTTAGTGTGCAATGTTGGGTTATCAACATGTTTCACCACAAGGGGAATCATGACGTTCGGTCACATTGATATGGCTTTTCAATCCCTGAATCGTTGGCCAAGCAATTCGAAGCTTGTCTATTTCCAGGATGCACAACATGGAAGTGCTGAATGCTCTTGGTTAGAGATCTAACCATGGAGTTCACGCTACAGCAGCGTGAATTCATTTGCATCCCATTCCTTGTTTAAACGGCATTATATGTGTGATGGTGGTAATAGTCTCTGTTATATATAACTGTGAACTTTGGGTACGTTTTACATCTACGTCAGTGCGAAAGTGATGGGACTGACTATTATGGTATAATTTGATGTAAATGATGATGAAAACGACAGTTATGACAACGGTTATCAATACGATGAACTATGTGTACCTTTGTTGAGTTTGTAAAACATTAAAACACTTGAGATGACATCAATCGTCTATGTTCGCACAAGATTACTCTTGGCAGAGTTGTAGGTAGAAGGATAATGATGCTTCTACCTCAAAAAATGTTCACAAAATATTTCAAATGTCAAGAACAATGCTGCATGAGGCTGAGCAATGTTAACTTTAGTATCTGACCCGCCGCCTTTCGTGAAGATGGGTTATGCAATAATTAGCTCGTTCAAACCCCCAGCTGAGTTAATTCAGCGAAATTCCTTATTATTAATTATTGGCTCTATAGATGTAAATATGTATATATTAAAGAATCTGATACATACGTACGCTCTCATAACTATAATAATTGAATCAACTATGAATTTGTAAAATAACACGTAACAAATTTAATAATCAATTATTCCTTAACAGTTTAAATCAATATGACTGATGGGTGAAATTTAGATAAAAAGCGTGTTCACTTGATAGCGGAATTTTAAAAGACCGTTGCGTTCGCCTTTTAATAAGCACTTAGCTCTTCAAATGGTTGAGTACCGCCGCAGGTGTTTCGTCTAGTCTTTTGTTATGAGGGCACTTCTCTACACAACTCGTCCAGTGTAGGTGGTTAGTGTCGAATCCCAATTCTTGAATTACAAACTAGTGGCGTATAAACTCTTACTACCAACTGGTCTCGTACAACGAACTTTAGAGAAAATAAAAGAACAAATGCCTCTGCTAAGTACATTGTGGTCGGAAGATTAAACAGGCGCCTTTTCACGCTGTCCGCCCACCAGTTTTGTCTCTCTGAGATTTTATTCTCCCTGAGCATATACATCATAACTCAGGGAATATGATTAGAAATCACCGTTATTCTTCTGGTTAATTTAATGGGAAAATGTGTCTGGACAGCGCAAGTGGCTTGTGCCTGAGGTTTCCATATAACAAAAAAATAAAAATATAAACACTGTGCACATGTGATAGAACCAAGGTTTACATATAACTCAAAAATGAAAATATAAACACTATGCACATGTGATAGAATCATCACTCATCACTGCTCCATTCGGAGTCTGGGATTACATTTGCTTTCAGTTTTCTGTAAGAACTAGCATAAAGTAATCACCAGCGCTTGTTGTAGTGGTTTACGAATATACTATTTTCATATTGTAATAAAGGCAATCTGTGTGACACCCCGCTCAAATTTCCCCGTTTGAAAATTAAATAACGTACTCCTAAAATCTATTAATAACTACAGCATTTGAAATTTGTCTCAAGACCACAGACAAATCAACCGCCAACATTTTAACTAAAGAATTTGAATTTTCCACTACGCCAAGTTAAAAAGGTTACTACCCCCTTCTAACACGCACTACCCCTCTAATAATAATCGTGTTTGGTATAGGTAAAGTGAGTGTGATTGTGTACTGGCAAAGTCGTTCACACAACAGGTGCGCACACGGGAGACATCGAGTATGGAACGACTGATGATGTTTAATAATAGTTTATTAACTCACAGCACATCATCACGTAGACATAGACGAATACAGGTACATCGAATCATATAATTTCCACACTGCATTAAATATATATAATACGGCCTGTCCACATACTGGCCTTATAATCGCTTCATCGCAGCTTCATAAATCTCCACACTACTCAACAAAGCCTGCTCACACGGCAGCTATAATAATCTTCATAAGGCCTAAACAATACTCCATTACTCAATAAAGCCTGCTCACCCGGCAGCTATAATAATCTTCATATGGCCTACACAAATCTTCATTACACAATAAAGCCTGCTCACCCGGCAGCTATAATAATCTTCATATGGCCTACACAAATCTTCATTACACAATAAAGCCTGCTCACCCGGCAGCTATAATAATCTTCATATGGCCTACACAAATCTTCATTACACAATAAAGCCTGCTCACCCGGCAGCTATAATAATCTTCATATGGCCTACACAAATCTTCATTACACAATAAAGCCTGCTCACCCGGCAGCTATAATAATCCTCATATGGCCTAATAAATCTTTACTGCAGTTTATCACATAGGCTGTACACACAGCGAAATATATAAGTCGACATTTTCTTAAGCACTACGTAGGCATACACTATCCAAAAACCACTGGGACTCGACCTACATGGTCCACGCCCAAAACACAACTCCTCTAATCACACACTAGTCCCGCCAAAAAAAACCGTCACGAGACTCGGCTGTCTTGAACACCGCTCTCGATAATACATGCAGACTAGCTGCGAGCTATTCACATGGCTCAAAACAGTACAGAATAAATACATCTCTATATTTGAGATTAAACAGCGTTCACACGCTTTTCTGTACTCTGTCACTCGAAAAATAGGAAAAGATAATTCTATCCTAAAGTCAAACAAGTATCCGCTTAATCAAGCGTTGCAACTCGAAATTTAATTTGTCCAAAACATTCTAAAGATTACTTCCCCTTCCATAAAATCCACTTGCAACAGTTACCACCCCCTCCGGAAAAAGAAAAGATTCTATCATTTTTTGAAAAAATTAACTCCCAAAAACAAAAAATTTAGAAGAAAATGAAGCTCTAACATATGCTTACAAAAATCATCTTATTTTAAATCAAATTATATCTACAACAAATATCAGCAATAAAGTGTAAAGTAGCAATTAAAGCATACAGCATAATCAGCTAAGTATAAAAAGTAATTAGCTAAATATACAAATATGATCAGTTCCAAAATTAAGTCAAGTGTACGTAGTACAAACCAAACCGACAACAACCGATCGAAAGAGAAAACACAAGATCAATCAAAAGAAGAATGATCTGTAAAAAAGAAAGTAAGAACTCAACAATACCATATACTCATAATTAAGTTGGACAATTACATGTAAAATAAATACAACTATCATAAGTAGATATATCATATCAAGTCATATAACCATTCCAACAATACAAAGAATGGAAGTATAAATGTTGAAAGAAGACAAAGTATACAAGTAGAATCAAGTAAAACGAAGATGAGGTACGAAAGTTTAAACAAGATATGAAATCCATACCGAAAAGACAACAGAAAAGAAGGAATGAAATGAAGAATAGTTACCAAAGACAGATGGAAAGCAAAGGCACGAACGCAGAGAAAGTCAATAACAGTACATACTAATAACTGTTTTGATCAGATAACCTATTCAAAAATAAATATATAAACATGATCGAAAGGCACAACACAAAATATCAAAGTATATCTATACTAACACATCACAAAAAAATAATTTATAACTAAACAAAACCTAATAAGTAATTTAACCAAGTTACACGAGTTATACAAAACTAAAATAAATAAATTATAGGCATCGAACAAACAAGTAATTGCATTGCTATAACTAATACGACCAACGCACAATCAAACGCTAAAATAAAAAAATACATCATAACAAAAAACAACTTTTTACAAGAACTAATCACACTACATATCAATGATATCGCACTGTCAAATGCTATGCACACACACACACACAATTACAATGCCCAAAAAAAAAATCATTTTTTTCAAAAGTACCGTACAAACATATTTTCTAACGATAAGTTACATAAAAACAATATTTAATTTTTAAGTAATTCAAAACGACTAAAAAACTAATAATGAAATCAACTTTTAACAAAATGAGCGAAACATAAAACAAAAATCCTATCTCGAAGAAACCTTTAAATCAACACATGTAAATTTAATTGAAGCTTTACGTTCTTTCGGCTGACAATTACGTTCAGCTCAGCTACAATGCTATTTAGCTATAACTTTATCTCTTACTCAACTTGATATAATATACTTCTATAAATAAATCTACAATCTGTTGCTACTATGAAATATGAAAAAGGTCCTATCAAATATTTGCAAAACAGAAATTCTCAAAACAAAAATAAATTTTCCACATAATCTGCTAAGAAAATAATCAAAGTTTCACAATATGTTGACAAATCCAACTACAAGATCATTTATGATACATGCAAGCTATTTTCAAAATTACATTTCACAACATCACAGATAATTCACATCTTCTCTGTATGTTCTATATATTAATTAACCATGACATCAAAACATGAGAAAAATTTAAATTAAGAGAATAACGAACACTCAGGACTATCTGAAAGTAACCACTACATCAACACAATAAATGAGTTTGTGCTTAGGGCTGGCAATCTCATCATGTACAAAAATATCATAAACAACACAGTTGCAAAAATTCTAAGTTGAACAGAGTAGTATAAAGGACAATAACTATATGTTACACATTATCAATCACAATAATATATAAATAGCATAAAAATGTATTAACATGTCATCAAACTACCGACATAAAAATAACAACAATAAAAAAAAATTATGGCAATCAAAAGATGCATAGAAATAATCATTACAACAAAATTATATGTTATTTCAAAACAACAACATGTCATGTACTAATATAGAATACAAAAATATTTCCTATCTAAAAAAAAATCAGACGCAAAATTTCCCACTCTCTTGTAAACATGCTTGACCTTCAGTAAGTAACACCTCAGATTCTAGTTAGACGCTGACAGGTTTCGGTTGACCACTCGAGCGTAAAGTTGACCTACATATCTGACCGTCAATATGTCACAGAAGCCTTGACTCTTATCGCAAAGTAGCTTCTGTCAACAAATACAAATGAAAATTTCCATTTTACTCAATAGTGAAATTTAATGAAGAAAAAACGTAGAAATCAAATTGACAATTACCCAGCACCGGCTTGTGTAAAGCACCGGGCTAATCACGATGTCATCAGCTCTTCCTATCACATGTAGATATCACAGAATACTTGGGGACAACATGACCGACCTTGAATGTCGCCGCTGCCGTACGCTGAAACAAAGTCTCACATTCACAACAAGTAGAGCAAGCTATAGTATTCAAGCATCCACTGTTATTTTTACTCTGTTTACCTTGATTATAAATGACTCTGGGCTCATGTTGAACAAAATTAGCACAATTGCGCTTATTATTTGTTCTATGATCAAAATACTTATTATTACCGTTGCCTTGTTTACAAATAATGACTTTAGTCTTTTGTTGAGGAACATTACTCTGGTGATGTAAAGCAACATTTGAAAAGCCATTATCTCTATTATACTTTCCAACATTCTTACAATCAAAACTTTGAGATTTGTTAAATTGTCTACAGTATCTAGGAAAGGGAAAATTATTATTTACTGATCTCCCTTGGTACTGTTTAATCTTGGGGTTATCTCTCTTACTAGAACTGTTTTTCTTTTCCCCTATGGGAATATATTTACCAATTGTTTCAAACTGACTGTGCTGAGTTTGACAACTGCTAGAAACAATAGTATCTCTATTGTTCCGCATATGGGTTTCATCTTTGGAACAAGTAGTAATAGCCTCAATCCCTGTTATTAATTTCTGAGAATTTCCAATAGCAGAGAAATATTTGCTCTTATGAGTCTTGACCTGAAATTTATCACCTTTCTTTTCATGATCAACAGAACTGGCTGTTACACAAGAATCTTTGTTGGTCTGACGCCAAGAATTATTACTAGAATTATCAGTGATATTAGAACTTGAAAAGTTGTATTTCACCCGAAAAGATCTATATTTACTATGTATGACATCTCTATGAGCAAAAAGTGTATGGGGCTGACTTTTCGCAACTTTCTGTCTATCGTTGTCAACATTGACAGAAGACCACATATTGTTATTCAAGACGATGTCAAGCAGGCCATCTACTCGTTTTCTTGCCTGTGCAATCTCCACATCTCTATGTGAGATCTCTTCACCTAATTTCTTGTTTAAACTCTCAACTCTTAAAACTTTGCAGCTTTCCTCTGCTAGTAAATTTTCAATCTTAGCGACCTTCTCTTTCTCAGCCGTCAACTCCACTAATGTCTCTTTCTCTAACTGTTCTTTATTTGCTCTCAACTGAGTCAACTCTAGTTGTAGTGACTGAATCTTAATATAATCATTGCTATTATTAAGCTCATTAATCTTTTCTGGAATCATCACATTCTTTTCTTCCTGTTGGAGACCAAGATTCGCAATATCATCCATCAAATCAAGAAGTGACTCTGTATAATCCCTATCACGTTTATCGGTCTCAACTTTCAATTTCTCACAAATCTGTTTATTTTGTTGGACCTCCTGTGTAATATTTTCCACCTCAATTTGCTTATCTTTCATCTGGACTTCCAATTGCTTTATCTTCAACAATGCTAAATCCAAACTTGCCTGCACACCAGCAAGTTCTGAATTTGATTTATCTAAATCACTTGTTAGTCTGGACACTGTTTCATGTAGCCTATTCATTTCAGTAGTACTCTTTACACAACTGTCCCTTTCCTGTAGGGCACTCCGTTTGTTCCTTCTTATTTGCTCCTCATCTTCTAACTCCTTTTTCTGATCATCAGCCATGTCATTGCGCACTATCTTACGTATACTCTTCATTATCTGATCGCGTTCAACACCCATATAGTGATACGAAAACAATCGAAGATCCATAACCAGTAACTTTGCTAAATCTTTAGCCATCCTTAGATGAGGATGAGAGTGAAAATTCTCCTCAGCAAAATATTTTAGGGCTTTTGCCGCATTGACCCAAAATTTGTCTATCACATGTTCCTCAAGCTCTGGGCCTTTTAATTCTTGAAAATCTCTACCTTCTTCCAACAAATAAGCCAATACAGGCCTCATATCCTCAGGATCTATATCATCATCATCATCTATAGTGATTCACTTACTTAATCAAATATATATAGAAATCACTTATAGTTATGACAAATTACTGTCGCAAAAGGTTGGACAATTACCTTTCCAGCTCACAAAGTTAACTATTTGTCAAGAAATGAGCTTATTCCTCAATTCTGTATCACCAATTCCTTTTTATAACACCTTTATCAAGTCACATCATTATCAGGAAAATCGACATATGTCAACAGCCATTAACACCTATGCATAAAATCTTAATCATATGTCAAATTAGACATAAACAACAATAACAACAGAATGAGCAATTAGGGAAACCCAATGACATGCATGAAGTGACACAATTTACACAAGAAAAAATCACTTATCTGTCAACAATCCCGTTCTTTTCCGCCACGACACTGGATATCACATAGACTGCTAAAACCTCCACTGCGGGAAAGCACTGGAACTTGATTCGTTTCTCTTCAGGTAATTGCGTCAATATGATATGTGCTTAACAATGCACAAGTTGACAGGAACCATAATACAGCACACACCGCAACTCTTGACTCTTCTTTAGTCTGAAATGTACACGGCAACTCCGTGTATCATAACATCTTGAACTTGTGATGGTGACAACTGGCACAGGTAATCCGAATATTGCAGGAATCTGTCACAACCCGTACAAATGTTGGTATACATACTGTCCAAGTCTAACTGAACTTCCTTGACCACTGCAGACGTTGTTGTAGTCTATAGGCATGAAATAGGACGTCAATTGCTACTGGTGTAAAGTTGCATACTACCAAATAAAGCATCCGTGGTTTCTCAAATGCGCCACCCAGGCAGATAATAACTAGGTCGAAGTACAGTAGATTCACTTTACCCTCTTGTTTCAAGTACATATCACTGTAGAGGTAACAATTTCTTAATCGCACACGCCACACAGGCACATCTTAAATGATATCAAATGATACGAAAACTACGCCACTTAGGCTATCGACACGAATAGTCGTAGATGTCAGATCCTGTTAACTGAAAACCACCAAATGATAATAATCGTGTTTGGTATAGGTAAAGTGAGTGTGATTGTGTACTGGCAAAGTCGTTCACACAACAGGGGCGCACACGGGAGCCATCGATTATGGAACGACTGATGATGTTTAATAATAGTTTATTAACTCACAGCACATTATCACGTAGACATAGACGAATACAGGTACATCGAATCATATAATTTCCACACTGCATTAAATATATATAATACGGCCTGTTCACATCCTGGCCTTATAATCGCTTCATCACAGCTTCATAAATCTCCACACTACTCAACAAAGCCTACTCACACGGCAGCTATAATAATCTTCATATGGCCTACACAAATCTTCATTACACAATAAAGCCTGCTCACCCGGCAGCTATAATAATCTTCATATGGCCTACACAAATCTTCATTACACAATAAAGCCTGCTCACCCGGCAGCTATAATAATCTTCATATGGCCTACACAAATCTTCATTACACAATAAAGCCTGCTCACCCGGCAGCTATAATAATCTTCATATGGCCTACACAAATCTTCATTACACAATAAAGCCTGCTCACCCGGCAGCTATAATAATCCTCATATGGCCCAATAAATCTTTACTGCAGTTTATCACATAGGCTGTACACACAGCGAAATATATAAGTTGACATTTTCTTAAGCACTACGTAGGCATACACTATCCAAAAACCACTGGGACTCGACCTACACGGTCCACGCCCAAAACACAACTCCTCTAATCACACACTAGTCCCGCCAAAAAACCCCGTCACGAGACTCGGCTGTCTTGAACACCGCTCTCGATAATACATGCAGACTAGCTGCGAGCTATTCACATGGCTCAAAACAGTACAGAATAAATACATCTCTACATTTGAGATTAAACAGCGTTCACATGCTTTTCTGTACTCTGTCACTCGAAAAATAGGAAAAGATAATTCTATCCTAAAGTCAAACAAGTATCCGCTTAATCAAGCGTTGCAACTCGAAATTTAATTTGTCCAAAACATTCTAAAGATTACTTCCCCTTCCATAAAATCCACTTGCAACACCCTCCCAATATTTATTAACAACCGTCGTAAAAATTAACAACCAATCGTATTGTTACCTCGTTTTATAGTGATGATAAAATCTTGGTAGTAGGAGAAAATATGCCTAATCTGTGCTTTGGAATAAAATTAAATAATTTATTTCTCAAAAACTAAAGAGAATTAAAAGGAGAGAGATATCTTGAAATATAGGGTTAATATTGTTTAATATATTGACATAAAGATTTCCCCGTAATAATATTATTTAGACATAGAAAATTTTATTTAAGTAATATTTTCAGTTCGGAAAAAGCACCATTAATTACTTAAAAATTATACAGATGAAAATGTGGAAGAATAATTAAATGAAACCTATATAGATAGATAGAGGGCATTTGGCCGCTTAATAATCTATTTTGATATTAAAAATCTGTCCATAAATAAATGAGATATATAATATATAAAATAAAAACAGACGAGCAAACACACTTATAAACTGCTCACTTTGGTAGCTTGGGGAAAAAGCTAAAATTTGTTGACGCGCGTTCTGATTGGTTAGGCGTAGTTGAGGATGGGGCAATAAGAATTAACAATTGCTTGCAAAGTCGGCCATTTGAAATTTAAACTAACTAAGCTGACATCCGCGGGAGAGCATGTGTGACCAAAGCTTTTGCCGTCTGGAACACTAAAGCAGTGGTAGAACCAATTTACTGCCAAGCCAAGCTTATGTTATGTGAAATTCTTACTTGAGGGTAAGGCAAAATAAATATTTGTATTGATATAATTAACATGTAAGGCACAATTTGTGTTACGATAGCCTAAGAAGGAATGCAGTCTTTCGGAGTGAAATAAATGCATAAAATATTTGCTAGTGGCTTTACAACGTTTGCGAATGCCAAAGCAGTAGACCAAAATGGATATTGGCTTTTGTAGTGCCATAAATGTTTAAATGTTATGTATAATTATGTAGAAAATGTTAGGACGAATTTATCCACAGGTTTCAGTGCTAGAGTAAGCACACCCTATCTATTGTATGAACGAAAAACCCTGTATAAGATGTTGTAAGGGAATCATTAAAGGGTCACAGGCTGGGTATGTACACCCCTGTCTATTATATGGAAGCGACACCTTGGAGGAAGGGATCAGAGCTTTGTACTATCACTGAAGAAGAATGTTTACACAGCAGTGGTGTTAAACAATGAAAAATAAAGACTGGTGTAATGATCAGCACACATAGCTGATCAAGGTGAGTTGTTACAGTGGTTATGTGTGGAAGTATTATAGATGAGAGTTATATGGGAGGGAATGTTCCTCTCATTTCAGGTTATATGTCAGAATACTTATTGGTGGCAGGAAACCTGGTGAGGGACGAAAATCTTGGGAATGATCGCTCAGCATTCAAGTTGTAGCTAGCCCCACACCTTCGACCAGGAGCCCCACATTTGTTGATTCTGAGGACCTATGGGCCAACTGTTTTCTTCAATCCATGCCAGTTAAGTCCTTTAGAAAAGGCACTGACAAATTATTGATATCATAAAGTTCCACCATAATAACCATAACCATAATAATAATATAATCACCTTGAAGTGATGAACCCAACAGTCTTTCCAACATATTAACATTGATCAGTACAAGCCGGTAAACAGAACAGTGGGTGGATTTCTTCAGTGATTTTCTTTTGTATAAACAAGAGACATAGACAGAGTTCCAATTTATTTATTTTAAATAGTGTAAATAAAAATTCGATTGAGTTTGACAATCCCTGTCCCATAAAATTGAGGTACAGGGAGATTAAATTGTAAAAAAATAATTACCTAAACTTCATCAAAAGTCTTACTTACTTTAATTTTATTGGGTTAAAGTTTTGTTTGACATTTTTCTTTTATCACATAAAATACATTACCCTAGACACGTAGCCATATAACATACCCAGAAAATATTTCCCAGAGTGAGATCTCAGAGAGGTAGCGGATAGGTACCCTGAGAATACAACATCATCAACAATTAGACTCAGGGCCTTACACAGCTTGACCTCACTCTGTTTACATTTAGTTGAGTAACACCAATAACCTCTCATATTACCACATATTGGGGTCCTGTCCGGGATTATTTACCATCATAGCCCCTGTATATTGTGATTGTGGAAATAAATAAATAATACAATTAATAAATTGGTGGAATTTGGTGAACTGTCAGTGCCTTTAATAAGTAGTTAGAAAGTTGGTTAATTTATAATATATTATTGTTAAATTTGCATTGAGAGAAAGGATGGCAGACTTGGCTAAATTTAGATCAGCTACAGTGCAGACGGCGAAAGAACTTGGCATGGAGGGGAATGCTCTGATTCAGTATGTAACTACTGAATGTGATACGTTCATTGATAGGAAAGATAGGAGGTTAGCAAAGGAAAAGAGATTGCAAGTAGAAGCAGATAAAGAAGAGAAAAGGTTACAATTAGAAGCAGATAAAGAAGAAAAAAGATTGCAAAGGGAGGCAGAAGAAAGGAGATTGCAGATGGAGGCTGACAAAGAACATAAAAGATTGCAAAGAGAGCATGAATTAAGACTAAGGTAACTGGAACTTCAAGGCCATGCTTCAGAAAATGGTAACAGCCCATCTACCTCTGATGCCAGTACAAGTCAGGGTGCCTCTAACTTAGCTTTGAATTTTCACTTAGATCCTTTTGTGGAGAAGGACGACGAGATTGAGTCCTATCTCAGTAGGTATGAAAGATTAGCTACACATTATGGGTTAGAGAAGGAGAAGTGGAGTTTAAAATTATCCCAATGGCTTAGGAGAACCTCTTATAAAGTCTTCTCAAAGTTAAGCAGAGAAGACCAAGAAGATTGGAACGTGGAATTTTATAGGAAGAAATGCTAAGTTACTGTCTGGAGAGACTTACCACCAGTTCTCTGCCAGACTGGAAACCTATTTGGAGAAATGGACTGCTCTGGGGAGAACCGAAGATCTGAAGGAAATTATTATGATGGAGCAACTGAGAGAGGCCATGGCTCCTGACCTGAGAAAATTTCTCATGGAACAAGGTGTAGAGAGGTTGGGGGAGGTTATCAATGTTGCTGAGAGATATCAGGCAGCCCAGAAAGAAGTGGCTGGTATCAGAAAGAAACCAGAAGATAGTAGTAGAACCCCACCAGACGAAGATGAGTATTATAATGATAGGGATCAACCATCTAGATTCAGACAAGACTATGATAGGACTTGATTTTATCCTAGAAACAGAAACCCTCAAGTAAATGATAGGAAACCCTACAGACCAGAAAATAAATGGTGTAAAATATGTAGGATGAACCATCATAATACAATTGAATGTCGTAGGTAAGTTCTTCCATATCACGCTGCATGCATGATAACAGTGGACAAGGGAAGGAAGAAACTGACAGACAGTCAGACAGAACTTCATCATCCCCCCATCTGTGAAAAAGTGGTATGTAATGGTGCTAAAGTCAAGTGCCTTTACGATTCAGGATTGGAATATGACTCAGTTGTGAGTGCTACCCTGGTGCACCCTGACCAGTATACCACAGACAAAGTGGAGATACAAGGGGCATTAAAGGATACAGCCACCATGACACTTCCCGTAGCCAGGATAAATGTCAAAACTAGGTACGTGGAAGGAGTGATAAGAGCAGCAGTGTGTGACGAACCTAATTACCCGCTGGTGTTAGGAAAAAGATTTGTTTTTCTAGGGAGCCCTATAAAACCTGTGATCATGGCCACGCTCCAGGTCAGGTCGACCCCTAGTAAGGAGGAGGAACCACCACTTAATATTCATCCGAGAGAGATGAGAAAGGCCCAGGCAAAAGACAAATCACTGAAACCTTGCTTTGGCCAATTGCCAACCAGCCATAACAACCCTAAGAAAGGACAATCTTATTTGAAGGAGGGACTGCTATACAGGAAAGCAGGAGCAGGACCCAAAGGATATGGACAGTTAGTACTGCCATGGAGTTATAGGGCACAAGTTATGGCACATGCCCATGTTGATCCAGACGGTGGGCATCAGAAAATTGGCACCACCCGTCAAAGGACATCTGTGAAATTCTACTGGCCCCAAGTAGCTGCTGACAATGCATAATTTGTGGGGGCCTGTGAAAAATGTAGCAAGGTAACATCCCCAAGTTGGGAAAATAATACTCAGGACAGAGAAAAACATTTCGGCAATCATAAACATGGGCCTAAAAGTAAAACGGTAAATAAAAATGATAAGGTAGATATAGTGGATAGGGAAACACTTTTCCACAAACAGTCTTCCCATAAAATATTTAAAATGGCAACTCTATGTATGGCACAAAGAGAAAACATGAACACAGATCAGTCCCACTCGACACAGGGTAGATCGAGATTCCTGGAACTATCTAAAAATAAAACTGAGGTTAATCGGCCAACATTGAAACCGAAACTAAATGTTAACCTTAGGAAAGTGGGGAGCGGACGTTTGAGCAATGGGGAAAATGATCAGCTCGCTTCACAATACGGATATTAACTTAGCATTATGAAGGGTACCGGCGACAGTGACCGGCCCCATACAGTCCAATTGGAAGTATTGTACGGACATTGGATTGAGATCCCACATATTATAGCAAATGCTAAAAAGTGGAATTGATTCTTGATGCAGGAACTCATTTCCCCTATTATATATTATATCACCAATTGCCGTTGGACTAAAAAAACAGCTGGTGAACATGGCCTTTATCTGAATGGCAGATTAAAGAGTCAGACCTGAATATTAGTAGAGGGTTTTTCCAAATTCCAGTCAAGCTTGAGCTCAGACCAAGTGTTGACTGTGAACATTTCGGAGGGGCACATGGAACTTATATGTTGCTTTTGGATTAGAAATTTCTCCGAGTGTTTTATCCAGGCTGATGAGGAACTTACTGGATCCCCTACATAACTCAAATATCACCATTTTATAGATTTTCTCCTCATAAATACTGCAACCTTGAGGGACATCTAAAACGTCTGGACATGTCATTGGACAGACTCAGAGAAGAGTAATGGTGAATATTGATTTATAATCAGCATGGGACAGGCAGTAGCACCTGCAGCTTTTTATTAACATAAGATGGTGCTTTATCGCTGCATTGCAGAGGTCTGGGTCAAATTTCCTGAGTAGTGCCTACTTTGAATGACCCACCTGCAGTAAACCAGAATTAAGCTAGGACATAGTTGAGTAAATTTGATCGAGATTGTAACACAGATAATAAAGCTGCACTAGTGGTGCAGGCTTTTTTAACAGGGGACATAT
The DNA here is from genome assembly GCA_024509875.1 of Oreohelix idahoensis. Lineage (NCBI taxonomy): Eukaryota > Metazoa > Mollusca > Gastropoda > Stylommatophora > Oreohelicidae > Oreohelix > Oreohelix idahoensis. The sequence goes on along the minus strand of JAMPIV010002671.1, from coordinate 621,448 downwards.
GTAATAAAGTCTATCTGTGTGGCACCCCGCTCAAATTTCTCCGTTTGAAAATTAACTAACGTACTCCTAAAATCTATTAATAACTACAGCATTTGAAATTTGTCTTAAGGCCACTGACAAATCAACCGCCAACATTTTAACTAAAGAATTTGAATTTTCCACTACGCCAAGTTAAAAAGGTTACTACCCCCATTTAACACGCACTACCCCTCCCAATATTTATTAACAAACGTCGTAAAAATTAACAACCAATCGTATTGTTACCTCGTTTTATAGTGACGATAAAATCTTGGTTGTAGGAGAAAATATGCCTAATCTGTGCTTTGGAATAAAATTAAATAATTTATTTCTCAAAAACTAAAGAAAATTAAAAGGAGAGAGATATCTTGAAATATAGGGTTAATATTGCTTAATATATTGACATAAAGATTTCCCCGTAATAATATTATTTAGACATAGAAAATTTTATTTTAGTAATATTTTCAGTTCGGAAAAAGCACCATTAATTACTTAAAAATTATACAGATAAAAATGTGGAAGAATAATTAAATGAAACCTATATAGATAGATAGAGTGCATTTGGCCGCTTAATAATCTATTTTGATATTAAAAATCTGTCCATAAATAAATGAGATATATAATATATAAAATAAAAACAGACGAGCGAACACACTTATAAACTGCTCAATGTGGTAGCTTGTGGAAAAAGTTAAAATGTGTTGACGCGCGTTCTGATTGGTTATGCGTAGTTGAGGATGGGGCAATAAGAATTAACAATTGCTTGCAAAGTCGGCCATTTGAAATTTAAATTAACTAAGCTGACATCCGCGGGAGAGCCTGTGTGACCAAAGCTTTCGCCGTCTGGAACACTAAAGTAGTGGTAGAACCCATTTACTGCCAAGTCAAGCTTATGTTATGTGAAATTCTTACTTGAGGGTAAGGCAAAATAAATATTTGTATTGATATAATTAACATGTAAGCCACAATTTGTGTAACGATAGCCTATTAAGGAATGCAGTCTTTCGGAGTGAAATAAATGCATAAAATATTTGTTAGTGGCTTTACAACGTTTGCGAATGCCAAATCAGTAGACCAAAATGGATATTGGCTTTGAAAATCTTGGAATGATCGCTCAGCATTCAAGTTGTAGCTAGCCCCACACCTTCGACCAGGAGCCCCACATTTGTTGATTCTTCCAACTGTTTTCTTCAATCCATGCCAGTTAAGTCCTTTAGAAAAGGCACTGACAAATTATTGATATCATAAAATTCCACCATAATAACCATAACCATAATAATAATATAATCCCCTTGAAGTGATGAACCCAACAGTCTTTCCAACATATTAACAGTGATCAGTACAAGCCGGTAAACAGAACAGTGGGTGGATTTCTTCAGTGATTTTCTTTTGTATAAACAAGAGACATAGACAGAGTTCCAATTTATTTATTTTAAATAGTGTAAATAAAAATTCGATTGAGTTTGACAATCCCTGTCCCATAAAATTGAGGTACAGGGAGATTAAATTGCAAAAATTAATTACCTAAACTTCATCAAAAGTCTTACTTACTTTAATTTTATTGGGTTAAAGTTTTGTTTGACATTTTTCTTTCATCACATAAAATACATTACCCTAGACACGTAGCCATATAACATACCCAGAAAATATTTCCCAGAGTGAGATCTCAGAGAGGTAGCGGATAGGTACCCTGAGAATACAACATCATCAACAATTAGACTCAGGGCCTTACACAGCTTGACCTCACTCTGTTTACATTTAGTTGAGTAACACCAATAACCTCTCATATTACCACACATATGTTGAGGTTGCCAGCCTCGTATGACTTGTACAACCACTTAGCAAGAAAAACATGTCAAATAATATGTACAACTCACCCCAACTTGGGATCTACAATCTCCTGGCACAGATGAATGGACACAGCAACTTATATTAGATGCTTCGAACGTTTTGTCTGAAGTAAATTTAGAATCCCTCTTATGACGAGTGCTTAGATTCCTAGGTATACAATCTTGGTATTTAAAAATGCGGGTTTTCTTTTAATCATCAAAGATGACTAAATACTTCGGTCCTGTCCTATTTAATTTGGAATTCTGTCCGATTCTTCTCTGGCTCCTGGAGTTGCTCTTTTGACGTTGTAATGCAGTCTGGCCTAGTTTCCGAATTTGCTAGGTTATATTCTCATTTCTTCCTTTAAGCTTCCACATTTTGTTTCCGACAAACTTGCCAATTACAGCTATTGTTGATTTCCTGCTCTCGATTGAATCAATCCTGCTCTTAGAACTAAGGGATCGGGGTGTTAATTTTAATTCTTCCACGCGTGTTTAAAATAATCACGTTAAAATTTAAACCAATGACCTATCTTTCAAATATGGCATGATTACTTCGGTTACTATTACACCGACTTGCCAATACATCTGTGGTCTCATCCCTAATGATTACCTTGCTATTAATGTCTCTTTATACATGTTGTATCGGTAATAAAGACGCCGATAACGTCTGGACAAAAATGATAAAGTGATTATATACTCAAATCTTCCGCCAGACAGATAATACCTGACATACGCGGACCACAGCCGGCTCCCTCAGACAGACAATATGGCTTCCTTTGTCCCCTCCTGCCGAGGTGTCGGGAAGCGCAGTGACCAACCGCGAATCACAGGTGGTCACTCGCCTGCTATGTCTGGGTCGGAAATTAGTTACGTCAAAATCAACCATTACATTCACGTTTACCGTCTGCATTAAAGCTAGCGAGACCACTTAAGAGATTACAATTAATCCTCAAGATAGTCAATTACCCGTGAAATGACACTATTGCAGTGTGAGAAAGGGTATAACAATTTAGGGAGTGTCGATAGCTAAATTCATGTGCGAAAATGAAGAAATAAATGGATAATGTAGGAGAGAAAGTAAAAATATAAAAGGACACCCACAAATATCGTCACACACCCGCACCCCCACAATTTCATTTTTTTTTTAGATAAAAGGGGCCTCTCTAAGAGTTCAAGCTTCAACGTCCCCAAAATGTAGATCCGCCACTGAACACTAGTAGTGGGAACCTTACTGAGCAGAATTACAAGACAATAATATAGTGCATTTCCTACTAAAATGTAAGAGGTATAAACAAGATAGAATCACAGTATTAGAGCAAGTGTTTCTCGTGAAATGACGTCTGTATCACATCACGAATTCTAAATATTCTGACCATACCACGTGCCATACATGGTAGAAAGATAAGATACACTGACCAATGAAAACGCTTTCTTGGTCCTGGGTTACTTCAGCTAGGAAAATAAAGATGGCAAGGCCCGATCAGTGTAACATGATTAACTTCGGAATTTTGGTACAGCATTATAGAAGGAGTACCACTTGGCAGAAGTTATCAACACAATATTAGGGATGTTACTCTACCCGTAAGTAGTAATACTTTTACTAAATATATTATAGGACGGGAGAAATCTTAGGTTAAATGCATTCGAAGCTTCAGGTTGGCCTAAATTTAGCAGTTAAACTATGCATAACACAAAATGCAAGTAGTAACCAAAAAAGATTATTACTTAGATATGTAAAGCCTAATTCCAAGTATAATGTAAGCTTTAATTGACTAAAGTCGCATCAGGAATAACGGAGATAATTAAAAAAGCAGTTTTCCTACATTGTACGATAGGCTAAAAGGTACCCACATTTTCTGATTTTGATTACATTCCTAGGGAGTTCCATCTCTTACGTCCGAAGACAAACTATAAATAGACTGGCCTAATGAACTAGGTTTAGTCACTATTATTTGAAAGCACAGAAAGTGGGGGAAAGCAGTGCATATGTTAATGCCAGCGTTTGCCTTCTGCACTTGTTAGCAGACCTTAATCAACCATTGAGGGCTAGTCTGTGTGTGCCTGAGGGTTTAATCCTTTAACATAAAGTCTACAAATAAGAAGAGGCTCCTAGTACTAATGTTGCAACGAATGAAGTGCCAGCCATTTCGTGTGTACAGCTGGAACATTCTCATCTGAAGATTTTACCCGGCATTAGAGGGAGCAATCTGCAGTGACTCAGCTAAGTTGCTTAAGGCAACTGTGCAGCTTATCCATACTCACCAAAAACATAACCGCATCCTGTTTGTAATGACATGTTAGTATAGAGTTTCAATAAACTTATAATAATAATAATAATTCTTCAAGTGAATGATCAAGCAAGCTTTGTTTACAAGATAATAGACATTTTGACCCAAGTGAAAAACATTTGTTGAACTGTTTATTTATTTACTGTTGTAAAATCTTTAAGTTTAAAACTTTTCAAACAGAAAAGAATAACTGTTTAATTAAATTGTAAATATTCACCAGAAGACTTTCTTAAATTCTTTAAGTTGAATTACAGTTCTTGTTGGTGAATTTAGTTATATAAATTACCCCTAGCAGAGTCAGAAACACTATTAAATATCATAATCACAGAGGAGGATCAGGAGAGGTAGCAGTTAGGGACTCAGAGTACTACATCACCATCTTCTCTGAGAACTTACATAGCTTGACCCTACCTTTGTGTCTATACACCCTTACTCTCTTCAGAGAAGAGGGTATTACTGATAAGACCAGACTCTTATCTGACACTATCCTGGTATCATCTGATACACCTTTATGTCCAGGATATCTTATTTTTAATACCATCTGAACCTCTCGCGACAGTGTTGAAAATTGGTAGACAGGGAACAGATTAATATTATAAACAATTAGCAAACTATCACACCATGATTAACAAGCTGTGGACTGTCTGTGCTCCGCTGGGAGCAGATACGTAATGTCAGTCGTGTATCTTCTTCTTCTTCCTCGTTCGCCCTGAAAAGGACGGTGGTTGCGTTGTGTCTGTTTACGCCTAAGCTGTGATATCTGCACCTTTCGGTCGACACATCCGACTTCAGCACGGCATTTTTTAGGGACCGGGTTTGCCTTCCCATTGCGATCCGCACTTGCTCAGCCAGACTGCACTGCTGCAGACTGTTTCCATGACCACCACGTGGAGGTGGAGTTCGGTCTTGACCAGCTCTGGTTCGCTGGTCCTGATGCAAGCAGTACAGCTATGGGTCACTGACTGCATTCACTATTGCTGCATCTTGGGGTCCCAGTCGTGTATGAGGGGTGGTCCGAAGAGTGGTGTGAACGGGACGACACAAATCTGCGAGGTCAGCAGGTCAGGGGAGAATGCAAGGGGAGTTCTGATTGGAGCAGGGAAGAAGGCAGGTCGGGGGTGTGAACAGGTGAGAAGGGAGAGAGCGGTGAGTTTTTCGGTGGGGGCGGTCGACTTGAATTGTCGAGTGCGAGAACGTATTGATTTGTATGGATACTGTGTATTTTCTAATCTTATTGTTCGATCTGGCTACTCGAGTACTGATCACAATCTAAGGATACTGACATATTATGCGGTTCTGCCTTACCGTGTGGGAGTGACGATGACCTACCTAGGGTCAGTGTGGGGAAATTTCTGTCCTATTGTTCTTGTCTTCAAATCTTTCCGGCCGTACTTACTCGACCATTTCTTCTAAATGCACTTTTTCATTTTCTATTGTTTACACCCTGATCGATCAAAGTCATCCTGTCCTATCTTATCAACCATTCCAGTTTTACCTGACTGTCCGCTAAGTAACATACAGCGCAGCCAATGTACATTCCCAATTTTGTTCTCTAATCCACAAAAATTTTATATTATCCTATAATGATCAAATTTAATTGATCATTTCCATGGTAAAATAAGTTTATTTATTTCAAATCGTGTTAATAAATAATTGATTATTAATTTTGGTATATGTGAATATAAATCCATAGCCTATTTAATCATTATTGAGTTGATTTGCACTCGTTTGACCTAGGTTTTTTAAATACATAGCCATATAGAGCTATTATACTAATATTTTGCTTAATCATCTTCAGCTAGGGGCTCAGAAAATACGAGTCAATGTCTTTCCTCACAGAAGGGGCACAAGAAAAATAGGTTCATGACAGCTTAGATGATCTTAGTCGATATGCTTGCTATTCTGTAAACTTCCTGTGAGGCCCTCTTAAATAGAAGTTTCGTTTTTCTATTTACATCTCTATCAAGAGCAGTGTATTTATGTTTTGAAGGCCAGTACGTGGCAGCACCTCGATATCTGTCACTTTGTACTCCTATGAAATACCAAGGATGTGGCGTAAAGAATGTACATTGAAGATATTGAGCCTTCTTTCTTGCTTACCATTGGTTGTCCATGTCTCGCTGCCATATAGAAGCGTGCTGGGGATGCAGGCATTGTATACAACATAACAAGTATGAATAATCTATCATTTTAGGACAAAGGAAAGCACACGCACAATCTGGACATTTTTATTTACCCTTTATACAACAAATTGCCAGGAGGAATAATGTCATAAATATGCAGCGGCAATAGAACATATTATTTATAATTAAAGACACTGTATCATAATTAGGGCCGACTCTTGATCAGTACGAGCTATGGGGCCGTACCGGGTGCCGTTCCGAAGGGGGGAGAGGGGGGGGGGAGGTCCGCAGTCATTTCGTTTCAAAACAATTTTAATTTAAAATTTAAAAACAAATTAAACAGACAATACCAAATTTAAAAAAAAAAAAATCATTATTTGCTTCTTTGAAAAGAATCCATTTACTGATTACTCGATCAGAAAGGAATTAGTTCTGGTGCCCACGCACGTTTGTAAAAGGTTGTTTTTTCCCGAATGCAAACGAATAGCGCGACAGATCACAACTTACAATTTAGACGAAGCTCGGACATAACGCACAATCCGAATAATTGCACCTTTTTAGGTTTAGTTCAACTGCTAGGAACACGTGACTCTTCAATGGTGGATCATCTTCGTCGCGTTGGAAATATTAAGACTTGTATCCACTACCGAGGATACATCGGTTGGAGGGCTTTCCTTTCGCGGCACAATTATCGGGTTCAGGGATCGAAACCTGGTAGCGTTACACTCAAGTCTACTCATATGTAAATGAGAACCTGACTCTTCCTTTGAGTTAAGAAAGGAAAAGGCATCGAGGAAGGATACTGGTAGCTCCATCTCCTAGAAAACATGGACTGAGTATGGTGAAGTCTCGAAACCTCACTCCCCCACGGCAGTATCTGCTATGTGACTACTGTGACAAAAGCATACACAAGAGTTAATCAGCTTACTTGGAGGCGAGGTTCAAAGAAGATTTTATCAAAAGTAAAAGAAGCCAAATACTTGTCTATCACACTGGATTGTACTCCTGACGTGAATAATATCGAGCAGCTAATTTTCACATCCATCACTAAACATAAAGTAGTCAATGTGCTAGAGTGTTTTATTGCTTACAAACCGGTGAGTGACTCTTCGGGTGAAGGTCTAATTGTCCTGTTCATTGATGAACTTGTAAAGATTTATTATGTGGACGTGAACGATTGTCGCGGCCAGAGATATGACCGTAAACATGGTAGAAACAAAAGTGGCGTGTAAATAAGAATTAAGGACCATTATTCGCGAGCTTCTTTCGTTTTGTTTTTTTAATCTGTGTGACTGTCACAGCTTGAATTAGTCGTAGCGGATGCTGTAAAACATCCGTGAAATCGGTATCTTTGTTCTGAATTATCGAAAGATTGTTCGTTTTATTCATTGGCTCATCGAAACGATGGGATAATATAACTAAGCACGCGGATTGACTTCCGTTGAAAAAGGTTGGCCAAACTAGGTGGAAGGGGTCGAGTTTCCTGCCTTGCTGTACTCCGAGATGTGTGATGCCCTTAAAGAGCTCTACGATGAGATGAATGACTTCATCGAACGCTAGGTCACTAGCTCAACAAATGAAACACTCTGAGCTCTTACTTATAACGGTGACTTGGTATGATATTCTGTTCCAAGTCTATATTGTAAGTAAGGCTATGCAATCTGAAACTATGGATCTGTCACATGCATCAATACTGCTGGAGAAGTTCCCGGACTTTGCGAAGAAGTACTGGTTAATCATCAGCCCCAAAACTGCCAGGGAAAGAATTTGCCAGCTGAGATCGAGCCAATTTTTAAAGCAGGTCGAAGTCGAAGGAAGACACAGAAGAAGAAACACCAACAGATGGCAGAATTGTTCAAGACGACAAAGTTTCTATAAAATGATTGATACAATTGAAAGTGCTCTGGTTTCACACTTCGAACAAATTTCAAAATTGAATAGCACATGGTAATTTTGTTTCAGTTCTGAAGACAGTTCCCAAAAAAATCAAAACTGCACAAGACCTGCGCCCCCTTACAAATTTAACTAGCGAAAAGTGTGATGTTTCAGTATATGAGTCCACCATCCAACACAAGTACAACTACCAGTGGAAGAAGAAAGGTGATATACGCAACAGATCTGACCCAATCCACCAGCTTCATAGACAGCAGGAGACAATCATTTTCCGTCTGAGAACTGGCCACTGCAGATTACTAGGCCACCTCTATTGCCACAGGATATCTCACAAGTATGAACATCCACGAGGAACCGAAATCCAGACCCAAGAACACATTCTCCAAAACTGCTTATCCCACGATGACTCACGGCACCTGACCTGGCCAGAGGATACCGTGCTCAGACAGAAGCTATAAGGCTGCCGCGCTGACCTGGAAACGATTGTGGACTTTGTCCTGGCGACAGGCCTGCAGATTTAGCATGACTACAAACTGAAATGTTAAAAATTCTATGGACAGCCAAAAAGAATAACGAGAATGTCATGAAACAGGCCAATGCGCAAAGGAAACTTATTTCACAAGTTATAAAGAAGCAATCCACGTTTTATTTGGGCATGTTATGAGAAGAGGAAAGCTGGAATATATCGTAACAACAGGTAAGATTGAAGGAAAAAGAGATAAGGGAACACAAAGAGAGCAAAAAACTGGACAGTTTGACATCGTGGTGCGGAAAAAAAGTCAACAGCAGAATTGATAAATTATACTGGAGACAGGAAGTTGTGGAGAGACATGATCTCCTACGCCACTAGGCATGGTACTTGAAGAAGAAGACAAACTGAACGCAGAAGAAGAAGTCATCATGTGACGTATTCTTTCCAGAACGTTGTCTCCATTACAGCTGCTCTGAACGCATCACGATTCTGGGCAAGTCGACCTGCATCAGCCAAAGACAAGTTCAGACTCTCTGTGATGTCCTGGGTCCACCGTCGTCTAGGTCGACCCCTTCCCCTTTTTCCAGGGACCATGCCTTCCATCCCTATTTTTTCCAGACTATTATGTCTTTTTATATGACCGAAAAATTTCAGCTTCCTTATTGCGATGGTATTTAAGAGCCAATTTGCCTCTATGTTTAGTGAGTGCAGTACTTCTCTGTTGGTCTTTTTTTCTGTCCAGGGTATTCTCAACATCCTTCTGTAGCATTTCATTTCGAATGATGTAACCTTTTTTGCAACTGTTTTATTAAGTGTCCAAGTCTCGCAGCCGTATGTTGCTACTGGGAATATACATGATCTGATCAGTTGTAACTTTGTTCCTTTGCTTATGCCTTTCCATAGGTTTTTCATCTGTATTAGTTTATGGGAAGCAATTGCAAGTCTTCTTTTAATTTCTACTGCACAGTCGCCAGAGCTGTTGATGATTGATCCTAAGTATTCGAATTCATTAACACTTTCCAGTTCTTTGTTATCAATTTCAATTTCAGGTATGGTCTTTACTTTGTTTGTTGTCAATACTTTGGTCTTCTTGGCGTGTAATTATAGATTCTGGGCCTCGCTGTGTTTTTTGATGGACAGAATTAATTGTTCAAGTCCTTCTGGGTTGGTCGATAGGATGTGGCCGGGTAGGGTAGTGGGGGTTGCTGTTTTGAATCGAGAGTATTAGATTTTGATTACTAGCTAGCCTGCTAGAGGTGATGATTTCTCTCTACAGACTTACAGGAATTTACCAGGTTCGGGGATAATCCTCTAAGATGTTTTATTTTTTAGAGCAGATGGTTATTGTTTGTGTTGCACCTGCAGCGATTAGCTTTGGTATGATACTTTAGTAATTTGTATGATGGCCACTTGCAAAACATATGATTCGTCAACAGCATTTGTGTTCAATGAAACAACTGTTTTATTTAACTTTCAACAAGAACTGGGTTAAGTCAAATGGTAACCACATCAAATTTTCATAATAGCATGTCGACATTTATAAACCAGCATGAAGGTTCAATATATTATTTCTAGGATGCAACATTCCTTTTTCCCAACATCAGGATCTTCCTTTGTAAGCATATCGGTCAATTATATGCCTATTTTGTTTTCATTGTTGCACATCTTGGAACATAGCCCTACTTGGGTTATGACCGTCAGCTCTAACTGTTTGAGCATTGTTAATGGATAGTACTTACAGAACTTTAGAATTTCACAAACACTTCCAAGAATTAATTAAATATACACAACTGTGTCTGAAGTTGATGTCCTCAACTGAAATCCACACTGATTAGACAAAGCATGTCCTTGCTTTCACGCTCTCAGTTCAATACTACCTAAAAACATGGCTTCGTCTCCCGTTCATTTCTGGGAAAAGGGAAGGACTGAGCTTAACCATTGGTTAGAAATCACGTGACTAACGCAACTCTGCAAGCGAAGCTTGGCCTAAAATAATGCGTGGCGTTTCCAAGCTAAAACTGGCCTAATTGAACATCTGCGTTAAGATTTTCTTTTATCTTCTGTTTCTATAAAAATTTATTTTATGTTAATATAGTCTATATCTGAAAACTCACGGTATACGCGGTTACATACAGATCCCGGGGCCCTGCAAATGTATCCCGTAGTTAGACATTTGAGTACTATCAAATCTTAAAAAATTTATCCCAAAAATTTCTTAAGTTCAAAAAAATGTTCAGAAAAGTTTAAAGTTCAAAAAAATTTTCTAAGTCCAAAAATAATTCGGAAAAATTTAAACTAATTCCTAAACTAGGTTCCTATATCTATGTGCGATCAACTTCTCTATAAAAACTTAGGGATGGACATCAACTTCAAAAAAAAAATTTTTTTTAACTATCCAGCATTTTTCATCACATTTTAAAATTGGCAACCCTGACCAACAAAAATATTCATTAAGTCATCACTCAAAAATATGGGGAGTGGCAACATTGGGAACATGAACAATAATATCCTATTTCATTATCATAATCCACATGCATGTTATTCCAACAATATAGTTGACACACTGTATTGGACATTGTGGGGGAAAACCTAATTCTATCTCTGTGTCCTCCGAGTGGTTCAAAATTTTATGTTATTTTCACTCCTGGTGTTTTAATAAGTTTTGGTCCTAACTTATTTATTGAGTAAGCACTCCATGTATATTGCAGTAGAAAGTATTCCCGTTTTTTTTTTTTTTTCAAAATATCCACATCATCTTTGCAAATGACGATCCAATTGTATAAGTCAGTTAATTTATCCGTGGTGATCCATCATGCTTTCTTTTGTTATTTATTATTGCATATGGGAAACAATTTCAGACATGTACATAATTATTTTCAAACCTCAATGTAACAATTTATTCTGATAAGCAATTACAATGTACCAAATAAAATGATTAAAATCTCATTACTTGTACTTGTTCATTTATTTTTGAAATAACCTGGTATCCTTGACAATATGTATCTGTTATCACTTGTTTATCCTTGTGTACCATTTTGTATTTCCTTTATTTTTTCTTTTATAAATCCCATATTCTCCATATATATATATATGTGGTGCTCCAATATTTTATAGGTGTGGACCTTTCCTAGTCTTCTTGTTTATACTGGGAATTCATCAGTATTGACTTTCAATGTATGACATCTAACAATATATTTATCAACAACACATCGACTAATCATTTGTAAACATCAACAAAACTTTCATAATTTTATCGCAATATGAGGTAAAATACTTTTGTACATATTTTCAGGATTTCGACACCAACTCTGCCTTCGCAGGTCGAAGGTTAGTCAGAGTTATGTGGTGCCTGTAACATCCGCTGACTACAGCCAGATGGGTGACTTATGGTACTTATGATTCAAAAATCTCGTCCGTCAGTTATCTTAAGTGTGGGGCGGGGGTCTATTTCATGGTATCGTTGACAAAGTTTGCAGCATTTCCAATCTAGGTATTCTTTTCTTACGTCATAATATCTCCATGATATATCTGTGACATGTCTATCCTTGGGATAACATTATTTTTTTTCATTATTTAATCCCCATTTTGTGTCCTTAGTACCTGTGGTTCCATGGGATTATCATAATCTATTGGTCCTTGTCTACTGATAATCCTTCAATAATGACTTCAAATATGGTCCTCATATGTGTAACAATCATCTGCTCTGATTTGTTCCATGTCCATGGTATTCATAAAATATTCCATTATCTCTTTGTCTTATCTCGTAACCACGAAAGACTAAGATTATTCCTCCAATGTTAATGTGGGGGATTTTGTGCATAAACATTACAACAAAATCTCAGTTGTGACAACATAAAGTTTCACCTTAATATAAAATGGCATTTTCATCATACATAACCAGTTGCTTCTTCATCTCATGGGTCATTAGTGGTTATCATCCAGTAATGGGGTGTTCAATGTGGGTTCAGCATATACAAATGCTGTAAAGGGGTATTTCATTTGCTAGGTCAGCATGTGCAAATGCTATTTCTTTAACATGGGCAAAGGCATCATCAACAAATAGGTGCAATTTGTTCAATCTGGGGTTAGCATATACTAATGCTCTCAAGGGATTCTTCATTTGCAGAAAATCAGCATGCGCAAATGTCATTGGGGTACTTGTGATATCAACAAAATATTGTTGGAGTATCAGGGATCAAGCTGGTGGGGTGTATGACTGGTAATGGGCAGTAGGAGTAAAAACTAATTTCTCACTCTGAAATGGTGATTTATTTTCTCTTTTTCTTTTCTTTTATGTCGGCTGCTAACCTCAAGGCAGTCAATGTTTTACCATACTGGCTTATCATCATCAAAATGTGTGAGGGTGGCATATACACATAATACATTTTAAAAAAAAATTCCAATTGTTTTTTTTTTTTCTCATTTTTCTGTTATGTTGTGTCTCTTTTCATTTTTTTTTCTTTTATGTTTGTATCACAAGTACTAAAGAATGATAAAAATCAATTCACTAAACACTAGATATACTATCAACATTTCTAATAGTAAATCCTAACCAATAGGGCTGCAAGTAATAGTTTAGGTTAGAATAGAATGAATGTTGTAGCAGTATCTGTTGTCAATAAGTGGCGAGGAAAGGGTACATCAAGGATCTCCTGATTACAACATGATTGTAATTCCAAGGAATGAATATGATTGGGATTGAAAAAAAAAATCACAAGTCTAGAATGTCGTCTCAATATAGTGGAAAGGAAAAATAGTAAGTTAAAGATGGTGTAACAGTGGGGTGAAGGAAATCTTATTATAGAGAGTCAAGGTTGGGATATGGAATCTCTTTAGGAGAATGTTTAAAATCTTGACAGTACTAATATACATCTGGGTCTAAAATAATAATGTACATTGGGGAAATAAATAATCCTGTGGAGAAAGATAGCATAACATGCAATACTAGTTTTGGGTATGAATTATGTGCTGTTAAGAGAAGTCATGGTAGGAACAGTATGATTGATCAAGGTGATAGATATAAAGGAATTTAGCATAATATAGATCAAAGAAATATTAGTATGGGGTAAGAAAAAGTACTGGTGTAAAGTGTCTGCATGAAAATGCACTAAGATGCGAAAGTACAGGACTCTGGATCTGCAAGGACAAGAAGTCTGGTGAATGAAGCGTGGAATATGATCAGTTACAAAAGTGTAGATCAATGTTACAACAGAATAGTGTGACACATGTGTTATAGGTAAGGTTGTGTAACATTCTAAATATTAAGAAAATGTCTGTAACTAAATAAGGGTGTCTGTAAACTCGTAACACCGTGTGTTATCAATTGTTTTGTTATTTTTATTTCACAACTATACTATCTAAAGAAAATCTTCCGTGGGCTGGTCTTGATGCATCAGTATTCTAAGGCTGGAAAAAGTTTCTCAGTGGGGCTTTTGACATCTTAGTCTGGAAGCAAGTCATTTGAACTGTCAGAAACTGAAAATAAAGTACATAGGAAGGTTAGTACATTGTTAAAAAGGTTTTTTATCACATATGCGTTGGCCGTACATGGAATGGCATGTACATTGAAGACTCGAGGGGCGTGTTTTCAGAATAGCTTTGCGAGGTCTTTGACTTTTTCCATCGCCTCGAGCATTGCAATTTCCAGACTGCTTAGGCGAGCATCATACTGAGTAGCAGTGGTGACGGGTGTGATAGGCGACGACACTGCATTTGCTGATTGTTGGGGCACCGAGGATATTGACGAATGCGGTGATGGCTTAACATCATTTGATTGCGGTGATGGTTTCACGGTGGTTGGGGTTTGTATGGCTGGAACATCTGTTGGTTTTGAGGCAGGTATATGTTTCGCCTTGATTTTTCTTCTGACCTGGTTGTGCTGAACGTTAGCACCGGTTACAATGGGCACAGTAATTTGCACACTGTTGTTTTTGACTAGTTGAGATGAGCCTAACACTTCTCGGCTTGGTTTTGGAACATGATTGCGTTTCTTCAGAATCTTTCGTCTGATATAGTTGTGCTGTATACGCGGAATTTTGTTGCTAGGGATTGAGTCATCAGATTCTGTTTTATAGGCGCGTTTGACGCTGGAGCTGACTGGTACAAATAATGTACTATCCGCATCACTGGTTTCAATAGAACTAGCTGTATCAATGTCTGTTTCTTGTTCGTATAATTCTACCATTTCTCTGTCATTATGTTCGTTGGGGTCTGACAAAGCTGTGCCGGGGTTGACACTGTAGTTTCTCATTTCTTGTTGCGTTTCGTCTTCATAAAGATTGCTGGTATATGGTTCAACAATCTGCTTGGGTATAGTTTCTTCAGGATCTGATTGTTCTGAACGAGCAATCTTGTTCTTGTGGTATAGCAGTGTTTGGTTTTCACTAGTGTTAAAACTAGAACTGCCTGAACTGGGGGTGTGATAGGTATCAGCTGACGATTTATCACTGCGGGAGTAAGTTTGAGTGTGGATATAAGGTGCTTTCGTGTTGTCATCGTGTGACGTCTGTGGCATGATTTCTTCATTTCTAATGCGCAGGTCTCTGTCTTGGAGTCGATTACGCAATTCAAGTGGTGGGATATCTTCTTCGCTTTCGGACGAGTCTCGTTGTTGTCTTGCTCGATGTAGTGCATCGGTGGGTGGTCTGGGTATGCGGTCGTCTTGGTAAAATTCAGAGTCTGTCGTCTCTGACTCTGATATGTCAGACGGATCTGTACTGGATGGATTATAATTTAGGGTGGCCTTTCTGACTGGTCTTGTATTTGTCGTCAGAGGCGGAATGGGCCTGTGATTATCAATTTTGATTTGTTTTACGTGAGCTTTTGTTTGGTGTTGTTTCTCTTCATTCCAAATAATGAAGTTTACAGGCGTAGTTTGTTTCATGATTTTGTAGCCATCTAACCATCGGTCATCGAATTTTGAACTGCGTACATGTTTCTTGTAGTATACTCTGTCTCCTATTTTGTACGTTGGTAGCTTGGCTGATTTATCATGTTGTTTCTGTTTCTTGTGAAATGCCTTCTGCGTATTTCGTTGTGCAATCTGGTGAGCTTTATACTTTTCTTGAAGGATTATTTCGATGGGGTCTTCTCCCATGTATTTTCTTTGTGGGCGAAGTAGGTTGTCTAACGGAAAGTTGGGTTCTCTTCCGTATAGCATGAGAAAGGGTGACATTCCTGTGGTATCGTTGACGTTTACTCGGATGGCTTCAAGAGCTTGGTTAATGTATAGGTCCCAGTATTGGTGGTTCCCTTTGATATATTTGCTAATAATATCATGTAGGGTGGCGTGCATGCGTTCATTTCTGCCATTTGCATTTGGGCAATAATAAGTGGTTGTAGTATGCTCAATATTCAGCTGGTGTAAGGTGGCTTTAAATGGGTTACCGATAAACTGTTTACCGTTGTCTGAAATGATTCGTTTTGGACAGCCATGCCTGGGAATGAATTCTTGTAAAAAAATTTGCGTGATGGACTGCGATGTGGCATCACTGAGTGGGTAACTTTCTGGCCAAACAGAGTATTGGTCAACTATGTGCAGGAGGTATTTGTTGCCTGATTGGGTGAGTGGGTAAGGACCTGATAAGTCAATGCTCACTGTTTGCATGGGGTAATGGGAAGGTTGCATTTCTTGAAGGGGAATTAAATGTGGCTTCATGTTTCTCAATTTACATGTTCTACAGGTGGCTACATATTCTGTAATGTCTTTGTAGAAAGTTTGCCAATAATACCTTTTCTTTATAACATCAATTGTTTTGTCTCTTCCCATGTGCCCGTTGTTATCATGAAACTGTAGCAATACTTCTGGGACTAGATGTGCTGGAATGACTTTTCTTAGTGTCCCTTCTTGTTTCTGGTCAATATAGTATAGAGCTCCATCCGTTGGGTGTACTGTAAAATCTTTACTTTTTGTTGGGTTTTCCTTCACGTATTGTGAGCAGCTTGACAATTTCTGCATCTTTTGCTTGTTCTACTCTCATGTCAAACATATCTTGACTTTCTTCTTCTACTTGAGTGGCGGAATCTGAGGTACTTCTTCGACTTGATGAAGTAATTTCATTAATTTCTTTAGCGTTATCGTCAATCTCTGAGGATGTGCCATCATTTTTGACTCTATTTGTTTTCACTTCAGTTTCATCATCATATTTAATCCTGGATAAGAGGTCTGCACAGGTGTTCATTTCGCCTGGGATATGTTCGATAGTGGTGTCGTAGGACTGCAAATTCATTGCCCATGTCTGTAACTTCTTTGGCTGTTCTTGTGTTTTGGTGAGCCAGTTAACCAAAGGTTGATGATCAGTTCTTATAATGAGTTTAGTTCCTCTGACATAAAAGTCAAACTTTTGTACTGCATAGTGAATAGCATATGCTTCTTTCTCAGTGGTGGTCCACCGTTTTTGTGACTTTGACAATGCGTGGGATAGGAATGCAATGGGTTTCTCATTGGGAATGTTTGGTAGGATGGGTGTTTCATCTTCTAGTATTGGTTGTACCAAACATGCACCAATTGCGTTATCTGAGGCATCGGCGTATAGTATCATGGGCTGAGAAATATCTGGATGTCCAAGCAGTGGGATGGTGGTTAGGGCATTTTTAAGATACTCAAAGGATCTCTGGCAGTCTTCTGTCCATCTGAAGCGTGCATACTTGCGGGTAAGGGCTATCAAAGGCTCTGCTGCTCTGGAGAAATTGATGATGTGGCGTCTATAGTAACCTATTGTACCAATAAATGAGCGTGTTTGTCTCACCGTCTTGGGGCTAGGCATTTCTCTTATGGCTTTGACTTTATCTTCATCAGGTCTGACGCCATGTCTATTGATGACAAAGCCTAAATATTTTGTTTCTGTCTTTAGAAACTCACACTTCGACAGTTTTAACTTTATTTGGTGATGCCTGAGTCTATCAAACACTGTTTCAACCTTGCGGAGGTGGTCTTCCATCGTGCCTGCGGTATGTATCAGGATATCGTCTATGTATGCCAGGGCAAATGGATGTAGACCCTTTAACACTTCATCCATGAGTGACATATATGTTGCTGGCGATCCTTTTAGACCAAATGGCATAACATTCCAAAAAAAGCTTCCTATATGTGAACAGAATGTGGATTTCTGTTTTGCCTCAGGTGTCATGGGGATGCACCAAAAGCCTGACCTTGCATCAAGTGTGGTAAAGTATGTAGACTTTCCTAACGTCGCAAGTAGATCGTCTATCCTGGGGAGGGGGTAGGAAATGACTTTTGTGATTTTGTTAAGGGCACGGTAGTCGCAGCAAAAGCGACTGGAGCCGTCTTTCTTTGTTACGATCACTATGGGTGAGGACCATTGGGAACGGGATCTTTCGATGATTCCTGCCTGTAGCATTTCATTTATAGACCTTTCCACGAGTTCTCTGTTTTTTCAAGGGCGTATGATAGGGTTTCATATGTATTGGCTCCTCTGTAGTTGTTTGAATGTCCATTGTGACAGTGTTAGTTCTGCCTAATTCCATGTCATTGAGTGCGAATACATCTTGGTGCTTTTCTACAAACGTTTTCAAACGTTGCTTATTATCTTCTGTGGCATTCAGGGTTGCAAGTAACTGAGCTATTCTCTCTCTGTATTTATGATCTGCTATGATATCTCTGGTCTGTCTTGATGCCTCCGTTTCATTCCCATAATCTTGGGACATTTTTCTTGCATCTTGTGAAAATATCTGCTCTTGGTATGTGGTTTTCTTTTGCGTATTTCTTTGCCGTTCATTGGGCTGTGCTTGGTACTGTCTCCTCTGCCATGTGCTGTGTGCATTTCCATTTGTCACTGCATTTACTGTATATACGTTTCTAGTATTATTTCTGGGGTAGTCGTTATTGTGCCATTGTTTCTGATTATTTCTGCCGTAACTGCGCTTATCCGCGTACGTTACTGTATTTCTTCCGTTTGTGCTATAGTGCTGTCTTCTTTCCCTGGGCGAAAATTTTTCATTCTTTCTATTTCCAACTTTGCTGCTGTAGTATCCTCCTGTGGTATAGTCATATAAAAATTCTTCCTTTTCTTCGGAAATTTCAATTGGTTTTGGGACTTTATCATATCCACCTGTTTTTGAGTTATATTGATACTCTATGGGGCATGTATCTCTGTCTTGTCGCTTTGGATATCCTCCTGGCAAGACAATTTCTGTTTCTCTGTTACTCTGTGATATACAGCACATCTTTTCTCTTGGTGTGCTGGGGCGCAAGAATGAGTAATTATAGTCATTTTCATACTGTGGCCTTTCTCTTCTTATGTATGGACTGTTTCGTTTCTGCCATCTGGGTAGGGTATGCTGTGGTGTAACATAACTGTGACTGATATTGCTGCCTTTTTCTGCATAAGCCTTATAACTGTTTACTTTCCATGTACTATGGTTATTTGTGCTGCGATTTCGTGCATTATGTCCAGTGGGAGTGGTTGAGCCAATTTGTGGATGGTCTCTATTGGTTTTGGTTTGTCTTAACTTTGACGTATCCACTTGTGCTACAATTGTGCCTCTATTTATAGTGGTAGTTTTTCCTGACATATTCAATATCATGATGGGGAAATCTCTAGCCTTCGAGACTTCAGCGATTCCCTCTGTAATTTGCAACAATGGGTCATCAATAATGCTTTCTTCTGCTAGGGGCTGTATTTGAATTGATTGCCCTGGTGTTATGTACTCAGAATTTTTTACTCTGCCTTTTGCTATGACCAGGGAGTTTGGCGCCACCGTTATGGGAGCTGTAAGCCTTACCAAAGACGCTATGTGGATATCGTCCTGGAGATCTATGTATGTATTGTTGACTTTGATTTTCTGGAGGTCATAGTATATTCGAACTTTGTGTTTGTTAAAAAAAATCTCTCCCTAGGATAAAATTTCTAGACATTCCTTTAGTAATGACAAATGGGTGTTCAAAATTTGTTTCGCCTAAGGAAAATTTTAGCCATGCTGTCCCAACTGAATTTAGTCTTTGTCCCGTGACTGAAGCTAGGTGTGTTTTGGACGGTTGAAATCGTACTAAGTGTTGGATCCTCTTGAACAGCTGGAACCTAATAAGGCTGATGGATGCTCCTGTATCTACCAGTGCCCTATATTGTTGGCCCTGTATAGACATGATGCAGGAACTGGGGTCCGGATGTATTTTAGTTCCATCATGCAACATTTCTTCATATTGTATTTTTCCGGATGGGCCCACTTGACAATTTCTGTTCTGTGTTGTTTCTTTTGTTTTAGACCATTTTCTGTGATTGTTGCCCTCACTAACGGTCCTGTTTAGTGAGTGGCGCGGCCGTTTCCCTGACGCATGAGGGGTTGAGGTGCGCCTCTGGTATACTGATTTCTGGTGTAATCACGTGGGGGTGGTGCGGGTTGTTGTGGTTGGTAACCTCCTCTTCTGGATGGTGCATTATTGTAATTTGCTCTACAGGACTTGTAACCATGTCCGAGCCTACCGCATGTGAAGCATCCGTTTGTATTGACATTATTGACGTCGTTTTGCCTCTGTGTGGGGGGTCTATAATTGCGGGGCCTATCATCTCGTTGTCGTGGGCGACTCCATTGCCTCCTGGCATGGTCAACTTCCATAGGCTCATGCTCATCATAGTCCCTATATTCCGGTCGGGGTTCCCTAACTGCTCTTTGTTGGAACCTTCGGTGAAGATTTTGCTCCTTTATTGCTTCGTGGATTGTTTCAGCAATGGTCTTGGTGTCTTTTCTAATGATATGCCTTCTGATATTTTCTGCCCTAAGGCCATCGGCAAATATCCCCACTAACTGTATTTCTACCTCAGGTGTGGTAGGGATTTCTCCACAAAACGCCTCTTCTGCCATATTGAGGAATCTATCTCCAAAGAGTTGTACTGATTCGTCCCTTTCCTGTTTCATGCTTCTAAGGACTGACCAAGCATGCATTTTGTCTATTATTTCCCCATATCTTTGGGTGAGCTCTTTTTTTAGGGACTCGTAGGTCTCTGTGGGGTACTGCTGGGACCTCCTTCTTAAAAAATCATTTACAAACGAATCAGAGCTCAACAGAGCGATTTTCTTTTTCTCTTCATCATTTGTTGTTTCTGCTAATGCCGCAAATTTGTCTATGTCGGCCAACCATCTCCTGAATTTCTTCTTATCTCCCTCGAATGGTTGTACTATGGACCTAACTTGGGATAATTTTGCATAATTGCTATTCTTTTCTAAGTTCTCAGTAAGGCGCTGTAGCGCTATCAATGTGGGTTCCTCCATATTTGGATTGACTGGGGGCTGCAACGGTTGTGCATTTACAGGTTGGTTCTGTGGTTGTTGTTGTTGTTGGTCCACACCAAGCTGTTGAAAATTATGTAGTAAATTTTCCATGGTCTGTGATCTCTAGTTATTCGCTTTATCAAAGAGAAGTGGTCACAGGCACCACTTTGAGATGTGTTTTCCTGCTCAATACCTTTTTTTAATGAGGACTGATCACGGGCACCAAGTTGAGATGTGTGGCCGGGTAGGGTAGTGGGGGTTGCTGTTTTGAATCGAGAGTATTAGATTTTGATTACTAGCTAGCCTGCTAGAGGTGATGATTTCTCTCTACAGACTTACAGGAATTTACCAGGTTCGGGGATAATCCTCTAAGATGTTTTATTTTTAGAGCAGATGGTTATTGTTTGTGTTGCACCTGCAGCGATTAGCTTTGGTATGATACTTTAGTAATTTGTATGATGGCCACTTGCAAAACATATGATTCGTCAACAGCATTTGTGTTCAATGAAACAACTGTTTTATTTAACTTTCAACAAGAACTGGGTTAAGTCAAATGGTAACCACATCAAATTTTCATAATAGCATGTCGACATTTATAAACCAGCATGAAGGTTCAATATATTATTTCTAGGATGCAACATTCCTTTTTCCCAACATCAGGATCTTCCTTTGTAAGCATATCGGTCAATTATATGCCTATTTTGTTTTCATTGTTGCACATCTTGGAACATAGCCCTACTTGGGTTATGACCGTCAGCTCTAACTGTTTGAGCATTGTTAATGGATAGTACTTACAGAACTTTAGAATTTCACAAACACTTCCAAGAATTAATTAAATATACACAACTGTGTCTGAAGTTGATGTCCTCAACTCAAATCCAACATGGCTTCGTCTCCCGTTCATTTCTGGGAAAAGGGAAGGACTGAGCTTAACCATTGGTTAGAAATCACGTGACTAACGCAACTCTGCAAGCGAAGCTTGGCCTAAAATAATGCGTGGCGTTTCCAAGCTAAAACTGGCCTAATTGAACATCTGCGTTAAGATTTTCTTTTATCTTCTGTTTCTATAAAAATTTATTTTATGTTAATATAGTCTATATCTGAAAACTCACGGTATACGCGGTTACAAGGAGGACTGTGTCGTCGGCATATCTGATTTCCGGGATCTGGTACCCGCCGATGTTAGATGAGTCAAACGCTGTGTGCTCTTGGTCATCTCTTACGTTTCTCATGATATTCTCGGCATAAATGTTAAACAGGTCAGGGGAAAGGGTACAGCTTTGTCTTACTCCTTTGCGTACTTCGAACCATTCTGATGTTTCCCCCTCTATTCTTAGGGCTGCCTGTTGTTCTTGGTACAGCAGTGCGATGAGTTTTATAAGGTGGTTTGGAAATCCCATATTTTCCATAATAGTCCATAACTGCTGATGTTGTACACAGTCGAAAGCTTTAGTGTAATCAATGAAACAAGTATATAGGTCAACGTTGAATTCTCTACACTTTTATATGATGATCCTCATGTTGGTTATATGATCTCTAGTGCCTCTACCTGGTCGAAAATCCGCCTGTACTTCGTTTATTTCTGTTTCTAGCTTTTGTTGCATCCTTTTCATTATGATTTGTAAAAGTATTTTGTTGGCATGGCTTATAAGAGCTATAGTTCTGTAGTTTGTGCACAGTTTCAGGTTGCCCTTTTTGGCAAGGGTATGTAAAATTAATCTTTTCCATTCCTTGGGCCAAAATCCGCTTTGCCAGATCTTACAGCATAATGCATGGTATATACGAGAGCTGCCTTCTCCTCCTACCTGTATCATTTCATATGTTATTTCATCACAACCAGGAGATTTACCACTTTTCAAGTGTTTGATTGCGTTCCGGACTTCCTCTATGGTAGGTTCTGGTTCACGTTCCGCTTCATTCATGACGTTGTTATCTGCCGCTTTGTTTATTTCCGTATACATTTCTTGACAGTACTCCTTCCATCTGTTCAGAATATTTTTACCTTCTGTTAGAGTGTCAACTTTCTTGTCGTTTATTGAAGTAGTTAGTTTAAAGTTTAAAGACACTTTTAAAAGTGTTGGATGAGCCATTAAAAATGCTTCACTTATGAAACAAAAAAGATGTCAGGACGTTTTTCCAACAGTATGAACTGCTCTTCGGATCTTATTAGCTATCCTGATAACTGGCTAAAGGGGAATGCAAAGATAAATGTTGTTCCATAGCAGAATATGCCGTAGAGGAGTGAAGTGTTAGATACTGCACCAAACTAGGTCAAGCTTTATGAGATGGGGTGACCAGTTCCCTTCCTGACTGCCTTCGCTTTCCCTAACTCAAGAACAGAGTCAGGTACCCATTTATAACCGGGTAGACAATTTGACGCTAGCAGGTCTCGATACCGAAACCCAGTAACTGTGCCGCGAGACGAAATCGCTCCAATCGCTTAGCCAATCAGACTTTCAATGGTGAATGTAATTTTAGTAAATTCAAACCTATGAAACTCTGGGAAGGTTAAGGCGGACGGCGTGATATTGACCACATCACCACTAGTGTGCCGATGATCAAGAAATATGGGCCTAACACCATATTCCAAATATGCCTCAATGGGCGTGTAACGGGATCTTTTCCTTTAAACTTATGAAAACATACATCAGAATGGTAGAAGATCAGCAACCACGACAAATATGGGAAATCCTGGGCTGGTTCTAATCTAGTCCTCGGTCTTTCAGACATTGTCTAAAGTGTTCCTCCCAGCGAACTCTGGGTTGTCCTGGAAGTCTGGATCCCTGGTTCCTAGAATCCCATATTTGTCGTGGTAGAACAGTACAGTATAGCACCCGGGGGGCGCCATCACTACACCTCGCACGACCTTTGTAAAGTCCTAGAGGCAGTCTTGTCCTAATTACAACCCGTCAGAGGTTGAACAGGATATCTTTCTTCATTAATTTAAAAAAAATAGCAGTTGTAGTATTTGTTGTTGGTGTTGTTCTTTAGCAGACGGTCGTATAGTAGGTCCAGCTTTATCACTCTCCATCTTTTCCAACATCTTTCAAATCTTTCTTATTACATTTTCACCCACATTTTGCTCTTTCATCGTTGTTCAAGTAATCTTTTAATCACCTTATCTTTCGGAACCCCACATTTACTTGTTAGAAATCTTGTGGAACATCAGCATGGTCATATACAACTTTTTTGATATCTATGTTCCCGTGTAAATATCGTCAGACATGCTACCTTGGAATATTGATTATTTTGGAAGACACCCGGCTGACGCTCTATGGTAGTCGTTTCATGGCTAAGCCGCTGTTTAAACAAACGACGGTCACTGCCTCGCAATACTATAGCCGGAGCGGCAGTGAACTCGGGCTACAATGGATTCGGGACGCACACATGAATAATTGTTGCCAGATGGGAAAACAGAGCACAGCATATTAAACCGAGAGATTAAAGGCTCGCCGCATGCAAGGTAATAAAACAGGAAAACACGGAAAGCGACAATGGAAAGCAGTATTTGTGACAGGAGAAGGCGGGTGATTTTTTTTTTTTTACAGGCCAATCCGAAAACACCGAGATGTCACGCAAATGAACCCATTGCACGGAATTGAAGTTGGTGGCGAAAACCCCACCCGTTTTGGGCAGGGACAATCGCTGACAGGGCGTGAAAGACGTACATGCAAAATGTTACAATATGGAGGCCTGGCGATTGGTTTAGAGGCGGAGTTTCGCGTCACAGGGGAACATTTTGGCGATTCAGGAATATAATGTACCAATAAGCTCATCAGTGGTGAGTACGAAATTTCCAACGGTGTGGCGTAGAAGACTTTCCCCAAAATCATAGTTTGCTATTAATTCAGTGTGGATAAGTAATTCATATCTGTGGTGTATTGAGTTCTTGGAGGAGTTTGCAAAAGGGAAAAGGAGGTGTAGCTGCTCTGTCCTGGAGCACCTCTATGAATGTACACGCGAATGTCGAATGAATGATTGGTATGATAAAAGCATCCGTGAACTGGACTCGTAACTGGGCACTTCGAACCGTGCCAATGCAGACATGGGAGAACTCGTTATATTTACTGGCATCATAATTTATTTAGGACGAAATACGTTGACGACAACAGGTTACAGTACTTCAACATGGATTCCACAGAGCAAACATACATGTAGCATGTATAGGTATGGTATAGGCATCATATTAAATTCCTCACATAAGATAAGGGTTTGACCTTGCGTCAATGTCATGACCGTTAGGACTATCCAAACTATTAATCTTAGAATGAATATATTAATTCTATCCTATAATTCTGGTCGGGTACTTAAGTGGCTTGGTACCTCTGACATGGCAGATCCATGCATACTTGCATATAAAATAAACGACGAAGGTTATGTCCTAATACTTGGTTAACCTCTCTTCGTCGCCGTGACTCGTGCGACGGCAATCCACATAATATTACAAATCGATAAGCCGTAACGATGAAGCCATGAATTCTTTACAATATTAAAATACTTTCGGTGAAAGTCCCCGTTGATCCATTATAGCACCCCTTTTTGCAGAAAGGTGCTAGCTAGATACCAACAGAGGATGGTGACACGAAAGTTCAAATAATCAATTAACTTCTTATCAAAACTGGTTCGGACTTACGTGTAGTGTAAGCCGACAATGGCTTCTACCAAGGAGTCATTGTTCCAGAAGAATTCTTACCCCAACACACTGGGTATATATATAAATAGGCAACAGACTCAATGTCTGGCATGAGATGCTGGCTTCCTTGTTCAACCTCTGACGTCATCTGGCTGCACGCCCGCAGATACCCATACACAAAATTGTGCATTTACGTGCGCGATAAATGAACTATACATAAAATAACACCCACCTACGTTGGTGCGTACTCACTTAACAAAAGTAGAACCTGATGACTACTTGAGAATGTTAAGGACTCATAAAGCATAAAGGAGGCAAAAGCTTCCTTACCACCGCCCGCAAAAAAATTTAATTCTATTAAATTTTTTATTTAATTACCGCGGAGAGGTGAATCAAGTTAACAACAACTATATATTATAATAATACATGATAGGTATATCAATCAATAACAAGAGAGTGAATGAAAAGATCCAATTCAACTCAACTCAAAAAAAAAAATATATGCATAAAAGCATATCATCACATTGAACAACTTTGAAACAATGTGGAAGAAATGAAAAAAATTAAAGCATTAAAGATGATTAAATGAAAACAAATGTAACAACAATTAAACAAAATCATGGTAATATATGAATTTAGATGAAAAGATAAGAATGTATCACGAATGAAACGTGAAAAAATAAAAGAATACGAATACAACACCGGAAGTGATCAAGACACTTAACCGTTTCTAAAGATAACACTGGCTAACAAAAAAAAATTATTTTTTTCTTTCTCTAACATTTCTATGTTTTTCTGGTCAATTTTAATGCGCTGTTTTTAAATCTGCAAGCCGTTTTTTTCTCTATCAGGTCGGGATCTCTAGAAATACGCAATTGAAGTTTTTTAACAACGCATACAGTATTACAACATCATTCGTACAAGAAGTATAACAGTTATGTAGGCTTGAATTTATTTGCAGTCGACTTTCGTCGGTGAATGGCATGTGGTACATCGCGATGAAGGATCCAACAATAATCGGCAAGCATGGTCACACTCCACCGTCCTTGATAACGTGTCTCCATTACGGCGATATCTTGATGGAATCACTCTCCATGTTCATCGCTGATTTCGCCAAGGTTTTCAGGGGAAAAGTCAAGATGCGAATCGAGCAAATGGATTTTGAGGGACATGTTACAGCCCATAATTCTGTATGCATCTATGCACTGCTTATCAATATGCACATAGTCGACAGATTTGTGATTTCCCAGAAAGTTATCGACGATCGATTTGAATGCCATCCATGCGCAAAGTTCACTACCATGTAACAAGTTCTCGAATTGTTTGTCTGCAATAACTTTCCTAATCTGAGGTCCTACAAAGTTACCTTCCTTTATCTTTGCATCGCTAACTTGCGGAAACTTTTCTCGAAGATAATTGAAAGCTTTGCTCGTTTTATCTAACGCTTTTACGAAATTCTTCATGAGCCCCAACTTTAAATGTAACGGTGGTAAAATGATGCTGTCTTTGTTAACTAATGGCTCGTGTATTACATTTTTATGCCCGAGCTGCATACGATCCCTGATAGGCCACACCTTTCTTGCATAATGTTCCTGTCTGTTGCGGCTGTCCCATTCACATAGGAAGCAACAAAATTTAGTATACCCAGTCTGCATGCCCATGAGAATTGCAATGACCTTTAGGTCTCCACAAATCCGCCATTGGTAGTCATTGTACTTTATTTTTGCCAAAAGTATAGCCATATTGTCATAAGTTTCTTTTATATGAACAGAGTAGGCGACTGGAATTGATGAAAATAAATTTCCATTATGCAATAACACGGCTTTTAGGCTAGTCTTGGAAGAGTTGATGAAAAGTCGCCATTCGTTGACTATGTGCTCATGACCTAGGTGCACCATTAGACCGTTTACATCTTTGCAATAGCAAATGTCATCATCCATCTCAAAGTATTGAACAAGTTCTCTGTGTCTATGACGAAATTTAGATATAGGAGTATTGGGCGCTAACAGATTCCATTCTTTGAGTCGCGAACCGAGTAATTCCGCTTGTCCTTTGGTAAGAGCAAGATCACGTATTAGATCTGAAAGTTCTGAATGGTTAATTAAGTGAACACCATCATTCACCGGTAAATAATCCGAGTCAGAATTAGTTTCTAAAGCAGGTAAACTATCACTTTCTGATAGTTCATTCACGTCCAACGGATATTGTTCTGGTGGAACTTGGATCGGACACATGATTGGATCATGAGGCACTGGTTTCGAAACCGATTCAACGGTAAAATATCCGCACACATAACAGAACAGATCAGCCGAATTTCTACAACTTCTAGAAGCCATATTTCGCTTACAATTATTTCAAAATACAGTAACTATTTGAAAAATAGCGTAACATATGTCATGCATCTTTTAGCAGTATAAAAAGTAGAATTATTTTGCATTTTATTAATTTTTAATAAGTTATATAGTAAAAATGAAACGGAGCAAATAACGGTTTCCCAAAAATAGTAAATTAATATGAAATTAATATGAAACAAATATAAAGGTATGTTATCAGGCACTCGCAGGAAATAAAGAAGTAGAACACCAGACAACAGAAAAACAACAGACATGAGTGGCTTACCCAGGATTTGAACACTGGACCAAAAATATATTTATTCACAAATATCTTAAGAACCTGATGTGATAGAGATAAACGGATTTCAAATTTGAAATCAGCGCAAGAAACTGACCTAAGAACACTTATTCTTATATGAGAAAGAAAAATGTTGTTTGTCAGTGTAATTGGTAGCATTACTTAACTACGCATATTGCATCACTAACTATACTGAGTGATAATTACACGATCTAATAACTAGTACTAGAATACTTATAATTAATTATATTAAATATTAAAATAATTAACCAAGTTTATTTGCTAAAATTTTCTGAATAATGTTTCAGTCAATTAAAAATTTTTAAAAGTTCTAATAAGTTTCTGAAGATCCTGTGTTATCTTCGAAAGCAGTCAATGAAATACCAAGTTCCTTTATATTAAAGTCTAAACACGTAGAAATTCCACCTATTCCACTGTGAAAAGTTAAGTCCATCACATTATACGAATGTTTATATTCAATGTATTTTTCTGGAAAAAAAAATGTTATAACTTTCCAAAGTTATGTTACTATCACAGTTATATATGTCACTGTTTTGTGTATCATAGCGATTCCAATGAATGTTCCAACTCTATACACTTGAATAGGTATACACAAAATGTTACTGATGTAACGAATTACAGTTCCATGATCGTAGTGTTTATAAATGCGACTTTGTATGCGTAGAGTTATCATTCTTTGTAGAACGTCACAACTCGCTTGATTCACTCGGGCAGCGGGAAAGAATGTCTGCCAAAACATTCTGCGATCCAGGTATTGCCCGTATGGTAAAACAGTATGGCTGCAGGGATATCGCATATCTTGTGGATTTGGCTGACTTGACGTCTTTCGTATTCAAAGCAGTAAGTGCTTTCTGATCAGACTCAACAAAGAAGTGTGATCCAAGAAGATATCGCTGGAGTTTCGTTATCGACCACACGAGAGCCAAAAGTTCCTTATCGAGAACAGAGTACTTTTGTTCAGTGGACGTAAGTTTCCTCGAAACATACAGTACCGGGTGCAAGGTGCCCTCGTATTCCTGTAGCTTCTTCTTCTTCTTCTTTCGTTCACTTGAAATATATTGTCTATATCTGCAATGTTGTTTCTTGTATAAACTTCACTGTCTTTTGTAGTTCATACAGAGGTCCATATAGTTTTGCTTCCAGTGTTGTTTCTCTGGGCCAGTGGGTTTGCCTCAATATATCATATTCGGGGCAATCTTGCAGTACGTGCTCCGCTGTCTGGGGTGCCTGTCCACATGTACACATGGCTGAATTGCCAATCTTGAATTTTGTATACATGTGGCTACGGAGGCGGTTGTGTCCTGTTCTGAGGCGCAGAATGACTATTTGTTCTGATCTGTTCATAGCTTGGTAGTCATCCTGCGTTGATGTTGGTGGCTTTCTGATAGATTTGATCATCTTTTTCTTCTGATGGTACGTTACTGGTACATCCGGTTGTTCGTCTGCAGCACCTTCTTTAGCCAGTCCGTCTGCTCTCTCGTTTCCTAGTATTCCACAATGAGACGGTATCCACTGCATGGCGACCCTGCGCTGGTTGCACAGTTCAGAAAGTAGGGCCTGTATAACTGGCAATTTTCTGGACTGAAGTGCTTGGAGTGCTGATCTTGCATCTGTCAGGAATACTACAGGCTGTGGACCGAGATTGGTGTTCAGTAGTTTCTCAGTTGCCACCTTGACTGCCTGGACTTCTGCATCATAGTTGTTACAGAATTTCCCCGTTGGTACTCTGACCGTATCCCTAGTGTTGTTTGGGTATTCTATGTACACTCCTGCTCCTCCATTCTTTACTGCATTCTGTGCTGACCCATCCGTGTATACTCGGACCCAGAGGTCCTGTGGGTATTCATCATCCAGGAAACTGAGAGTGACTGTCCTACGTTGCACGCTGTTCTGTTCATCCCTGTCGAATATTCCTTTCACTTTTGTGTGGATGTGTACTGGTAGTCCATGCTCCTCTCTCCAAGGGGTTTGTTCTGGCACAGACTTTAGGGGGCTGTTAACTTCAGGCAGGTCTGAGGTTTGTCTACGAAATCGTTTGGCCTGGTGGATAAAACTGCTTCTTTTCAGTCGCCCCATTGCTAGGTTTTGGAATCTGTCCTTCATTGGATGACTCGGCATACAGAGGAACTTTTCTGCCTGTGTTAGCACTTTCGTGTCTCTGCGTTCTCTCAGTGCTTGTATCCTCCCCATTTTCTCCATCTCCACTATAGGCGTTGATTTCATTGCCCCCGTGATGACCCTAAGCGCCTGGTTTTGCACCTTATCTAGCTCTTGTAATGTGGTGTTTGATGCTGGACACCACGCAGCTGACCCATATTCCAGGTGTGGTCGTATGCCCTGCTGGTAAACTTTACTAAGTATTTTCCCGCTGGCTCCCCATGTGGTTCCACTTAGTTTTCTCAGGATGGCTAGCTTCCTCCTGGCCTTTGTTGCTGCCTTGTTGATGTGCTGCTTCCATGTCAGCCTATCATCGAATGTAACTCCGAGATAGGTGGGTTGTTTATCTTCTCTCAGGAGCTCTTCGTTTATCTTGATGACACCAGCTTTTTGTTTGGGAGAGAGGGTGAAGAGCGTAGTGCTGCACTTGTCTGTGTTGATGCTGACACACCATCTATTTGCCCATGAGGTTAAGGCATCTATAGCTCTTTGTAGCAGTTTGGTGGCCACTGTTGCATGCTCATCTGTGCACCATATTACCAGGTCATCAGCGTACATTGCCACTTTCATTCCATGTGGTAGTTCAGCAACCAGGTCGTTGATGTAGACTAGGAAAAGTGTGGGGGACAGAACCCCTCCCTGAGGGACGCCATGACGCAGTAGAATTTTCTTACTCTTGAGGCCATCTAGTTGTACTCGGGCTCTTCTGTTATGCAAGTATGCTTTCACCCATTTGTACATCTTACCATTCACTCTACAATTTCTCAGTTTCTTCAGAAGCCCTTCTTTCCAAACCTTGTCAAATGCTTTCCTTAGATCTATCCATGCTGCTAGTACCAGTTTCTTATCTTGGAACGCATCCTCAATCTCTTGGGAAAGGTAAGTTGCCTGATCTTCGGTGGAATAACACTGCCTAAAGCCCGCCTGCTGTGGTACAAGAAGGTTTTCACTTTCAAGGTACCACTGTAGCCTGAGGTTGATGATACGTTCCATTGTTTTGCAGAGGCAGCTTGTAAGGCTGATTGGTCTGTAGCTGGAGGCAGTGGAACTGTCTTTTCCTGGTTTTAGGAGTGGTATCATGATTGCTTCCCTCCAGGTCTGTGGAACTCTGCCTGAGTTCCAACAGATATTGAAGATCTGCAGCAGCTTTGTTTTTGCTGCGGTTCCCAAGTTCTTAATCATTTCATTGGACACTCCATCAACTCCTGGCGACTTTCTCATTTTCAATTTGGATATTGCAAGCTCCAGTTCTCTGAATGTGATTGGTGCCTCCATAACTTCAGGTATGGTTCCATCTCGTCCTGCGTGTTGTTTCTCACGAGTCTCCTGTTGCTTCTCTGGGCTAACTTCGATGTTGTTGTCTTTAGCAAAGGAGTCTGCAAAGTGATCAGCTGCCTGTTTTCCCATGAGGATGTTTCCATCTTTGTACAGAGCAATCCTTGAGTTTCTCTCTGTACCTTCATCGTTAAGTTGCTTTACCAGCTTCCACAGTTTCCTCGTATCTCTTTCAAAGTTCAAGGACTCTGTTTTCTCCTTCCAGCTTCTTCGCCTGGCCTGCAACTTGGCCCTTTGAAATTTGGCCTTAGCTTGCTGGTAGTTATTGTGGTGTTCTTGGCATGGACTGGTCTCTGCCTGCTTTCGAGATGTTTCCACGTCGTTGTGCAGCTGCTCTAGTTCACTATTCCAATATGGTTTGTAGTGCTTACGAGCCCCTCTAGGTATTGTTTCACGAGCAGCCTGTAATATGCATCTGCTGAATTCATCAACTAGCTTATTGATGTCTTTGTCTACAGTCAGATCTCTAGCCAGTATACTAGTACGGTGCTGGTACATTGTCCAGTCTGCCTTCTTGTAGTTCCACCTAGAGAGAGTGCTGCTCTCCTTGACAAGTTCATTTTCCACATTAGGAAGACTGGCCGGTGGTCGCTGCCTCCAAGTTGTTTCCCTACAATGCGTGTGGTGTTCCACTCCAAGCTGGGTGAGTGGAATGCCAGGTCTGGTGTAGAGGTGGTGTGCCATGATCTCGAGTAGAAGGTTGGTGGGTCGATTGGCTGGTTAATCAGGATAAGCCCATTGTCATCCTGCCAGTTTTCAAGCTCCTCACCTCTCCTGTCCATGTGATCATAGCCCCAGCTCTGTGAGTGGCTGTTGAAGTCTCCGCATACAATCAGTCTTTCTTTTGCTGGGATTGTATCTAGTGCCAGTGGGCGGTCGCTCGGACAGTAGTAGTTGAGCAGGTGGAATTCTGAACTTTCTGTCCTGAGATGAAGCATCTGGTATTCCGCCCCCTCCATATATGTTTCAAGCTGACATGCACTGATGTTATTCCTCACGAGTGTCAGTATTCCACCTTTTCGCCTGTCTATTCGGTCAGATCGGTAGCACTGGTAGCCTCTGATTTTGAAGGCTATGTCTTTGTTGAGGTGGGTTTCTTGCAAGCAACATACATTTACTTGCTCTTCATTCAAGATATTTTCGAGCTCTAATTTTTTGCTGTAGCCGTCTTTTTTACTATTGACGCCTTCAGCATTCCAGTGCCTTATTTTAAATGGTCTTTTCTTTGCTTGGCCAGTAGCTCTATTCTCATGCCTCCTGGCTCCACGGGGCAATTGAGAAGGACCCCCAGTAGTAGTGGTTGGGCCCTTCCGAGGCAGAGGGCCCGGCACTGCGCCTGCCTGGGTGTCCGTCACAGGGCGAGTGCCATAACGTTTTGCAGATATAGGCATACTTCCCATAGCGCATGTGCGTGGCATCCTGATTGCTGTGGTGCGCCTCTTGGCTGTTTGCCTCCGTCTTCAGCACCTTGACTTGCTAGGGCAGACTGTGATCTTGCTCGAGTCTAGGAGGGCCTGGCCAGTCTTGGTTTTTCAGCCGCTGATGGCTGTACTTGAGCCCCATCTCCACGTCAAGGAGCTTGCCTTGATGGGGTATTCCTGTAGCAATACACTTCCAATGCCGTAACTAGACGCGTCACTGCGCAATATGAAAGGAAGATTTGCATTAGGTAATCGTAAAACAGGAGCTCTAGAAAAAAATGTCTTGATGGTATCTAACGCGATTTGATGTTCTTCCGACCACCGAATCACGTTAGCTGCGCCCTTCTTTAATAAAGAAGAGAAAGGTGCAGTAATAGTTGAAAGATGAGGTATGAATTTAGCATAGAACTGAATCAGACCTAACAGCGATCTTACTTGTTTCTTAGTTTTTGGTGTAGTAATGTTCAGGATCTTAGAGACATTACTGTCCTCAGTGTATAAGCGGCCGTGACCAACGCGGTGACCTAAAAATGAAATTTCGTGAAAACCCACGAAAGCGTTAGATGGTTTCGCCGTTAAGTTACATGAGCGTAAAGTGGACAGCAATGTTTTCAATCCAGTAATATGTTCATCCCATGTGTCATTAAAGAGACAAATGTCATCAATGTATGTAATGACATCGGGACGATGAGATAGTATGCGACGCATCATGCGTACAAATGTAGCTGGTGCATTGACTAAACCGAATGGCATGAAATTATATTGGAATAATCCACGTGGAGTAGAAAAAGCAGTGAGTGGTTTTGTCCTTTCTGTCAACGGGACTTGCCAATATCCCTTTGAGAGATCAAGTTTAGTGAAGAAAGTGGAGTTAGACAGTTTGACCAATAAAACTTCTAACAACGGTAATGGTTCCGCGTCAAACTGGGTAAGTTTGTTTAACTTTCTATAATCCACACAAAGACGGATATTGTTATCTTTTTTCTAATTATTACCATAGAACTAGAATAAGGTGATGTAGATGGTTCAATTATTTTTAATTTTAGCATCTCATCCAATTCCTTATCAACCTGAGATAGAAAGTGCAAAGGAATAGGGTATGGACGGATTCGAATAGGTGTATCGTCAGTCAATAGAATGTCATGCTGAATAACTGACGTACGCCCTGGAATGTCAGTGAGAACATCTTGAAATGACTTAAGAACAGCAGAAACTTGCTGATGTTGATCAGTCGAAAGATCAGTAGAAATAGTCACGTCATTCCAACTTTCAGTTGGATGAAGTGGTACCACCGGTATGGGTAATGGTACATCATGAAAAGAAAATTCTTCTTCTTGAATTACAGACAAAGAAGAATAGTGTTGGATAGGACGTGTAGGATCATCAATAGCTTGAAATACTGACTGAAGATAGTCAGGACGAGAGTAGTATTCCTTTAACATGTTGATATGGAACGTTTTATGCTTTCCCATGACATCGACAATATAATCGACATCTGAGATTCTAGATATTATTTTAAAAGGACCTCTCCAGGTAATAAGTAGACGATTGTCTTTACAAGGTAGTAAGACATATGCCTCATCACCCGGAAGAAGCTGGCGAAGACGTCTATACCTGTTAGCAAAAAGTCGAGCTTTTTCTTTAGCTTGTTCTGATGATGTGGTAGCTAATCTACACGCATCTATAATTCTTTTTCTTAAAGAAATCACATACTCGTAAGAAGATTGAGTTTCATCTGTGATATTCTCTTCAGTAAGTAAGTCGTGTAATAACGACATTGGACCGCGCGGTTGAACGCCAAAGACCAATTGAAAAGGAGAAAATCCAGTAGCTTCATTTTGTACTTCGCGATACGCAAAAAGCGCAGCGGGGAGGACTCTATCCCAATTTTCAGGATGGTCCTGAGTTATCTTTCCCAACAACTGTTTGAGTGTCCTATTCTGACGCTCAATTAATCCGTGGGACATTGCGTGGTAGATCGAACTAAGCGATCTATCTATCCCCAATAACTTCATGACCTGGGACATAGATTCAGATATGAATTGGACTCCATGATCAGATAAGATCTTCCGAGGAAAACCTAATAGAGAGAAAATCAACCACAATGCCTCTGCAACACTAGCAGATGAAGTATTCTTAAGAGGTATGGCCTCAGGCCAACGAGTACACATATCAATACAAGTGAGTATATGTGTATGACCTCTAGCTGATGGTTGCATAGGACCAATTATATCAATTGACATTTTCTCAAACGGACGAATCGGAATGTCCGCAGCCTGAATCGGAGCTGCGTGGTATGGACCACGTACTTTGACCTCCTGACATGTCACACAGGAGCGGCAGTAAATATTGACATCTCTATGAATGCCTGGCCAATAGAATGTAGATAGCACTCTAGATTTGGTTCGGGAGAACCCCATATGGCCCGCACATTGAGAGTCGTGCGTATGATGTAATATACGAGCTCTCATTGCCGTAGGTACCAAGATTTGAGAACGTACGGATGAATCAGCATCTCGTATCACTCTCACCAATATCCCATTCTTTAATACAAATCTATGTTTAGATCCTGTATTAGAATTATTACTAGTGTTATTAGCCAACTGAAATTTTTTTTTCGGAGAAGCATCATTTTTTTGTAATGTTATAAATGACTCCCGTGAAATAGGAGTGTCAACATCATCATTACCGTTAACCGTAGGTACAGTAGGTGTATCCTGCAACATATCATGAGCTTGTGCTCTAGTCACAACTGCATTTGCAGTATGTATATGTCGCTTTTCCCAATTAGCGATTTGCTGTGGGGTACACTCTTTTATGCCATGTATGCGACCCAATATTATGTCGCTAACTGGAGCCGGGAGCAAACAGGCATGAATGTCTCCTGAAAAAAATGGAGTGTGAATATTAACAATGGCAGTAGGGAACGTTTCCACAGTGCCTCTAAAAGTCACACACTTGACTGTTTTTCCAGTAGCACATGCAGGGTCCACCAAAGAGTTTCTGACGCCGATCGTGGAGCAGCCTGAATCAAAAAGAACAGAGCATGGAATAGAATTTTTAAAACCCCTATTTAATTTAAAGCTTCCTGTTCCATCGTGAGTAGCTGACGTGGCCGTACAAACAGCTGGTAGACTGGGCAATACATGTCCGCAACGGAGCGTCATGATCGCCTTGGGCTGGAACAGAGTTTTGCATTCTTGGCAACATTTTACCTGTTCATAATCAATAGAGCAAGACATTGCATTATGTGTGTCACTATTCGTGTTATGCTCTTTGTTACCTTGTGTGTCAATCATAGCTACATTAGATTGATGGCGTGGCCCCCTGCTAGAAGATCTATCTCTTCGTCGCGATCGATTCTGACTATCATTTCTAAAATTGCCATTATTATCATTTCTGCTTGGGTTACCATATTGGTTAGAACGCCAATTATTGATATCACTGTTATGACTTTGACCATATGATCTATTCCGAGAACCGTGTCTATTGTTAGAAAACTGCGATTTAGATCGCCAATATTGTTTATAATAGTCTCCTTGATTTTTTCCAAAATTATTGTTATCAAAATCTCGTGATCTGTGAGATTGACCCCAAGAATTGTTATATGGAGGAGATTGCTGAAATTGTTTCCCCTTATAAAAATTAAAAGAATTGAAATTCTCGTTATTTCCCTTTCTATAGTTTCTGTCATTACTTAAGGAGCGATGGCGTCTGTGATAATCTTGTTGCACAGCAAAAGCAACAGGAAATTCATCTTTAACATGGGAGTTGCTAAATTCCATGTTCGAATGGGCAGTGCAGAATTGTAAACAATTTTCTTCCATTTCATCTAAATTTTTCGGTTTCCGTTCGTGTAAGAACGCAAGGAATGTCGGATTAACCGAAGACATGATCTTATCACGCATTATTAAGTCAAAGAGAGCGTCATAAGATTTTTGTATCTTGGATAATTCAATCCATCTTTCTAGAGTGAGACGTATTTGTGATATAAACTCACTAAAATTCTTTCCGTTCTGTGGAAGAAGAGATTTAAATCGTATCCTATATTGATCCTCAGTCAATTGGAATTTTTTCAAAAGAGCAGCTTTGATAACATCATAATTATTTTTGTCATCAGATTTAACCATATTATAAACTGTCAATGCTTCACCTGTAAGTAGCCTATGTAAATGTGTACAGTAATGTGATTTTTCAATGTTATAGCATTTACATAGTGATTCAAATCTTTCAAGGTAGAATATCACGTCGTCCGATGGAGGAGTGAATCAAGGTAATTTTAAGTTTTCCTCTTTGTTATTTTCATGTTTAGATGAAGTTTGACCTTCATGAGACTTTTGATTATTAGCCTCTTGAGCTAATCGAAATTGATTAAATTATATTTCCTTCATCTCCTTTTCATGTTGAATCTGAAGTTGATATTTTCTTGTATTTTCTTCAGCTAACAATCTCCTCTCTTCCATTTCCTTTTGTTTAACTTCCATTTCAAGTCTGAGTTGCCTTTCTTTTTTCTCGTTTTCTTCACACTCAAATTTCCTCTTCTTCTCATTTTCTTCTGCTTCAAATTTCCGCTTCTTCTCATTTTCTTCTGCTTCAAATTTCAAATTTTCTAGTTTTAGAGTTTCTAGTTTCCTCTGGTCAGCTTCTATTTCTTGAGCCTTTTTATATTCTGCAAGTGCGAATGCTCTTGCCTCATCAGGAGCCATCCCAACGGATTTTGCCTGCTTCATAAAATATTCGAGCGAAGACATTTTTGACCAGTATGTACTTGAAATACTTATTCCTTTAAAGATTTACTCAACTAATCACCAATTACTTTTCCATTCAATAAGTGTAACACGTTCCTGTCCAAGAACGGCACTTAAATATGACTCAATTATTCAATATATTACTAATCAATAAAATAATTTAACTAATGAAATATTATGAAAAGACAAAAGCAATGGACAATAGCAACAATCGTGACGGGACAAGATAATCAATGACAACCAAAAACAGTCGCCGAAATCAAACAAGTAAAAATGGAAAAATAAGAACTAATTATGCAAAAGATGCATCGAAAACTGCGATAATATAATTAATCAAGACAATTGACAACACAGTGTAGAAACACAAAGGTGTAAAAAAAACTAAACGATAGCAAGGTGAGAATGGAGAATATTACAAACAAAATACATCATAAAACTAAAGTACGTATAAAAATTACTGACAAAAACGACAAAGAAAATTTGACAATACAACTAAACAGTCAGGTGTCACGGACAACCAGACACAGTGGACCTAAAATCCATCGACACATACGTGCCGGAACATTCCACTGCGGGAAGTCTGCGAAATAAATCTAAAGACCAGTCACGAAGGCCCTGGTGTGAAGCTGGGATGTATCCTCCGTGACTCTCCTTTCCCAACCTCCCGCAACAAACATGGAACATATAACATGCAACACGACAAATATAACAATGGACATGTCAAAGAGCGGCTCAGCTAACGTAAAACGGTACCAAAAACAACAGCGTAATACTCATCTTTTTGTTAAGAAAACAATTCCCAGGATTGTAGAGTCTTGCAATCCGGCGCTGTATTACCGAGTAAGCTTACGTAGCATGTGGCAGAGTCCGCAAATGTTGGAAGTAGTCGAGTTCATAATGACCTTGAGTGTCCGTTAAATTTCCAATCAACGTCGCTGAGTTTGATAGTGAAGGCAGTTCCCACTTGAAGTATGCAGTTGTATTCCAACGTTCTGGATGTTGACTTCAACTTGAAGACAGTTTCAAACGTTTAGTTAGGGTTCGTTCCTTTGCATCTGACTTGATATCAGACCACAGAATGGCCCACCAATTTGTAGCTGCTCTTTCCTGGAGCACCTCTATGAATGTACACGCGAATGTCGAATGAATGATTGATATGATAAAAGCATCCGTGAACTGGACTCGTAACTGGGCACTTCGAACCGTGCCAATGCAGACATGGGAGAACTCGTTATATTTACTGGCATCATAATTTATTTAGGACGAAATACGTTGACGACAACAGGTTACAGTACTTCAACATGGATTCTACAGAGCAAACATGCATGTAGCATGTATAGGTATGGTATAGGCATCATATTAAATTCCTCACATAAGATAAGGGTTTGACCTTGCGTCAATGTCATGACCGTTAGGACTATCCAAACTATTAATCTTGGAATGAATATATTAATTCTATCCTATAATTCTGGTCGGGTACTTAAGTGGCTTGGTACCTCTGACATGGCAGATCCATGCATACTTGCATATAAAATAAACAACGAAGGTTATGTCCTAATACTTGGTTAACCTCTCTTCGTCGCCGTGACCCGTGCGACGGCAATCCACATAATATTACAAATCGATAAACCGTAACGATGAAGCCATGAATTCTTTACAATATTAAAATACTTTCGGTGAAAGTCCCCGTTGATCCATTATAGCACCCCTTTTTGCAGAAAGGTGCTAGCTAGATACCAACAGAGGATGGTGACACGAAAGTTCAAATAATCAACTAACTTCTTATCAAAACTGGTTTGGACTTACGTGTAGTGTAAGCCGACAATGGCTTCTACCAAGGAGTCATTGTTCCAGACGAATTCTTACCCCATCACACTGGGTATATATATAAATAGGCAACAGACTCAATGTCTGGCATGAGATGCTGGCTTCCTTTTTCAACCTCTGACGTCATCTGGCTTGTTTGGTAACAAGCGCGCCCGCAGATACCCATACACAAAATTGTGCATTTACGTGCGCGATAAATGAACTATACATAAAATAACACCCACCTACGTTGGTGCGTACTCACTTAACAAAAGTAGAACCTGATGACTACTTGAGAATGTTAAGGACTCATAAAGCATAAAGGAGGCAACAGGAGGTTAGTAGATCTTTTAAAAAACTATCAATAATTTTCCTTAGTCTTTAAGTTAAGATTTACTTTTGCACTTAGCATCATAGCTACATGTGCAGAAGACAGTTTTTCAATTAATCCTTCTCAAAAACGATTACTTAAATCTAAAGATTTTCCTTTAAGATGAAAGGAGGTAATTGATAGTTCATACTTCACCTTCATCTAACTTGTTAGATCATCATTACAGACTTACATGCGCACACACTCTCATGCGCAATATATTTAACTCTTCACATGTGCGTCTGATGTTATATATAATTACTAGAGAATTAAACTCATAGAGATCAGTAGTGAGGTGTATTATAACAGAAAGTCAACGATTGATATTATGGGTGAAACTTACGAACCCACTTTGTGTGTCTTCAGGGTGTCCATTAGAAGTATGAGTCTACCCAGAAAGAAACTAGCAAAGTGTCCGTCTGGATATCAGAATTCGCATTTTAGGATATCCTTCACTTCCTCAGTTAAGAAGGAAGATTTCTCGCACACGTTTTACAATGGGATTGTGCAGCATTTTATTCACCTGCTTATCAAGTACTCAGAAGTTGATTCTCTTATTTACGTACAACTCATTCAATAACGTATTCCCTGAGTCAAGCGTACATACTCCGAAGCAGATTCTCATAATTATATCCCGTTCATCGCACTCCAAAGCATATTTTATGACTCAAGGTTTCATATTTACGAGCTGAGGGGCATATACAGCTAGCAAGTTCAACTCACTTCAAAGCATATTTTATGAATCAAGTGTACATACTCAAGTAGAAGAGTCTATTTACCAAGATCATTTCATGACGATCTCCAGTCTAGCCAGTACCTTTCAGAGATTAGACAGCAGACATTTTCGTAAGGCAACTGTCAACAGTTTGTCATCGCTACAGAGATATTGCCTAATATTGAAGGACTGTGCATTGTCAAAGTTCGTATTACAACAACAGTTTTCATCAGAACGTCCTCGTCTTGGAGATAACGCACACAACATACTATCCACCTACATTAGACAGGCTATATATGCCCGTGTATCATCATACAGTGGAGGACAGTTAAGAGACACATAGACAGTGTAGATTGGACATTAATGTGGTAACACCCAATATGTCACATCATTACTTCACTTTTCACATAGTTTCATTCCCACAGTTAATTAACTACTCATATTTATATCTCATCTGTGTGTGCGTGTGTGTGTGTGTGTGTGTGAATTGTCTTTCACCATCACCACTTTTTATTTTCTCTACTAACCCTATATATGTTGATAAATAATTAATAAACCTAATAACCGTTTGATCATTATCTAGTTCGTTAATGTATCACTCGTGCTCTTGGTGTTAAATATTTACATATAGGTAAATTTCTACATTTAGCTGAGATTGGGGGCTCTTTCTTTCTTTACGGGATCTGAGAACAGAAGCTAAGGTCGGGGGGAAATAGAACATTTTCCATAATTTACTTGAACACACTATCTAGTGGAAAGCATTCGCATTCTCTTCTTTTTGTCCGTATCTCGAATAGGTCTCTTTCTCTCTTAACGAACCAATTTCTGGAGACTTTCTTGGTAACATTTCATAGGCCATCCCCAGTGATAACTACTTTTGTAGCTATACCAATATCAACTTACGACACATACGTAATAGTGCGAGCCAAAGTAGAGAAGTTAGTAGCTCTTGTAATAGTAATTCCTATGTGCGGTCATAACAGAACAGGTAGTGGCAGTAGTTAAGTGACATAATTTTAGTAGGAACACCACTGAGAGTTGTAATGACATTAGTAGTTGTAGCTGGAAAGGTAAAGACACTGTTATAACAGCATTAGTAGTCATCATCATCATCATTTCTTTTCATTCCACGTGGAGCAAATGTTACATCTGTCAACTAATCACAGAAAGCGTTACAAGGAAAATGTTAGAAGCATGAATATAAATACCCGCGCTCTCGCTGAGCGCGGAGCCAGTGGTTAGACAATTGTAAGGAAATTAGGACTATCTAGATTTTCTAAGTGTTGTTGTTGTTGTTGTTTAACTAAGGATGCTGAGCTTCTCGCTCTTTTGCATCCAATACCAAGTTGGACTCCTTGGTATTATCTACACTGTAGATCTAGGCTTTTGCTGTGGCTTTTCTGCCATTCCGAAACGTGCTAAGTTGAAGTCATGAGCTCCAGTTTCTCCAGCTTGCATTGAAAGGACCGTCACAGCTGGTCCCGAGCTTGAGTAAGAAGCGCCTGGCATACTGTGCATTCCCCACCATCCAAAGAGGCTCTTCAACTACGCAGAGCTAAAATACTGTGCTCTGGTTCTGGGCTCTCCCATGGAATTGTCACATCCTGCAAAGAACCACTTTTCAGCTCCCCCTGCCTATCACTGGGTCCATAGTGAGATCCTCCTGCATGCTGTCAACCAGGTCAAAGCCAAAGAATCGCGTCTGGGGCTCAAGTGACTTCTTTAGTGTGCAATGCTGTGTTCTCAACATGTTTCACCACAGGGGGAATCCCTGGAAGTGTGCGGATGATTTCAAGAGTCAGTGAGGATGTAATTAGCCTCACAGACATAGGTTAACTTCCACTTATGTATATTGTAACATTGTGCATAGCTGGTGGTCATATAAAGATGACTCTAGATATGCCACCATGCATCTATTTTCTAGGTGTAATATAGAGCATTAAAATTATTTTCACAAAGAACTTAGAACTGCTTAGCGAATATTAGAAAACGCTACTTCCAGATTTCAAAATACCAGAAGCCAAGGCAAATTGATTGTTTCTGGGCCTTTGTGAGGACATATTTTAAATTTCATGTCATAAAGAATAATATTCAGAAGTTGAGTTGTAACGACAGTGGTTCTTTCTAAGGAAAGTAGATGTAACTAGTTATATAACAATGTCATTTGATTCTTGTGGAAGCAACAAGAATGCTCCAGCCTCTTAGATGAGGACAGCCACGATTGCACTATTACTTCAGTTTTGAAAATATGTTTTTTTTTTTAGAAAGAAATTTGACTGTCGCCGAGCTCCTCAGGTACATAAATCTGCTACCATCTGGAACCTAAAGACTTTACAATCACGAGAACCGTCGATACAAAGGAATTCCAATAATCAATGCCGCTACACTTTGGGAGTTATAAGAACTTCCCATAAGCTTAATAGCATTAGCTGCGGCACTGAATGATAAGGAACTATCACTTTAGTTCAATAACACTGACAGCAGAGACGCTCTTATAGATATTAGATAACATTAACATACACTGCTAGTAAGACTAGACATTATTACACATCGTTAAACACGCACGTGGTTGTCAATCAACAAACATTGCACTACCACGCTGCTACGTAAATAGTTCCTTTTTACAGTTTTCTCCAAATATTCTAAGCATCTGAACAGTTGTTTCTTTGTACTGTTGATGTTTTGCTCTGTCTCGTCCCTCAGTGACATTTCCTAGTTTATTTACATTGTATTCCACCACCTATTTGTTCGTTTTTACTGTCAAATGACGTTGACAGCGACTCAAGTTCTTACGGTAAAAAGTGGAATATTTTTTTAATGTATTTATCTGATAAGCTCCACCAAACCTTATGCACATTCTTGTGTAGAAAAATTGTACCTCTAATAACCGTTATTCATTAAATCACAGAAGCTGACAAAGATTATTCAAAATAACCTTAATATGGCAATAAAAAGTCAAAATCACGTAGTAGATGGTTGTACTACAGATATGTTATGCCCTCCTGCTTGAGGTACCAGTGCGTGCAGGCCCGTCGTCCTGATGGGAAGTATGACGTCAGCAAAACATAGCCAAGATGGCCGCCCCCTTTGAAGCATGCACGAGAGAAGAGCAGCGTGCAGTTATCCGTTTTTTGGGTAGTAAAGGTAAAGGATCCCGTTACACGCCCATTGAGGCATATTGGGAATATGGTGTTAGGCCCATATTTTTTGACCGTCGGCACACTAGGGGTGATGTTGTCAGCATCACGCCGGCCGCCTTAACCTTCCTAGTGTTGCTCTGGTACCCATTTGGGGCTGGGTCGACCCAGGAGCGTTTGTGGCCTAAAAAAATCCCACCTCATCTGGGGAT
Organism: Oreohelix idahoensis; assembly: GCA_024509875.1. Taxonomy (NCBI): domain Eukaryota; kingdom Metazoa; phylum Mollusca; class Gastropoda; order Stylommatophora; family Oreohelicidae; genus Oreohelix; species Oreohelix idahoensis. Next base: position 577,408 of record JAMPIV010002671.1, on the reverse strand, counting down.
CGAACCATAGACCACTGAGCTAGGAAGCCAGTGCACTAACCACTATGCTACAGCGGCTCCCCTTTTTGGGTAGTGAGGGTGAGAAACCAGCAGACATTCATCGGAGGATGAAGAGGCAGTATGGGGACGCTTGTGTGTCGCTTCAGCAGGTTTATGAGTGGCACAGGAAGTTTAAAAGTGGGGTGTCAACTGTGACTGATGCAGCTCGCTCCGGTCGGCCTCAAACTGCGACTACGCGTGACTATCGCTGCAGTGGAACGAGTGATACGGGAAAACCGGCGGGTAACTATCGACGAGGTGGCTGGAGAATTGAAGATCAGTCATGGCTCGGCGCACCACATTATTCACGACGTGCTGCAGTACCACAAAGTCCCCACTAGGTGGGTACCAAAACAACTCACCCCCGAACTGAAAGAACGTTGTGTGGATGTTTGTAAAACACTGTTACGACGTTATGAAGCTGAAGGAGATGGCTTTCTACATCGTATAGTCGCTGGTGACGAATGCTGGGTACACTACTTCAAGGCAGAGACTAAGCGAGCCAGCATGGAGTGGCGACATTCATCATCGCCAAAAGCAAAGAAGTTCTGTACAACGCGGTTGGCCGGCAAATTAATGCTCACGCTCTTCTGGGACTGTAAAAGCCCAATCCTGGAACATGACATGCCCAGGGGACTCACTATCAACAGCGAATCATACTGTGATCTGCTTCAGAACCACTTGAAACCTGCAATCAAGTCAAAACATCGCGGCTTGCTTAGTTCTGGTGTGTTGTTACAGCATGATAACACGCGGCTGCACACAGCTCGTGCGACAGTAACGAAAATCACCAATCTGCATTTGGAGTGTCTTCCACATCCTGCATATTCATCGGACCTTGCACCGAGTGATTTTCATGTGTTTGGACCTCTCAAGGAGGCATTCGGTGGCAAGAAGTTCAGTACGGACGATGAGGTGAAAGAGGCGGTGCATACGTGGCTACGCAGTCAGTCAGAAGAGTTTTTTCTCGCGGAATCCAGGCATTAGTGAAGCCCTGGCACACCTGCATTGAACGTGGTGGGGACTATGTTGAAAAGTGATTAAGTGCCTTCATTCCTGTTTGTGCATATTCTGTTAATAAAAAAATATTAAGGTTACTTTTTGACTCCTCCTCGTAAATACGAAGTTGGAGCACAGAAGTGATTCAACATGATTCTGGCAACTCCAGCGACGTCGAAGGTACCAAACTGTATCGGCTACTGCCTTTCCTTAGGACCTACGAGCTACATGGAGAGGGGGAACATGCTGCATGGGCAACAGATTGATCTCCATATAACTATGCTCAAGCTCGTGCCCAGGAGAGAACACCACATCTTGACCTTATGGTGTTCGTGAAAATAAAAACAGCTGACGGTTATCACTTCAAAATGCATCATCCCCATAGTCAATTATGACTAGATGAGGCTCCTATCTTCTTCTTCAAGAAGCCTTAGCCCCTGACTGACAAAGCAGTCAGTGGCCATCACGTCTAGTGGCGTCTTGTAGGACAGCAACAATTTATCCCAATTTTGCTCGGTCGATGGCCATCATTAGTGCCGTGCTCCAACTCTGGTTCATGCTTTGCATCTCAGCCTCCACTGTTCTCCGCCAGGTTGTCTTATGTCTGCCTCTCTTTCGCCGTCCTTCTGGAGTCCATGGCATAGCAGTTCTGGTGATGGTGTCAGTGTGGCTTCTAATTTGGTCATTTCCATTTCTGTTACTCTCCAGCACTCCGCGCCATACACAAGTACAGAAAGTACGCAACTCTCGTGTAATCTTAATTTGGTCTTTGTGCTGTACTGAGAAGATCTCCAAATGGTGTTTAGAATGGCAAAAGCTGTTCTGTTACTGATGTCTTTGCTTGTTCCCCCGTCTGGTGTTACTATGCTTCTTAGATATGTAAATGTATCTGTTTGTTCCAGCATTTGGTTTCTTATTTTTATGGGCTCAGGATTTATACAATACGTGTCATTATTTCTGTCTTCTTCAGATTGATATTCAGTCCCATTAGTTGGCTGTATTTATTCTGTCTGTTCGTTTTTTCTTGGATGTGCTGATTGTCACGGATTGCCTCCACTGCTTTGTAGTAGTGGTCCAACAATGGCCAAAACTCAAGATTATATAAAATGGGTCGTCAAAGGCGTCTACCTTCGCACAAGACTACTCTTGGCAGAGTTGTAGATAGAAGGTAAAGACGCTTCTATCCCTTGGGAGCCTTCACATGATATACTACTCGTCAAAAGTCAAGGGCCACCCTTTTATTTTCAAAACACTTTTATATAAGCGCATAGATTGATTAAATGAAGGAAGTTTTTAGTAAAAATGGGTGCAATATCTTCCTCTGACAGTCCTATATGCACGTTAAGCATAAAAACAACTCACCGACAACCATGGTGATCACGTGCAATTTGGTTTGCTGACCATAAATTCACATTTTTAATCTGTTTTTTCTAACTTCCGTAGAACCAAACAGGTGAAGTAATCGTGCTGATTGACATTCCACGTGCAATGGCGACTTTTCGTGAATAGAGTTCACTCTTAATTTGTTTTACAATCAGCAGACTTAGGGTAGTTTCATCACTTGCAAAAACCATGCCACCGAGAAGAAGTCTTGACACCTTACAAAGAATGAGGGCTGTAGCGTGGGTTGAAAGTGGTTTATCTGTCCGTGAGGTTGCTAGACGGTTTGCAGTGTCACACTCTACTATCCAAAGAATTTTGGAGAGATTTCAGGCCACAGGAAGTGTGGAGGATCGCCACCGGCCAGGTCGCCCTAGATGCACCAATAGACATGATGACCGGTACCTCTTGTTGTCAGCCCTGCGCCATCGAACAGTGACTTGTTCTACTCTAAGATGTCAGCTGAGACAAACTGTAAACGTTAATGTCAGTCAAAGCACCGTTCGCAGACGTTTACATGAATTTGGGCTGGCTGCTCGACGTCCTGCATGTAGTGAAATTGACAGAGATACAACGGTAAAATCCCTCCAAAGATAACATTTAAGGATAAAAACATAATGCGTAGGCTGCTGATGTACAATTGCGTGAGACTGGCAAGGCTAAGGAGACGCAATTGGGGGGGATGGAGGAAAGTAAAAATTCACGTCCCCCAAATTGACACGAGGTACGGAATGGACGCTTTTGCGATACCAAGCCCTTGATTTGAATTCAGCGGCTAAAACGCAGATGTTTGGAATATTACAAAATTAAAAAGTACTTTTTTTCTTAATATTAATGTTAGGAATATAAAAATTAGCTGGCCGGATGGCCTATTCTGAGCAGTGAACTAATATGGTCTTAATTTTACAGACGGATAGATAATATTGAAGATAATGACAAAAGACTGTATTGAATCTAAAAGTGTCGCTAAGTGCAAAAAAAAACACGACCTCGAAACGCAGGTGTTCAAATCTACGTAGTATGGAAGAGAGGGTTTTTGGGTGGTAGCTGTGTCTAAATATAACTTTTAACGACAAAATTTTGGAGGGGAGAGAAAGGTGGGTTCAAAAATCGAGTACATTTTGTAGAAACACAAGTAGAGACGGACAGACTAACAGATAACCATCCATACTTGACTGAAGCATGACTGAAATGACTTTATGGTAGGAAATTTGAAATTAAAATAAACCTAGGCAGTGATTGGCCACAGACAATCATATCATTAGCGCTCAGACGCGAAAGTGGGGTCATTTCTCAATAGTTGTTCAGTGATAGACACAGATTTTAAAGTGTGGTGATTTCCATATGAAAGAAAGTGTAATAAATTTAGGGACGCCATACTATAGCCAGCAGCTCAGCTGAGTTTTGCTAGCAATTCTGTGTTATTTATTCATAATCTGGTAAGATTGAAATTATTTCTTTGTATATTTTGAATATTGTTTCATGTTCGAGTGATTTGATACTGCCATATCGAAATCTAGCCTTACAAACAAGTAGGGATTTGCTCTAGACCCCCCGCCCAAGTCAGGGTCTAGGGACCAACAATGTACATAAACTCCAGCAAGGATTATGCAAGACAGATCAAGTGTTGGGAATAATGAACCATATTACCTATCCTCTTTTAGAGCAGACAACTAATAAATATTTTTCAGAATCTATAGTCTGGGAGGATCTATCTGATGTAAATCCACCATGGTAAATGTGCTGTTTGGTCAGAGAGATCTGACCTGTCTGTATGATGTGGTTGTTGTGTCAGTGTTGTGTCCAGACGTGGGTAGAGAATAGATTTTGACACATGGCCCATACTTTGATTGCAGAGCTGCGAGTTTCTGTTGTCAACAAAGCAGTGACTATTCAGTTGGTGACTTTACTCGAGTGTATCTGTGCAGTACTTGTGACAGAGACCACCATTATTGCCCGCCAGCACAGAGAGGTGGGACCACCAGATTTCAGCACCAGAGCTACAATTAAAAGATGAGTGAGCCTCTGGTCTGCTGGACATTCACCAACCACGTTTAGTTACTAATACCCTCATAAAAATTCCCACCATTTTCTGGACACTGTGTAGTCAATATAGACAGGTGTGATGAGGCCACCCCAACAGCACAAACAGTAACTATCCTCCCAAGTAGATGACTACTAGAACATTTTAATAAAACTAACTAGTATAGTACATATATATGTACACTATTGCATTTATGATATAATATTCCATGCGTTTCTTTCATAATCTCTAAATCCTTTTAAGTTCTGGTCAACCTAAAAAATTGATCCAGAACAAAATAAATGTAATATAATTTTATCAAAAATTTTACACACGTGAGTTAGTTCAGTGTATTTTAACATTTATTAATATTATTAGTCTTGTTAAATATCTGTGGGTATATCTATAACCTATTACACCACACTACATAGCATAACCCTAGACACTTTACGTAGCCACATTCATTAAAAAAAAATTAAGTGTGAGGTCGTAGTGGTAGCAAGAAAGGCCTTCTGACAATTCACAACTACATTTTATCTCAGGAGCCTTCACAGCTGGCCTCATACAATTACATTTAGTAATATCACCATCATACAATACCATCAACACCACTACATAAATTGGGGTCTTGTCCAGGGATAATTAGCCCAACAGTAATATTAGGATCTCCTGGTGGGAGAAATAAAAGTAGGGAAATAAATTGTAAAATTCCCTTTAAAATTAAAAGTGTCCCTGTAGATAAAAGTTGGTGAATCTTCACAGCCAGTAATAATTAATTAGTTAACTGGTTAGTTAGAATTAGTTAGACTATAGTCATAAGAAGTACTTAGTGTATTTACTGGTTAGAGATTTAGCTTGTATATTATTATATTGTCTAAAAAGTATGGCGGAGCTGGCAAAATTTAGATCAGCTGCTGTGCTCACCGCGAAGGAGATGGGAATGGATGGTCAAATTTTAATTCAATACGTAACGGCTGAATGTGATAAATATATTGAACGGGAAGAAAGGAGGTTAGCTGAAGAGAAGAGGTTAGAGGCTGATAGAGAAATTAAGAGGTTGCAGATTGAGGCTGACAAAGAGGCAAAGGCATTGGAGGCCGAAGAAAAACGACAGCAAAGGGAGGCAGAAGATAAAAGATTGACTGCCGAAAGGGAGGCAGAAGAGAAAAGATTGACTGCCGAAAGGGAGGCAGAAGATAGAAGGTTGCAGAGGGAGCACGAATTACGACTAAGGGAGCTGGAATTACAAGGCCAGGCTCCTGAAAATGGTGCCAGCCCTTTTGCCTCAGTTGCTACGCCTAGTCTGGGAGCCTCAAACTCCGCTATGGGGTTTCATTTAGACCATTTTGTTGAAAAAGACGATGACATAGAGGGGTACCTAGGACGTTTTGAGTTATTAGCTACTACATATGGGTTAGAGAGAGAGAGGTGGAGCTTAAAGCTATCACAAGGATTGAGAGGTACTTCTTATGAAGTATTTGCTAAAATGAACAGGGAAGACCAAGACAATTATGACATGTTAAAGCAGGCTTTGTTATTAAGGTACGAGAAGAATGGTGAATTTTATCGTAAGAAATTTAGAAATGCCAAACTGTTGTCTGGGGAGACATACCACCAATTCTCTGCTAGACTAGAAACCTATTTGGAGAAATGGACGGCTCTGGGGAAGACCCAAGATCTTAAAGAAATGATCATGATTGAGCAATTGAGAGAGTCCATGGCTCCAGACATGAGAAAATTTCTCATGGAACAAGGTGCAGAGAAGTTGAGGGAAATTTTAAATGTTGCTGAGAGGTATCAGGCAGCTCAGGCAGAGGTAAGTGGTGCTAAAAAGAAGCACATAGACAATTTTAAAGCTCCACAGCAATTTAATAAATTTGATAATAGAGAGCAGGGAAATAAAGGTAGGACAAACTTTGAGCGGCCAAGAAATGACTATCGCGACAGAAACTCACAGTTCAATGACCAAAAGTTCAATGAAAGAAAACCGTTGAACCAAGGAAAAAGATGGTGTAAATGGTGCAAGAAGGATAACCATAACACCGAATTTTGTAGAAGGAAACCTTCAAACATTGCTGCAATGAAGTCGGGGACGCAAAGATTAAAGGTTAATCCTAAGGGACAACAGGAACCTTATCACCCCCCCAGTTTGTGAGGATGTTATTTGTAATGGGGTCACCATAAGGTGCCTTTATGATACAGGTTTGGATTATGATTCAGTTGTGAAGTCTAGCCTAGTGGACCCAAGTCAGTATACCACAGAAACAGTGGAAATACAAGGGGCGACTAAGGACATACCACTCATGACACTTCCCATCGCAAGGATAACGGTGAAAACTCGCTATGTGGAAGGAGAAATCAGAGCAGCAGTGATAGATGAACCAATCTACCCTCTGATATTGGGGTGTAGATACGTCTTCTTGGGGAATCCCGAGAAACCTGTGATCATGGCGACAGTGCAGACCAAGTCACAGAAGAAGGAGGAAGAAGGTGAACCTATAAATGCTCATCCAGAGGAGATGAGGAAGGCGCAGGCTGAGGATAGGACACTCAAGCCCTGTTTTAAAAAATTGCCCAAATGCCACACACCTCCGAGCAAGGGGGAATATTTCATGAAGAACAAACTCTTATACAGGAAGGCCGGAACTGGAACAAATGGTCACAACCAGCTGGTTCTTCCCACTTCATATAGAGATAAAGTGATGGAACTCGGGCATGCGATTCCCTTCAGTGGTCACATGGGGATCAGCGCCACAGGACAGCGTATAGCTTGTCATTACTTCTGGCCAGGGATAACGGAGGATATAAAAAGATATGTCAAATCCTGCCCAGAATGTCAAAGGGTAGCTCCAAAGCACTGGACTGCTCCTGCAACTCTAGGGGAAATGCCCATAGTGGGAACACCTTTTGAGAGGGTTGCAGTGGATATTGTAGGACCTCTCACTCGGACCAAGAGGAGGAACAGTTACATCCTTACTCTGGTGGACACTTGCTCTATGTGGGGAGAGGCTGTAGCCCTGCCATCAATTGATTCAAAACATGTAGCAGAGGCACTACTTACAATATTTACCCGATTAGGATTCCCGCATCAAATCTTGACGGATAATGGATCTCAGTTCAAGGGGAAACTAACGGAAGAAGTTTTTAAGCTATTTCAAGCCAGGCACTTTCATTGTAGTCCGTACCATCCACAAGGGAACGGCCAGGTAGAGAGGTTCAACGGGACTCTCATTTCTATCCTGAGAAAGCTGGCACACGAAAAACCGGATCTGTGGGATCAATTCCTGCCCGCCGCATTGTTTGCTTACCGGGAGGTACCACATAGTTCAACCGGGATGGCTCCCGCAACTCTGCTATTTGGGAGACCAATAAAAGGTCCTTTAGAAGCTTTATTAAGGACCTGGACAGATGAGAAGGCGGAAGAGACTGTTACCTCATCGTATCAATATGGGAACGAACTGACCACTCGTTTGAAAGCTGGATGGAAACTGGCAAATGATAATTTGAAACAAGCCAGGAAGAAACATGCAGCATATTTTAATAGGAAGGCAAAGGACAGGGAACTGGCAGTCGGAGAGAAGGTGCTGCTTCTACTACCCGGAAGCCAGAATAAATTACAAATTGGTTGGCAAGGTCCATATACGGTTCTAGAGAAGGTGTCTAGAACAAACTATAAAATTGACAAAAAGGGGAAGGAAAAAGTTTATCATGTAAACCTGTTAAAGAAGTATCTGGACAGACCACTCCAGGAAAGCACCCCCTTATTGACCTTGGCTATTGCAACCCAGATGCAAAAAGAACCACTCACCTCACATGAATACCCATTACATCCTTGTGAAACCGCAGCACAGGTAAAAGTCAGTAAGCACCTGACTAAAAACCAGAGGGAGAGAGTTCAACAGGTTCTGGAGGAACATACAGATGTATTAACAGATAAACCAGGCCATACAAATTTGCTACAGTATGACATGAAACTGGTAGACTCAAACCCAATCTGTATGAGAGCCTATTCTATCCCGTTCGCGAAGGAGAAGGCATTGAAGGAAGAAATAGAGTATTTGTTGAAGGAGGGGATTATTTCGCACAGTGAATCATCTTTTAGTTCTAGTGTCGTTTTGTTGAGAAAACCGTCTGGGGAACACAGATTGTGCATAGATTACAGGAAACTGAATGCTGTCACAGAAGGACAAGTGGATCCATTACCAGACACAAAACAGTTATTTGCCAGACTGAACAAGGCAAAATATTTTTCAAAAGTGGATCTTAGTAAAGGCTATTACCAGATCCCAGTGAAGCCTGAAGTGAGACCTTATTTGGCTTTTAGCACTTCGGATGGACATTATGAATTCAATATGCTACCATTCGGACTGAAAAATGCTCCGAGTGTGTTTTCAAGGATGATGCGAAAATTGTTGGATCCCCTGAATAACCCATGTATCACGAATTTCATGGATGATATTCTCGTCGCCACAGAGACATTTGAAGAACACATTGAAGCTCTGGAGATGTTGTTTGATAGACTTCGGGAGGCGAATTTGACTGCTAGGCCAACAAAATGTTGTATTGGATGTAAAGAGTTGGAATTCTTGGGGCACACTGTATATCAGGGTAATATGACCCCTGATCCTAAGAATTTGGAAAAACTGCAGAGAGCACCTAGGCCACAAACAAAAAAGGACGTGCGATCATTCGTGTCGTTATGCGGATTTTATCAGAAATACATCAAAAATTTTAACGCTATATGTGCTCCTCTGACTGATCTGACTCGCAAGGGACTTCCAGATAAAATTATTTGGACTGCACAATGTGAACTAGCGTTCCAAGAGTTAAAGGAAAAACTCACTAGCAAGCCTATTCTCAAACTGCCTGATTTGACACAGGACTTTGTCTTAAGAACCGATGCAAGTAATGTAGGACTCGGAGGGGCTTTGTTGCAAAGATCATCTTCACCTGATGGGGAACTGAAACCAGTCGCTTATGCAAGCCGCAAATTGAATAAGGCGGAACAAGGATACTCCACAAGCGAAAAAGAATGTTTAGCGTTAATCTGGGCAATAAAGAAGTTTCAAATCTATCTGTATGGTAGGACTTTTGTGGTGGAGACGGACCATCAGCCTCTCGTGTTCTTGTCTCAGGCTAAGCATGAAAACGCAAGATTGCTGAGGTGGTCTTTGTTGCTTCAACCTTATCAGTTTAGTATCCAATATATCCCAGGCAAATTGAATGTCGGTGCAGATTTCCTCAGTCGGCACCCCTGTGATCAAAATTAGAGTAGTGGCAGACGTGAGGAGTAATTTTACCTATGTGTATCGCTGGTTTTGGAACTTGCCATAGGCATGTTTTCAAGTGGGGAGATGTGTAGTGAAATTGACAGAGATACAACGGTAAAATCCCTCCAAAGATAACATTTAAGGATAAAAACATAATGCGTAGGCTGCTGATGTACATGATCGCCTAGACCGCGGGTCATCATCCTCCATAATAATTGACTTGCTAGACAGGAGGGGAACGGCGGATCAAAAAGGAAAAAAATATGACTGGAAAGATTGCATGAGACTGGCAAGGCTAAGGAGACGCAATTGGGGGGGATGGAGGAAAGTAAAAATTCACGTCCCCCAAATTGACACGAGGTACGGAATGGACGCTTTTGCGATACCAAGCCCTTGATTTGAATTCAGCGGCTAAAACGCAGATGTTTGGAATATTACAAAATTAAAAAGTACTTTTTTTCTTAATATTAATGTTAGGAATATAAAAATTAGCTGGCCGGATGGCCTATTCTGAGCAGTGAACTAATATGGTCTTAATTTTACAGACGGATAGATAATATTGAAGATAATGACAAAAGACTGTATTGAATCTAAAAGTGTCGCTAAGTGCAAAAAAAAAACACGACCTCGAAACGCAGGTGTTCAAATCTACGTAGTATGGAAGAGAGGGTTTTTGGGTGGTAGCTGTGTCTAAATATAACTTTTAACGACAAAATTTTGGAGGGGAGAGAAAGGTGGGTTCAAAAATCGAGTACATTTTGTAGAAACACAAGTAGAGACGGACAGACTAACAGATAACCATCCATACTTGACTGAAGCATGACTGAAATGACTTTATGGTAGGAAATTTGAAATTAAAATAAACCTAGGCAGTGATTGGCCACAGACAATCATATCATTAGCGCTCAGACGCGAAAGTGGGGTCATTTCTCAATAGTTGTTCAGTGATAGACACAGATTTTAAAGTGTGGTGATTTCCATATGAAAGAAAGTGTAATAAATTTAGGGACGCCATACTATAGCCAGCAGCTCAGCTGAGTTTTGCTAGCAATTCTGTGTTATTTATTCATAATCTGGTAAGATTGAAATTATTTCTTTGTATATTTTGAATATTGTTTCATGTTCGAGTGATTTGATACTGCCATATCGAAATCTAGCCTTACAAACAAGTAGGGATTTGCTCTAGACCCCCCGCCCAAGTCAGGGTCTAGGGACCAACAATGTACATAAACCCCAGCAAGGATTATGCAAGACAGATCAAGTGTTGGGAATAATGAACCATATTACCTATCCTCTTTTAGAGCAGACAACTAATAAATATTTTTCAGAATCTATAGTCTGGGAGGATCTATCTGATGTAAAACCACCATGGTAAATGTGCTGTTTGGTCAGAGAGGTCTGACCTGTCTGTATGATGTGGTTGTTGTGTCAGTGTTGTGTCCAGACGTGGGTAGAGAATAGATTTTGACACATGGCCCATACTTTGATTGCAGAGCTGCGAGTTTCTGTTGTCAACAAAGCAGTGACTATTCAGTTGGTGACTTTACTCGAGTGTATCTGTGCAGTACTTGTGACAGAGACCACCATTATTGCCCGCCAGCACAGAGAGGTGGGACCACCAGATTTCAGCACCAGAGCTACAATTAAAAGATGAGTGAGCCTCTGGTCTGCTGGACATTCACCAACCACGTTTAGTTACTAATACCCTCATAAAAATTCCCACCATTTTCTGGACACTGTGTAGTCAATATAGACAGGTGTGATGAGGCCACCCCAACAGCACAAACAGTAACTATCCTCCCAAGTAGATGACTACTAGAACATTTTAATAAAACTAACTAGTATAGTACATATATATGTACACTATTGCATTTATGATATAATATTCCATGCGTTTCTTTCATAATCTCTAAATCCTTTTAAGTTCTGGTCAACCTAAAAATTGATCCAGAACAAAATAAATGTAATATAATTTTATCAAAAATTTTACACACGTGAGTTAGTTCAGTGTATTTTAACATTTATTAATATTATTAGTCTTGTTAAATATCTGTGGGTATATCTATAACCTATTACACCACACTACATAGCATAACCCTAGACACTTTACGTAGCCACATTCATTAAAAAAAATTAAGTGTGAGGTCGTAGTGGTAGCAAGAAAGGCCTTCTGACAATTCACAACTACATTTTATCTCAGGAGCCTTCACAGCTGGCCTCATACAATTACATTTAGTAATATCACCATCATACAATACCATCAACACCACTACACTGCAGTCAGAATCCCTCTTACTCCTGCTCATCGCAGAGCCCGTGTTGCTTGGTGTCGCGAGCACATCCGATGGACAAGGCAACAGTGGAGTCAAGTTCTCTTCACTGATGAATCTCGCTTCACTGTGTCATTCAATGATGGCAGGATTCGAGTTTGGAGACGACCAGGAGAGTGATTTACTGATGACACAATTCGAGAGGTGGATCATTATGGTAGGGGTTCTGTAATGTTCTGGGGAGGCTTCTACAGACACGGCAGGACCCCACTCTACATCATCCAAGGCAACTTGACCGGCCCAAGATACCAGAACGAAATCTTGAGACCAATTGTTCAGCCTGCTCTGGAGGCCATAGGTGGTAATGCCATCCTCCAAGATGATAACGCTCGACCCCATCGAGCTCGTGTGGTGAATGAGTTTATTCAGCAACATGGGATCATCAGGATGGCGTGGCCAGCTCATTTACCTGACCTTTCTCCGATTGAGCACCTCTGGGATGTCCTTGGTCGAAGATTGTCAACAAATCACCCCCTGCCAATGGATGTTGCACAGCTGACTGCATTTCTGCTTCAGGAATGGCAAGCTGTTCCTCAGGATACTCTTCGGACCCTTGTTGACTCGATGCGTCTACGCTGTCTTGAATGCCTTGCTGCAAACGGTGGTCATACCCGATTTTGAAATGTCTATCTGTCCAATATCTATTGTGTGACTTTTGAAAAGGTGGGTGACACACTTCACAGCTTCATTGCGTTTGAATGTGTGTTTCCATTTCTTAACGTGACATGTCAATTTGGTATTCAATAAATGCCGTTTTGACTTATACCAATTACGATTATATCAGATTAGTTTTATGGTTTCAACCAAGGTTTTTCTAAGTGCCCCTTGACTTTTAACGAGTAGTATATTTTCAGAAGTCAAGAACAATGCTGCTTAGCGCTGAACATTTGTCAACTTATATCTATCCGTCGCCTTTTGTGAAGGATTTAAGTAATGGTTTTTAGCCCGTTCAAGCCCTCAGCTGAGTTAATTCAGGGAATTTCCTCTTATAATGGTATAGCTCTGTTTAGAGGTAAATATATGTCTAGATGTATTTATACATGAAATATTCTGGCTTATACGTTTGCTTTCATACATGCAAAAACTGAATCAACTATGTTTGTTTAGTTTTAAAATAACATGTAACAAATTTAATAATCAATTAGTATTAACAGTTTAAAATAAATAAAATGCTGGTGACTTTAATATTGGAATCAAATTTTCGCTTCACAGATATTTAAGGTGAGGATATAGTCAGAATATTATGTCCCTTTTTGCAGGTGCCTTTTTATAAGCACTTAACTAATATAAGGGAGTCCTGCAGCTGTGGTTTTCGTCACTTCTTGGTGATGAGTGTACTTCTCTCACACGAGTGGCGTAGTAACTTCAGCACTTCGAATAGGTTGTAACCACAAACTTTTGGAAAAATAGGAAAACAAATGTCTCTGCTAAGTAATTAACAGGCACATTCTCTCTGTCCACCCACCAATGTTAATCTCTCAGACGAATTAAAGTCCCGAGTTTACAGTATAGCTGAGGGAAGATGAATAAACTTAATTACATTCCTCTGGGTATTAACTGGGTTTTCCGTCTGGACGGCGCGAATAATGAGTTACAATTAACAAAGTGCATACATCTCACAAAAGATTATACACGTTAGACCAAGTGATGTAATCATCACTCATCACTGCTCCATTCTGTTGGTTTTCCGCACGACTGGCCAGAAGAAATCATCAGCGCTTGTTGTAGTGGTTTATGAATATACTAGTTTCATATGTTGAGGTTGCCAGCCTCGCATATATATATATATATATATATATATATATATATATATATACATACATATATATATATATATATATATATATATATATATATATATATATATATATATATATGTGTGTGTGTGACAGCACCATCTTGTCATCGCTATTTTGTCTGTCGTTCTCTAACTTTTTACTACAACATAGCGATTTGGCAGCCATTTTAGTGTTACTCAGTCAAGTTCTAAAAATAGAACATTAGTCATATCGCTTACGGATAGCAGCCAATCAGAGAAGAGAAGCGTCCAGGCTAGCGCGTCAGTTTAAATTCTTTATCATACTGATCGCCTGTCGCGGAGAGAGAACAAGCTATTGAGAAATACTGAAGTCTAGTTCAAGCAAGAACATGCCTTAAATTTGTGAGTAGATTTAATATTATTCTCCAACATTCTAAAGTCTTTATAGTGTTAGAAAGGATATAGGATCACCATCTTTGTGCCGTAGTATTTTAAATAATTATATATTTAATTCAATGTCATTTATATTTCAGATATAAATTTATTCAGACATAGCGGGGCATATTCGGTTATTACATTTGTGTAAATGAAATTAATTGTTAAGTATTTCCATATTGTTTGGGGTTAAGGAAACCTTCAATGATCTTATGTAAATCCGACACGTCGGTTTGAATAATACTTAATTGGGGCACGATTTAGATTGTTATATTTATTAACTACGGTGCTGATGCCAAAATAGTTTATTTTAGTTTGGTGAGTGCTGCAATTTATTAAAATGTTACAGCTTACTAGAATAAAGTCCTGTGCTTCTTCAGTAACGTTAGACTAATAATGTGGTGTAAGTATTAGTAAGATCGGCTATTGCTATTTGCTAAGCCATTATTTCTACAATATTTAGTATTATAATGTAAGGTTACTATAGAATGTACAACCACGCAGCTTAGCTGGTGTAAAGTTTCTTTTCTTCTTTCCACTCTGTAAAGTGTCAGTCTGTATGCTCTGTAAGGAAGAGTGGTGTGTTGTTGAGATCAGGCATGCTCCAGTCTACCCAGCTGTAAATGGGTAACTCACCCTAGTCCTGAGTTAGGGAAGGCAAAGGCTCCAGGGGAAGCAGGCCCTAAACTTGGTCACTCCAACCGACGCAGGATGGTGTATGTATGAAGTAGAAGTGTAGAGTGTGATTACCGCGAATGGTGTACTGTTCGTGTGCTGACCAATATAACCACTCATACACTTGTGTCTACAAGGCACCAATGCAGACTGCTGGAATCTTTGTTTACTCAATTTATTCAGACGTACACACTGGGACATACGAGTACATCATGGTATGTTGACATATCAATTTGTAGGTATACATAGCAGATCTGAAGTCATGACACATTCAGAAATAATGGGCAGTACATCAAAAGTTCAATGTCATGATATATTAAGGCCGCATCCCCCTATCTGACTAAACGCGTCAGTGAAGGCAGATCGATAAATAACTAAAGTTACTTGACGTCCATAGTTTGTAGTATATATTATGAAACCACGAAAGGGGGGGTTTCTAGCAAGATTGAGATCTCCCTGTCACTGTCCGATAATAGGATAAATAATCTGTTCTCTTGGCAGTGATCAAAACATATGATGACCGAAATCTAACATGGCTGCCTCCCTGAGTTGTCGTTCACTCATTCATAGGAAGGAGAATATAAGCCAGAGTTAATTTATAATGGGTATATAAATGATTTCATAAATGTTTCCATACAGCTCTACGGTGATCAGGTTAATTCACGTAGCCATAACCGCTGCAGGAAAGTCTGTCATCTTCGTCGATACAAAACACGACCCTAGCGATACGAAGCACAATGTTCCATCTAGGTCGAATCGACATGAGATCATCAATATAGGGTCTGGCAATACATGGAGTCCGAATTATACATTGTACCGTACCTTAGGAGAGTCTCTAACATAAACTATAGTAGAGATACCATCTCCTTTAGAAGAAAACCACTTCATGAATCATATTTCCTTAAGAATCTACCAGCCCTTTGAAAAGTGCGTACCCGCCATTATCACGGTACATCGGAACTCATCACGACTTGTCAAGACAACTCATACTTCCGCTAGACCGGAATAACAAGAATCTAGTCCCTCCTACCCATCCAAAATATACAATATAGGACTGATTCTACTTGTACTAATAATATGTAATACATATGAATTCAGGCCATAAACACAATAAGCAAATTAATATATTTTCTGGCCCTAAAAAATAAGTACAAACGTAAGCGCAATATCCTTGCGCCGGATCAATATCCAGAACGATTACTCCTATAATCAAAAGTGTGAATCAAACATGGATTCTCTCGCTTTTACCATAGACAGCATTTTCATACACAAATGAATGAATGTCTATATTTTTCCCATATTAAATAGCCATATCGATTTTTGTAATATGTGCGTCAAAATATGCACGCAACAGATTACCACACCCCTCGGGAAAAAAAATGGTACTTTTTTTTTTTTGAAATACATCTAGGAGCAACATACAATAGGCTCACAACGCACCAATACAATGCGCAGATGATAAGCATAAGTTTTATGACCTTAGAGAAAGTACTTCTCTAAGTATAAATATTTCCAGAGAGGTGTCACCAACGCATACTACAATATTAGCAATGACACAATTTCCACATTAGTTTATACATAAATTTCATCTAAGATATCTTAACATCATGATCATCAAAGACGAAAAACATTGAAAGATCAGCGGTGAATAAATATCAATGAACCGCTAAGTAGTGTTACAATCAATATATGATATATTACATATGTGTACACATTTCAACATAGAAACAACTGTATCAAAGTTGTATAACAGTTATGAATCATGTGGGCATCTAGACAAAATATCTGCCATCACATTTTCTGACCCACGGATAGCTCGCACCGAAAAATGAAATGGCTGTAGAGCAATCGCGTATCGCGTTGATCTCGCGCTCTTCAGATTTTTACTCTGAATAGCCGTAAGAGCTTTCTGGTCAGTTTCCACAATGAAATGCGCGCCCAGAAGAAAATCTTTGCAGTTTAAGGATTGACCAAACCATAGCCAATAATTCACGGTCTAGGACCGAGTAATTCTTCTCTGCGGCATTTAATTTCCGAGAAATATACATCACAGGATGCAGAGTTCCAGAGTACTCTTGCATTAGTGCAGCTCCAATCCCGGTGGATGAAGCGTCACTACGAAGAATAAATGTCTTATCCTTAGAAGGCAATACTAGGATAGGTGAAGTAGAAAACATAGTTTTAACCTTATCCAAAGAGGATTGACATTCTTGAGTCCAATGGACTACATTAGGAGACCCTTTCTTTAGCAAGGAAGAAAGAGGTGACATAATGGAGGACAGATTCGGGATGAATCGTCCATAAAATTGTATTAGACCTAAGAGACTTCGTACTTGCTTTTTAGTCTTAGGAATAGAAATGTTAAGTATCTTACTTGTATTATGGTCTTCTGTTTTTAGGAACCCATGACCAACACGGTGTCCTAAGAAAGATATTTCGCTAAAACCAATACATGCTTTCGATGGTTTCGCTGTCAGGTTATGCTCGCGTAAGATAGACAATAGTTCATTTATACCATTATAGTGATCGTTCCAAGTATCACTGAAAAGACAGATGTCATCAAGATACGCAATGACATCTGAGCGATGAGATAGGATTCGACGCATCATGCGTACAAATGTTGCAGGGGCGTTCATAAGACCGAAAGGCATGAAATTCCATTGGAATAGACCCCTAGGCGTCGAAAAAGCAGTAAACGGTTTGGCGTGTTCGGATAGTGGAACTTGCCAATATCCCTTAGACAAATCGAGTTTAGTAAAGAAGTGAGAATTCGATAGTCTCGTAAGTAGCTCTTCTAGTAAAGGCATAGGTTCAGCATCGAATTTAGTCACTTGATTCAATTTGCGATAATCCACGCAAAGACGTATGTTATTGTCTTTTTTTCCGTACTATAACCATCGGCGAAGAATATGCTGATGTGGATGGTTCAATAATTTTTAACTCTATCTCTCATCTAACTCTTTCTCTACCTGTGCTTGAAAATGTATCGGGATAGGATACGGTCTGACTCTTATAGGACTATGGTCAGTAAGAATAATGTCATGTTGAATGACATCCGTTTGACCAGGAATGTCAGTAAGGACATCCTGAAATTGTTCTAACAAAGTAGAAACTTGTTTCTGCTCTCCTGGAGATAATTCTGGAGAAATTGCAACATCTTTCCATGATTCATTAGAGTGAAGAGGAATCATTGGAAAAGGTAAATTTACATCCGAGAAACTCGTTTCCTCATCCTGTATTACTGACAGAGATGAGTACTGTCCATGTTGGACTGGAAAATCGTCCGTTGCCTGGAAAACAGGTTGTAAATAATCAGGACGTTCATGGAATTCCGTGAGCATGTTGATGTGGAAGGTTTTACGCTTCCCGTCAATATCGACGATATAGTCAACATCGGAAACTTTTGATATTATATCGTACGGACCTTTCCAAGAAATGAGAAGTCTATTTTCCCTACAAGGTAGCAAGACAAATGCTTTGTCACCTGGACAAAGTTGACGCAAACATCTCTTTTTATTGGCAAATTCCCTTGCCTTCTGTTTCGCAAATTCAGAAGAAGCAGTTGCCAATTTGCATGCTTCAATAATCTTGTGTCTAAGTGCGATGACATATTCATAAGAGGATTTTGTGTCATCGACAATATTATCAGCAGTTATAAGATCATGAAGTAAGGACATAGGACCTCGCGGTTTCGCGCCAAAGACAAGTTCAAAGGGAGAAAATCCTGTATGTTCGTTGGCGACCTCTCTATATGCAAAGAGAGCCGCGGGTAAAACCCTATCCCAATCCTGAGGATGATCTTCCGTTATCTTACCTAGTAGGTTTTTCAGAGTTCTATTCAAACGTTCCACCATCCCATTGGACATAGGATGATAAATACTACTCAGCGATCTCTCTATCTTCAGAGTCGACATTACTTGAGACATGGTATCCGATATGAGTTGGGTACCATGGTCGGATAATATTTCTGCTGGAAACCCCAGACGAGAAAATATTAACCAAAGAGCATCTGCGACATCAGCAGTAGTTATGCTCTTTAGAGGAACAGCCTCCGGCCAACGTGTGCACATATCAACACACGTCAAAATAAATTGGTGTCCTCTAGCAGACTTTATCTTAAATGGACCAATGATGTCTATCGCCATTTTTTGAAATGGCCGAATGGGAATGTCTGCAGCCTGAATAGGTGCATCATGGCGTGGACCTCTGGATTTAATCTCTTGACATACTTTACAAGATCGACAATAGATTCGTATGTCCTTATTCACAGCAGGCCAAAAGAAAGATTGAAGAACTCTAGCTTTAGTACGGGAAAAAACCCATATGTCCAGCACACTGCGAATCATGAGCGTGCTGTAAGATTTTAACTCTCATATTTTTAGGCACAAGGATTTGAGAATGAATGGACTTAGCGGAGTCTTGTACCATACGTACAAGTACGCCATTCTTCATCGTAATCCAAGATTTACGATTAGTATCCTTATTCGGATCACCTTTTGTTGCCAGAGTAAAGAATTTCTTTAGAGTAGGATCATCTTCCTGCTGTTTGATAAAGGAATCGTGGGAAATCTCCAAGGGATCATCTCGGATCTGCGCATCATTATCTTCAGAATGTGAAGATTGTGGCATATTAAGAGCTTGAGCCCTAGTGATTACTGCATTAGCCGATTGCATATTAACATTTTCCCAATTAGAAATTTGCTGTGGAGTGCATTCTTTCACCCCGTGAATGCGACCGATGATAAGATCAGCGATCGGATTCGGCAAGAGACATGCTTGCACCTCTCCTGTAAAGAAAGGCGTAGCAATATTGATAATGGCAGTGGAGTACTTCTCCAATGTGCCACCAAATGTTACACATTTGACTATATTGCCTGTAGCTCGAGAAGGATTTACGAGTGATTGCCTCACTCCAATGGTAGTGCACCCCGAATCGAAAAGAATTGATACCGGAGTACCATCTATTAGGCCCCTATTAAAGACAAGAGCACCCCTTCCATTATGCGCAATTGACGCATGGAGAGCGGGAAGCGGGTGACCGCAGCTTAAAGTAGACACTGTGGTTGGATCGAATAATGTTTTGCATTGCGAACACTCAGATGCTCTAGCAAAATCGAAAGCGGAATTTGCTACACTGTTGGAGTCTTTTTTATCATTATTCTGATTATCGGTGTCGTGGAACTCCTGTTGTGCAGAGTTAGCCTGGTAATACGATTTACCATGTCTTTTGTGTTGTGATCTACCTCGGTTATAATTGTCTCTATAATTATTATTGCCTCTGTTATAACCCCTATTTGGGTTTGAATCATAACATTCATGATCATAATCATCATGCTCATTATATTGAGTATCCCTGTAATATTGTTTCTTTTGTCTCCATGAAGCACTTGGGTAGTTCCTATAGCTACTCCCTTTCCGAGAATTTCTAACATTATGGGTACCCCTCGCGTGTCGAGGACTATCAGCCCGATTCCAGTTCTTCAAAGAAGAACTCTGATTTGAGCGGTTATCTTGGTTTTGATACTTATTCCAATTAACCTTTTTATCAAATTTATTTTTAGCTCCTTGGAATTTGTGTGAGTAATTCTGATTATATTCTGTTGCCGAAGCAACTGGCATACTCTCTTTAATGTTAGAGTTACTAAGAATCATGTCAGGGTGTGCCGTGGCATACTGGTCACAATATTCTTCCATTTGCTTTATTGTACCAGGTTTACGCTCATGTAAGAACTCTAGGAATGATTTATTTACAGAAGACATGACCTTGTCTCTTAGCAATAAATCCGTAAGACCATCAAATGTTTTCTCTGTTTTGGATAATTCAATCCATCGTGAAAGTGTAATTCGTGCTTTTGAGATGAAATCTGAGAATTCTACACCTACCTCAGGTCTCATTGTTTTAAACAAAAGACGATAACCTTCTTCAGACAGCTGATATCTCTTTATCAAAGCTGCCCTAACAGCATCATAATTATCTTTGTCGGCCTCTTCAACAAAATATAACTTACTCAGAGACTCCCCTTTTAGATTTTCAGACAACTGATTCACATACTGTGATTTGTCAACATTATGAGATCGACAAGCCCGTTCAAATCTAGAAAGCCAAAATGTTATGTCATCACTGGTAGGGTTAAACGCTGGTACCTTGACCTTGTACACAAAGGGTTTACCATTACCACCAGATGCCTGATTAACATTACTCATACATGTCAATTTTAATTTCTCTAATTCAAACTCATGTTCTCTTATTGCTTTTCTCTCTTCAGCTTCTCTATCTAATCTTCTCTGTTCTGCAGCAGCTTCTAATTTCTTCTGTTCTGCAGCAGCTTCTAATTTCTTCTGTTCTGCAGCAACTTCTAATTTTTTCTGTTCTGCAGCAACTTCTAATTTTTTCTGTTCTGCAGCAACTTCTAATTTTTTCTGCTCTGCATCAACTTCTAATTTCTTCTGTTCTGCCTCAAATCTCCTTTCCTCCACTTGCATCTGCAATTTCTTAAGTTCGGCAGCAGTATCAGCTTCTTTTTCTAATCTTTTTTCTTCAGCTAGAGCTTTCCTTTCTTCTGCAGCAGCTTTTTTTTCTTCTATTTGAAGTTTTCTCTCCTCAGCCGCAGCTTTTTTTTTCCTCAGCAGCAGCTTTTCTTTCTTCAACAGCAGCAGCAGTTTTTTTTCTCTTCTGCAGCTAATGCTTTGTCATATTGAGCAACAGCCCATTGTTCTAAGTCTTTTCCAGTCTTATCAAGAGATTTTCCTTGTGCAATGAAATAATCTAATGTAGACATATTGTCTTCTTAAATCAGAAACCTGAAAAAGTAAATAAATTACCCTATTTCACTTTAATGGGAGACAAGTCTATACCATAGACTTAGTCTTAGTCCAAACTTGTATGGTTTATAATAACCAATGATAACTTGAGTACCTGTGGACAACAATAACTGTATCTCAAATACTGTGGGGACAAGCCTTACAAAGGTCTTGTATACCTCAATGTAATCAAAGATCACTTGAGTACCTGTGGAAAAAATATTTCCCTTTACCAATCACTTTGGGAGACAAGCCTTACAAAGGTCTTGTACATTTTGTTTTATAACAATAACAATCATAAAGTACTGATCTGTACTATACTATCAGTGTATACCACTATACGTCATATGTCAACTAAAGACATTACAAAGGACAAACAAGAAAAGACAATATGAACACATTTGCAGAGATCAAATTAAATTAAATAGGAGAAATGAAAAAAAATGATCACAGAAACCGTGATGATAACTGCAATAAAATAACAAGACAAATAACGCCACAGTGTATAAACATAAGGGTGTAAAAAAACTGAAATGAAAGGAAAGATGAGACCTACAATTATACAAACAAATCAAACAAAACTAAGGAACACAAAATTATTAACAAAAACAACGAAGAAAAGAACACCTCATCACAACTAACAGAAATAGCAGCAAATTGTTGCTAACAAATTTCCAATTAAGAAAATGTGTACCTATAGAATACTAGTACCAGACCAATGTCACTCGGCATACCTTGTACTAGTCACACAGAACATAAACTAATTTAATACATAACAAATAACATGTAAGCATAAATAGCATATAGCATACAATATAATTTATGTCATGAATGGAATGTGTTGCAGGTATAGTGTTGTAAAGCAGGCACAGTTTATTTTAATACTAATAACTTGCCACTTTATTCAGTAATAGATTTAATTTTAAACTATTTGTTGCGTGATAAATTCTCGCAACATCGTTTTATTACAATATCTATTTTATAACGCAAGGGCAACAACTGCTTGAAATTTATAGTCACTTTTCTCGGTAAGCATTTGTCTTCCCGCGTTGGTATTGAATGCAGTTAAGTTTTGAGCTGTGGTCTTTTTGCGCTGGACTGCGCATGACTGGTCTTGTTTTTTGGTCGATCGGTTTCCGCCCACCACTAGTGGAGTGAGCGATTTGAATGGCGAGAAAGATGCCTCGCTGAAAGAGGATCTCCGCTATTTTTTTTGTTCTGTCAGGAATGTGAAAGTCCTCTTAATGGATATTTCGTTTATTCGAGATAATACCTCTAGTGTTTCCCACATGTCGGGAGGCGTGATATTTCTGTGTATTTCCTGAAGGCAAGGTAAATTGACTTTTTCATTAACTCTATCGATTTTGGGTCGTGAGCGATTTCGATTCATAGCCTGTCTTCGAAAGTCGTCGTCACGAGATGTTTTTCCAGCTCACATGTCGCTGTATTGTACTGCATCGGTTGATGCATGTCCCAAGGACCATTACTTGCTACTTTGTTAAATGAACTAGGTTTGGAAAACCTTTATTATCTAGAGGATATTTTTGAGGACATTATTTATACTTCGGCAGACGTGTCTGTCTTGCTGAAGTCAGACTAAGGAGAGTGAACTGATCTCATACATCTGGTTATCTCCTGGCTGTTATAGAAAAGGATGGAGTTTTTCACCTGACTACATTTACAGCACTATGAAATATAACATGCATCTGACTCATCATTGTAATGCTGTCTACCGTCTATTGCTGTATTGAATGTTGCTGTGATAATGACTGTTTGATGTGCCTACATATTCGCGTAACCATTTTGTCACTGTGGCGTCCACAATAAATAATGAAGAAAAACGTCAACGGCTGTTACAAGAATCATTGACTTTATACGTCGTGAGTTTACTGACGTCCTATGTGGATTGCCCTGTTATTTTTGTATGAACATTGTTTGACTGAACACATCTGCACACTACACAAAACCAGACATGCGGATACCATCCATCATCATATGGCATCACGCATCATTTGGTGGCCATAAGCTGGTTTGATTCTGGTACCAGCAAACACGGGGTCCCTTACCCACTTCATTTTCAACAAGAATTCATCAGCATCCTTCAAGAAATTAACATTCTTCAATACAGTCAACATCTTCAAAATTTTCAAAGTACTCGGCGTTGCCCGGTAAAAGTCAAAATTTCAACTTTTTGTCGGAAACAAGAATTTGACAGTACCCGGCGTTGTTACATGTTGCCGGATAACTCGGACTGCTGTTATCTTTTACGCAAGTCAAGCAAGTTGCTGCTGTCAAGGTTCCAGTGCTGTCGTTTTTGTGAAGGTCAAGTGCCGGTTGAAACGGGTTGTTTTCTGAAGAAGGCCAAGTACCGATTTCCATCAACTTACTTTTGGATTAGAAGGTCAAGTGCCGAAACAACTCAACACACAGTATTTCAGAAGCTCTTGTACCATCGTGTTAGCAGTGGAAGCAGTTCAGATGTGCCATCATCGTTGGAGCTTCGCTCTTTAGGACGTTGATTGACATCCGTTTTTTCTGCTGTTCTACGATTGGAAGCCTATAAGTTAAGTGGCCTGTTTGTATGTAAACTGTGCCCTTATACTTCTGCTGAGTCTTCTGTGTATCATCTCATTCTATATGTTATATGTCTATATGTTATTTGTATATTTATATGTTTATATTTCAGCGGGTTCTCGGTTGGGTGGTGTCTCCGTTAGATTATGCCACGTCATAGAGGTCGTCTATTGTGAGCGTTTTCTGTAGGGTTTGCAAATTTCCGATACTGGAATTTGCTAAGCGACTTCTGTTGCTATTTATGTTAGCTGTGATGACATGTTTTAATATTGTTTTCGTTATTATTTCGCATTCTTTAGTTTTGTTTTGATTTGTTTGTATTTGTTAGCCTACTCTTGTCTATAATTTAGTTTCATACAACATTTTTGTTTATACACTGTGGTGTCATGTATTTTGTTTAATTATAGCGCAGATATCGTCACATTTTTTGTGATATTTCATTAATTTCTGCTTTATTTTTAGTTGATTTCTGCGAACGTTTTTGTATTGTTGCTGATCTTTGTTATTGTTTACATTGTTATTGTTTACATTGTTTGCATTGTTTACATTTTCAATGTTTACATTCTGCATGTGTTTACATAGTCATTGTTTACAGTTATAGTAATTAGTTAATGGGCTATGCTAATGCACTGTTACTACTACACTGATGATAAATGAATGATGAATAGTGTCGTGCACTATTGAATGAGAAGTGCACTTATGATCAAGAATTGAGTGCTGATATTTCATATACAAGTTCTTTGATTGGAGACTTGTTTCCCACAGAGACTGGGATAATATAATGTGATGTGAATATACAAGTGCTTAATTAAGACTTGTTACACTTAGGTTTGAAATAAATTAGTTAATTATTTCAGGTTTTGGACTCATATGTTAGACAACATGTCTACATTTGAGCACTTTATTGAGCAGGGTAAATTGCTTGGGAAGACTGGTGATAAGTTAGAAGAATTTGCAACTGCTCGATATGATAAAGCAATGGAAGCTGAACAAAAGAAACTGCAGATGCAAGTGGATGAAAAAAGATTCCAAATGGAAATGGAAAAACAAAAAAGGGAATCAGAAGCTGAGGAGAGAAAACTCCAGCTACAGCTAGAAGCTGAAAGACTTCAAAAAGAGGCTGAGAATAAAAGACTTGAAAAAGAGGCTGAAAATAAAAGACTTGAAAAAGAGGCTGAAAATAAAAGACTTGAAAAAGAAGCTGAAAATGAAAGACTTCAAAAAGAGGCTCAGGCTGAGGAAAGAAGATTACAGAGAGAGTCTGATGAGAGGAAAGAGAAAGCAAAAATGGAACATGAAGAAAAACTCTTAGCTTTAGAGTTGGAGAAATTGAAATTGACGAGCATGAGTAATGGTAATGATTCAAACAAGGGTTCATCTTCTGGTAAGGCTAATAATGATACTTTTAAGATTAAGTTACCAACATTTAGTCCTTCCAGTGATGACATAATGTTCTATCTGGACAGATTTGAACAAGCATGTACAGCTCATAACATAGACAAAGCAAAATATGTTTATCAGTTATCAGGGATACTGACAGGTAAAGCTCTAAGTATATTAAATATGGTGGATGAACCTGACAAGAACAATTATGAGGTTGTCAGGGCCGCTTTGTTAAAGAAATATCAGCTTAACGAAGACGGCTATCGTCTACAATTTAAAAACATGTTACCTGAAAATGGAGTTGAATTCTCCGAGTTTATTGCAAGAATACGCATTACTTTCTCACGATGGGTTGAACTATCTAAGACGGAAAAAACTTATGAAGGACTTATGGACTTAATACTTAGAGACAAAGTCATGTCGTCTGTCAATGAGTCTTTCCTTGCTTTCCTTCATGAACGTAAACCTAAAACAATAAAAGAAATGGAAGATTTCTGTTGCCAATACGTAACTGCGCACCCACACATAACCATGGGTAACTCTAAGGTGAAAGAAGGTTTACCAGTTGCTTCGGCAGCTCCGTATGGCCAAAACTTTGCTCGTAGATTCCAACAAAATTTTGATAGAAAGAGTAGCGGTAATTTCTGTCAAAATCATGGAAATCAATTTCATGGTGATTCTTCTTCGAAGAATTGGAGACAACCTGATAGTACTCGTTACTATCACCCTAATAATTATAAGCATTTCAAAAGAGGATATGGTAATAGAGGTTATTCCTGCCGAAGACCTCAGAACCAAACAAATAGATGTTCGCATCAATGTGAACATGATAGTAATCGTGGAAACTGGAATTCGAACCAGGATAACAATTACAATAGAGACAATAATAACTGCAGAGATAATAATAACTCTGATAACTTCAGAGGTAATAATAGTCGGGGTAGATCTCAACACAAAAAAAAGAGATATCAGCAGGCTAATGCTGTACAACAGGAAACTGAGGGAGCCTGTAATCATGTTGTTGATAGTAAAAACTTTGACGCTGTCACTGGTTCTGCTTTTGACTTTGAGAGAGCAAACATATGCCCCCAATGCAGTACTTTATTCGAACCGGGTACCATAACTACTTTGAGTTGTGGTCACCCACTTCCCGCTCTTCCTGCTGCTGTTGCGCATGACGGGAGGGGTTCTTTAATTCTACATAAGGGTCTTGTTAATGATACTCCGGTCTCACTACTTTTCGATTCCGGATGCACCACTATTGGTGTTAGACAATCGCTTGTAGATCCATCTTGTGCTACAGGAAGGGTTATTAAATGTGTCACATTTGGCGGCACTCTAGAAAAATATCCTACTGCTGTAATTCGCATTGCCACTCCTTTCTTTACTGGAGATGTGCATGCTTGTCTCTTACCTAATCCTATTGCGGACCTTATTATTGGTCGTATTCACGGAGTTAGGGAGTGTACCCCACAGCAGATTGCTGCTTGGGAAGATAATAACATGCAAGCTACAAATGCAGTAGTTACAAGAGCACAAGCTCTACAAACACCCGAAACTTCACTGAATAGTGATAATGAAGTTGATAGCCAAGATAGTCACTTAGTAATCACTCGTGACTCTTTCATAAAATTGCAAGAAGAAGATCCTTCTTTAAAAAAATTCTTCGTTCTTGCGAAGAAAGGTGATCCGAATCAGGATACAAATAGAAAATCTTGGATTGCAATGAGAAACGGCGTACTTGTACGTATGGTACAAGATTCGACTACGTCGGCACATTCGCAAATTCTTGTTCCCAAGAGCATGAGAGTGCAAATATTACAACATGCTCATGACTCGCAATGTGCTGGACATATGGGTTTTTTCCGTACGAAGTCGAGAGTCCTTGCGGCTTTCTTTTGGCCTTTTGTCAATAAGGACATTCGTATTTACTGCCGATCATGCAAGGTATGTCAGGAGGTCAAATCTAGAGGACCACGACATGCTGCGCCTATCCAGGCTGCTGACATTCCTATTCGGCCGTTTCAGAAAATGGCCATAGATATTATTGGCCCTTTTAAGGTCAAGTCGGCCAGAGGACATCAGTTTATCCTTACATGTGTCGATATGTGCACACGTTGGCCAGCGGCTATTCCTCTTAAGAGCATATCTACTACAGATATCGCAGATGCTCTTTGGTTGATATTTTCTCGCTTGGGGTTCCCCAGAGAAATATTGTCAGACCATGGCACTCAACTCATATCTGACACTATGTCACAGGTAATGTCTACCTTACATATTGAACGATCTCTCAGTAGTATCTACCATCCTATGTCTAATGGGTTAGTTGAGCGTCTGAATAGAACGCTCAAGACTTTGCTTGGTAAGATAACTGAAGATCATCCTCAAGATTGGGACAGGGTTTTACCCGCGGCTCTCTTTGCCTATAGAGAAGTCCCTAATGAACACACAGGATTTTCTCCCTTCGAACTTGTCTTTGGCGCGCGTCCACGCGGCCCTATGTCTTTATTACACGATCTCATCACTGCCGATGATATTAGCGATGAAACTCAATCCTCATATGAGTATGTCATTGCTCTTAGACAAAAGATCATTGAGGCATGTAAGCTAGCAACTGCTTCATCAGAAATTGCTAAAGAGAAGGCAAGACAGTTTGCTAACAAGAATAGATGTCTACGACAACTTTGTCCAGGTGACAAAGCATTCGTCCTACTCCCCAGTAGGGAAAATAGACTTCTTATTGCATGGAAAGGTCCGTATGCAATAGTCTCTCGGATTTCCGATGTTGACTATGTGGTCGATATTGATGGAAAGCATAAAACTTTCCACATAAACATGCTTTCGGAATTTCACGAACGTCCGGACTATTTGCTGCCTATTTTCCAGGCAACGGATGATGCTCCTGCACCTCACGGTCATTATTCATCCCTGTCTGTCATACAGGATGAGGAATCTACCTTCTCTGATGTTAATCTTCCCCTTCCAGTGGTTCCATTACATTCTACGGAATCTTGGAAAAACGTTTCTGTTTCTCCTAATCTTTCTGGTGACGAACATCGACAAGTCTCGTCGATGTTACAAACATTTCAGGATGTTCTCACTGACATTCCTGGACACACAGATGTCATAGAACATGACATAATTCTTACCGACAATAATCCAATTAGGGTTAGGCCTTATCCTATTCCTATACACTTTCAGTCGCAAGTGGAAAAGGAATTGGATGAAATGATTCAATTAAATATAATTGAACCATCGACTTCACCATATTCTTCTTCCATGGTTATTGTCCGGAAGAAGGATAAGAACATACGAATTTGTGTTGATTATCGCAAATTGAATCAGGTCACAAAGTTCGATGCTGAACCGATGCCTTTGTTAGAAGATCTACTGATTAGACTTTCTAATTCTAGATTCTTCACTAAACTTGACTTGTCTAAAGGTTATTGGCAAGTGCCTTTAGCAGAGCATGCCAAACCTCTTACTGCTTTTTCTACACCTAGGGGTCTATTTCAATGGAATGTTATGCCTTTTGGTCTCATGAACGCCCCTGCCACTTTCGTTCGCATGATGCGTCGAATTCTGTCACATCGTTCGGATGTCATCGCATACTTAGATGACATCTGTCTCTTCAGTGATACCTGGGAAGATCACTATTTAGGGTTATATGACTTACTGTCCACTCTACGTGAGAATAATTTGACAGCGAAACCTTCTAAAGCTTTTGTTGGTTTTGGTGAAATCTCTTTCCTGGGTCATCGTGTTGGTCATGGTCTCTTGAAGACAGAAGACCACAATACTTCCAAAATACTGAACATCTCTGTTCCTAAAACGAAGAAACAAGTTAGGAGTCTCTTAGGTTTAATTCAATTTTATGGGAGATTTATTCCAAATTTATCTTCGATCATGGCACCTCTCTCAACATTGTTGAAGAAAGGTTCGCCTAATCTGGTCCGTTGGTCTGAAGAATGCCAATCTTCACTAGACCAAATCAAGAATATATTTTCTTCTCCTCCCATCTTAAGATTACCTACTCTTGATAGGACTTTTGTTCTTCGGAGTGATGCTTCATCCACTGGGATTGGAGCAGCACTGATGCAAGAATATGCAAATACTCTGCATCCTGTTATGTACATTTCTAGAAAACTAAATGCGGCAGAGAGGAACTACTCGGTTTTAGACCGTGAGTTGTTAGCGATGGTTTGGTCAATTCTAAAGCTACAAAGATTCCTCCTGGGCGCACATTTCATTCTAGAGACTGATCAGAAAGCTCTTACAGCTATTCAGACTAAGAATTTGAAGAGTTCGAGATCCACTCGATATGCTATAGCTCTTCAACCTTTTCACTTCACGGTACGAGCTATCCGTGGTGCGGATAATGTGATGGCTGACATTTTGTCTAGATGCCCACATGACTCCAACTAATACTTCTGTCCTATATTTCCATATATTACAGAGTCATAACACACCTATATTTCTACAATAGATTAGCACATCTGTACTTACTTTATATGTACACACTATCGTGCTTTGTTGTCATCTTCTTCTGTTCGTTTTTTAAGATGATAGAGGAGGACTGAGTAGTTAATATAAGGGCCGTTAGTTTACTAAACAGCCACAATTATTAATAATGTATTGTACCTTATGAAGCATATTAGTTATTAATTAGCATTATATTGCTTGTACTTTCTCAGAATGTCATTGTTGAGCTGAGGACTTACCTTACTAGTATCAAGCATGACGAGTTCTAGATTGTGTACTTACCCTCGGAATACCAGAGCATATGTCCTGGATCGTCATGTAGTTTAACTTTACTATGTACTTATGTCATTACATGTCAAAGAATGTACTATTTAAATTTTCCTATCAGATTTGTACATCCATTTTTAAAGACAATATTAGAGTATGCTGTTTAATGATGATTATGGTAACTTGCATACGTATATTGTGTTTACATGCTAACGTGATGTGTGTTGGTGACACCTCCCCGATGTGAATATTTTTTTGAGACATATTTATTTTTCTGTTGAGGTATATCCTCACCAGACACTCTATATTTAGCCTCATGTTAGGCAATTTAATTAATTATCAGCGCATAATTCGTGCGTTTTGAGCCGCTTATCGCATGCTCTTTGATATTTAAAAAAAAAAAAAAAAATATGTTCCACATTTTTTTTTATCGGGAGGAGGTGGTGATATGTTGCGTGATAAATTCTCGCAACATCGTTTTATTACAATATCTATTTTATAACGCAAGGGCAACAACTGCTTGAAATTTATAGTCACTTTTCTCGGTAAGCATTTGTCTTCCCGCGTTGGTATTGAATGCAGTTAAGTTTTGAGCTGTGGTCTTTTTGCGCTGGACTGCGCATGTCTGGTCTGGTTTTTTTTGGTCGATCGGTTTCCGCCCACCACGAGTGGAGTGAGCGATTTGAATGGCGAGAAAGATGCCTCGCTGAAAGAGGATCTCCGCTATTTTTTGTTCTGTCAGGAATGTGAAAGTCCTCTTAATGGATATTTCGTTTATTCGAGATAATACCTCTAGTGTTTCCCACATGTCGGGAGGCGTGATATTTCTGTGTATTTCCTGAAGGCAAGGTAAATTGACTTTTCATTAACTCTATCGATTTTGGGTCGTGAGCGATTTCGATTCATAGCCTGTCTTCGAAAGTCGTCGTCACGAGATGTTTTCCCCGCTCACATGTCGCTGTATTGTACTGCATCGGTTGATGCATGTCCCAAGGACCATTACTTGCTACTTTGTTAAATGAACTAGGTTTGGAAAACCTTTATTATCTAGAGGATATTTTTGAGGACATTATTTATACTTCGGCAGACGTGTCTGTCTTGCTGAAGTCAGACTAAGGAGAGTGAACTGATCTCATACATCTGGTTATCTCCTGGCTGTTATAGAAAAGGATGGAGTTTTTCACCTGACTACATTTACAGCACTATGAAATATAACATGCATCTGACTCATCATTGTAATGCTGTCTACCGTCTATTGCTGTATTGAATGTTGCTGTGATAATGACTGTTTGATGTGCCTACATATTCGCGTAACCATTTTGTCACTGTGGCGTCCACAATAAATAATGAAGAAAAACGTCAACGGCTGTTACAAGAATCATTGACTTTATACGTCGTGAGTTTACTGACGTCCTATGTGGATTGCCCTGTTATTTTTGTATGAACATTGTTTGACTGAACACATCTGCACACTACACAAAACCAGACATGCGGATACCATCCATCATCATATGGCATCACGCATCACTATTACACTGTCAATTTTTCTCTGTTGAGCATATGAAGATCCAACGATGAACTATGCACTTTATGTTCAACAACACTGTGATTCTTCTGTACGTTGAGAAATGTCAACAATACTGCTCCAGATATTTTCTACACTTGATACCACTGTCCTGTGTAATACTGTCTGTACAGCGAAAAACTGTCAACAAGCGCTGACCTAGATAGAGCATCCTATCGGTAATACAGGTCAAGCTGACATCGACTGTATAGCTGTCCTACTGGTGTTGATGTGGTCAAACAAATGTTCTTTTAGCTGTAAACTGTGATTCTCAACACAAAACTGCGTAAGCTGGACCCAGGAATCTGGCTCGCCACTGTAAAGTTTCTTTTCTTCTTTCCACTCTGTAAAGTGTCAGTCTGTATGCTCTGTAAGGAAGAGTGGTGTGTTGTTGAGATCAGGCATGCTCCAGTCTACCCAGCTGTAAATGGGTAACTCACCCTAGTCCTGAGTTAGGGAAGGCAAAGGCTCCAGGGGAAGCAGGCCCTAAACTTGGTCACTCCAACCGACGCAGGATGGTGTATGTATGAAGTAGAAGTGTAGAGTGTGATTACCGCGAATGGTGTACTGTTCGTGTGCTGACCAATATAACCACTCATACACTTGTGTCTACAAGGCACCAATGCAGACTGCTGGAATCTTTGTTTACTCAATTTATTCAGACGTACACACTGGGACATACGAGTACATCATGGTATGTTGACATATCAATTTGTAGGTATACATAGCAGATCTGAAGTCATGACACATTCAGAAATAATGGGCAGTACATCAAAAGTTCAATGTCATGATATATTAAGGCCGCATCCCCCTATCTGACTAAACGCGTCAGTGAAGGCAGATCGATAAATAACTAAAGTTACTTGACGTCCATAGTTTGTAGTATATATTATGAAACCACGAAAGGGGGGTTTCTAGCAAGATTGAGATCTCCCTGTCACTGTCCGATAATAGGATAAATAATCTGTTCTCTTGGCAGTGATCAAAACATATGATGACCGAAATCTAACATGGCTGCCTCCCTGAGTT
The DNA here is from genome assembly GCA_024509875.1 of Oreohelix idahoensis. Taxonomy (NCBI): domain Eukaryota; kingdom Metazoa; phylum Mollusca; class Gastropoda; order Stylommatophora; family Oreohelicidae; genus Oreohelix; species Oreohelix idahoensis. Next base: position 544,398 of record JAMPIV010002671.1, on the reverse strand, counting down.
GTCGTTCACTCATTCATAGGAAGGAGAATATAAGCCAGAGTTAATTTATAATGGGTATATAAATGATTTCATAAATGTTTCCATACAGCTCTACGGTGATCAGGTTAATTCACGTAGCCATAACCGCTGCAGGAAAGTCTGTCATCTTCGTCGATACAAAACACGACCCTAGCGATACGAAGCACAATGTTCCATCTAGGTCGAATCGACATGAGATCATCAATATAGGGTCTGGCAATACATGGAGTCCGAATTATACATTGTACCGTACCTTAGGAGAGTCTCTAACATAAACTATAGTAGAGATACCATCTCCTTTAGAAGAAAACCACTTCATGAATCATATTTCCTTAAGAATCTACCAGCCCTTTGAAAAGTGCGTACCCGCCATTATCACGGTACATCGGAACTCATCACGACTTGTCAAGACAACTCATACTTCCGCTAGACCGGAATAACAAGAATCTAGTCCCTCCTACCCATCCAAAATATACAATATAGGACTGATTCTACTTGTACTAATAATATGTAATACATATGAATTCAGGCCATAAACACAATAAGCAAATTAATATATTTTCTGGCCCTAAAAAATAAGTACAAACGTAAGCGCAATATCCTTGCGCCGGATCAATATCCAGAACGATTACTCCTATAATCAAAAGTGTGAATCAAACATGGATTCTCTCGCTTTTACCATAGACAGCATTTTCATACACAAATGAATTTTTTTTTTTTTTTTTTTTTTTGTTGCGTTCGCCCGCTAATACTCGAGGCGAAATCTCAGGTTATTATTTTTTTATGTCTAACCTGACATTGATTTTACGTGAGTATCCCTTTATTTCTTGTACAGAGACAGGTGTCCCTCGCCATTCAGGCAAATACTCGCCGATTTCGGAGGTACCCATTGCAGCTGGGTCGGCTCAGGAGCCGCCAGTCCCTGGTCGACGACACTCCTTCAAATGTTCTCGTCAGGTCTCGAGTTAATCCAGTCCAAATCCCGGTCGACGAAAAATCCTCAAATGCCGTCGCCCGGGTTTGATCCTGTATCACCCGGTCGCCAGAGCGGTGTTGTAACCACTACGCTAGCGCGGCTCCCACACAAATGAATGAATGTCTATATTTTTCCCATATTAAATAGCCATATCGATTTGTGTAATATGTGCGTCAAAATATGCACGCAACAGCTGGGTTGTTAGTGTGGCTGTATGCTGTCCTCGCAAGATGGCAACCACGTGTTATAGGCCTAGTGATGCAGTTAGTTCTAGTCATTAATATGCCTTGTAAATATGATACCCCTACTTTTGGTACGTGGAGCACATTTGAGACATAAACGTTCCTGTTTGCTCCTTGCGGAGCAGGGCGACACCAGTGCGGCTGAATCCAACAGAATCCTGCACGAAACATTTATATGCTATGGCAGTGGTTCGTTTCTGTAACAATGTGTTTTATATGATGAGTTTCCAATCTCATCAGTCGACATATATACGACATGCTTAAGAGCGCAGATACGAATATTGAGATGGATCAGTTGCGAGGTGGTGGTTTATGCTCATTAATGAGAGTATTCTTTGTACATATCGTTTAATATTATTTTATGCATATTTCATTATTATTTAGTTATTGTTATGTGTCGGGTAATTTATGAGAGCACGTGGGTCCACTTGGCAACAAATTATGTTGCTTCTCGCTCCTTATGGAGCATATGGCCACCAGTGTGGCTGGCCTCCACACGGAGACCGCACAAAGCATTCAGATGCTTTTGCAGTAATGGTTTCGGTAGCAATCTGTGTTACATGGTGAGATTGCCAGCCTTATGCACAACACCATACTAGTCTGATTAGACGACATGCATGGGCTGAGTGTGTGTGCATGATAGTTGAATGTTTCAGGTAGCGTGGAAGAAGGACAGTTTGACAGGTGAGAGCATGGTGTTTCTCATTATTCAACTATTATGATTTTAACAAGTCGGTGCTTTGTTTGTGTTTCAGATTAGCAATTGAGCACTGGCTGGGTGTCTTGTTTGTTTGCTTACTGGTTTAATGTTTGTTCATTAGTTTGCTTTGTGGGTTAGGGTCACTGACAGGGTTGTATGAATAAATACAGCCCCTGCCTTAGAATCAGAGTTTTATTGTTGATCGGGTCGGTTGCGAGTGTGCAAGAAAGTGATCACATATCACAACAGTATCATCATCATCTCGCCCGCCCTATCACACATATATATAACCACTTAGAAAGAAAACACGTCAAATTTACATTTGTAAAAATATTGTTACACTTACCCCAAAGTTTTGGGAATACACAATCTCCTTGCGCAGTGTAAAATGGACACGAGCCATTTAGGTTATACGCTCTTGAACCACTTGGTCTGGAAATTCTGAATCCCTTTTATGATGGGTGAATCTGCGAAACACTTGGTCTGGGAAAGTTTCTCTTATGACGGGTGATCCAATTCCTAGGTTTCCATTCTTCGTATTTTAAGTCCTGTTCCCTTAAGTTTTTCAGTCACTGTATTTATAAAGGCGTGCTTACTTTTTAAGGTTTTAAGTTTCCCAAATACTTTGATCTGTCACTTATAATATAGGAATTCTAAGTCCGATGTCTCTCTGGCTTCTAGGGGTCACTTTTATGACGTGTGCTGCAGTCTCTCTGTTCTGTGTCTCTGATTTCACTAAATTATGTGTACAGTTCTCAGTTCACATCTTAGATGGTGCTTATGTCGGATGTTCCAATAGGATCCATAGTTTATTTCGGCTTCTTACATTAATCCAATCGTAAGCTCTTTAGCACTGGTTGGGATGTCTAATTTCAAAATATGCCCCAGGTGTTTAAAATATTACATTTAATATTCCAACGCGTGACCTCTTTCAAATCGTGCGGTAATATTTCCGCCCACTCACAACATGAGACCATGTTTGCCTGGCGTAATGTCTTCCGCCAAGATGTCTAATCCAGACAGATTATCTGTAACAATCACCAGAGATTGTCCCACGAAAAGTGATAAACGCATCTACGCCTCTGTGTAATCTGCCAGACAAACATACACCGACGTCGGCAGTCCAGACAGGCAATCTTGGGCTCTTTTCATGTCGATCGGCTATACCGTATTGTCACCAGCTATTCTATATTTTCCACCTAGGGTCAAATGTTCTACCGACGCGTTTCAAAAGATGGCCCGACTGATAGAATGGATAAGCAAATAACCGGTATAATTACCTGTTATTATCGCATTTACCTTGCGGAACGTAAACAATTCTGCTTGTAGAGCAGATACGTCCGTAGGGGAGTAGAGTGTTAGAGACTTCACCCTACTAGATCCAGCATAGAGAGTAAAAAGAATAAAAAGACATGATTTATGCCAAATAAAAGCGATTGGTGAGAAAAATGAAGAAAAATAAATGATACTGCCGTAAGGCTGAAGGTGTGAGAGATCACACAAAAGAGCATGTTCAGACGTTTTGTGATACTGATGTGAATGTGAGAGTAGTGCAATATCGTCTGCGTATTCTATATCTTCCAGTGTGGATAACGTTGTCTATCTTATTCATCTATGGGTATCCTCTGTTGTCTAGTGCATCACTCAATCTATGCGAGTTACAAATATAATGGTTGGCAAGGGACAATCCTGTCGCACACCTGTTTTCACTTCACAAGTAAGGATGCTCATCCCAACACTGCATGTAAAGTTAGCATAGAGACTTTTTATGATGGAAACAATACATTTAGGGATCCCGTAAGCCCTTAATATTTTCCACTAGCTAACCCTGTGTATGCCGTCAAAGCCTGATAAAAATCAGTAAGGTTTATATATAGTTGTCTTTGCCATTCTGAGCACTGCTCTATTACGTTTCTGAGGGTGAAAATATGATCTGCAGAACTTCTGTACTAGTTTCCTGAAGTCAACAGTTACACCGACAACAGACGGGTCTTGAGGACACGTTACGAAGTAAACTGAGTAGTTACCCCGGTTTTACTGCAAAAGACTTCTGCTGCCAAAACATTCGACTCCATATGAGAAGAAACAGTCAAAACTTTACGGGGAAGCAGCAGTGACAGAACCAGACTCCAACTGACCCCACCCCGTCAAATAATTAGAACACTAGCACAGCAAATGGACAATAGTGTTCTCTCATTCACCTACAATTAAGATCTTCCGATGAACTTACTTACTTACTTACTTAGTCGTTCCCCTTCTACCGTGAGGTGTAGAGGTTTGGAAGAGAGAGCGCCAGACTATCCTATCGGCTTTCTTCCTCCTGGCCTGGTTCCATTCTAGTCCTCGGTCCTTCAAAGATTGTCTAGTGTTGTCCTCCCAGCGGACTCTGGGTCGTCCTCGGGGTCTGGATCCTTGGCTCTTTGTTTCCCATGCTTGTCGTGGTATCCGATCTTCTCCCATTCTGCAGACATGGCCAAATGATGAAGAAAAATTCAATTGTTTCGTTATGATAAAATCACAATATTTATTTTACCTTGTTAAACCAATAACTGATTATCAAACATGTTTATATGTAAATATAAATCTAGAGTTGAATTAATCACTATTGAGTGAATATTTTGTGTCTGCACACGTATGACTCAGTGTTTTTTGTTTAAAGTACATAACCATACAGAGCTATAATATTAATATTTTGCTGAATCACCTTCCGATGGGGGGGGGGGGGGGGGGGGGGGGGGGGGGCCCGGGCTAAGAAAATACGAGTCAAAGCCTTTCCTCGCAGAAGGAACTGAGAATAATAAAGTTAGAATAGCTTAGATGATCTCAGGTGTTATAACTGCCTTTCTATAAATTCCTGTGAGACTCCCTAGAATAGTAGCATCATTCTTCTATTTATATCTCTGTTAAGAGTAATCTTGAGCGAGGGTTGATACCTTTGAAAACCCTCATCCTTCACTCGGATTTTGGCCATTATTGAACCACTACTGCTAAGCAGAGGAGACTAACCGCGACAATATCTGTAAAATATCTTCATTACAACAACATCACAAAGCTCCGGCTGATATAGCTCATGGCAATAGAAGTCAAACTACTTGTAATATAATATGTAGTTGTAATACTGGTGGTGGTATTAATGGCAGTTGTAGTCCTAGCATTAGTAAAAACAATAGAAGCAGTAGTAAAAGCAACAATTGCAGCATACGCATCAATAGTAGTGGCAATGATAAAAGCAATGATAGTGGTTGTATTAATGATTGTATTAAAAGTAGCAGCAGTAGACGAAGGAGCTGTGTTACAGGTGGCAGTTATGGTAATAGTAGCAGCAGAAGTGTTTGCAGCAGGTATAATAATAGTAGCAGTATAATTAGTAGCATAGCTCAATATGATAAGCAATGTCGTAGTTTTTACTTACTTTCTTCGAGAAAATCTTTTCTCCATCACGAGTTGCAACCAACTCTCCTCCAGGTGTAATGTTGGCATGCAAAGCTGTGTACGAAAGTGATTCAGAATCAATAGCCGCAGGGTCCTCAAAGTTGTCTACACGATCTGCATCTTCCTCTTCGGAATCGTTTTGTGAGGATGTTGATTGTGTTGTATTTAATGATAATGCAGACGCTTGTAATGAAAGACGTTTTGTCGTCACGGAAGCTGCTTTGTGAGGATCGTCTGAGAAATGAAATGGGTTTAACGTTTTTGTTCCTGTTATTAGTGTTGAATTCGTCAATAGTATTGATGACGATAATGGAGATGTTGATGCCAACGGGACTGGTAGAGGAAGAGGAGGTGGAGACAATGGTGGATGTGAAATGGGATGATGAAGATCTCTTGAGGGCGCCTCTACTTTGATTGTGCCAGACGATCTGAAGAAGATACTACGTAAGTAATCTGGGTTGGGGCTCGTAGTACCGCCACTGACAGGCTTTGTTTCAGAGCATTGTGTCGGCGATAGAGGAGGGGTAGTTAGTGATTTGTCATCGTGTCTGAATGACAATAACGACGACATCGAAGATGATGGAGATGGGACTGCAGAGGGTGGTCGAGAAGGAAGAGGCGGTGGAAGATGGGCTGCTGGTGGGGGTGGTAATGTAGGAGGCAGACCAACTGCAGCTGGCGATGGCGGTAAAAGTGGCAGCGACGTTGGCATTGGAAGCAAATCTGAGGATGTATTTATTTTTAAACGGAGTTTCTCTTTTTTCGGCTGCGCCGAGTTAATTTCATTTGGAGCAGGCAGTGATTCTGACGCCTTTATCTGCTCAGCTGGGTTTGAATCCGTTGCTTTTGATATCTGGTTGGAAGATTTTGCAGGAGTACCTGGAGAACTCCCAGGCAAGCCGTTCTCAGTGCTGATCATGGACATAGAATGTTCGTTATTACTATCAACAATACTTGTTGATGTGGAAGGCTGCTCTCCAAACGAAAACGCATCCCCATTGACGCCATTATAAATCACTCGGTTACCGATTCGAATCTGGCTGAAATGACGAATGTCCTCCATTTTCTATTGGTTGTATGTGGCTATCTGTAAAAATACGAGGGCAGCATTAATTCATTATAACTATTTTTTTTAAATACATGATTCTTTTTTTTCAGTTATGCCTTCCGACTATTTCTTGTCTCAAAAGTAATAAAATTATCATTGAATTTCATAAATAATGTGCCTTCCTTACAATGGAATTGTTTTTCTCTTTAGAAAAACTCACGCATTTCTGGATCATGAGTCAGAAAGTTTATTGAGAGCACTGGGTTGACTATGCACATGATTCTGAATAAAACATGAGTGATCACTTACGGCAACTACTAACGATTATTTTACTGTAGTGACTCAGAGACCTGAATCACTAAGTAAACGGTGGGAAAAAATAGAATAAAAACAGTAATATGATGAAATTATCATGGCATGACACTCTAAGACTTCGAAGACATGTAGGTATATTTTTCAAATGAGTCAGACAGGCGATATTAGAATCACCTAATCATCAAATGTTCATGTTTTTAAATTTCAAAATTGAAGATTTTTGGTCGTTTCTGACAACTGAAGTTTAAATTACATTGTTTCGTTAAGCCTGTGGCAAAGTGCATCCGAACTCAACAGATATATCTCCCGCGTCGCCTTTTGTAGCTTGTGCTTGTCCGTAGCCTGCCTGCAAAGCAGCAGGTTGGTGCCTCGCTTTGTCTACTTCATACCCTTTGACCTGTCTGGCTTTGGAGACCCTGCTGGTAGCTGTGCTACCGCCGGATTAACGCTTGGTGTCATGGAGATATATACTGAAGCACATTAAAAACGCACCACCTGTATAATCCAGGAACAGAGTGTGAAATGTAAATATAAGTGTTTACAAGTTTACATATTTGGAATCTTTATTCATTTTCCTATGAATCCATGTTGGTCATTAATTTGTACATTTTATTGTTATGAAATTCATTGCATTCTGTGCAGGCAAGGGAGAAAACCAAAAATGCAACCAATAAAAAAAATTCATTCACACTATCCTCAGTATCTGGTATGTCCACCGTGTGCTTGCAAACAAGCTTGGCAGCGGCTCCGCATGGAACGCACAATTATCTGAAGGAAATTCCGGGGAATCAAGTCCCATTCACGTGTAAGAGCAGCTTCGAGCTGTTGCAGATTAGCTGGAGAACCTTGCCTGTAGACTCTGCGTCCAAGCTCGTCCCACAGATGTTCTATAGGGGACATGTCTGGTGATAGGGCAGGCCAATCAATCGTCACAATGTTCTGCTGCTGTAGATATTGCTGCGTAATGCATGCGGTGTGCGCACGTGCGTTATCCTGCTGGAGAAGCTGCAAGTCTGGATAATTTGTGAACGCAGGAGCAACCAATGCATCCAGAACCTCATCTCGATATGTCACAGCATTAACATTTCCACGGAAGACGTGCAGAGGCAAGCGATGGTGAAAACTGAATCCTCCCCAAATGTGAATACTGCCACCTCCAAATCGGTTGTGCTGACGAACACAGCAATCTGCAAAGCGCTCTCCACACAGTCGCCAAATCCGCATACGTCCATCAGCAAAGGATATGTTGAATCTGCTCCCGTCTGTGAATAGGACAGCATTCCACTGCAGTCTAGTCCATCTGACATGTTGCTTTGCCCATTGCAGGCGCTGCTGACGATGTCTGTGAGTCAAGTTTGGCCCAATATAAGGTCGTCTTGCAGTAAGGCCTGTATCTCTGAGTCGTCGTATGACTGTCATTCGAGAGACTTGCCCACGTCTGCCCACTATTGCTCTTGCTGTTTGACTTGCCGGGAGAGAACGATTCCTTAGGTGACTCAGCACAATATGACGATCTTGCGCAGGGGTAGTAACTCGTGGTTGGCCACTCCGAAGTCTATCCCGGGCACTGCCAGTGGTTCCGTAACGTTTATTGAGAAGTTCAATAGTGCTGTGGTGGCAATTCATCCTTCTGGCAATGGCCCGCGAGCTCATTCCGGTCTCCAACATACCAATGGCTCGTTGGCGGTCGTTTTCAGATAGTCGTGGCATTTCAAGCACATGTACTGGGTGTTTTGTCTCAACGGCCTTTTTATACCGAGTATACTGCCACAATGCGTACACATTTTCAGGGTCATAGCTGTTGGGAATAGTGTTGCACGTGTAACTTTCATTGTTTTCATGTAGTCTGTACACAAACCCGTGGGTTGAATCATGCACTTTCCATTCCAGCAGCCATTCGCTCTCTACCTCATGACAAACACGGGGAAAATCCATTCCCACACTTTTTTTCCAGCTTCTCGGCATCAGTATACTAGGGTCGTTCAGAAAGTAATGCACCACATCGTTTTTCTCAGCTAATAATGAAGATAGAAGCATGAAATGTTGCACACTTTAAATATTGCATGTGCCAATTGTGTGCACCAAATTGCACCGCAACCGGCCAAATAATACGGCTGCCCTAAACCGTTGAAATAGAGCGTGTTAGCAACTTGCGTTATAAGAAGCGAATTGTGATAGAATTTTTCGTTGCAGAGAAGGAAACTGTTGTGAATATTCACAAGCGTCTATGTGATGTGTATGGAAGTTTTGCAGTCGACAGGAGTACAGTCAGTCGCTGGGTTCAGAGAATCAAAGAATCAGGAATTGGAGATACGGAGCTGCTTGATCGGCCGCGCTGTGGACGTCCTGCCACAGCCACCAACGCAGAAATATTGAAATGCGCTGAGGGCATTATTCTTACTGATAGGCGAATCACTACTCAACAATTGGCCTTACAGCTGTCAGTCAGCATTGGTAGTGCAAATGCAGTTATAAAAAACTCTCGGATTTTCTAAGGTTTGCGCAAGATGGGTTCCTCGAAGTCTCACAAATGACCACCGATTGCAAAGGAAAGCAATTTCTTCTGAATTGTTGGAGCGTTTCAATGCTGATGGAGAAAACCTTTTAGCTAAGATCGTTACAGGTGACGAAACCTGGGCACATCATTTTGAACCTGAGACAAAAAGACAGTCAATGGAGTGGCATCATCCGCAGTCACCACGAAGAAAGAAATTCAAGACAATTCCTTCAGCTGGAAAGGTCATGATCACTGTCTTTTGGGACATTGAAGGTGTGATTCTTGTGGACGTTATGCCAAGAGGAGAGACAATCAATTCGCAAGCTTACATTAAGACATTGAAAAAACTCAATCAACGTTTTCGCAGAGTTCGGCCGCACAAGAATACAGCAGACCTGCTTCTCCTTCACGACAATGCGCTCCCTCACACAAGTCTGACAACACGGGAAGCAATCACCAAATTGGGTTGGGCTGTACTACCCCATCCACCCTATAGTCCCGATTTGGCACCCTCTGATTTTCAACTATTTGGTCCACTTAAAGATGCACTCCATGGGACACGGTTTGAAGATGATGAAGGAGTGATTCATGCAGCGAAGAAATGGCTACATGATCAAGACAAAATCTGGTACGGGCTAGGAATACATGCACTTGTTTCGCGCTGGCATAAAGCCGTACAAGTTGATGGGGATTATGTTGAATAATACCGATATTTACATGACATATCCATGTATATTGTATATAAATTTCATGCTTTTTGAATAAACAGCTCCTGAGAAAAACGATGTGGTGCATTACTTTCTGAACGCCCCTCGTATATAATAGTGGTGCGTTTTTAATGTGCTTCAGTATATAAGATCCTCTACCACGGCAAAGTAGAGAACGTGTAATTAAAAATAATATAATTGATATAAGTATTAATGAACAAAAAGTATGCACGGCAAAATCAACTGGATTTCTGGGTATGGTACGCGACCAGCAGCTAAACTGGAAAAAACACATATACCTATTAGTGCTAAACAGTAGGGGGCTTATTAACATGCTACGATATATGAAAGGAAGTGGTTGAGGAGCCTTCAATAAAACAATGCTAACCTTCTATAAATCATTTATTAGGGGCAAACATGACTATGTCAGTGTTGTCTATGCATCAGCCGCCCCGAGCAATAAGAAAAAACTAGACATAGTCCAAAACCAGGCACTGTCAATAATAGCAGGTGCCTCAAAGGGAACATCAGCAGAAGCATTAGAAGTAGCGCTGGGCATTATACCCCTGGAGCTAAGGAGAAAAGAGCTGAGATTCAGCTACTGTGCAAGAGTGGCACAAGATCCAACTCACCCAGCACACAAAACCTTTGATAGGGGTAACCAGTACATAGGCCACATACTACAAAACCATGATAGATACCCGTTAGGGTGGAAAACAATGGATGAAGTGGATCAACCCCCAAACCTAATTAATATGATAAACAGTAGTGCTCAGTATAAAGCAAAGATCCCACCATGGGAACTAAAAGTGCCAGAAACTGACTCCCACCTATAGAAGATCATAAGCAAATCTAACGACATAATCTCAGCACAAAGTAACGCACTAGAGTATATAGAACGGTATATAAATAATCTTCTTCTCTTCTTTGATCCTTAGCCACCGACCGTCAAAGCAGTCAGTGGCCACTACGCCTGGTGGCGTCTTGTAGGGCAACAACAAATTGATTCCACTTTGCTCGGTCGGCGGCCATCCTTCGTACAGTGCCCCAACTCTGGTTCATTCTTTGCATCTCAGCCTCCACAGTCCTCCGCCAAGTTGTTTTTGGTCGGCCTCTCTTTCGTTTTCTTTCAGGGGTCCATAGCATAGCTGTTCTTGTGATGGCATCGGGGTCTCTTCTGAGGACATGGCCAACCCAGCTCCAGCGTCTGCCAGCTATGATGGTGTGCATGTCCTCTTGTTTGCTCCGAGTAAGCAGATCTTGGTTGGTGATGGTATTCGGCCAAAAGATTCGGAGAATTTTTCTTAGGCATGTTGTGTGAAAAGAGGACAATTTCGACATTTCCTTCTCTGTAACTCTCCAGCTCTCCTCGCCATAGAGAAGCACAGAAAGCACACAGCTCTGATATAATCCTAATTTTGTGCTTGTGCTGTACTGAGAGAACTTCCAGATGTTGTTTAGACTAAAAAAGGCTGTTCTTGCTTTGTTCATTTTGTTGTTGATGTCTCTGCTTGCTCCGCTGTCTGGTGTTACTATGCATCCTAGGTATGTGAAGGCATCTGTCTGTTCCAGTTGCTGATTCCTTACTGATATGGGCTCAGGGTTGCTCACATTGAGCGTCATGACCTCTGTCTTCTTTAGGTTGATGTTCAAGCCCACCTGCTGGCTATACTTATTAAGTCTATCCGTTTTTTCCTGGATGTGTTGATGTGAATGTGCTAGCAGTGCAATGTCATCTGCATATTCCAGATCTTCCAATGTAGAAAATGTAGTCCATCTTATTCCTCTTGGATTGCCCTCTGTTGTCTGGCGCATCACCCAGTCTATGACTGTTAAAAATAGAGTGGTTGATAAGGGGCATCCCTGTCGTACTCCTGTCTTCACTTCAAAGGTTAGGTTGCTCTGCCCAATGCTACACGTAAAGTTGGCGTAAAGGCTTTTTTATGATTGACACTATGCAGCTTGGAATTCCATAAGCCCTCAGTATTTTCCATAAACTGTCCCTATGTATACTGTCAAAAGCCTTTTCAAAATCAACGAAATTAATGTACAGCTGTCTTTGCCATTCTGAGAACTGCTCTATAATGTTCCTGAGGGTAAATGTATGATCTACACATCTTCTGTTCTTTCTGAATCCTGCTTGTTCTTTCCTCAGTTTGTGGTCTACTGCTTTTGAGATTCTCTGTATAATTATCCTGCCTAGTATTTTGCTGGGAACTGAGAGAAGAGTTATTCCTCTCCAATTATTGCATTCTGCAAGATCTCCCTTCTTGGGCAATTTGACAATTATTCCTTTTCTCCACTCTTAAATAATAGCCTAACTATATATACTGATGGGTCAAAAGATGAAGAAGGACAATTAGGAGCATGAATAGCAATACCAGGATTAAAAATTTATAAAAGATACGAACTAATAGGTAATACATCCATCTTCACAGCAGAATTAGTGGCAATCCTAAAAGCTTTAGAAATAGCTGCAGAAAACCCACCAAATAAAGTAACCATTCTTACAGATTCCCTTTCATCAGTACTAGCTATCAGAAATAGAAATGAATGTAGCAGGCCAGATATTATAGAGGAAATACTACAGGTCAATACATATCTGCACACTATAGGATGCAGTGTTACACTAACATGGATACCATCACATGTAGGGATAGCAGGAAATGATATTGCAGACAAAAAAAGCCAAAGGGGGAAGAACTAGCTATAACAAAATTAAAGTAGGATTAGGTAAGTTTGAAATTAAGAGCTTAATTGCCCAAGCAATAACTAAAGAGTGGATAACAGCATGAGACCAAAGTAAAAAAGCAAGACACTCAAAGCTAACATATAAAACATAAATAAACAAGGATGCAAGCCAGTAGTCTACATTGGTAAAGACTCCCGACAGATAAATACGGATTGACCAAAAACCCTCCAGTGAAACATAAAAACATATCAGTTTAGACAATATCATTCTTGGGGTTATAAAACGACATTGAACTGTAACTACAAAATTTAAAAAAATAAGAAAAAACCCTACTAGAGATAATATAGTATAAATTAAATACCAACAAAAGCATATTACAATAAATGAAAGACGTCCTGATATAACCAACAACTCCATGTATATGGTAGGCGGTTGAAAGGAGCGTGCTACTAAGAAAAGTAGCAAACACCTATTTTAAAAAAAAGTAGAGACCCAAGCTAAAAATAGGAGCAGTTGAATAGTTTAATTGTGGCACCGACAAGATGACCACTGAATCTCTGCTGCTGCTAATGTGCCCAGCACATGAGGAACACGAAAGCACTAACGCTATCATCAGTACCGTTCTTGAGCAAACTCTATAAAAATGCCAACAATCTCAGGCTGATCACTACTTTCAAGCTGGCATATAAAAGTATAGGTAAAGTAATGTACGAGGAAGAAGAAGGAGAACCTTAAGAATCTGCTATAAACATAAACTGTATTTTGTTCTTATGTTTATTAATACTACATTAATGTTTTCATTTATTTCAGAATCATTCATGTTATCAAAGCATCTGCTTCTTAAAGCATTCTATTGGTTTGGTTTTTTTTTTCTATACAACATTTCTTCGTCTCTCTGCAGATTTCCATATCTTCGACGACTTACTTGACCCCTCTGTCGACTTCCTATGTCTGCCTTGATGTTCATAATGTCTCTGCCGACTTCCATTGTTCTCTACGAATTTCTTAATCCATTTGCCTTCTTCCACTGTCTTCCACGACTTTCATAATCATTTTGCCGACTTATATTAATCTCCATGACATTCTTAACCACTCTACCGACATCGTCGTCTTCGACGACTTTCATAATCCCTCTACCGACTTCCATGTCTTCGAATGCTTTCATAATCCCTTTGCCGACTTCCATGTCTTCGACGACTTTCTTATGTCCACTAGTGATTCCACGTCTTTGACAATTTTCAAATGTCCACTAATAATTCCATATCTTCGACGACTTTCTTGTGTCCACTAGTGATACCATATCTTCGACGACATTCTTGTGTCCACTAGTGATCCCATGTCTTCGACGACTTTCTTATGTCCACTAGTGGTTCCATATCTTCGACGACTTTCATATGTCCACCAGTGATTCCATATCTTCGACGACTTTCATATGTCCACTAGTGATTCCAAGTCTTCGACGACTTTCTTATCTCCACTAGTGATCCCATGCACAAAACCATACTAGTCTCATTGGACGACATGCATGAGTGTGTGTGCGTGTGGGATAGCTGAGTGTGTGCTCTTGCAGTAGTGGTTTTGGTAGCAACCGATGTTACACGGTGAGATTGCCAGCCTCATGCACAACACCTTACTAGTCGCATTGGACGACACGCATGAGTGTGTGCGTGTGTGATAGATGAGGGTGTCAGGTGGCATGGAAGGACTGTTTGACAGGTTAGAGTATCGTTATTCAACAATGATTTTAACTAGTTCGTTGCTTTGTTTGCTTCTTCAGATTAGCAACTGAGCACTAGCTGGGTGTTTTGTTTGTTTGGTTTTGTTCGCTTTGTTATTTGTTTAACGTTTGCTTCAGTGTGCTCTTAGTCACTGAATGGGTTGTAAAAATAAATACAGCCCCTGCCTTTAGAATCAAGAGTTTTATTGTTGATTAGGGTCGGTTGCGAGTGTGAAAAGAGAATGATTAATAGGGCCGGAAAGACACCCGGCTTACCCCTTCACGGGAAGACACCCCAGCTTCCCCCTTCATTGTGAGTGGCACATTTATCGCCCATATTTTCGATGTGCGCGAAGCATGCTGGGATGTAAAAAGTCTTCAAGATTGATGAAAAGGCCATAATAAAGCCTAATAATTAATTTTCGTGACATACACTTAATTACTCTTACAATAAAGAATAAAATATAATTACTCTTGACTTAACACTAAAACTAAATTCATCACCACGTGGCCTCCCGGCTGCCATCTTGATATTTTTGCTACCAGGTTTATATTATCTTAATTCACGTGAAATAGCTTCATACCATATTTGCCTTTCTGATAAATAAAATAAGAATTACAGCTCACGTGCTCTGGTCCATCTGCTACCTACACCGGTCACCTCGTCGTTTGCTCTCTCGTCTGGGCTGATACTAGGAAAGGTCGCTGCTGGCTCGCTATTTCTTTATATATACCGCTAAGCCTAAACACTCAACTTAGTCCGCGCTGCGCGGATTAATTTAGCCACTTAAATGACATTCGCGATATATGCTTTATCAGGCACGAAAACACAGATATGGCACACAATTATCAAATGTATCACACGACTACCAAATATAGCACACGACTTTGCACGAAAATTAATTATTAGGCTTTATTATGGCCTTTTCATCAATCTTGAAGACTTTTTACATCCCAGCATGCTTCGCGCACATCGAAAATATGGGCGATAAATGTGCCACTCACAATGAAGGGGGAAAGCTGGGGTGTCTTCCCGTGAAGGGGTAAGCCGGGTGTCTTTCCGGCCCTATCACATAATGATGTGGGTGATCGATGAGGATGTATTTAGCTGCGCGATATTGTTCGTCTTCTTTTTTTTTCTTTCTTATTTTTTTCCTTTTTAAATTCTCCAAATCGCTTTAAATATCCTTAAAATGCGAGACTGTGATGGCCTACAAGTAGTTCTTAAGAAAACTAATTTATTATCTTGAGGAGAAAACAGTTGACAGTAAGAAGGCCTCAGAGGAAAAGAAGAAAGCCCATGAATAATCAACTTCAAGTTCTATCCTACGTCATGAGAAGGGAATATGTATAAACATTAGCTACAACTGATACATTTAGCATATATAGAGATGAAGAAAACGGAAGAGGAAAATGCTTTGATAAGTGACTAGATGTAATATACAGAAAATGCCTTAATGAGTGACTAAGTGGCAAAGCCTGAACATTCCTTAATGAGTGACCACATGTCCATAAGTGTTAGTTGCTTTAATGAGTGAGGAGATGTAATATGCATGTGACGAAATACGTCTTATTTTGTTCGTTCACTTTTCCTTTCTTCGTCCCTCTTGGTCAGAACTCACTCTACCATCCTTTTTTCCTCCTCCCGTTCACTATCTAAACCTACCGATATTATCTTCACATCGTCGGGTTTATCCCAGGTGCTTTACTAGCTCGCCACCTGCCTGACCTGTTTATCTTTCTTTAAGGCTGTCAGCGCTTAGCTAAGAAGGGAACAACGCCACCTTGACATGTTTGCTTAACGCCAGCACTAGACGCGTATTAAACTGTCTATCCCCATTAGATTGCATAAAAACTTCCGCTCATTTGGCGAGGAGTCCGATAGTGGTAAAAACTATTTTACGAGATAACGTCCATGAAGAGAAAACGTAGGGTGCGTCCTGCAAAAATTGGCCCATTCTTAATTGTATCGTTAATAAACAATCTTGAGTTTAGGAACACGAAGAAATGGTATATCCACTTCAGACAAGACGTCTTGTTGTAATAAACTAAATGGGATTATCACAACCTTGGAGAAGATTTATCAGAAGTAATAATTAAAGGCAGGTCGCGTGATATTAGACTAAATTTAATTATGACTGGGTGTCACCCAACAGAACCCCGCAAGGCGACATTTGTGCGTGAGCAGAGATTCAACTTAAAACCTAACACGATTTAAAATCCACTGCATTTCTTACCTTCGTCAGAAGATCATAAACAGCCAGAATAAGGAGTAGTACTAAGGATTCCATTATAGAACAGGCCATAGGACTAGGAGTAACTTCTAAAATTATAAAGTATAAAATTTTCAAATATAGTACTGAAAGCCACAAGTTCGAGGAACCGTCCTCGCGTGACATATATGCACAGATATGGTAACCCTAACCATTTCAGGGACGACTGCATCTTATACAAGCTGCTCGACATATTACGCCCTTTCTGTGCATCAACATCTGGATTTAATTTTTAACCCATTCGGGATAAGTTGTAACATGTACATTTTATTAATTTGTTTTTGCATTTGACATGCATGAATTACTTATTAATATATAGTTGCACATGGGGCTGGCAACCTCATCACATAAAATAACTTGCCACATAAACCACCACTGCAAGAACTGGTGACTGCTCTGTGCGGTTTACTCACAAGGATTTAATATCAGAAGTAGCCCAGGCTCCATAGGGAGCAGGGAGTAAATGATGATAACAGCGTGGTGTATATATTTTTATACCAACAATTTTAATTACTTTATATATATATGTATGCGTGCGTGCGTGCGTGCGTGCGTGCGTGCGTGTGTGTGTGTGTGTGTGTGTGTGTGTGTGTACTAATTTTATAACCACTTAGATGACTCATGTGTTATACTTGCCATTCTAAAAATCCATGTGAGATTCCATGAAATATGAGCACCATCAGTCGTTTCATATTTCTGCCAAGAGAAATCTTGGGCGAAGGTTGATACCTTCTGTGACGGTTTTGCAGTAGTGGTTCAACAGTGGCCAAAACTCAAGAGTATCTAATATGGGCTTCAAATGTGTCTACCTTCGCACAAGATTACTCTTGGCAGAGATGTAGATAGAAGGATAATGATGATTTTAACTGAAGGTAGTATTCACAATATTTTCAGAAAAGCGAAAACAATGCTGCATTGGCTGAGTACGTTAATTCTATGATCTGCCGACAACTTTTGTGAAGGATTAACTTACTTACTTACTTACTTAGTCGTTCCCCTTCTACCGTGAGGTGTAGAGGTGTGAAGGATTAAGCAATTATTATTTTTAGCTCGTCAAGCCCCCACCTCTGATTTACTCAGTTGAATTCTTATTATTCTGGTATAGCTCTGTTTAGAGTGTGTTTAGTGAATTGACTTAGACAAACATGCAGTACATTTAAAATGATTAAATCGAAGTTAATTTGTATATCAACAAATAAAAGATTTGATAATTATTTAGCTTTAACGGGGGTTAAAATAATTGCATAGATTAAAAGAACAGGTTCATCATTGAATGATAGTAAGTTTTATTTTAAAAAAGTTCAGTTTGGCAGCTTATGGGTTTCACTTAGCTGCCAATAGTAGTTTCTGCTCCCGCTGATGGTTTCTGTGCAGATAGGTCACTGGAGTTCTCACGTCTCTGGTCACGATTACATGTGCAGCATATTTAAAATACAATCAAGAAGTAACTGCCAAGCTGGTCCCGCGTTTTTTCGTCAGTCCACTTATACCCTCACTTTGTTTCAGAGATTAGTACTCTCCTGGTACCACAAACAACTATGGTAAAAGAATAGAAACGAAACGCTCTCATGAGTATTGCGTTTCATGACACATACTTATGTGTCCCCTTTCTCCTATTCTACCATCCATTTTATTCTCAGAATTTACCCTCGATGAGAATTAAACTTAATCCCTCGAAATAAACTTTCTTTACATTTAAATTGAATAGCTTTATATTGATTTTACATTTAAGTGAAAAGGTTAATAGTACAGATAGAATATGTTTACATTTACATCTCCACTGTTTGAAAAGTGTTCACAATATAAACTGAATCTGTTTTCATTTACATTAACACTGATTGAAAAGTTTGAAACTTTCATTAACTTTAAAGTGAATATGTTAACTTAGACATTTACGCTGGTTTGAAACTGTAAGTATTATACTTAGAATTGTCGTGGTTGAGTTAAAGTGGAAGAGTATTTGTCGAGTTGGACAATAGTAGGGAAATCGACAATGATAGTGAACTGACAAAGTTATAGATTACACATAGATAAGGTGTAAATAGGAGGTGGACTTGAGACCAATTTGAAAGAAGATTTATTAAACGTTATCTCTCTCTCCAAGCCTCAACACACTTATATAGTCTAAGCACCGCCTGTTCTCCCTCTTTTCTCTGGTCATAAATAGAGACTATAGTAAAGAGCTTGTAATATTAATTATGGATGAAAGGGTCGTGAACAGCGCATTAATAAATGAGTAAAATTTATTAAAGAAGAAATGTATGAAAATAATGCATATCAGCACAAACAACATAAAAATTACAATCAATAATCACAAATATGAAATACACACCAACGAACACACAGACCACCAACATAAAACCTGTAGAACACCGAGAAATAAATAAACCGAGTTTCAGTCCGTCCGCTTTCGTGGGACCAAATGCAATAGCTCCAGTAAGTGTCTTCACGTGTAGATATCCTCCATAGGTGATGGAAATAACATAAATAAATCCACTGCAGGCGCTATCGTTGGTGACACCCTAATGGCGCGATGGACTGAGAAGACTCTGTCTGTCTCCGGCTGACCGCTCATAAGTGCGGGGTTTTAAATAACCAGAAACACACACAAGACGAGGTGACTTGAGGACAAATGGTCCATTTGCGCTATTATCCGGCGCACGAATTTTGCTTGCGTACTTGGTAGGAAATCCGGTTTAGGCTGGCTTGAACTGTGGTTTGACTGAGTGCTCCGTTTTAGCACACAAAGTCTGGTGATTTAAATTCTGCTATAAACGCTGGGCTGCTAGATATGTTAGAAGCCGCAATGCTCTGACTGGCGATCAATAGGCGAGTAGGAAACTACTACCGCAACATACGATTTTTCAGAGTTGCTATGGCTCGTTACACAGTGCGTGAGTTTATTTCCCGTTAGAGGGAATAGCGTTGACAAAGGGTTTTGCTTCAAGTATGGAGGTGACGACTCGTGATGCTAGGTGTTTTCAGAAACTCTCTAGATCGAAGAGAATATGACGTTCTTCGCCTGACTGGAGTCTTGTTCTAGCAATTCGGTATCCCTGAAAACTGAGATACAAACGAAACGACTTTTACATCAAGCAAACAATAAAATTACAATAACGTTATAATAAACAGTTATGCTCCCCTATGGGATCTATAATTTATGGTTGTCATTGCTGTGATAGTCTCCCTCCTGTTACTTCCGCTCTATCAATTATCAGTATGCGCCCGCATAGGCTAATACATTTTGTACATACATGTACCTGCCAGTAAATGTTCTGACAGCAAAATCTACTACGTCTTCTTCCAACTCAACATACAGGAAACCTAACCCAGTAGTTACAGCTGAGTGGATATGCTATTCATCTTACAACCTTTAGTGAATTTACATTAACAGATTACAGCATTTGTCATTACAAAATAAATCGTATGCGCCCCTTGGGGAAATATATTAACATCCCACAAATGAATACATAGAAAAGGCAATGTTCTTGCTATAATAATACAGGTGTGACTGAACATAAGATATAATTATATCTATGGCTGGTGACTGCTTTCTGTGAAAGTTATAACTAGTGTCTAGCTACCCAAGTAAGCATATCAAATTCCACACTCAACCATTAGAAGTTTCTATCAGAAAGGAATAAGTGACTATCTCCTATAATACAGAGTTATAGCGCCTGCGCATCACTATTCAGTTTTAAGTGAATAACCCACACCCCTGACATTTCCTTACAGTAATGACAGTTATTTTAGCCTACTCTTAACCCATGGTAAGCATCTGTACGGGCTGATTCTACGCCTAGTACGTATATGTTTATCGTAAGTTTACCATTAACCCATTGTAAACCATAACTGCTTAAGCACCACTTAACTAAGGCGGTAGATGGCACTGCATTATCAATGAATTAAATTACCGGGAGAATTCCTCAAAAATGAATCCACGTCACATTCCTATCATATATATATATATAAAAAGGCTAACATGAATTTATATATTATAAGAGATGTCTCTACTTACCCCGAGAATGCCGAGAACATAGGCAATAACATTTAGTTCTGTGTTAACGTTTGCCTGATTCTCATTATGGCCATCCCGGGCAGGAAATATTTTACGAGTGTCTCTGACTGATTAAAACCCTCTACTTTTATAGTTTACACATGACGCTACCCGGACACCTGGCATGGCTTGTTTCTACAGATGTTTCGGCGTATAACGTAATCAAGAGTAAGACAAATGTTATTCTCGAGGTATATTTCAGAAGCAACAACCGCGAGAAAGTTCCCCAGATAGACAACACATACTATTATGATAGCTAACTGCGTCGTCCAAGGGCCAAACCACAAAGACCAAACGGGGGTTTTATCTCCCCCTGAACCAAAGATCAAACCTGTTATCAGCATGAAACATTCCTCTGGTCAGACAAACACCAGGTGCGGTTCAGGTAATATTATCGTAAGCTGAGCTGACCGCTACTGACCAGTGAGGAATTTATAATGAAGGCCAGAACGAAAACAAAGCCACGGGGTGGGTCTGAGAGGGAAATAATGGGCCACGTAGGTAAATCCAAAGAAAGAAAATACAAAAGTCAAAGAAACCAGGACATTGAAAGAGTAATAAAAGAGATGGGATGTGATGGAAAGACAAATTATCAGTCAACGTGACAAGTTAGCCCCCTTTTTAAAGTTCGTGCACCACGGACTAAAGGACGGTAATTTATCTTTTCCATAGACGTCCGTTATATGTCCGTGAAACATCCCATACTCATGTTATATTCGTATCCAACTTCTGTCTGTCCATATGGCTACGGGTTAATTTCTTCTCTCTGTCTAGTAGACGCTCGGCGAGTGGGATTTTGCGAGGCCAGACGTATATGACATAACTCCTTTCCATGTGAACCTGACCTTGCTTCTTCAGTTCGCTCTGCCTGTTTATCGTCCGAAAAATTATCCGCAACTTTTTTGAGTTTAGGCGCCGCCTGAACTCACTGACCACTGCATAGGTAATCCGCCTGTTACGTACAGTGAAATCATTTCTAGACTCTGGGTGTTTACGTCTTATAGGCTTGTATCTAACTGCCCTGTGATAACAACGACTTATCGGAATTTTCCGCGCGCGAGTAACCCGAGTCGGCAAATGAAGCAGTTTGCTGGCTGAAGAAACGCTCGCGTATTTCTCCTTCTGCCTCTCCGCACCTACTCCCCTGTTTCGGTGGGAGCATTGATCAATCTTCAGACCAGTGCCGTCTAAAGGCGGGTCTGGAACTTTCCTTGCCTTGCCTCTCACAATTCTGGCTTGGTCAACGGAAATGATCAAGTTGCTCGGTAATGACCTGGCGCAGGCGACTAATTTGCTGTCCATCAGTGGGTTTGAGACCACTGGAATAATGCGATTAAAATGAGAGAATTCTGATGCCTGTAGCATACAGTCTTCGATCGCATTCGGGGGTTCTACTGAATCATAACGGATCTCAGTAGCTTCTATCTTTGGAGAAAGATAGGTATTATCTGCGAGTTGCAGAATTTGTTGAGTCGCTTTACCTTTACTAACATGAAGTGAGCCAAAGCTCTCAACAATAGCTCCTTGTAAAGTAGTAAGGCAGCTTTCCTCACTGTCTTCTGCCCTGAGAAGTATGTGAGACTCAAGTGGAGTACCAGGGATCCCTTCGGCTGAAGCCCTATGTCCACTAAAAACGTCAACTTTGCCCTCCCCGGAGGAAGTTAATGGCATCAGTTGGCTGATGTCCTGCATTGACAGATCTACTTCCTGGGTTACAGGCTCCGCAGACTGCAAGCAAAGGACTGGACGGTTTAAGATCCCGTTAGATCGCGAAGTGCCCGAGTTAAAGCTCTCGGTATCTTTTTCCAAAGTTCCTTGGAACAATTTGGAAAGTTTTACCCTTTTAGCAGGCGCATCATTCTTGCACCTTAGCAGCTTAGGGTAATGAGAGGAGCGGCACCTCCTTTCTCCGATCGTTGAGTTGGAGGGATACGCCTCTGCATGTGGTTTTTCGCTGTCCGGCCGGGAAGCATGCGAAATATGACGTGATAGGGTTTGGCTCCCTTTTCTCGACGTCACGTGTCGGTTAGGTGGTGCTCGATCTGGAGCATGAGAGGTTCGGGATTTTCCGACTGCCAGACGGTAGCTATCCGAAATATAATGCTTGTTAGCACCTATCCCACCTTTGTACAGTTTCCACGCCTGGGATAGTTTCGTAATCTTTCCCGTGGCTTTAGGGCTGCTGTCCCGACATAAATCATTTCCTTGTTTGGGCTTCGGATCCAAGTCCAAAGGAAAGTCAATTTTCTGGAGTTGGGGCGCGGTTTTAGCAGGCAAGTTATCTGTCAGGAGTGCAAGGTTTACAGGGGCGTTGTCCGACAAGGGCGCAGTAGCAGGGGAACTAGAGTGACTACATTAAGTATCTGTTTCCATCCTCCGGATTTGGCTTTCCAGTTCATTCATTCTGATTTGGTGTAGCTTGTCCTTTTCTTGTTCTTCTCTGTCCCTTTTTCGTCTTTCTATTTCCCATTTCTTGTCCTGTTCTTGCCGTTGCTTTTCCATTTCTTGTCGTTATATTTCCCATTTCCTGTCCTATTCTTGCCGTTCTATTTCAAATTTCTTGTACTGATCTTGTAGCTGCTTTTCCCGTTCTTGTCGTTCTATCTCCCATTGCTTGTCCCGTTCTATCACTTTCTGGTCCTGTTCCATCGCTTCTTCTACGTACTTTTGGATGGATGCTTCGCTGTTTCCAGCTTTTGCACAGGGCCATGCCACGGCTAAACGGTTTCCGAATAAATCGTCTACTTCGTATTGCCTCGGCATCATCTCTGCATATTCTAGAAGGGACTGAGTCTCGCTGTCATCGAACTCCATGTACTCAGCTACCTCAAGTGCAATCTCATGTACTTTAGCGAGATCAGGGTAAGCAAACACTATAGAAGAATAAACCTAGAGATTTCTGTTTGCGACAAGCAAAAACCCCAAAAATTCCAAAAAAATCTAAGTGATGTAAAACTTATTATCATCACTCCACCCCACTTCTGTCAGTACTCAGCTATTGAGAGGATTGGTTACTATCATCCGAATGAACACCCTCCCTTGGTACAGATGCAAGCTAGTAACTGACTATCTGTAGCTTCTTATCTCAGATTAAAGAGCTACTCCTGAAAAAAATAGTTAACCCTTAAAAAAAATTATTTCTGACTTTTACAACAATAGTCGTCAGATTTTTTAACCCAAAAACTCAGCAGTGATACCAGCAACCGTAACCAGCTGTGTCATGTGTAAAATGAACAATAATTGTAACTTGTGATTTATGATTGCTGTGGAGAAAAAGCGCTGTTTAGACTTCCTCCAAAAGAAATAGTTCGATTTGTCTAGGGGATAGAAATTCCTATAATCTGCAGAACACTAAACTCCAAGAATAAAGATAGAATCTTGTGAGAGATTCACCCTCGGATCGAGCCCGCATTTTGTTGCGATTGCTTCAGATCTAGCTCAAAATTCCGGACGAGCCCCATTTTGTCGTGGTTGAGTTAAAGTGTAAGAGTATTTGTCGAGTTGGACAATAGTAGTGAAATCGACAATGATAGTGAACTGACAAAGTTATAGATTACACATAGATAAGGTGTAAATAGGAGGTGGACTTGAGACCAACCTGGAAGAAGATTTATTAAAAGTTTTCTCTCTCTCCAAGCCTCAACACACTTATATAGTCTAAGCACCGCCTGCTCTCCCTCTTTTCTCTGGTCATAAATAGAGACTATAGTAAAGAGCTTGTAATATTAATTATGGATGAAAGGGTCGTGAACAGCGCATTAATTAAGTTAGTAAAATTTATTAAAGAAGAAATGTATGAAAATAATGCATATCAGCACAAACCACATAAAAATTACATCAATAATCACAAATATGCAAATACACACCAACGAACACACAGCCCACCAACATAAAACCTGTAGAACACCGAGAAATAAATAAACCGAGTTTCAGTCCGTCCGCTTTCGTGGGACCAAATGCAATAGCTCCAGTAAGTGTCTTCATGTGTAGATATCCTCCATAGGTGATGGAAATAACATAAATAAATCCACTGCAGGCGCTATCGTTGGTGACACCCTAATGGCGCGATGGACTGAGAAGACTCTGTCTATCTCCGGCTGACCGCTCATAAGTGCGGGGTTTTAAATAACCAGAAACACACACAAGACGAGGTGACTTGAGGACAAATGGTCCATTTGCGCTATTATCCGGCGCACGAATTTTGCTTGCGTACTTGGTAGGAAATCCGGTTTAGGCTGGCTTGAACTGTGGTTTGACTGAGTGCTCCGTTTTAGCACACAAAGTCTGGTGATTTAAATTCTGCTATAGACGCTGGGCTGCTAGATATGTTGGAAGCCGCAATGCTCTGACTGGCGATCAATAGGCGAGTAGGAAACTACTACCGCAACATACGAATTTTCAGAATTGCTATGGCTCGTTACACAGTGCGTGAGCTTATTTCCCGTTAGAGGGAATGGCGTTGGCAAAGGGTTTTGCTTCAGGTATGGGGGTGACGACTCGTGATGCTAGGTGTTTTCAGAAACCCTCTAGATCGAAGAGAATATGACGTTCTTCGCCTGACTGGAGTCTTGTTCTAGCAATTCGGTATCCCTGAAAACTGAGATACAAACGAAACGACTTTTACATCAAGCAAACAATAAAATTACAATAACGTTATAATAAACAGTTATGCTCCACTATGGGATCTATAATTTATGGTTGTCATTGCTGTGATAGTCTCCCTCCTGTTACTTCCGCTCTATCAATTATCAGCATGCGCCCGCATAGGCTAATACATTTTGTACATACATGTACCTGCCAGTAAATGTTCTGACAGCAAAATCTACTTCGTCTTCTTCCAACTCAACATACAGGAAACCTAACCCTGTAGTTACAGCTGAGTGGATATGCTATTCATCTTACAACATTAAGTGAATTTACATTAACAGATTACAGCATTTGTCATTACAAAATAAATCGTATGCGCCCCTTGGGGAAATATATTAACATCCCACAAATGAATACATAGAAAATGCAATGTTCTTGCTATAATAATACAGGTGTGACTGAACATAAGATATAATTATATCTATGGCTGGTGACTGCTTTCTGTGAAAGTTATAACTAGTGTCTAGCTACCCAAGTAAGCATATCAAATTCCACACCCAACCATTAGAAGTTTCTATCAGAAAGGAATAAGTGACTATCTCCTATAATACAGAGTTATAGCGCCTGCGCATCACTATTCAGTTTTAAGTGAATAACCCACACCTCTGACATTTCCTTACAGTAATGACAGTTATTTTAGCCTACTCTTAACCCATGGTAAGCATCTGTACGGACTGATTCTACGCCTAGTAAGTATCTGTTTATCGTAAGTTTACCATTAACCCATTGTAAACCATAACTGCTTAAGCACCACTTAACTAAGGCGGTAGATGGCGCTGCATTATCACTGAATTAAATTACCGGGAGAAATCCTCAAAAATGAATTCACGTCAACGTTGGCCTGAGTCTCATTGTGGTCACCACGGGCAGGAAATATTTTACGAGTGTCTCTGACTGATTAAAACCCTCTACTCTTATAGTTTACAAATGACTCTACCCGGACACCTGGTTTCTACAGATGTTTCGGCGTATAACGTAATCAAGAGTAAGACAAATGTTATTCTCGAGGTATACATCAGAAGCAACAACCGCGAGAAAGTTCCCCAGATAGACAATACATAATATTATGAGAGCTAACTGCGTCGTCTAAGGGCCAAACCACAAAGACCAAACGCGGGTTTTATCTCCCCCTGAACCGGAGATCAAACCTGTTATCAGCATGAAACATTCCTCTGGTCAGACAAACACCAGGTGCGGTTCAGGTAATATTATCGTAAGCTGAGCTGACCGCTACTGACCAGTGGGTAATTTATAATGAAGTCCAGAACGAAAACAAAGCCGCGGGGTGGGTCTGAGAGGGGAATAATGGACCACGTAGGTAAATCCAAAGAAAGAAAATACAAAAGTCAAAGAAACCAGGACATTAAAAGAAAATAAAAGAGATGGGACGTGATGGAAAGACAAATTATCAGTCAACGTGACAAGAATGTACATCATTTCTTTGATCCTTCCTTCCCTGCTCCATAGGGAACTTGGGACTTACTGATGTTTTTTAGCTCTCTTTAAGAGACTAGCAATAAAACTATCACCAGCCATTGCAGTGGTGGTTCATGAAATCATCATTCTATATGCTGAGGTTGCCAGCCTCAAGTGACTTTGACATCCACTAGCGATTTTCACATATTAATATTCACATGGTAATATATACATATTAGTTCACATGTTAGTAATGAAAAATATAGAATGTAAAATGACAACTTACACCAATCCTGGCTCACATACGTTTTGCTCAGATGAATGAAGTTAAGACACTTGATTAGGCCTCTTACACGTGTTCTTGAGGTCGTTACTTCTATATGATAATTTCCTCTATGCCTCCGTGTGTTTCAGTTTCTCCGCCTTCCTTATTAAAATGGGTTTCCTGGGCTATGTAAGTCCTTCAAGTCCGGCCTGATAAATGGAAATTCTGAATTCTAACTTCTGGCAAGTCTGGTTGTGTCTTGGCAAGCGTGAATCTCACAGTGAACTAGACTTGAAAAGCGCCCGGTTATATTCACTGTCCTCCCCCGCATCTGTTTGTTATGGGGCTACTCAAAAGCTCCAATCATTTCAAACAAAAATGCTGGGTGAGGCGATTTCAAAATATTCATGACATAGAGAAATTTTGAACGTCATGTAGAGGTCACCTGTCCCATATGTGGTATGAAAACATCCGATCCCTGGCAGGCGAACTCACCAACACATCTGTAATTTCATACGACAATGTGTTTCAGGTGTAACAATTTATTACTATCTAAAGTAATCTTTTCATAACAAGTCGGATAGGAAGCGCTTATGTCATTCGTGTCTGTCCGAAACGTGTCACCCAGACAAGTAATCTCTTATCTGTCGCGTACCCTGGCCTTATCAGCAACTAGACACATTCGCTGGGCGATTGAGTGTTAAGCTGATATCTGATGTCGGCCGCTGCTAATATTAACCAACATGGTTGTCGATAATATTATCTCAGCAGGAATGGGCAGGTAAACTGACAAGACGAAATATACTGAAGGGAGTGTAAGAATGAAAATACCAAATATATGCTACACATAGCAGAGAAAGAAGGAAAGAAAGTGCAACAATTGAAAGCATGCAATAAAAATCTGTACAAAAATGTAACTGATACTGCCGTAGTGAAACAGAGATGAAGAAGGGTCGCCCCATTCTGTCACACCTTTGAAAACCCTCATCAAAGTTTGGCCATTAGTGGACTACTACTGCAGAGCAGGGGGGACAACACGCCACAATGCGTAAAATGCCTTAATGCAAGGTTTCATAACCTGCGGTCCACGCCTTAGTGGTCAGTGAATTTACTCTAATAGGTCCGTGTTCATAACCTAAAGAGTAGAATTTTATTGTCACCAGAATTTTTCTAGGAATATTATCTTAGATCTTAGATAACATTGTCTTTATATTTCAGTATGACAATACGAAGGCTTATTAATTTTTGTCTTTGTAGTAACATGTATTATTTTCATGCAAACATTTTAATTATGCGTCTATGTACATTTTTCTAAGAAGGGGTCCGTAGTTTTCACCGGCCAACAGAAGGGGTCCATGGAACATGTAAGGTTAAACAACCTTGCCTAAATGAGTGACCAGATGTCATAGTCAGCAAATTCCTTATTGAGTGACTAGATGTCATAAGTGTAAAATGCATTAATCAGTGACTAGATGTCATAGGCAAAAATGCCTTAATGAATAACCAGGTGTCATAAGCGGAAAATGCTTTAATGAGTGACTAGATGTCATAGGCAGAAATGCATTAAAAAGTGACTAGATGCCATAAGTGTAAAATGCATTAATGAATGACTAGATGTTATAGGCAGAAAATACATTAATGAGCGACTAGATGGCATAAGTGGAAAATGTATTAATGAGCGACTAGATGTGACAGGCAGAAAATGAATTAATGAGTGACTAGATGCCAAAAGTTTAAAATGCATTAATGAGTGATTAGATGTTATAGGCAGAAAATGCATTAATGAGTGTGACGGTATTGCCTCCCTTGCTTTGCAGTAGTGGTCCAACAGTGGCCAAAACTCAAGAGTATCTAATATGGGCTTCAATGGAGTCTATCTTTACACAAGATTACTCTTTGCAGAAATGTCGATAGAAGATTAGGAAAGCTTCTATCACATGGGAGTCTTCACAAGATATTCAGATAAGCGAAAACAATGCTGGCTGTTGATGAGCACGTGCAATAAAGGATTAAATCGAAGTTAAATTTGTAACATTACAAATAACAAAATTTAATAATCACTATAGGTTTTAACATTTGGAAATAATTTGAATAGTTATGGACCAAGAAAAGTTATCATCACAGTCTTTAGAGGATGTGATATATTACAAGAAGTTCAAGTGGCAGCATAGATTTGAACTTAGCTGCCAATGAAGATTCTGCTCCTTCTTATGAGTTGGTTCTTTTCACTCTGCTCACGCTCGTCTCTGATCAAGGTTGTCGGGGTAGCTCATTTCCCAGAAACGTCAATTAGAGTCTACCACGTAGATCCTTCGTCTTAAAGCTTAGGCCACTGTTCCCTTCTTGTTTCAGAGATAGTACTTTCTGCTGGTACCACCAGTAACTATGATAAAAGAATAGAACAAAACGCTCTTCTGAGTATGGCGTTTTCCACCCCAAAGTTATGGGTTCCAATCTTCCCATACCACCATCCCAATTATTCAGACTTTACCCTCGATGAGAATTAAATTTAATCCCTCGGGATAAAACTTTCTTTACATTTAAATAGAATAGCTTTCATAGTTACTTTATATTTAAATGGAAAGGTTAATAATACAGATAGAGTCTGTTTACATATACACCTCCACTGATTGAAAAGTGTTCACAACATAAATTTAATATGTTTTCATGTATGTTTTACACCGATTGAAAAGTTTGAAACTTCCATTACTTTAAAATGAATCTTTTAACATAGACATTTACACAGTTTGACAACTTGAAAACTTACATTAATTTTAAAGCAACTATGTTTATAGGGACATTTACAGCATTGAAAATGTAAGTATTATACTTAGAATGTACATCATTTCTTTCATCTTTCCCTCCCTGTTCCATAGGGAACCTGGAACTACGTTATGCTTTTAGTTCTCTTTACGAAACTATCAATAAAGCAATCACCAGCCCGTGCAGTGGTGGTTCATGAATCATCATTCTATACGCTGGGGTTGCCAGCCTCAAATGACTTTGACATCCAAAAGCGAGTTTCACCCATTAAAATTCACATGGTAATATATATATATATATACAAGGGGATTGATATAAGTCTTGGGCCTGACCATGAAGGAGTCACAGGAGGAAGATGAAACTTGGCACATTTAAAGTTCATTATATTTGCACTGAATGTGTGAAGAACGCGTTTGTTTCGTCAATGGGTTTTCCTGCTACGGTGCATGGCGCAATGTACCTTATTGACTGGATCTGCTGCTCCAAAGATTTGACAAAACAATGGACAAGAAGGAGGCCAGAGCTGTGATAAAATTTCTGATGTTCCAGGGAAAAACACCTACAGAAATACACAGGGAGATGGAACCAGTGTTTCGTGATTCTTGTCCTTCATATACTTCGGTAAAAAACATGTGGCAACAGTTTAAGTGCGGCCGCTCAAATGTTGCTGATCTGCCAAGATCTGGTAGACCAGCCTCAGAGTGCAACGATGAAAATGCAACAAGAATGAAGAAAATCATTGACCAGGATCGAAAAATGACAATTGTGGAGATAGCTAGTAGAGTAAAACTAAATGAAAGAATAGTTTAAAGAATTTTATACAACAGACTTAACATGAGAAAAGTTTGTGCACGCTGGGTTCCGCGACTGTTGACACGTGAACAGAAGCAAACGAGGGTAAATTGCTGTCAGCAGTTGCTCAAAAAGTGTCAGTCAAAAATTTTTTTGGAGACCATGGTGATAGTAGATGAGACTTGGGTACACCATTATGACCCCGAATCCAAAATTGCCAGCATGCAATGGAAAACCCCGGGCTCCCAACACCAGTCAAGCCGAGAGCGCAGAAATCTGCAGGAAAAGTGATGCTGACTGTTTTTTGGGACTGCAAAGGTGTCCTTTTGAAAGATTATCTGCCTCGTGGCATCACAGTTAATGGACAGTACTATGCAGATCTTCTCACCAAACTAAGAAAGGTTGTGACCAGGAAACGAGTGATAACGCGCACTCAAAATCTTCCTTTGCTTCAAGACAACGCGCCCTCTCACAAAGCACGTCTTGTGCAGCTAGCAGCCAACGATTTGAATATTGAAATTCTTCCACACCCACCATATTCTCCAGATTTGGCTCCACCAGACTTTTTTAATATTCCCAAATCTTAAAAAACAGCCAAAAGGAAATCATTTTGACAGCGATGAAGAGCTTATACTGGGGGGTGATGACTGGTTTAGTTTGAAAAATAGGGTGTTCTACTCCCAAGGTCTTTTCAAGGTCAAGCAGAGATGGCAGAAGTGTGTCAATTCAGACGGTGGATATATTGAAAAGGAATAAACACTATACAAAATTTCAGCTCTCTGTGACATGTCCTTCATGGTCAGGCCCAAGACTTATGTCAATCCCCTTGTGTGTGTGTGTATATATATATATATATATATATATATATATATATATATATATATATATATATATATATATATATATATATATATATATATATACACACGTGTGTGATTGGGGCCGAAAAGGAGACGCCCACCCCCTTCCTGTTTTTGGGCAGATTTATCGCCCATGTATTTTAGAAGTGAGCGAAGCATGCTGAGATGTAAAAATTCTTCAAGATTGATGAAAAGGCCATAATAATGCCTTAAAATTAAGTTGTGGTGTAGAATTGTGTTTTGGCTCTAGAAATAGTTGTGTATATTTCTGTTTTCGGCCCTTCTAAAGCAAATAATCGCGAGTGTTGTTTATGCGGTCAAATCAATACGCCTAGCGCGCAGTAAAGTGAGTGATTCGACCTGGGCTAATAAAAGAGATAGTGGCCGGCAAGCGGGCCTACTTTGCCACAGCCGCCCAGAGAGAACAGACGAAGTAAGACACACAGAGCCAGGCTGTAAATGCCTTGAGCACGTGAGTTAATTTAAATTAGAATTAGTTTTATATAATTCTGAAATAATATCGATGTGGCTATTTTAATGTTTAATGAGATAAAAAGATAGATAGATAGATGTGAAAGTTTAAGAGCGATTATTTCATTCATCAGAAAGGCAGATATATGCTATTTCACTGGAATTTAGGTAAGATTAACAATAGCAAGATGGCACCCACGTGGCGAGGACTGTATAAAAAGCGGCGCCAGCGAGTCGGAATAACACGCCCCGCGTGGTAAATGTTACGCCATGTGACACGTTGTGTATTTAGTTCCAGTTTGGTTTAAGTCGAGAATAATTATATTTTATTTCTTTAATGTAAATGTAATTGAGCGTATTTCACGATGATTGATTGTTCTACTGTATATATTTATGGGTTACTTTGAATCGAGAATATGTATTTAGATTTCTGGAGAGCGTGCGTAAGGCGTAAGGCACGTTGAGACAGGTGTTTCTATGTTTGCTCCCGGCGGAGCATGGAAACACCAATGCAGCTGGTGTCCATTACAGGCTCACAAGAAGCATTTCTATGCTATTACGAGGGTTGTTTCGGTAACGATGTGTTTCATGTGATGAGATTCCCAGTCTCATCAGTGGTCATATACGACCCGCTTGTTGCCAGGCGCATCAGTCGTCATTTACGACATGTTCAGAATGCAGGAATGAATATTGAGAAAGGACCAGTTGTGAGGTGGTGGTTTATTCTCATTACTGAGAGTATTTGATGTACATGTAGTTGAAGGATATTATTTTATGTCCATTTTATTATTATTTAATTATGGTTATGTGAAGAATGATTTGTGAGAGCACGTGGGGTCACTTGAAGATATATACTTCTCTTCTCCGCTCCTGAGGGAGCATGGGGCCACCAGTGTGGTTTCATCCGTATGAAGCATTCAGATGCTCGTGCAGTAGTAGTTTCGGTAGCAATCTGTGTTACACGGTGAGGTTGCCAGCCTCATGCACAACACCATACTAGTTGAGACTACGACATGCATGAGCGTGTGTGTGTGTGATAGCTGAGAGAGTGCCCTTGCAGTAGTGGTTTCGGTAGCAATCTGTGTTACATGGTGAGATTGCCAGCCTCACGCACAACACCTTACTAGTCGCATTGGATGACACGCATGTGTGTGCGTGTGTGATAGTTGAGGGTTGTCGTGGTTGAGTAAAGTGTAGAGTATTTGTCGAGTTTGACAATAGTAGTGAAATCGACAAGGGATAGTGATGCGTGATGCCATATGATGATGGATGGTATCCGCATGTCTGGTTTTGTGTAGTGTGCAGATGTGTTCAGTCAAAACAATGTTCATACAAAAATAACAGGGCAATCCACATAGGACGTCAGTAAACTCACGACGTATAAAGTCAATGATTCTTGAAACAGCCGTTGACGTTTTTCTTCATTATTTATTGTGGACGCCACAGTGACAAAATGGTTACGCGAATATGTAGACACATCAAACAGTCATTATCACAGCAACATTCAATACAGCAATAGACGGTAGACAGCATTACAATGATGAGTCAGATGCATGTTATATTTCATAGTGCTGTAAATGTAGTCAGGTGAAAAACTCCATCCTTTTCTATAACAGCCAGGAGATAACCAGATGTATGAAATCAGTTCACTCTCCGTAATCTGACTTCAGCAAGACAGACACGTCTGCCGAAGTATAAATAATGTCCTCAAAAAATATCCTCTAGATAACAAAGGTTTTTCAAACCTAGTTCAGGTAACCAAGTAGCAAGTAATAGTCCTTGGGACCTGCATCAACCGATGCAGCACAATACAGCGACATGTGAGCTAGGAAAACATCTCGTGACGACGACTTTCGAAGACAGGCTATGAACCAGAAATCGTTCACGACAAAAAATCGATAGAGTTAATGAAAATGTTAATTTACCTTGCCTTCCGGAAATACACAGAAATATTATGCCTCCCGGCATGTGCAAATACACTAGAGGTATTATCTCGAATAAACGAAATATCCATAAGAGGACTCTCACATTCCTGACAGAACAAAAAATAGCGGAGATCCCCTCTTCAACGAGGCATCTCTTTCGCCATTCAAATCGCTCACTCCACTAGTGGTGGGCGGAAACCGATCGACCAAGAAGCAAGACAAGTCATGCGCAGTCCAGCGCAAAATGACCCCAGCTCAAAACTCAACTGCATTCAATACCAACGCGAGAAGACAAATGCTTACCGAGAAAAGTAACTATAAATTTCAAGCAGTTGTTGCCCTTGCGTTATAAAATAGATATTGTAATAAAATGATGTTGCGAGAATTTATCACGCAACATATCACCACCTCCTCCCGATAAAAAAAAAAAAATGTGGAACATATTTTTTTTTTTTTAAATATCAAAGAGCATGCGATAAGCGGCTCAAAACGCACGAATTATGCGCTGATAATTAATTAAATTGCCTAACATGAGGCTAAATATAGAGTGTCTGGTGAGGATATACCTCAACAGAAAAATAAATATGTCTCAAAAAATATTCACATCGGGGAGGTGTCACCAACACACATCACGTTAGCATGTAAACACAATATACGTATGCAAGTTACCATAATCATCATTAAACAGCATACTCTAATATTGTCTTTAAAAATGGATGTACAAATCTGATAGGAAAATTTAAATAGTACATTATTTGACATGTAATGACATAAGTACATAGTAAAGTTAAACTACATGACGATCCAGGACATATGCTCTGGTATTCCGAGGGTAAGTACACAATCTAGAACTCGTCATGCTTGATACTAGTAAGGTAAGTCCTCAGCTCAACAATGACATTCTGAGAAAGTACAAGCAATATAATGCTAATTAATAACTAATATGCTTCATAAGGTATAATACATTATTAATAATTGTGGCTGTTTAGTAAACTAACGGCCCTTATATTAACTACTCAGTCCTCCTCTATCATCTTAAAAAACGAACAGAAGAAGATGACAACAAAGCACGATAGTGTGTACATATAAAGTGAGTACAGATGTGCTAATCTATTGTAGTAATATAGGTGTGTTATGACTCTGTAATATATAGGAATATAGGACAGAAGTATTAGTTAGAGTCATGTGGGCATCTAGACAAAATGTCAGCCATCACATTATCCGCACCACGGATAGCTCGTACCGTGAAGTGAAAAGGTTGAAGAGCTATAGCATATCGAGTGGATCTCGAACTCTTCAAATTCTTAGTCTGAATAGCTGTAAGAGCTTTCTGATCAGTCTCTAGAATGAAATGTGCGCCCAGGAGGAATCTTTGTAGCTTTAGAATTGACCAAACCATCGCTAACAACTCACGGTCTAAAACCGAGTAGTTCCTCTCTGCCGCATTTAGTTTTCTAGAAATGTACATAACAGGATGCAGAGTATTTGCATATTCTTGCATCAGTGCTGCTCCAATCCCAGTGGATGAAGCATCACTTCGAAGAACAAAAGTCCTATCAAGAGTAGGTAATCTTAGGATGGGAGGAGAAGAAAATATATTCTTGATTTGGTCTAGTGAAGATTGGCATTCTCCAGACCAACGGACCAGATTAGGCGAACCTTTCTTCAACAATGTTGAGAGAGGTGCCATGATCGAAGATAAATTTGGAATAAATCTCCCATAAAATTGAATTAAACCTAAGAGACTCCTAACTTGTTTCTTCGTTTTAGGAACAGAGATGTTCAGTATTTTGGAAGTATTGTGGTCTTCTGTCTTCAAGAGACCATGACCAACACGATGACCCAGGAAAGAGATTTCACCAAAACCAACAAAAGCTTTAGAAGGTTTCGCTGTCAAATTATTCTCACGTAGAGTGGACAGTAAGTCATATAACCCTAAATAGTGATCTTCCCAGGTATCACTGAAGAGACAGATGTCATCTAAGTATGCGATGACATCCGAACGATGTGACAGAATTCGACGCATCATGCGAACGAAAGTTGCAGGGGCGTTCATGAGACCAAAAGGCATAACATTCCATTGAAATAGACCCCTAGGTGTAGAAAAAGCAGTAAGAGGTTTGGCATGCTCTGCTAAAGGCACTTGCCAATAACCTTTAGACAAGTCAAGTTTAGTGAAGAATCTAGAATTAGAAAGTCTAATCAGTAGATCTTCTAACAAAGGCATCGGTTCAGCATCGAACTTTGTGACCTGATTCAATTTGCGATAATCAACACAAATTCGTATGTTCTTATCCTTCTTCCGGACAATAACCATGGAAGAAGAATATGGTGAAGTCGATGGTTCAATTATATTTAATTGAATCATTTCATCCAATTCCTTTTCCACTTGCGACTGAAAGTGTATAGGAATAGGATACGGCCTAACCCTAATTGGATTATTGTCGGTAAGGATTATGTCATGTTCTATGACATCTGTGTGTCCAGGAATGTCAGTGAGAACATCCTGAAATGTTTGTAACATCGACGAGACTTGTCGATGTTCGTCACCAGAAAGATTAGGAGAAACAGAAACGTTTTTCCAAGATTCCGTGGAATGTAATGGAACCACTGGAAGGGGAAGGTTGACATCAGAGAAGGTAGCTTCCTCATCCTGTATGACAGACAGGGATGAATAATGACCGTGAGGTGCAGGAGCATCATCCGTTGCCTGGAAAATAGGCAGCAAATAGTCCGGACGTTCGTGAAATTCCGAAAGCATGTTTATGTGGAACGTTTTATGCTTTCCATCAATATCGACCACATAGTCAACATCGGAAATCCGAGAGACTATTGCATACGGACCTTTCCATGCAATAAGAAGTCTATTTTCCCTACTGGGGAGTAGGACGAATGCTTTGTCACCTGGACAAAGTTGTCGTAGACATCTATTCTTATTAGCAAACTGCCTTGCCTTCTCTTTAGCAATTTCTGATGAAGCAGTTGCTAGCTTACATGCCTCAATGATCTTTTGTCTAAGAGCAATGACATACTCATATGAGGATTGAGTTTCATCGCTAATATCATCGGCAGTGATGAGATCATGTAATAAAGACATAGGGCCGCGTGGACGCGCGCCAAAGACAAGTTCGAAGGGAGAAAATCCTGTGTGTTCATTAGGGACTTCTCTATAGGCAAAGAGAGCCGCGGGTAAAACCCTGTCCCAATCTTGAGGATGATCTTCAGTTATCTTACCAAGCAAAGTCTTGAGCGTTCTATTCAGACGCTCAACTAACCCATTAGACATAGGATGGTAGATACTACTGAGAGATCGTTCAATATGTAAGGTAGACATTACCTGTGACATAGTGTCAGATATGAGTTGAGTGCCATGGTCTGATAATATTTCTCTGGGGAACCCCAAGCGAGAAAATATCAACCAAAGAGCATCTGCGATATCTGTAGTAGATATGCTCTTAAGAGGAATAGCCTCTGGCCAACGTGTGCACATATCGACACATGTAAGGATAAACTGATGTCCTCTGGCCGACTTGACCTTAAAAGGGCCAATAATATCTATGGCCATTTTCTGGAACGGCCGAATAGGAATGTCAGCAGCCTGGATAGGCGCAGCATGTCGTGGTCCTCTAGATTTGACCTCCTGACATACCTTGCATGATCGGCAGTAAATACGAATGTCCTTATTGACAAAAGGCCAAAAGAAAGCCGCAAGGACTCTCGACTTCGTACGGGCAAAACCCATATGTCCAGCACATTGCGAGTCATGAGCATGTTGCAATATTTGCACTCTCATGCTCTTGGGAACAAGAATTTGCGAATGTGCCGACGTAGTCGAATCTTGTACCATACGTACAAGTACGCCGTTTCTCATTGCAATCCAAGATTTTCTATTTGTATCCTGATTCGGATCACCTTTCTTCGCAAGAACGAAGAATTTTTTTAAAGAAGGATCTTCTTCTTCTTGCAATTTTATGAAAGAGTCACGAGTGATTACTAAGTGACTATCTTGGCTATCAACTTCATTATCACTATTCAGTGAAGTTTCGGGTGTTTGTAGAGCTTGTGCTCTTGTAACTACTGCATTTGTAGCTTGCATGTTATTATCTTCCCAAGCAGCAATCTGCTGTGGGGTACACTCCCTAACTCCGTGAATACGACCAATAATAAGGTCCGCAATAGGATTAGGTAAGAGACAAGCATGCACATCTCCAGTAAAGAAAGGAGTGGCAATGCGAATTACAGCAGTAGGATATTTTTCTAGAGTGCCGCCAAATGTGACACATTTAATAACCTTTCCTGTAGCACAAGATGGATCTACAAGCGATTGTCTAACACCAATAGTGGTGCATCCGGAATCGAAAAGTAGTGAGACCGGAGTATCATTAACAAGACCCTTATGTAGAATTAAAGAACCCCTCCCGTCATGCGCAACAGCAGCAGGAAGAGCGGGAAGTGGGTGACCACAACTCAAAGTAGTTATGGTACCCGGTTCGAATAAAGTACTGCATTGGGGGCATTTGTTTGCTCTCTCAAAGTCAAAAGCAGAACCAGTGACAGCGTCAAAGTTTTTACTATCAACAACATGATTACAGGCTCCCTCAGTTTCCTGTTGTACAGCATTAGCCTGCTGATATCTCTTTTTTTGTGTTGAGATCTACCCCGACTATTATTACCTCTGAAGTTATCAGAGTTATTATTATCTCTGCAGTTATTATTGTCTCTATTGTAATTGTTATCCTGGTTCGAATTCCACTTTCCACGATTACTATCATGTTCACATTGATGCGAACATCTATTTGTTTGGTTCTGAGGTCTTCGGCAGGAATAACCTCTATTACCATATCCTCTTTTGAAATGCCTATAATTATTAGGGTGATAGTAACGACCACTATCAGGTTGTCTCCAATTCTTCGAAGAAGAATCACCATGAAATTGGTTTCCATGATTTTGACAGAAATTACCGCTGCTCTTTCTATCAAAATTTTGTTGGAATCTACGAGCAAAGTTTTGACCATACGGAGCTGCCGAAGCAACTGGTAAACCTTCTTTCACCTTAGAGTTACCCATGGTTATGTGTGGGTGTGCAGTTACGTATTGGCAACAGAAATCTTCCATTTCTTTTATTGTTTTAGGTTTACGTTCATGAAGGAAAGCAAGGAAAGACTCATTGACAGACGACATGACTTTGTCTCTAAGTATTAAGTCCATAAGTCCTTCATAAGTTTTTTCCGTCTTAGATAGTTCAACCCATCGTGAGAAAGTAATGCGTATTCTTGCAATAAACTCGGAGAATTCAACTCCATTTTCAGGTAACATGTTTTTAAATTGTAGACGATAGCCGTCTTCGTTAAGCTGATATTTCTTTAACAGAGCGGCCCTGACAACCTCATAATTGTTCTTGTCAGGTTCATCCACCATATTTAATATACTTAGAGCTTTACCTGTCAGTATCCCTGATAACTGATAAACATATTTTGCTTTGTCTATGTTATGAGCTGTACATGCTTGTTCAAATCTGTCCAGATAGAACATTATGTCATCACTGGAAGGACTAAATGTTGGTAACTTAATCGTAAAAGTATCATTATTAGCCTTACCAGAAGATGAACCCTTGTTTGAATCATTACCATTACTCATGTTCATCAATTTCAATTTTTCCAACTCTAAAGCTAAGACCTTTTCTTCATGTTCCATTTTTGCTTTCTCTTTCCTCTCATCAGATTCTCTCTGTAATCTTCTCTCCTCAGCCTGAGCCTCTATTTGAAGTCTTTCAGCTTCTTTTTCAAGTCTTTTATTTTCAGCCTCTTTTTCAAGTCTTTTATTCTCAGCCTCTTTTTCAAGTCTTTTATTTTCAGCCTCTTTTTCAAGTCTTTTATTTTCAGCCTCTAGCTGGAGTTTTCTTTCCTCAGCTTCTGATTCCCTTTTTTGTTTTTCCATTTCCATTTGGAATCTTTTTTCATCCACCTGCATCTGCAGTTTCTTTTGTTCAGCTTCCATATGCAGTTTCTTTTGTTCAGCTTCCATTGCTTTATCATATCGAGCAGTTGCAAATTCTTCTAACTTATCACCAGTCTTCCCAAGCAATTTACCCTGCTCAATAAAGTGCTCAAATGTAGACATGTTGTCTAACATATGCGTCCAAAACCTGAAATAATTAACTAATTTATTTCAAACCTAAGTGTAACAAGTCTTAATTAAGCACTTGTATATTCACATCACCTTATATTATCCCAGTCTCTGTGGGAAACAAGTCTCCAATCAAAGAACTTGTATATGAAATATCACCAATCAATTCTTGATCATAAGTGCACTTCTCATTCAATAGTGCACGACACTATTCATCATTCATTTATCATCAGTGTAGTAGTAACAGTGCATTAGCATAGCCCATTAACTAATTACTATAACTGTAAACAATGACTATGTAAACACATGCAGAATGTAAACATTGAAAATGTAAACAATGCAAACAATGTAAACAATAACAATGTAAACAATAACAAAGATCAGCAACAATACAAAAACGTTCGCAGAAATCAACTAAAAATAAAGCAGAAATTAATGAAATATCACAAAAAAATGTGACGATATCTGCGCTATAATTAAACAAAATACATGACACCACAGTGTATAAACAAAAATGTTGTATGAAACTAAATTATAGACAAGAGTAGGCTAACAAATACAAACAAATCAAAACAAAACTAAAGAATGCGAAATAATAACGAAAACAATATTAAAACATGTCATCACAGCTAACATAAATAGCAACAGAAGTCGCTTAGCAAATTCCAGTATCGGAAATTTGCAAACCCTACAGAAAACGCTCACAATAGACGACCTCTATGACGTGGCATAATCTAACGGAGACACCACCCAACCGAGAACCCGCTGAAATATAAACATATAAATATACAAATAACATATAGACATATAACATATAGAATGAGATGATACACAGAAGACTCAGCAGAAGTATAAGGGCACAGTTTACATACAAACAGGCCACTTAACTTATAGGCTTCCAATCGTCGAACAGCAGAAAAAACGGATGTCAATCAACGTCCTAAAGAGCGAAGCTCCAACGATGATGGCACATCTGAACTGCTTCCACTGCTAACACGATGGTACTTGAGCTTCTGACATACTGTGTGTTGAGTTGTTTCGGCACTTGACCTTCTAATCCAAAAGTAAGTTGATGGAAATCGGTACTTGGCCTTCTTCAGAAAACAACCCGTTTCAACCGGCACTTGACCTTCTCAAAAAACGACAGCACTGGAACCTTGACAGCAGCAACTTGCTTGACTTGCGTAAAAGATAACAGCAGTCCGAGTTATCCGGCAACATGTAACAACGCCGGGTACTGTCAAATTCTTGTTTCCGTCAAAAAATTGAAATTTTGACTTTTACCGGGCAACGCCGAGTACTTTGAAAATTTTGAAGATGTTGGCTGTCTTGAAGAATGTTAATTTCTTGAAGGATGTTGATGAATTCTTGTTGAAAATGAAGTGGGTAAGGGACCCCGTGTTTGCTGGTACCAGAATCAAACCAGCTTATGGCCACCAAATGATGCGTGATGCCATATGATGATGGATGGTATCCGCATGTCTGGTTTTGTGTAGTGTGCAGATGTGTTCAGTCAAAACAATGTTCATACAAAAATAACAGGGCAATCCACATAGGACGTCAGTAAACTCACGACGTATAAAGTCAATGATTCTTGAAACAGCCGTTGACGTTTTTCTTCATTATTTATTGTGGACGCCACAGTGACAAAATGGTTACGCGAATATGTAGACACATCAAACAGTCATTATCACAGCAACATTCAATACAGCAATAGACGGTAGACAGCATTACAATGATGAGTCAGATGCATGTTATATTTCATAGTGCTGTAAATGTAGTCAGGTGAAAAACTCCATCCTTTTCTATAACAGCCAGGAGATAACCAGATGTATGAAATCAGTTCACTCTCCGTAATCTGACTTCAGCAAGACAGACACGTCTGCCGAAGTATAAATAATGTCCTCAAAAATATCCTCTAGATAACAAAGGTTTTTCAAACCTAGTTCAGGTAACCAAGTAGCAAGTAATAGTCCTTGGGACCTGCATCAACCGATGCAGCACAATACAGCGACATGTGAGCTAGGAAAACATCTCGTGACGACGACTTTCGAAGACAGGCTATGAACCAGAAATCGTTCACGACCAAAAATCGATAGAGTTAATGAAAATGTTAATTTACCTTGCCTTCCGGAAATACACAGAAATATTATGCCTCCCGGCATGTGCAAATACACTAGAGGTATTATCTCGAATAAACGAAATATCCATAAGAGGACTCTCACATTCCTGACAGAACAAAAAATAGCGGAGATCCCCTCTTCAACGAGGCATCTCTTTCGCCATTCAAATCGCTCACTCCACTAGTGGTGGGCGGAAACCGATCGACCAAGAAGCAAGACAAGTCATGCGCAGTCCAGCGCAAAATGACCCCAGCTCAAAACTCAACTGCATTCAATACCAACGCGAGAAGACAAATGCTTACCGAGAAAAGTAACTATAAATTTCAAGCAGTTGTTGCCCTTGCGTTATAAAATAGATATTGTAATAAAATGATGTTGCGAGAATTTATCACGCAACAGATAGTGGACTGACAGAGTTATAGATTACACTTTAGATAAGGTGTAAATAGGAGATGGACTTGAGACAACCTGGAAGAAGATTTATCTAAGTGATCTCTCTCTCCAAGCCTCAACTCACTTTTTACTGTCTAAGCATCTCCTGCTCTCACTCTTTTCTCTTATCATACATAGAGATTCTAGTAAAGAGCTAAAAATGTAAATATGGATGAAAAGGGTCGGGAACAGCGCATTAATAAATGTGTAAACTTTATTAAAGAAGAAAAGCATGGAGTTAATGCATATCATCATACACAGCATAAATTACATCAATAATCAAAATATTCATCAATAGTCATAAATAATCATCAATAACCACCAATAATGCAAATACACACCCACAAACACACACACCACCAACACTCATAAAAACCCTGTAGAACACGGAGAAAATAACTAAGCTGTCCGACAGAGGGTCCGCTTTCGGGGACCAAAGGCGCTAGCTCCAGAAAGTGTCTTACCGATAAATATCCTTCAAGATGACTGAAGTGAAATACCGAACTTTCCTTGTCGGGGCTAAACGTTGGTGACCCCTAATTGCGCGAAAGAACACTGGAAGACGTTGTTTATCTCCTGCTGACCAAATACGAACTGAGCGACAGCCTGTCTGTTGTTTTTCGTGGGACCAAATGTGCTAGCTCCAGAAAGTGGATTACTTGTAGATCCTTCGTGAGGGACTAGCCTACAAAACTGTCTTTGTTGGTGCTAAACGTTGGTGACCGCGAGAGGGGGCTGGAACTCTGTCCATAGATGGCTGCTCATACGTGCGAGGTTTTAAGTATCCAGAAAAATACACCAGAAGAAGTCACTTGAGGACAAAGAGTCCCAGGCGCGCTTATCCGGCGCTAGGCTCTTGCGTGCTGGGTAGTAAATCCTGTTTAAACTGGTTTGGCTGTGGTTTGCTGAGTGCCCCGTTTAGGCACACAAAGTCGGGTGATATGGAATTCTGCTATAGGCATGCTGAGCGGGTTTGATATTCTGGAAGCCGCAATGCTCTGGCTGGTAATCCAATAGGCGAGTAGAGAACTACTACTGCGTTTGGCGATTCCAGATTTTGCGTTGGCTCCGTTGCACTGCGTGAGCTTAACTTGGCGTTGACAAAAAAAGGGGTTTTGATTCAGGAACGGGGTTGACGATTCGTGACGCTAGCGGTATTCAGAAACCCTCTAGATCGAAGAGAATATTTCGTTCTTCGCCTGACTGGAGTCTGCTCTAGCGATTCGGTCTCCCTGAAACCCGAAAATGACTAGAACATAGGCAAACACATTCTAGTATTGTGTTAAAGTTTGCCTTATCTCATGATGGTCATCTACGGGCCAGGAATATTTACGAATGTCTTTGTCTATTAAACCCAGTCTACTCTTATAGATCACAAAGGACGCTCCCCCCGGACACCTGGCCTGCATATTTCTACAGAAGTTCGGCGAAAGACGTAATCTAGAGTAAGACAACAGAAATCGTGCGAAAGTTCCCCAGGTAGAGAAATGCATAACATTATGCTCTATCTTGTCTAAGGGCAAAACCCCAAAGACTGACTGCGGGTTTGTCTCCCCCTGTTTCCAGGATGCATAATATTATGATCCGAAGCAGCGTTCTGGAAGCCAAACACAGGGACCCTTTCGCTCGTGATCAAAGGCTTTAAAGCGACCAGAGAAATTCCCCTGTTCGGCCGGACCAGGTGCGTGTTGACGTAACACTATCGTTCGCTGACCGCTACAGGCCGGAACGTAACCAAACCTCGGGTGGGGTTTGAGAAGGTGAAAAAGTTTGGCCACGAAGGTAGAAAATGAAAGAAAAAGAAAATACAAAATGTC
This sequence comes from Oreohelix idahoensis, assembly GCA_024509875.1. Classification (NCBI taxonomy): domain Eukaryota; kingdom Metazoa; phylum Mollusca; class Gastropoda; order Stylommatophora; family Oreohelicidae; genus Oreohelix; species Oreohelix idahoensis. Next base: position 500,087 of record JAMPIV010002671.1, on the reverse strand, counting down.
CAGGAAAAACAGAACATTTAAAGGAGTAATCAAATTATGGACAAGATGGTAAAATACATTATCGGTCACGTGACAAGTGCCCCCCCTTTTAAAGTTCGAGGAATACGGACAAAAATGACAGTAATTTATCTTTTCCATCGATGTCCGTTACCTGTCATTGGAACATCCAATACTCATAAACCAAATACGTTTCCAATTTCTGTCAGTACTGTATGACTAGCTCCGAGTTCATTTCTTTTCTTCCCTCTGTCTAATAGACGTTCAGCGAATGGGATTTTGCGAGGCCAGTCGGCGCTGACGCCCTTCGTTTCCGTGTGAACCTGACCTTGCTTCCGCAATTCGCTGTGCCTGTTTATGGTCCGGAAAATTATCCGCACCTGTTGTGGTTTTCGGCCCTGCCTGAACTCACTGGCCACTGCGTAGATAATCCGCCTGTTATGTGCAGTGTAATCATTGTTGGGCTCAGGCTGCTTATGTATATATTTACCTGTCACGGGCGTGGCCTTGAATAACCCTCTATAGCTGCAGTCTTTCGGGATTTTTCGCGCGCGTGTAACCCTAGTTGGTAAATAAAGCCGTTCGTTGGCCGAAGAAATGCTAGCATTTTTCTTCTGCCTCTCCACACCTACTCCCCTGTTTCGGTGGGAGCATTGATCAATCTTCAGACCTGTGCCGTCTAAAGGTGGATCTGGAGCTTTCCTTGCCTTGCCAGTCACAACTCTGGCTTGGTCAACGGAAATGATCAAGTTGCTCTGTAATGGCCTGGCGGAGGCGACTACTTTGCTGTCCATCAGTGGGGTTGCGACCACTGGAATAATGCGATTTGAATGAGAGAACTCAGCTGCCTGAAGCAGAGAGTAATCGATCGCATTCTGGGGTTCTACTAAATCATAACAGATCTCCGTAGCTTCTATCCGTGTAGAAAGATAGGTAATGTCTGCGAGTTGCAGAGTTTGTTGAGTCGCTTTACCGGTACTAGCATGACGTGAGCCAAGGCTCTCAACAATGGCTCCTTGTACAGTAGTAAGGCAGCTTTTCTCACTGTCTTCTGCCCTGAGAAGTGTGAGAGACTCAAATGGAATACCAGGGATCCCTTCGCCTGGAACCCTGTGTCCACCATAAACGTCAACTTTGCCCTCCCCTGAGGAAGTTACTGGCGTCAGTTGAACTTTGTCCTGCAATGCGAGATCCACTTCCTGGTTGACAGGCCCCGCAGTCTGCATGCAAAGGACTGGACGGTTTGAGATCCCGTTAGATCGCGAAGTGCCCGAGAAAAAACTCTCGGTGTGTTTTTCCAAAGTTCCTTGGAACGGTTTGGAAAGTTTAACCCTTTTAGCAGGCGACTTATTCTTGCACCTTTTAAGCTCAGGGTGATAAGAGGAGCGGCACCTCCTTTCTACGATCGTTGAGTTGGAGGGATGCGCCTCTGCATATGGTTTTTCGCTGTCCGGCCGGGAATCTTGCGAAATATAACGTGATAGGGTGTGGCTCCCTTTTCTCGACGTCACGTGTCGGTTAGGTGCTGCTCGGTCTGGAGCGTGAGAGGCTCGGGGTTCGCCGCTTGCCAGACGGGAACAATCCGTATTACAATGCTTGTTAGCACCTCTCTCACCTTTGTGCAGTTTCCATGCCTGGGAACGTTGCGTAATTTTCCCCGTGGCTTTAGGTCTGCTGTCCCGACGTAAATTCTTTCCTTGTTTGGGCTTCGGATCCAAGTCCAAAGGAAAGTCAATTTTCTGGAGTTGGGGTTCGGTTTTAGCAGGCAAGTTTTCTTTCATGGGCGCAAGGTTTGCAGGGGCGTTGACCGTTAAGGGCACAGTAGAAGGGGAAGTAGAGTGACTACATTTAGTATCTGTTTCCACCCTCCGAATTTGGCTATCCAGTTCATTCATTCTGATTTGGTGTAGCCTGTCCCTTTCTTGTCGCTCTATTTCCAATTGCTTATCCCGTTCTTGTTGCTCCATTTCCAATTGCTTGTCCCGTTCTTGTCTTTGCTTTTCCCTTTGCTTCTCATCTTCTATCACTTCTTCTACATACTGTCGGGTGAATGCTTCACTCTCCCCAGTTTGTTTACAGGACCATGCCAAGATTAAACGGCTGTCAAACCAATTGTCTACCTCGTATTGATCCTGCAGGCTTACTGCAAATTCTAGAAAGGGCTGGATTTCGCTATCCTTGTACTCCATGTACTTAGCTACTTCAAGGGCAATCCTATGCACTTTATCTAGATCGGCCATTATATCAGGGTGAGCAAACACTATAGAAGAATAGAACCTAGAGATCTTAGTTACCTAGTCCACTAGGTGCTGATTAACTTAATAATCAATAAAATCTAGGCTAGCCTGGGAACTTTAAAAACAAGAAAGTTTGTAGCTACTCTGATCGACAAGCACAAACCCCAAAAAACTCCAAAAAATGTAAGTGATGTAAAACTTATTACTATCACTTCACCCCAGTTCTGTCAGTACTAAGCTATTGAGAGGATTGGTTACTATCATCCGAATGAACACCCTCCCTTGGTACAGATGCAAGCTAGTAACTGACTATCTGTAGCTTCTTATCTCAGATTAAAGAGCTACTCCTGAAAAAAAATATTTACCCTTAAAAACAAAAATTTCTGACTTTTACACTAATAGTCGTCAGATTTGTCAACCAAAAACTCAGCAGTGATACCATCAACCTTTTCCAGCTGTCTCATGTGTAGCATGAACAATAAATGTAACTTAATATTTATGATTGCTGTGGAGAAAAAACGCTGTTCCGACTTCCACCCAAAAGAAATAGTTCGAAATGTCTAGGGGAAAGAAATTCCTATAATCTGCCGAACACTAAACTCTAAGAATCAAGATAGAATCTTGTGAGAGATTCCTACCAGACTGCGACCTCATCTGTTGCGATTGCTGCAGATGTAGTTCAAATTCCGCGGCGAGACCCAATTAATTGTCGTGGTTGAGTAAAGTGTAGAGTATTTGTCGAGTTGGACAATAGTAGTGAAATCGACAAGGGATAGTGGACTGACAGAGTTATAGATTACACTTTAGATAAGATGTAAATAGGAGATGGACTTGAGACAACCTGGAAGAAGATTTATCTAAGTGATCTCTCTCTCCAAGCCTCAACTCACTTTTTACTGTCTAAGCATCTCCTGCTCTCACTCTTTTCTCTTATCATACATAGAGATTCTAGTAAAGAGCTAAAAATGTAAATATGGATGAAAAGGGTCGGGAACAGCGCATTAATAAATGTGTAAACTTTATTAAAGAAGAAAAGCATGGAGTTAATGCATATCATCATACACAGCATAAATTACATCAATAATCAAAATATTCATCAATAGTCATAAATAATCATCAATAACCACCAATAATGCAAATACACACCCACAAATACACACACCACCAACACTCATAAAAACCCTGTAGAACACGGAGAAAATAACTAAGCTGTCCGACAGAGGGTCCGCTTTCGGGGACCAAAGGCGCTAGCTCCAGAAAGTGTCTTACCGATAAATATCCTTCAAGATGACTGAAGTGAAATACCGAACTTTCCTTGTCGGGGCTAAACGTTGGTGACCCCTAATTGCGCGAAAGAACACTGGAAGACGTTGTTTATCTCCTGCTGACCAAATACGAACTGAGCGACAGCCTGTCTGTTGTTTTTCGTGGGACCAAATGTGCTAGCTCCAGAAAGTGGATTACTTGTAGATCCTTCGTGAGGGACTAGCCTACAAAACTTTCTTTGTTGGTGCTAAACGTTGGTGACCGCTACTCGCGAGAGGGGGCTGGAACTCTGTCCATAGATGGCTGCTCATACGTGCGAGGTTTTAAGTATCCAGAAAAATACACCAGAAGAAGTCACTTGAGGACAAAGAGTCCCAGGCGCGCTTATCCGGCGCTAGGCTCTTGCGTGCTGGGTAGTAAATCCTGTTTAAACTGGTTTGGCTGTGGTTTGCTGAGTGCCCCGTTTAGGCACACAAAGTCGGGTGATATGGAATTCTGCTATAGGCATGCTGAGCGGGTTTGATATTCTGGAAGCCGCAATGCTCTGGCTGGTAATCCAATAGGCGAGTAGAGAACTACTACTGCGTTTGGCGATTCCAGATTTTGAGTTGGCTCCGTTGCACTGCGTGAGCTTAACTTGGCGTTGACAAAAAAAGGGGTTTTGATTCAGGAACGGGGTTGACGATTCGTGACGCTAGCGGTATTCAGAAACCCTCTAGATCGAAGAGAATATTTCGTTCTTCGCCTGACTGGAGTCTGCTCTAGCGATTCGGTCTCCCTGAAACCCAAAAATGACTAGAACATAGGCAAACACATTCTAGTATTGTGTTAAAGTTTGCCTTATCTCATGATGGTCATCTACGGGCCAGGAAAATTTACGAATGTCTTTGTCTATTAAACCCAGTCTACTCTTATAGATCACAAAGGACGCTCCCCCCGGACACCTGGCCTGCATATTTCTACAGAAGTTCGGCGAAAGACGTAATCTAGAGTAAGACAACAGAAATCGTGCGAAAGTTCCCCAGGTAGAGAAATGCATAACATTATGCTCTATCTTGTCTAAGGGCAAAAACCCAAAGACTGACCGCGGGTTTGTCTCCCCCCTGTTTCCAGGATGCATAATATTATGATCCGAAGCAGCGTTCTGGAAGCCAAACACAGGGACCCTTTCGCTCGTGATCAAAGGCTTTAAAGCGACCAGAGAAATTCCCCTGTTCGGCCGGACCAGGTGCGTGTTGACGTAACACTATCGTTCGCTGACCGCTACAGGCCGGAACGTAACCAAACCTCGGGTGGGGTTTGAGAGGGTGAGAAAGTTTGGCCACGAAGGTAGAAAATGAAAGAAAAAGAAAATACAAAATGTCCAGGAAAAACAGAACATTTAAAGGAGTAATCAAATTATGGACAAGATGGTAAAATACATCATCGGTCACGTGACAAGGGTGTCAGGTAGTACACGTGGGAGGACTGTTTGGCAGGTTAGAGTATCATTGTTTAACTATGATTTTAACCAGTCGTTGCTTTGTTTGCTTCTCCAGAATCAGCAATCGGGCACATGCTGGGTGTTTTGTTTGGTGTTATGTTCGTTGGTTTATTTGTTTGCTTCGTGTGTTTAAGTGTCACTGATAGGGTTGTAAAAATAAATACAGCCCCTGCCTCTAGAATCAAGAGTTTTATTGTTTTTCGGGTCGGTGCGAGTGTGAAAAGAGAGTGATCAAACATATCACAATATAATCATCATCATCATCTCGCCCACCCTATCACACATATATATATATATATATATATATATATATATATATATATATATATATATATATATATATATATATATATATATATATATATATATATATATATATATATATACAGTACTTTGCAAAAAAAATGGCAGTCATATTGCTCAGCTAAATATGCTGAAATCTAATTAAATATGCATGTTCTGCCCCAAATTTGCACTCCACTTAAGTGAGCAAACACTACCAAAAGTAAAAAAAAATTAGCATAGAGTAACGTCCCTTGATATAAGAGCAGACGACAATTTCTAATGCTAGTGGCAGAAAATGGATACAAAGTCAAAGTGTATGTTAATTTCACAGCTTTGGAATGAAGGAAATCAAACATGTTCCAACATTTCTAAAACCTTGAACATTCCTGAGCGGACTGTCTACAGAGTTGTGAGTAAATTAAAAGCAGGTAATGGAATCGAGCGAACAGAAGGTAGTGGGGGGTCAAGAATTTTGGACACAAAGGACCATCGGCGTCTCGCCCAAATCGTTCGGGCTGGGCCAATGACGAGTGTAGAAAACATACGGCAGCGCATGATCGATTTGGGAAACCCAGAAGTATCTAATGCTACTGTCAACCGGGAGCTACACAGGATGAATTACACAAAAAAGCGGGTAATTTCGTCACCATTTCTCACAGAGACTCACAAACAGATGCACTTGAACTGGTGCCACGAACACCAAAATTTGTCATGGGACAATGTGATTTTTTCAGATGAATGTTCTGTTTGGTCTTATCCTGCTCAAATAAATATTTGGATGAAAGACTGTGTAACGCCTGTGTACCAGCGACCGAAACATACCCATAAATTCCATCTTTGGGGAGGGGTGGCAGCAAGAGGTGCCACCCCACTGTGTGTTTTCACAGGAATTCTCACGAAAGAAAGGTACATCGACATACTAGAGGGACACCTTCTGCCATTTATGCAGGTCATGTACCCCGATGGGTGCACATTTCAACATGACAATGACCCAAAGCATACAGCTCATACCACCAAAGCATGGCTGCAAGAGAAGAATGTGATAGTGCTGAAGTGGCCCAGCAACAGTCCCGACCTAAACCCAATTGAAAACGTTTGGGCACTACTCAAGAATCATTTAAAAAAGAGTGGACTCAGAGACGTTGAACAATTGAAGAAGGTAGCTGAAAAATACTGGGACAGTCTGACTCACAATTACCTACAAACACTTGCGGGAAGTATGCCTCGCCGCATTCAGGCTTGCCTTGCTGGAGAAGGCAACATTATATTGTACTGAAACCACTGTTAATAGATAGGGGAGATACCAATCTTCCTCTGGACATGCAGTTTTTATTATTATTTGCTTCTATGAGTGTGCTGCGTTGCGAAAATATGACTGCCATTTTTTTGGCAAAGTACTGTATATATATACATACATACATACATAAATATATATATATATATATATATATATATATATATATATATATATATATATATATATATATATATATATATATATATATATATATATATATATATATATATATATATATATGATAGTTCACATGTTAGTAAAAAATATGAAATGTAAATCCCAACTTACGCCAATCCTGGCTACAGACTTGTTGCTCAGATGAATAAAAGAGACTAATCTGTCTCTTACACGCGTCTGATGTGTCTTTAAATTGACAATAGATTCCCTCTCTGACTCCGTGTGTTTCTTCAGTTTCCTAGTCCCGGTGTTCCTTATTAAAATGTAGAGATTTCCTGTGCTTTGTAAGTCGTATTTGGTTCTACAATAAAAGGTCCGGTTAAAAAAAAGGATTTATGAATCTAGTCTTCACTCTGGCGAGGTCTGATGTTGTCGAGCGTGAGATTCACAGTGAAATAAAACTGCGAAATGGTCACACCATATTCCTATCTTCTCAGGCATTGTTGTTATGAATCTAATCAGAAAGATCCAATCATTTCAAATCATGCAGATAGGGTGCGATATTTTTAAAATAGTCCCACATCGGATAATTTTGAACGTAAGGCAGAGGTCATCTCTCCCATTTATGGTAATATGATGTCCGATGCCCTTGTGTACAAACTTACAGAAAGATCGGGGAACTCACACGACAATATGTGTAAGCCATAATACGTATTACTTTATTAGAAAGTAATGTTATCATAACAAGTCGACCCGGAAGCGATTATGTCACACTTGTCTGCCCACATGTGTCACACAAACAGTAATCTCGTTATCTGTCGTATGAGTACGCAACAACTCCGTGTCTGCCCATCTGGGTTACCGAACGAGTCGCTTATCAGCGGTTTAATCTAAACATGCCGGCGCTCATCTTATCTAGTTGCTTCTCGCAGGCTGGGATAAACATTATCTGCAAGGAGTGTCACAAATGTTTGAACATACAAACTACTTGCTCCTTAGCCGATAATGAGAAGAAATTTGGTACACACATAAAAATCAGTACCACAAATGTACCGATACCGCCGTGGAGAAACAAGGATCGATAGGAGCCGCCCCGTTTTGTCACAATGAGCGACTAAATTTTATAGGCGGAAAGCGTATTAATGAACCGTAGTATACTTTTGTTACATCAGACTCTGGGTTCTCCTTATGCCAATCTTCTTTAAAGTTGTTTTTTTAAATTATTACTTTTTATTTCTTCACAAGTTGCCGTGTCTTCAGTTTTAACATTGCTTCCTCTTTCTACGGCAAGTCTATCTGCTTTCTCGTGTTCATAAGTCTTGAGGTGAGCTACAAATGCACTGTACTTTCACTTTTTAATTTATAGTTCGTTTCTTTCGTTAGAGCTTCTGACAGACTTTTTACTTCGTTGTTTTTAATGGTTCCTTATGGCATACATGAATGATAGGGAATTTGTGACGATCACTAACCTTTCTCTGGCGTAATCTTACACGATTGTTATTGCAGCTATTTCCATGCTTCTGCACCAACATTGAATTTGTTTAAACTGATTAAAAAGACAGCTGAAACCGTAAGTAACTGAGACAGATGATCGTCAAAACTTTTTTTTTCTGCACAACGCTAGACAATGGTCATGTGCATCTTTGTTTGACGCATGTACACCTTTGAATATTCTAAATATTGTGAATGCGTTACATTATAGCTTTATATTTTAAAGATATTCAGGATTGTAGACATGATTATGTGGCTACTTGTGTTAAAAGTTACATAGTTTTTATTCTGATGTTTCTTGTGAACGAACAATTTTCTGTTTTTACTTGTTCTGGCCTGCATTCTTTTTAAAATATAAAATATAAAATCTACAATTGGACATAAATTATTTGAGACAAAGTCATCGAAGCGTTAGTGCAAGCCTTTAATGTTGCATCTTCGATATGAAATTCTGTTTTATTTATCACTATTCAATATGACAATTATTCCATTAGTAAGTTAGTCACAGAACACATTCGTCATAACAGAATGTTATTGAAGAATACTCAGTATTATATATACACATTCCTTGTTGAATTGACGGAAAGTATTCCAGAAATGACGAAACGTCATCAGCAACAAGAACTAAGACCTATAGAATGAATCCAGTCGTCAGATAAATGAATTGATTGGAAAGGTCTAGCTTATTTTGTATTTGCTGGCAAAGGCAAGACAAGACAAACCTCTGCAGGCATGTACACACAGGATGTGAAAAGAGTTGAAAGGTCATGGAACAGCTAAGCGAATTTCTGGAAGTCGGTGAGAACACAAATCTGAGTCATATAAGAAAAAAAGCCCGACTAAATTACTGTTACAGTTAACGAGTGCCTACTTGACAAATGGGTTAAAAGGATTGCTTTTCGAGGCAGGGAGACCTAGCTTGAAAACATGTCGCGTCACTCTACAAAAATGGATACTTGACTCTGCTCTGAGCTAGAGAAAGCAAATGCAGCGAGGAAGGGAACTAGACACCTAACCTCATGTAGCTGAGATTTAAATTACTTGACATCTCTAACACTTAACTCCCCCATCTGCAGCATCTACTATGAGACTACCTTTGCAGGTAAATAAGGTGCGCGACTTTGATATAGCGGCCATTGAGAATGTATTACTTTACTGCAGACAACAAGTTAAAGGGGAATCATCCGTTTTAGGAACCATTTTAACTGTTACCAAATGCACGAAAAAGCAGAAAATAAATGTCCCAAAATTCTATTACGTAGAAGAAAAAAGGATGACCAGTTATTATTAATCGGTAAATCGTCATCTTATCATTCACACATACACACACAATATATATATATATATATATATATATATATATATATATATATATATATATATATATATATATATATATATATATATATATATATATATATATATATATATATATATATATATAACGTGTAACTGTTTAATGTATCTGGTCATCCCATTTTATTACATGCGATAGAATGTATGGGGTATTTACTTTGTCGTTTTGTTGGTAGTAACAACAATAAAAGTGGTCTATAAATTGTTTTTCCTTTACTTGTTTTATTCCGCGAATAAATTTTGCTTTGATACGTTTAAATAATTAATGTAAGGATCGACAAGGAAGGTAGTCTTTACTAAAGTTGTCTCGAAAAAAAATTGCTGACCTAAATGTTTTAAAATTTTATTAGCATATTACCGTTCACCATCCAATGTCAGCCCCTGTAAATACTTAAAATGCAATCCATAATTTACTTGCAGTTTATTGTTTCTCTTACTTAAAAAAGGAGTTATTTCCACCTTATTTACATTCTTTTTTTCATTATGTTTCATTTATTATATAAAACTGGTTGCGTCAAAACCTGAAAGATTAAAGTGTACCAAAGTGGGAAGCTGCCTACGTAGATTCAGCTATGTACGATGAGTAGAACATAGATATTTTGAGCGTCAAAGATTTGTAACGTGACAAATATCAAATACCATGATCTGAAAGAAAAGTGGTAACAAATTAGTAAAACTTGTAAAGATGTAACTAAACAGTGTACGAAAGCTCAAGAACATTTGCATCAACAAGTCGGCGCATAAACGCATTATTCTAAGAAAAACTGCAGAAATGTGCAATAATCTTATGTACTTGACTTGACTATTACTTTTTTATTCCACCATTGTCATGAACCGTTGCAAGAAGCTGACATTTGCCAAGTGTGTCGCGCTGGCTGCAATGAGCCCGGGTTGTTGTAGTACTTGTGGGATGCTGTCTATCCATCTGCATCTAGATCTTCCTCGTGCCCTGAAACCAGATCCTCTACTGTAGGTGGCGCGTGCTTGTAATGTATCCAGCTCCTTCTCATGAGACTTACAAACCACTCAATTTTCTATCTCTCTTATTTATGCTTGTAAAAGTCTGATGCAACATCAATAGTGGCGGTGCAAAGTTGTAAAGAAAAAAGAAAAGGGTAGCGAAAGTAAAATATACATTTTCACCTAAACCGATCTGTTACAACTGACCTTTTGTTTCAAACAGCTGAGAAAACATAACACCAAGTTAATGTATTTCAAATTGCTGTTTTTAAAGTTAATTATTTTAAATAATCAAATCCAATAAATGTGCAAAGGCCATCGACGCACGCACTTTATAAAAGTGTAATGTCTAAACAAACACTGTTTTATCTTGGCTTCATTAAACAAGGCGCTAACATCTTCGGGTTAAAAGTTAAAATCTCTTTGGCTTTGCTATTCATAGTAAGGAAAGATAGTCTATCAGACTAACAACTTACGAGAATTCTGCCACTAGCCACAGCCTGTGTCCAAGACGCCACGCCGTTACTGACTCGGTACTACAAATGTCCCATATCTATTTTTATCTGAAACATTTATTACAAGTTTCAATGTTGTGTATTATCGTTGGCGGCTGCATAAATTTATGTCTAACATCTGTTGTCGTTCGCTACACGTATGTGCCAGTCGAGAGAATTGATCACGTGTGGAACTACATTCAAGAGTGGTGGATCTCATGTTTTAGGTGTATGTAAGAGACAAATAGGAATCTATCTATCTATCTATCTATCTATCTATCTATCTATCTATCTATCTATCTATCTATCTATCTATCTGTCTGTCTGTCTGTCTGTCTGTTTCTCTCTCTCTCTCTCTCTCTCTCTCTCTCTCTCTCTCTCTCTATATATATATATATATATATATATATATATATATATATATATATATATATATATATATATATATATATATATATATATATATATGCCTGTCTGTCTATGAACGTGTCTGTAGATCACTGTGTTTGTCTGTATGCCCATTCATCAGTCAGTCTCCCTGCCTATAGATATATAATTTTTGTCAGACTATCTCCCGACCTGTCCCTTATAGTTCCCTGGGATCTCTGAAGGGACAAATACTGAATACAGCTACTTTTCTCTAGGACATGTCCTAAAAGGCGACTAAAATGATATGGTATACAGGGGCTACAACCTCATGTAAAACAAATTGTTACAGAAACCAACTTGACAAGACTTTGTGATTTGGCGTAGGCTTCCTACAGGAGGCCATCTTTACTGGTGGCTCCATGCTGCATATTCATTCATAACCCTCCACTCCCACAGGAGCATAAGCCCTCAACAAACACATGCCAAGTCCTCCTGTCACGTGCCATCATCTCAAGTTCTTTCCACGTTCTCCTCATCATTTTCACCTCTGTTTCCAGCTCTTTTCTCCATGTGCTTCTTGGTCTACCTCTGCCTCTCTTGCCCTGGGGGTTCCAGAACAAGGACTGCCTTGTAATGCTATCAACAGGTTTCCTCAAAAACTTCAAAAAACTTCATGCTGCATATGGAGCGAAAAATTAGATGATAATGATGATGATGATGTTGACAACGATCTTTCTACATAAGGTTTTTGTAGAACAAAGCAATCCTTCCTATATACAAAATCCCAGCTTTTTCTGTAAGTACGCAACGCTCAGGGATGCAACTTTCGTTGAAAGTTAGACATTAATTGTATTGTTTCCCTTATATGTACTCTCCCGAAAATAGTAACACTTACTAAAGAAGAATGTGCAAATGATGGTGTGCACAAAAATATATTTATAGAATGTGTGATCCCGTATACACACATTGGGATCCTCGCTGCTGCTACGTAGTTCATGTACTGTGGTGATGCACAGTGGATTTTTAAAAATACTTTTGAATAAGTAAAATTGCCGTTAGGTATTGGTGATTTTGAATTCAATTCCCGTTTTATGACGGGCTTTTACACAAGTATTTATAAGAAAACTCCACTTGAAGACTCTAGTTCACTCATTACATATTAGCCGACGGAGCAAATGACTGTAAAAGGTAGTCCTATAGCAGATGCTACCGTAGGTGAGTGAAGTGCTAAGACCTCACTATACAAGATCCAGCTATATGAGGTGAAGTGTGAAGACCTCACTATACAAGATCCAGCTATATGAGGTGAAGTGTCCACTTCCCTTCCTCGCTGCCTTTGCCTTCCTTAACTCAAAATCAGTCAAGTGTCACGGATTGCCTCCCCTGCTTTGCAGTAGTGGTGGTCCAACAGTGACCAAAACTCAAGAGTATCTAATATTGGCTACCAAGGTATCTACCTGCGCGCAAGATTACTCTTGGCAGAGATGTAGATAGAAGATTAATGACACATCTACCTTAAGGGAGCTTTCCCAAGATATTTCCAGAAGTCACGAACAATGTTGCATTGGGCTGAACAATTGTTAACGCATTAAATTTGGCCCGTCGCCTTTTGTGAAGGATTTAAACAATGGTTTAGCCCGTTCAAGCCCCCAGTTGGTGTAATCCAACGAATGCCCTCTATAAGTAATGGCTATATAAATATATATATATATGTGCGTGTGCGTATGTGTGTTTGTGTGTGTGTGTGTGTGTGGGTGGGTGGGTGTGTGTGTGTGCGTGCGTGCGTGCGTGCGTGCGTGCGTGCGTGCGTGTGTGTGTGTGTGTGTGTGTGTGTGTGTGTGTGAGTATTAAATAGTCTTGCTCATACGTTTGTTTTCATACTTCTAATGACTGAATAAACAATTATTTGCTTAGTTTAAAATAACATACAAAATATTCAATATTCAATTAGTTCAACAAGTTAAAATAAGGATTAAAGGGGGGTGACAGATAAATTAAATTTTTCCTCACAGAGGTTGGATCGGGGCGCTATCAATGTCCATGTTTTGCTGTTGCCTGTGACCAAAAAAAAACTTAACTCCAGATAAGTCCTGCAGCTGTGGTTCATCAATTCAGTGATGACTGAAGCCTTCTCCACACTCTCTTCCACTGTAGGCGGTTAAGGTAGTTGCATTACCCTCACAATAGCGGTGTGAATACCACAAATCGTATGAGGGCTTGTAACCACCAACTTTAGACAAATAAAAAGAAACAAATGCCTGCTAAGTACATTTGTTCGCCGCAAACTAACAGGCCCATTGTCATGCGCTCCACCCACCAATGTTAATCTCTCAGAAGAATTAAATTCCCGAGCACACAGTGTAACTCAGGGAATACGATGAAAATTCACCAATATCCTTCTGGGTGTTAACTAGGAAATTGCGTCTGGAGTGCGTGAATAATGATTTGCCTGAATTACAATTAAAAAAGGTACATAAATCTCACAAGATAATATGTTACACCTTAGGCACATGTGATGTAATCATCATTCATTACTCATCACTACTCTTGTCGGAGTCTGGGGTTGCTCTGCTTTCGGGTTTTCCCGCACCACTAGCAAGAAACAATCATTAGCGCTTGCTATAGTGGTTCATGAATATACTCTTTTCATATGTTGAGGTTGCCAGCCTTATATAACCACTTAGCAAGAAACCTGTAAAATTTACATAAGTAAATAAATTATTTACAATTACCCCAAAATTTTGGGAATATACAATCTCCTTGCACAGATTTAGGATGGACACAGCTCTGTATTAGAAGCTCCGAATCACGTAGGTCTGGAAATTGAGTTAATTCCTCTGACGGCGGGTGTTCTGCGAAATCTTGGCCTGGGAAAAAATTTTCTTAATTCCTCTATGACTTGGTCTGGAAAATTAGAGTTAATTCTTCTGACGGCGGATGTTCTGTGAAATCACCTGGGCCTGGGACAACTTTTGTTAAATTCCTCTATGACTTGTGATCAAATTCCTAGGATTCCAGTCTTGTTAATTAAAGTCCTGGCCCCTTTAATTTTCCAGCTTGTATTAAAAATTCGGGTTTACTTGTGAATTCCAAAGTTGCCCAATACTCCATCTGCTACTTATAGTTGTGGAATTTCTAAGTCCAATGTCTCCTTTTCTTTCTGGCTTTTAAAAGTCGCTGATATGACTTGTGCGTTGCAGTCTCTCTGTGTGATCTGTGTCTGTGTTTTCATCACTCTATATTCTCAGTTCTTAGTGCAAATCACAGACTGCACTTCCGACTAGTGCGCCAATAAAATACATTGTATATTCCGGCTCTCACTTCAAACCAATCAAATCTCTCTAGCACTGGGTTGGGTGTTTCATTTAAAATATCTCCTCGCGTGTTTCAAAATATTATATTTAATATTCACGCGTGACCTCTTACAGTGATGTCATATCGTTGCGTAAGACTTCCGGCTGCACCTATCTGCCTCTCACCATATTGTGACCATGTGTTCCTGGCGTAACGTCTACAAATCATGAGTTTCCAGACAGATTATCTGAGATAATTACACACAGGGATGGTCTAAGCGGAAACAAATTACGCAATACCACCCGTGTTTCGCTAGATGTATCTCCGCCAGATTAGCTACACAATATGGGGTTCTTTTCATAGACTATGCACAATGCAAGCTTGAATAAACAGGCACAGTTGCTGTGAAAAGATGGTCAGCCTGATAATACCTGATAAAATATTATCGCTGCCCGGGACAATAAACCTGGCGTAACACAAACAGTCGAGGAACGAAGTGTTAGAGACTTAACTCTACTGATCCAACGTAGAGAGCAAGAATGAATGACAATGCAAAAATTATGCCAAATAAAAACGAATGAATGAAGGAAAAGAAGTGATACTGCCGGAGTGGATTAAAGAGAGAGAGCGCGCACAAAAGTACACGCACAAAGTAAGACGTACCGTCACATCAAGTACCCATTCACAGCTGGTTAGACGGGAGCGTGACACTACCAAGTTTCGGTCCTGTAAACAAGTAACTTTGCAGCAAGAGGTAAGCGGTCTAACTCCTTAGCCCATCCGGAAGACGGTAAATTTTCATAATCGTAATTAATTGTAACAGTCATTTAGTCGGGTCTTCCTATGTGACTGTTACGTCACCGATTTCCAGAAATTCGCTCAGATATTTCACGTAGATAGATATTTCTTGTATTAGACTTGTCAACTTTCTTTACACAGTCTCTGTACATCAGGGTTGTGGAGTCGGCAAAAATATTTTCTGACTTCGACTCCGGAAATTTTAAAAGTCCTACTCCGACTACAGGTTTTTTAAACCAATTTTCTAAAACGTGGACTGTTTGTGCGTCTCTTCCTGTTCTGTTTATTCAATTTCCTTTCCGCATTAGCCTCTGTCTGATTTGGTTTTGGTTTGGTTTGGTTTTAAAGACTATCTTCATTGCAAATGGACAACTCCATCAATGCTCCGATCTCCTTCCTCAGACTACACAAGGATTATCTCAGTACCGGTGCGAATCCCAATGTGTGTATATAGGAATCACACATTCTATAAATATTTTTGTGGTGGGTAGGTTTCTAACTTTTAAATGTTGCCAGTGCAACGACCTTATGGCCTACTTTTTACGATGTCCAACTGCCGTGGGATTTTTAACGTGCGCAACTTGCACACGGGTCCTCCATTTTTTTTACTCTTATCCGAGAAGGCTAGGCATCCGATCTCACTACCCAAGAGACCAGGGGGGAGTATGACATCATTAGGACCACTGGTTCTGAAGAAAACAATTTCCATAAATTATATTCCTTCTCCTGGGAATTGAACCCGGTACCTTTAGAATTGGAGGCGGACGTCATATCTCTTAACCAATCCGACCACAGCCTCTGTCTGAACATCCTCATAAGCTGATAGATAGCCGTGCTATTCTTCTTATTCGACTGTTAAACCACATTGCTGTCGTCTTCAGGAATCGTACATGAATTATTTTCATATGATAAAATCGGCTCTTTAAAGCTATGTAGGCCCATTTTTCTTATTTCCGTCAATAAGATTTATTAAATACTGTTGCGAGAATGATAATTAGAGATAGATCTGTGATAGGGTGAGCGAGATGGTGATGATGATGATGCTTTTGTGATATTTGATTCCTCTCTTGCACACTCGCAACCGATCCTAATCAACAATAAAACTCTTGATTCTGAGGCAGGGGCTGTATTTATTTTTACAACCCATTCAGTGACTAAGAGCACACTGAAACAAACATTAAACAAATAAACCAGCAAACAAAACAAAACACCCAGCTAGTGCTCAGTTGCTAATCTGAAGAAGCAAACAAAGCAACGAACTAGTTAAAATCATTGTTGAATAACGATACTCTCACATGTCAAACAGTCCTTCCATGCCACCTGACACCCTCAACTATCACACACGCACACACTCATGCGTGTCGTCCAAAGCGACTAGTAAGGTGTTGTGCCTGAGGCTGGCAATCTCACCGTGTAACATCGGTTGCTACCAAAACCACTACTGTAAGGGCACACTCAACTATCACACACGCATACTCATGCATGTCGTCAATGAGACTAGTATGGTGTTGTGCATGAGGCTGGCAATCTCACCATGTAACACAGATTGCTACCGAAACCACTACTGCAAGGGCACACTCAACTATCACACACACATACTCATGCATGTCGTCAATGAGACTAGTATGGTGTTGTGCATGAGGCTGGCAATCTCACCATGTAACACAGATTGCTACCGAAACCACTACTGCACGAGCATATGAATACTTTATGCGGAAGCAAACCACACTGGTGGCCTCATGCTCCCTCAGGAGTGGAGAAGAGAAATATATATCTCCAAGTGAGCCCACGTGCTCTCACAAACCATTCTACACATAACCATAATTAAATAATAATAAAATTGACATAAAATAATATTTAACTATCTGTACAACAAATACTCTCAATAATGAGAATAAACCACCACCCCGCAACTGCTCCATCTCAATATTCATTCCTGCATTCTGAACATGTCGTAAATGACGACTGGTGCGCCTGGCAACAAGCGTGTCGTATATGACCCCTGATGAGATTGGGAACTCATCACATGAAACACATTGTTACAGAAACAACCCTCGTAATAGCATAGAAATGCTTCTTGTGGGCCTGTAATGGACACCAGCTGCATTGGTGTTTCCATGCTCCGCCGGGGGCAAACAGAGAAACAGCTGTCTCAACGTGCCTTACGCCTTACGCACGCTCTCCAGAAATCTAAATATATATTCTCACCTCAAAGTAACCCACCAAAGATATACAGTAGAACAATCAATAATCGTGAAATACACTTAATTACAATATCAAAGAATAAAATAAAATTACACTTACATTAAGGAATAAAATATAACTACTCTTGACTTAAAACTAAAGTCATCACCACGTGGCCTCCCGGCTGCCATCTTGATATTTTTGCTACCAGGTTGATATTATCTAAATTCACGTGAAATAGCTTCATACCATATTTGCCTTTCTGATAAATAAAATAATCGCTCTTAAACTTTCACATCTCTCTATCTATTTAGACCTAATTCACTACACATTAAAACAGACTCGTGCTGAATATAATTTCAGACTTATAGAACACGAATGCTAAACTAAATTAACTCACGTGCTCAAGGCATTTACAGATAGGCTGGTGTCTTACTTCGTTTCTCTCTCGTCTGGGCGGCTTTAGCAAAATATGTCCGTTCGCCGCTTGCTATCTCTTTTATAAGCCCTAGGCTAATCACTCAACTTACTGCGCGCTTTGCGTATTAATTTGCGCCACGTAAATAACACTCGCGATATTTGCTCTATTAGGCACTAAACCACACAAGTATGGCCCATAACTATCAATTATAACACATAACTCTACACCACAACTATTTTTAGGCTTTATTATGGCTTAAGTAATATATTTTCTTGAAGACTTTTCACATCTCAGCAATGCTTGCTCGCGCCGTCACGTGGGCTGACAGTCACGTGGGTTGCGCGCACATCGAAAGTATGGGCGATAAATATGCCAAAAACAGGAAGGGGGCGTGCGTCTTTTCGGCCCCATCACAGATCAATAGATCAATAACAATAGATCAAGTCAAGGTATTCTTAACCTATTGAAATACCCCAGTCTCAGAAATGAGCACTGGTGTATGGATGGCACAGGATATAGTCAGACAAGTACTCTTGTCCAGGTGGTAAAGTCATATAGATCAAGAGCCTACCTTGCTTTCCCGCTACGACTACACCTATGTGTAACCAAGGGTGGACTGTTACGGCATCAATTAGGTAATGTGTGTCACAGCGGGTGTGAACAGAGAACTGGTCCAAAGGCACCAATTAGTTAATATGTGACCGCGCCTGCGTCCTAGGTGGTGGTGTTATTAACTTTCAACAAAGTACTTTCTTTTAACTAGGTGGCAGGTGGCAGGCCTAGTTAAGTAACTCACACCAGTCTCTTTTCTTGTTTGTATATCTTCCAAGTTAAGGTAATAGTATATGAGTACTGGCCCTCTCCGCCAGAGTTGGTAATTCTTGGATGAACCACTTTCCTTCCTTCATTCAACCCTTGACTCGTTCTTTCCCTTCTCCGTTGTTATATACAGTGACTGATCGTATAGTGGATTTATATAAAGGCTAATAGTCTGGCATACACCAACCTCTCACAAGGATCGACTCAAGCATTTGTTTTTCCTCTTGCAAAAATATATTTATTTACATGTAATATATTTCAATGATGTAGATACCTCTTCATAGAGCATACCTACAGTTGTAGCATAGTTGCTTCATGTATACTTTCTTTATCTCATATATATGTAGACACTTAATCTCTCTTTGTTCCTCTATCAACTCCATGTACTTATTTAACCTCTTTAAATTCTGTTTCAGTATACCTCAATACAACTGATCAGCATTATCCAATTCATTATTTTGGACTTTTATTCTTCCTGTACAAAACTTGGTCAGATCTGCCTGTATCCGCTTCTGGGAAAAACATCCAATGCATGAAGTAAACCTTATATATTCCTTACTTACATGTGAGAGCATTCAAGTAGTTCTAAAAGAAGTCGACCTTCGCTGACACTTACTTGTCGTAACTAATTCCGTGTACAACTCATTGTTTCACTCACTGTGAACTCTCTCTCTCTCTCTCTCTTTCTCTCTCTCTCCCTGATGAAAAATATGTAGCTCCCTTCTTGGGATTCATTCATATCATCCATTTAATAGATGATGGTACCGAGCTTGACCTTCAATATTTAATCCAATTCCTTCTCTGGTTTGCTTGGTCATTAAAATTCTCATTGCTCATATGGCTTGTCGACCTGGGAGTTCAGTTTTATTTCTCCTGTAAAACTTTCATCAATGTACATAATAATTAAAAAACCAATACTTACAGGCGATTCCCTGAATCTCTCCTGAAAATTCACTCACTACTGTCACTATTAAAGCTCTCTTAATCATCTTCTACTCTATCTATGTGACACTTCTTAGTTATATCATATTGTTACTGACTAGTCACTATCACGTCCTCTGAACTTCCTAGAACTAATGTCACTTCTCTTTAACCACTGACTTCTTTTAAACTTCTAAGTTTTTCTATACAGCTTGGGCATCTTCTGTATTACTTCTAAAACTATCTGTAATACCACAGAACTTATTAAAACTGGTGGCAACCGCACAACAGCATCTCTTGTTCCTTCGTCTTCGGAAACACGACTGCCCTCTAGCAAGCCGTGAGCTGTTCTGACCTCTGGCCATCGTCAGCTGATATGTTTTTTCCTCCACCCTACTTCTGATTCGTTCTTTCACCTGTTTACCAGCTGAAACCATTGGTCGGCTTTATTTACTACTCACTAGAAAAATACTCACGCTTTACCGACACAAGCGAATTCAGTGAACCATCGTCTGTTATTTTTAATCTTTCCTCTATCTTTTTTCTCGTGAGCCGTTTTCAACGCTCACGCAACCTTGGCAAATATTTACAATGCCCGAGCAAACCCTACGGCACCCTACTTTAAGCATTCATATTAACCCTGCCAGAAGCATAAACAATGCCTGGGCAAACCCTACGGTGACATATGCTTTTATAAATTATTCCAAATTAATTAATTCACAAATACAGAACATGGAAATGATTTAACAACTTCAGAAATTAACAATATCTATCAATTTAATTTATTGCTTAAACTTCTCTTTTCTTTGTGTTTGAAATGAAAACAAGGATATGTGTTTATAAATTTACATTAATCAATATAAGTGACACAATAAATATTCACTGTTTACACAATCTAAAACCTGTCCTAGTTTAGTGTCTTTTTCATCACCTGACTAGCACCGGACTCTGTCTGGTATATCATTTGTGGTAATGTTTATTGTATGCACTTATCTTCACGAAATTCCTGGTCTGTGGAGCTGCAATGCTACACCCAGTTGTTTTATAGCTGGAATTGACACATTGTTCGGTCAGTATGCTGGACTACCATCACTATGTGGAGACGAGATATTCAGGAGTGGCTCACTCACTTTCGTGTTCCGTTGTCACAACACTTCGGAATGTGCTGTTGGATCCACCACCAGATTGAACGTCAAACCTGCAACATGATAAGTCTTGTGGATAGTATCGTTCCACATATTAACACAAATCCTATTGTGCGTGTGTTAGTGTCATCAGAGTGTGCAGGGGTATGAGGTGTCCATAGTGTCATTACAAACCTAGTTGTTGCATAATAATATAACAAAAGATGCAATACTTTCATTAAATAAATATGATAGATGATACAACAGATATATACAGAAAGTAGTATGATACAAACATAACAACTCTTTGAGCTCCAGTCTTCCAAGCCAGCTCTAACAAGTGCTGATAGCTTGATGGTGTGCATTTACCAGTCCCGACAAGTACTTTGTCACGGAATTGCCTCCCCTGCTTTGCAGTAGTGGTCCAACAGTGGTCATAACTCTAGAGTATCTAATATGGGTCTTCAAAGGTGTCTACCTTCGCACAAGATTACTCTTGGCAGAGTTGTAGATAGAAGTATAATGACGCTTCTACCTGAAGGGAGTGTTCATAAGATATTTTAGAAGTCAAGAACAATGCTGCGTTGGGCAGAGCAATTGTTAACTTATATCTGATCCGCCGCCGTTTATGAAGAATTAAGCAATTATTAATTTCAGCTCGTTCAAGCCCCCAGCCTGATTTACTCAGTGGAATTCTTATTATTATGGTATAGCTCTGTTTAGAGTGTATTTAGTAAAGTGACTGAGACAACATGCAGTACATTCAAAATGATTAAATCGACGTTAAATTTGTATATTTACAAATAACAGATTTAATAATCTTCGTCTTCTTCTTCCTCGTTCGCCTTCAGACTTCCACATTTATGACTCTAATAAAGGCAGTAGTCAACCCAAGGCTCCCAACATCTCCAAACAGTTTTTCGTTGACAGAAGTGGGTTTTTGCCATATGCCACTCCGTTCATTATTGTAGGTTGGGCAGTATTGCAGCAGGTGTTCGACTATCATTGGGCTGGTACAGCAGGTGCAGAGATCTGTTGCACCAATTTTGTATTTGTGGTACAGATGGTATCTCAATCTGTTGTGACCAGTGCGTAGCCGAAAAATGATGACCTGTTCTTTTCTGGATAGTTGATGATATGCATCATTTTTCAAATGTCCCGGGTGCTCTCTTTCCCATTTGGACTTGAATGTAGCCTTTATAGTAGTCTTTGCCGTTGCGTAAGTTGTCTCTATATCATTTTGTTGTAAGGCACCTCCTTCCTTAGCAAGTCTATCTGCCTCCTCATTTCCTGGTATGTTGCAATGGGCTGGTATCCACTGGATAGTGCACTTCTTGAAGCATTCGGCTAGTCTTTCAAGGGAGATTATCAGATCTTTCAATCCTTTAGTTTGGTGGCTCTTCAGCGCTGATATTGTTGAGAGGGCATCTGAAAAGATTACTATCTGTTTTTCTGCCTGTGCTTTGCATTCAATAAGAGTTTCAGCTGCCTGTTTCAGGGCTTCTGCTTCAGCACAGAAGTTATTGCAGTATTTTCCAGTGGCAATTGCCATAGAGTGAATTCTATTCGTTAATTTTATGAGGATGCCGGCACCCCCATTTTCAACTGCATTTGTTGCCGAACCATCAGTATATGCATGTGTCCAAAGCTTTGCTGGAAATGTTTGGTCAATATACTTGGTTGCTATACACTTTCTTTAATAATCAACTATGTTTTAACAGTTTTTAAAAATGGAATATTCTTTAACAGAAAATACTCATCATCGTGTGATGGTAGATTTTTTCAGGTAAGAAGTCACTTGGCAGCTTTTAGGTTTGACTTAGCTGCAAATGGTAGGTTCTGCTCCCGCTGAGTTTTTGGGTTCTGTGCAGATGGGTCACTGGAGTTCTCGCGTCTCTGGTTAAGATTAAAAGCGCAGCACATTCCAAGTAAGATCAGGGAGTAACTGCAAAGCTGGTCCCGCGTCTCTAAGACCCTCTGACGATGGCGTCTAGCTAGACGTCAGTCCACTTCTAGCCTCACTTTGTTCCAGAGATTAGTACGCTCACTGGTACCACCAACTAGTATGGTAAAAGAATAGAAACAAAACGCTCTCCTGAGTATTGCGTTTCCCGACACATACTTATGTGTTCCCATCGTCCTATTCCACCATTCCATCTACCTAAGAATTTACCATCGATGAGAATTAAGCTTAATCCCTCGAGAGAAAACTTTCTTTACATTCAAATTGAATAGCTTTATATTTACTTTGCATTCAAATTAAAAGGTTAATAGTATAGATAGAATATGTTTACATTTACATCTACACTGGTTGAAAAATGTTCATAATAAAGATTGAATATGTTTTCAGTTACATTTACACTAGTTGAAAGATGTTCACAATATAGATAGAATATATTTTCATTTGTACTTGTAAATATTATAATTAGAATGTACATCATTTCTTTCATCTTTCCCTCCCTGCTCCATATGGAACTTGGGACTACCTATGCTTTTAGTCCTCTTTAAGAAACTAGCGATAAAGCAGTCACCAGCACTTGCAGTAGTAATTCATGAAATCATCATTCTATACGCTGAGGTTGCCAGCCTCAAATGACTTGGACATACACTAGCAATTTTCACATATTAATATTCACATGGCAATATATACATGTTAGTTCACATGTTAGTAATGAAAAATATAGAATGTAAAATGCACAATTTATGTCAATCTTGGCTCACAGACTGTTTGCTCAGAGGAATAAATGCACTGGAATAGGCCTCTTTCACGTGTTCTTAGGGATCGTTATTTTAACGATGAACTCCTCCTTTGACTCTGTGCTTTAGATTCCTCAGATTCCGGGTGTCCTTGTTAAATGGTAGAGCTTATTCTTGGCTCTGAAGTCCTCAAAATTGCTCAAACAATGGTCCGGTTCGATATAAGGATTTTGATTATAAGCTCTGGCAAGGTCTGGTTGTCGTCTTGGCAATCGATTCTCACAGTGAACTAGACTTGCAAAAAGTGTCAAATTATATTCACTGTCTTCCCCACGCATTTTTTGTTGCGATGCTAAGGAGAGCGCCAATCGTTTCAAACATGCCTGTTATGTGGGGTAATTTCAAAATTATTTCCGCCTGAAATAATGTGCGTGAAACAAAAGGTCACCTGTCCCATATATGGAAATAAAACATCTGATTGCCTTCTATGCAAACTCTCACACACACATCTGTAAACTCATTCGACAATGTGTTTCAGATGTATCATCTTACTTTCCCACAAAGTAATCTGTTCGTGAAAGTCGGTCAGGAAACGATTATATCATTCATGTCTGTCCAAAATGTGTCGCGTAGACGAGTTATCTCTATAACCCTCGCTTGTGCAAACAAATCTAAATGCGAAACTCAGCAGACCGATATGGGTTTTACCTGCGCTAATCTCAGTAAAGATGTGCAGAGCCCACGCAAAAAAAGGAGTGTCAAAGGATTTGACAAAATCAAATATTTGCTTGATATGAACAGAAAGAAATGTGTCGACCCGGAAATTCCAGGTAACACTAGTCAACAAATTTTCAAAAGTTATTTGTACCAGAAATTAAATATACCATTTCTTATTGATTTTGACATGCTGATTTCAAATATCATAATGAAATTCACCAATTGGCTCTGGTTTTTTTTTAAATGATGAATTTACATTACAGTAATACAAATAATGTATGCTTGTTTAATTCTCTGGGGTGAACAGCTAGTCTTTCTACTTTAGCATTATAAAAATTGTGGTTACATACTCAATTAATTGATATTTCAACATAAAATGATAGAAAAAATAAAAACATTATTTAAAGTTCACATATCATGTTTTAAAAAGGCACATTTGAACCCATTCCGTCATTATTCAGTCGCTGTTCGAGCTCTCTTTGCTTGCTTCTTGTAGTCAATCGATGAGGTGTCTCCTGTCACAGTCCAACAGTAATCAGCAAGCATTGAAGGGCTCCAATTGCCTTGATACCTTGTCTCCATAGCAGCAATATCCTGGTGAAATCGTTCACCATGCTCATCACTGACCGCTCCACAGTTTGTCGTAAAGAAATCCAGATGAGAATCCAGAAAATGAATTTTCAAAGACATGTTGCAGCCAAGACTCTTATACTTCAGAAGGAGATTTTCTACAATTTCATTGTAATTATCAGATCTGTTGTTTCCAAGAAAATTGTCCACCACTGACTTAAATGCTAGCCATGCTGCTTTTTCCTTGCCATGCAACACGCAAAGAAACTCGTCATCTTGAAGAAGTTTTCGAATTTGCGGACCAACAAATACTCCCTCTCTTATTTTAGCTTCACTCAGTCTTGGAAATTTTCTGATGAGGTATTTGAAAGCCTCATCTGTTTTCTCCATTGCCTTGACAAAGTTTTTCATGAGACCCAGCTTACTGTGCAAGGGTGGCAACAAAATCTTGCTGGTGTCGACAAGTGCTGGGTTCTCAACGTTCTTACTGCCAGGCTGCAATGACTGCCTGATTGGCCAATGTCTTCTGATGTAATGGTCACTTCATGCACGGCTATCCCACTCACAAAGAAAGCAACAGTACTTGGTGTATCCACCCTGTAGTCCAAGCAAAAGAGCGACCACTTTTAAGTCACCGCAAAGTGACCAATGATGATGATCGTAGTTTATACACTTCAAAAGCTGCTTAATGTTTTCATAAGTTTCTTTCATATGAGCTGCGTGACCAACTGGAATTGACGGTAACACATTACCATTATTCAACAAAACAGCTTTAATACTCGTCTTGGATGAATCAATGAAAAGCCTCTACTCTTCCGGTATGTAATTGATTTTGAGGGCTGCCATTAAACCAGAAATGTTGTGGCACGCAGAAAGGTCACCCTCTTTGAAAAAGAATCTAATAAGCGGCTTCTGGCGGTTCCTATACACAGAAATTGTAACATCTTCTGCCAGGAGATTCCACTGTTGCAATCTGGAACCCAAAAGCTCCGCCTTGTTCTTCAGTAAATTCAGATCTCTTACAAGATCATTCAGTTCACCTTGGGTTATTAAGTGTGGTTTAGTGGATGTAGTTTGCTCAAAATCTGGGTCGCTTGAGGTTGATGGTTCAGGACCACCAATGTCCTCTTTTTCATAAGTGGAAGCAGCTGAAAATGATTCTGGCACTTTGGGAACTGGTAGATCATCGCCATGTGGTACCGGACGTATTGCAGAGGGGATGTTTGGATATTCCAGAGTCCATTTTTTCTTCTTTGATATGCCTTTCCCAATTGGAGAGAACGTGCAAAAGTAACAGTTGTTGAGATGATCAGTGGGCTCTCTCCAAATCATTGGGACTGCAAAAGGCATAGCTTGCCTTTTGCCAGTTTAAGATGTGCTGCACATGTATTGCAGCATATGTGTGGCGCCCAGCTCTTATCTTGATCTCCTATTCTGCAGCCAAAATACAAACTGTACGCCTTCTTAATCACTTTAGTTATATTTCGTTTTTGTGATACAAATGTCACCTCACCACATATATAACAGAAATTATTAGCACTGTTCACACATGTCCTAGGCATTTCTAACTACGATACTTTTGATAAGGACAAATGCACTAACTAATGGCAAAATTTTATCAGAGATAAGATATTTATACACAAAGGTGATGTAATCATAGGTAGAATTGCATCATCAACTTCTAGTTACATTTTTATTGGTCATTAGAAAAAATTATGCAATCGCCCACAACAGTTGCGTCATATATATAAATTGACCGTAATTAAATAAACTAGTAGCATATATCTTGAAAACTAGAGCCAATCAACATTTTTTAATGTCATTTTCGTTTTCAGCACACCAAAATTAGTTAAGATCAGCTATTTTCATTTCTGGTACATTTTGGTTGTTGACTAGTGTAATCAGTACTCACTTCAATTGAAAATGAGTACTGTCGTAGTGGATACGAGATCGAGAAGAGGTCGCCCCAATCCATCTTGTGATAGACTACTCGCAGTGCCAGGCCGCATAAGATTTGGTTATATTTATGGTCTCAATCTTCCATAATCACATCACAATAAGAAACAAAGGGTCATACCTGATATCTCAATAAAAATTATCCATATCGTAACACAAAACAATGTAATAACGTGTACTGTACATGCTTAAAATCATTATATGGTGTCTATATAAGCATAAAGAATACAATTTTATTAATGTAATTCTACATACCCTCAGACATTAAGAATTCAATATGCAGGACCCCGGTAAGGCTGGTTTTAATGCTATTGCTCTATGTCGAGATGTATCGGTCTCACACATCTGGTCTGCTCTTGTAAACTTCTGGATTCGTTGTGTGTGTCCTGATTTTTTAAAGGTGTTTGCCACTTTTCTTTGTAGCACGCCCCTTTCAACCATCTACCATATACATGGAGCTGTTGGTTATATCAGGACGTGTTTCATTTATTGTAATATGCTTTTGTTTGTATTTATTTTATACTGTATTATCTCTAGTAGGTATTTTTCCTTTTGTAGTTATAGCTTAATGGGCCTATGAGATTTTCTACACTCATTTCTACCGTGTGGTTACTACAGTATGTCTTAATGTTTTGCCTCTGCTGGTCATATTTCTTGCAGTCCACTAGATAGTGTCTAATTGTGATTGGTTCTTGACACTCTTCGCATGTGGGTTCCTCAATCATGAAGTATCCAGTTCCAAGCTTGAGGCTCAGCAATTTTTTATTAATTGGTATTTTTAGTTCATCTTGTATTTGACATTTTTTGCTTGGTTTTTTAAGGATTTTATCTGAGTGTATAGCTTTTTTACTTTGGTCCCATGCTATTATCTACTCTTTAGTTATTGCTTGGGCAATGGGTGAATTTTCATCATATTCCCTGAGTTACACTGTGTGCTCGGGAATTTAATTCTTCTGAGAGGTTAACATTGGTGAGTGAAGCGCATGACAATAGGCCTGTTAGTTTGCGGCGAACAAATGTACTTAGCAGGCATTTGTTTCTTTCTTTTTGTCTAAGGTTCGTGGTTACAAGCCATCAGACGATTTGAGGTACTAACGCCGCTAGTGTGAGAGAAAAGCATCCACCCTAACCGCCTACAGTGGAAGAGAGTGTGCAGAAGGCTTTCGTCATCACAGAATTGATGAACCACAGCTGCAGGACACACTCATACAAGCTAAGTGTTAACTAAGTGTTAAGTATAAAGTTAAATTTCCACCTACGTCTCAATGACGAGAACGTTGTATCCATCAAAATTCCACTAATGTTTCCATATTTATTTTAACCTGTTAAAGACTAATTCACTATTAAATGTGTTACATGTTGCTTTAAAACTAAACAATAATAGTTGATGCAGTTATTTGTATGAAAGCAAACATATGAGCCAGAATATTTAATCTATATATAAATACTTAGACACATATTTACACTAAACAGAGCTATTCCTTATAAGAGGGATTTCGTTGGATTACACCAAATGGCGGCTTGAACGGGCTAAACCATTGCTTAAATCATTCACAAAAGGCGACGGACCAGCTATAATGCGTTAACAATTGTTCAGCCCAAACAACATTGTTCTTGACTTCTGGCGATATCTTGTGAATGCTACCTTAAGGTAGAAGTGCCATTAATCTTCTATCTACATCTCTGCCAAGAGTAATCTTGCGCGCAGGTAGATACCTTGGATGCCAATATTAGATACTCTTGAGTTTTGGTCACTGTTGGACCACTAATGCAAAGCAGGGGAGGCAATCCGTGACACAGCTGATGCATAGACAACACTGGTATAGTCAAGTTTGCCCCTAATAAATGATTTATAGAAGGTGAACAGTGTCTTATTGCTGGCTCCCTAACCACTTCCTTTCATATACTTTAGCATGTTAGTAAGTCCCCTACTGTTTTGCACTAATAGGTCTATCTGTTTGTTCCAGTTTAGTTGCTGGTCTCGTATCATACTCAGAAATCTAGTGGATTTTACTGTGCATACTTTTTGTTCATTAATGTTAATATCAATTATATTATTTTTAATTGCACGTCCTCTACTGAAGATCATTCCTACTGTTTTTTTAACGTTTAGATTAAATTCCGACTTGTGGATCCAGTCGGATACTTTATCTATTTGTTTTTGTACTGTTTTATAGAGGAATGGAAGATTTCTTCCGGTTCTCCATATCGCAGCATCGTCTGCAAACAGATATGTTGTTTTTTAAGTCTTTAAACTCGTCTCCTAGGTGGTTGACCGTAATAGTGAATACTGATGGTTATATTACTGATCCCTGTGGGATTCCATTCCGTTGTTCAAAAACATCAGATCTATCATTGTTTATTTTGTGGCAAAAATATTATGATTAATAAATTTCAGATATTTATTCTTTATTCTGCACTTGTCTTGTACCTTTCTTTCGCTCTTTTTACCTTTCTTTTTTCGCATACGCTCGATTGTTAAGATATACTCTCCCATTCATACCTTTGTCTTTTCCTTTATAATTTAGCAACTCATTTTATTGCTGTTAAGCTAAGTTCTTTGATGAGACCGAATCGTGTTAATTCGTTCTCGACAGGGATAAGAAGTAAGACTATCGTCTTTTATTTTTCTCTGATCTGTCCGCCTATAGTTAATTATTCGCGGTGAAAGATTTGAGATGAAAGTCATTGATCGCTGAGAACGGCCATATGAAGCAGAACGTGTAAAACGCACACTGTGAGTTTTATTGCCGAGGTCTGATCAGATCGAGAGAATGTACTGTAGGTGTTAAGTCTGGTTTCGGTAAGGGTGTGTAGAATTCGTTTCATTCGTAGAATGAGCAAGGAAATATGTAAATCTGGATGTAGGTGCGAAAATCTGGGAAATGAGTCGGGTCGGGTTATAGACGTAACCTTCCTCTGATTTCGGAGAGATATATACTCCTGAATTCTAACTTAATTCATCCAGTACAGCCAGAAAGACTAGAACCATCTAGCTTTCGATTCCTAAGATCTCTGTTAATAGAAGCATCATTTAGTTGATCGATTGGAGATCGTTTTACTTCTGCGCTAATGGTAGATATATATATATATATATATATATATATATATATATATATATATATATATATATATATATATATATATATATATATATATATATATATATATATATATAGTAGTATTGAGTGATTTTAGTGGTAGATGTAGTAAAATCTGTGAGATAATCGCTTATTTCAGTAAGATTTTAGTCCTATGATGAATAAATACCCCAGCCCTCAGGTGTCTGACTGGTTTCATCTTCAACGCCAGTAGGGCGATGCCTTTAGTGCAGTGGGAATGCTTAAAAAAATGACCCGCCGTAAAAATCTAACACGCTTTAATTTCGGTTTCGAAAACGTACAATAAACCTTTTAACATCTCGCCGCTGCACGAAACAGGGGAAAAGCTTGTAATTAACGACTTGCCAGAACTGTGAGACCAAACTGGCGTTTGAATTAACGTAATATGTTAACTTTAACGCTAACATTTGTAATAATTCGGACATTTCACAGTAGTAAGAACGAGACGATTGTAATAATTAACGCAAAGCACTACCACAGTTTTGAAAAACCCCTCTTCGCTCTGCAAGCGGTCTCTTTAATATATACACGCTGTAGGCAAAGCCAGCAGAGGCAAACACACAGACAATTTTCCAGTTCCTCCTAGCGGTAATATTCTGACGTCACTCAAACTAGTTGGTTTATTTGAATAGTGAGGAAAATGTTAGAGACGGGGGGAAGATTGCCGACTTGTGTAAAAAGTTAATTTTGACGATTGACAGTGACAAAATTGAAAATCTAAACCATACTGAAACTGACTATAAAAATCATATAGTATAGCTTAGAGTCCCCTGAGCAAAAATATGTTTTTAAAAATATGGTAGTCCAAGTATTAGCCAAGTTATTGAGAAAATACTAAATGTCTACGAACGCTTGACCGGACAGACTGTTGTTCTTGCTCGTTACACATAACGTTATTGGGGACGCTAGTTTAAAAAAAGAGGCATTGTAGTATTTCAAATTCTATTGGTTGGTATAAGAGTATAGGAGTAAAAGGGGAGAGATAGGAAAAAGGTTAACTAAAACGAAACATCTTTTTCTTTTGGCGTAACTAACGCAGACTGACCAATGGACTACGAGGCACATAGTTTGTTTGGAATTGTTTTGTTTTTTCAAACTAAATTCAAAATTATTTAGTAGTGCCTGCTTTCATTGGTCGGCTCTAGTAGATGTTGGCAAGAGGCATAGTGGTCTCGTGGCCATTTTACTAGAAAATTTTATTCAAACAGCTACGTTGAGATCAGATGTGATAACTTGTAAAATTAAATACTAATTCACTATCTGGACGGAGCAGAGCAAAACTGAGGCCATATTCTTTGCCAGTCAACGTTATTTGTGACATATTTCTTTGAACTAGGGGTAAGAATGCTTTATGTATTTACATGCTTGATTAAAACTGAAAAAGTCAGATACTGCTGTGGAAAAGTGAAGGACATGCCGGAAGCAAACATTATTGAGTCCTCACATTGAAATGTATTTGACTGTTGCATATTATTATGATTTTGTATTAATATTTTGTATTGGAAATGTTAGGAAGCCTCTGTGTTCTACGAACACTTTTCAACATGCCTAGAGCGTTTATAAGTTAGAAAAGAAAAGAAAAAAATCATGTAAAAGGAGATGTGGTTACTCCACGTTATTGCATTGAAGCAAACTATGTAAAAGTACAGGGGCGTATCGGCCATAGGGACCTGTGGTGCGGTCACAGAAGAGTGTGAGTCATAAATTAGGGGCTGATACACATGAATGCACAAGAGGCTGACCCCATACCGTCATGTATATATAGGGATAAGAAGTTGTGATCAGGTTGAAAAGGCCAGGGTGTCTTTTTATTGCAGAGTTTTATTTCCTGCTACCATCCGGTGACAGGAAACCTGATGAGTGGGTGTAAAGTCTCCATTATAAAGTTTAAGCTGTCAGCTGATAGCCTGAAGGAGCTTGCGTGTGGGTGCTGATCTACATTGTCTCTACATTGATATACTTTCTTACTTACTTAGTCGTTCCTCTTCTACCGTGAGGTGTAGAGGTTTGGAAGAGAGAGCGCCAGACTATCCTATCGGCTGTCTTCTTCCTGGCCTAGTTCCATTCTAGTCCTCGGTCCTTCAAAGATTGTCTAATGTTGTCCTCCCAGCGGACTCTGGGTCGTCCTGGAGGTCTGGATCCCTGGCTCTTTGTTTCCCATGCTTGTCGTGGTAGCCGATCTTCTCCCATTCTGCAGACATGGCCAAACCATCTTAGTTGGGACTGTTCTATTTGGGTCTGCAGCGGGTGGGATTTTAGGCCTTGACGTATCGTCTGGTTGCGGACCATGTCTCTTCTTGTTACTTCAACCACCTTCCTCAGATACCTCATTTCTGAGGTTTGAATCTGGCTTTTGTGGGTTGTAGTCATTGCCCATGACTCGCATCCATATGTCAAGACTGGGACATAGGTGGAGCGGTATTCAGCCATCTTCGTTTTCTTACCAACCTCTTTCTTGCTGAGGAATCCTCGATTTATGGCCTGATAAAGTCTCCCAGCCGCTGCTTTTCGAGTGGCCAACTCTTCTTTGATGCCCTCCTTTCGGTCTATAATAGCTCTGAGATATTTAAAGTGGTCGACCTGCTCCAGCACCTGTTCTCCCAACTTAATCTGATGTTTTCTTTCTTCTCGTGATATCACCATGGATTTTGTTTTAGAGCTGCTTATGACCATCCCTATCTTCTCCAGCTCTTCCTTCCAGACTTGCAGGTTGGATTGGAGATGTGTCTCTGATTTAGCAATCAGGACAACATCATCAGCAAATGCTAGCTCTGAAATACAGACCTGTCTCATCTTCCAGTACCCCACTGAATACTTTCTTGTTCTCTCCTTACATGCCTTGATGACATCGTCCATGAGGAGTATGAAAAGATAAGGTGACAGGATATCGCCTTGTCTTACACCAGTGGTGGTCCTGAACTCTTCTGACTTATAGTTTGCTGTCCTCACATAATTTCTGCAAGACTTGTAGAAGCTCTGTATAGCATGAATCAGAGGTGCTGGAATGTTCTTCCTTGCCAAACAGTCCCAAAGTTTGCTCCAGGGGACCCTGTCAAACGCCTTTTCCAGATCTATGAAACAAAGATGGATCTCACTCTTATACTCAAGGGCCTTTTCACTCAGCTGCCTGAGTGTGAAGATTAGGTCTTGAGTACTTCGGTTTGCTCGGAATCCGCACTGGGCTTCATCCAATTGTGGCTCAGCTAGGAATCGGAGTCTCTGCTCTAGGATTTTAGAGTAGATTTTACCAGGGACACTGAGAAGGGATATGCCTCTGTGGTTTCCACATTGTCGATTGTCACCCTTTTTGAAAATCGGTGTTATGATGGCAATCTCCCAATTCTTTGGTATGGCCTTGTTGCACCATGCTGCCTGTAGGACCCTTAGGAGTAATAGGTCGCCTGATGCTCCCATGTACTTAACCATTTCTGGTGTTATACTATTTGTCCTGCTGTGTTTTTAGCTACAAAATATTGTTTCCATGCCATTTTCTTCTCTCTTATTTTCTCTTTGACTTCCTCTGTCCACCAAGGTGTCCTCTTTCTCTTGTTCCCAAGTCGGACTTCACCACATGCTTCTGCAGCAGCTGTCTTTATGATGTCCTTGAATTTAAACCACAGGGTTTCCAAGTCATCGGGTTGTTCTTCTGTGTTTCTCACTGCTGTAGCAATAAGCCCCTGATATCTGGTCTTAATTTCTGGCTCTTTCAGCTTGTAGGTCTTAATGCTCATTTCTTCCGTTCGTTTACTTGGTTTCTTGCGTGGTGCTGGACAGTTCCTAGGCTGAGCAACTTTTTCAGTTGTTCTTTTGATCGTAAGCAGGTAGTGATCACTTCCAATCTCTGGCCCCTTCCAGACTCTAGCATCCCGGACATATTTGAATGAGCTCCTCCTAACAATGGCATAGTCGATCACTGACTTCTCATTCTTTGTTGGTTCACACCTAGTGTATGCATGTATGCGCTTATGGGGGAACTTTGTGTTGGTAATGATCAGATTCTGCTCACTGCAGAATCTGAGGAGTCGCTTTCCGTTGTCATTGAGAGTATCTTCTCCATATCTTCCGATAACTCCACCCCATCTAGCATGGTCATTTCCAACTCTGGCATTGAAATCTCCCAGCATGATAATTTTTTCTAGGCAGTCATCCACTGTCCTTTGAAGCAGCTCGAAGAATTCTTCCTTGACCTCTGCTCTCTCATCCTCATTTGGCCCGTACACTATGACCAGGTTGACTATGGTTTCTCCTTCTTTTAGTTTTACAACCATAATGCGCTCCGAGACAAAGTTCCATCCCTTGATGCTAACTTTCTGGTTTTTGGCCACAATGCAACCCACGCCTCCTTTAGCTCTTTCAGATGTGGTACACCACTGTATAGCAGAGTGTTGCCATCGAGATCCATGACTCCTTGTCCCTTTTTCTTTGTTTCGGTAATAGCCAGGATTTCTAGTTTTGCTTTCCTCATCTCTTCCATCAGCTCCTCTTCTTTCCCATTTATACTTCTTGTGTTCCATGTTCCATAAGTCGTAGTCCGTAGTCCGTTCCAGTTCGTCGCCTTTAGAATCAGTCCGGTTTTCTCTCTTATATTGCTTGTAATCATAGTCTACATTGATATACTGACTTATATTCGACCCACCAAGAATCCCAGGTGACAAGTTATCAGCTGGGACCTCTGACATTTCATCCTAAGAAACTAGTTCCTATCAAAATAACATTGAATTATATGGGGCATGATGAAAACAACAGCTCCTCATAACAAATGACAATCACTAGCAACTATTAAAGTTTTAGTCTGTGAATACACCTACAGGAACTCTATATTAACAATATATTCATAGGACCAAGAGTCCATATTTTTAGTTACAGCATTATATGTAAATATATTTCCTCATTTTCAAAGACCTGTCCAAAAGAAGTTGGCGGGACAGGCAGATTAAATTGTATAAAGAAAAAACATTCAAATTTTAAAAGAAAACTTTAACCATCGTCTTATTCATTTTTTTATAGTGAGTTAAAGTGTATTGTGTTGATGTACCATCATCTTCATTTAACCCCTAGACACTAGAGACATCATACACCAGCCACTAGAATCAAAATACGGACTGTGTGAGATCTAGGGAGGTAGCGTTAGGTTCCCTGATACAATATATCATCATCATCACTCTTTTTATAGTCAGGGACCTACATGTGCTTGACCTCACACAGTTTAACATAGACACAACTATCTTTCTTGTTAGGTATAACATCTTAACCTCCCCAGCAAAAATTACATTTGCTACAGTAGATCGCCTATTTCATTTTACATAGTTTAATTTCTGTGCAGAGTGATTAAATGATAATTCTCTAAAGTTTACTGTGTTACAGTGGATAGCAAATAAATTATATTTCTAGCTAAAAACTCATACAGCTATAAATAAATTTAATTAAATTGCTAGTAACCAGTCAGAGAATATTTTAACCAACTAGTAAATGCACTGATTCATCATTGAGTATTGACGAAATACGTATGTATTTCTAATTCATGATGATTGATTCTTTTAATGACTAGAATTTATTTCACTGAAGTTTAAACGATGATACAAGCGCTAAGCTTATAGTCTTTAACTTAAAGTTAATAACAGAAGTGAACTTCCCAACATTCACATTGTACATTCAGCCCCTGTGGCGAGAGAAATTACAAACCATTAACATTTCCGACGTTTTTTGACTAATTGTATGTGACCAAGAATTTTACATTTGAGCGAAGTTACCAACCTGTCATTTTCCTAAGTAGTGGAAACCTCGTGATTCTGACACTGTGAGCCCGTTTAAACTTTCTTACCCAAACTGATTCAAGTGACATTAACAGTAATTTAAAAATATAATTGTGAAGTGAATGCTCCCCGGAACATTGGATGAAACCTGTATCTGCAGAGCTGGGATTCGCTTTATCAAAAGAATACAGATTCACTGTTTGTGTGTGTCCTAAAGCTTGCGCCTGAAGGTGAAAAACATCAATTTGTAAGTAAGAAATTACGTCCGTGGCCACGGGTGAATGAACAGAGAGAAAGCAGAACGAGTGATTCTTTTCCATTTTGTATATTCATGCACCCACTTTGAAATTTCTTTATGCAATTTTTGTTGCAAACTCCGCCTATGCCGGTCCCAAGCCCGGATGAAAAAGGAGGAGGGCGGCCTGCATGGAGGCCGTAAGGAGGCAACCCCTCCACCATGCAAAGGCACAACAGGCCAATCATCTGTTTGCTTTAAACCACGATTACGAGTAACACAAGAGAGAAAACCGGACTGATTCTAAAGGCGACGAACTGGAACGGACTACGGACTACGACTTATGGAACATGGAACACAAGAAGTATAAATGGGAAGGAAGAGGAGCTGGTGGAAGAGATGAGGAAAGCAAAACTAGAAATCCTGGCTATAACGGAAACAAAGAAAAAAGGACAAGGAGTCATGGATCTCAATGGCAACACGCTGCTCTACAGTGGTGTACCCATATCCGAAAGAGCTAAAGGGGGTGTGGGTTGCATTGTGGCCCAAAATCAAAAAGATAGTATCAAGGGGTGGAACTTTGTCTCAGAGCGAATTATGGTTGTGAAACTAAAAGAAGGAGAAACCATAGTCAACCTGGTCATAGTGTATGGGCCAAATGAGGATGAGAGAGCAGAGGTCAAGGAGGAATTCTTCGAGCTGCTTCAAAGGACAGTGGATGACTGCCTAGATGAAGTTATCACGCTCGGAGATTTCAATGCCAGAGTTGGAAATGACTATGCTAGATGGGGTGGAGTTATCGGAAGATATGGAGAAGATACTTTCAATGACAATGGAAAGTGACTCCTTAGATTCTGCAGTGAGCAGAATCTGATCATTACAAACACAAAGTTCCCCCATAAGCGCATACATGCATACACTAGATGTGAACCAACAAAGAATGAGAAGTCAGTGATCGACTATGCCATTGTTCGGAGAAGCTCATTCAAATATGTCCGAGATGCAAGAGTCTGGAGGGGGCCAGAGATTGGAAGTGATCACTACCTGCTAACAATCAAACGAACAACTGAAAGAGTTGCTCAGCCTAGGAACTGCTCAACATCACGCAAGAAACCAAGTAAACGAGCAGGAGAAATGAGCATTAGGACCTACAAGCTGAGAGAGCCAGAAATTAAGACCAGATATCAGGGGCTTATTGCTGCAGCGGTGAGCAACACAGAAGTACAACCTGATGACTTGGAAACCCTCTGGCTTAAATTCAAGGCCATCATAAAGACAGCTGCTGCAGAAGCATGTGGTGAAGTCCGACTTGGGAACCGGAGAAAGAGGACACCTTGGTGGACAGAGGAAGTCAAAGAGAAAATAAGAGAGAAGAAAATGGCATGGAAACAATACTTAGGAGCTAAAAACACAACAGGACAAATGGAAAAATATAGAGAATATGTGACACTCAGAACAGAAGTAAAGAACAAAGTGCTAGCAGCAAAACAGAAGTCCTGGGAAAAATTTGGAGAAAAGCTAGAAAAAGATGCACAAGAAAACCAGAAATTGTTCTATAAGACCCTAAAGAACATGAGGAAGGAAAAACAATGCCCTCTCAAATTTATAAAGGACAAGCAAGGCAAATTGCTTACTGCCCCGAAGGAAGTAATGGAAAGATGGAAAGAATATTCCTCAGAACTCCTTGATGGTGAGCAAGGTCAAACATCAGAAATGATAACCACTAGCACAGAAGAGGAAACCAATGGTGATGAAGATGACATAAAGATGGAAGAACTGAAGGCAGCACTGGAGAAAATCAAGATGGGCAAAGCAGCAGGGCATGATGGTATAACTGTGGTGAAGTGGGATGTTATAAATATTTATAGGGGACTTAGTGTACTGACTGAGATCAGCTGTGAAGGTATCTATATCTATTAAGAGTAGTGTATTATAGATAACCTTACTTGCTACCACATATCTCTATATCTCAGTCAGAATTATTCTGGAATAGTGTGATGCTACGTTATGTGTCTAGGGTATGAGTATGGTGAAGTGTAAGTCACAACAACAGACAGATAAACAATTTAATTTAATCCACTACTCTTGACAACACTGTGACACTCACATACATATAACACTCTATGAGAATATCTTACAGGAGACACTCGTAACTTTTCAAATAACAATATGTATTCATTTCTATCATAAAGGCATATGTGTGTCCTGATTCAAAGACAAAGGAACCAGGAATCACAATCAATGTTAATTACAAGTTATGTACAGAATGTATTAATATGAATCTGGTAGTGACATATATTATTAAAAATATCCTATGTGTGTCAGTTGTGTAATAGTAGTATGAGGTAATACTGGTTTTGTTTTGTTCAAGCTCTGTTGGTAGTTGTCATCATGACTTCAATAGTTTGTCTTAAGGAAATTAGTATTGGAGATGTTCTCAGTTCCTGATATTAAGACAATTAATTTCCCCTCTTAATATTATTTTTACAAAGTCATTTCAAGATGAGGGGACATAATGTTGAGCTCAGCTGGCCAATTCGCTTATCTGGCGTGATGGCGGCAGGAAAGGATTCCTCTGCTCGAATTCTCCTCTGGGTTCAGGAGACACCTCACTGATAGCTAAAAAGACCAAGGAGTATGCTGTCCGACTCAGGATTCAGCAAAGCTCTGACCAGGTGCTGCTCACTACCATCAAGACCACGGTCCCTGAAATCAAGAAGGATGTACCTTCTACTTCATAACTAACTTAAACTCTCTTGTTACACTGATCACAACACAGCACAAACATTGAGTTCAGAGCATTAGGCCAACTGTCAGCTTCATTTGAAATACTTTATTCCAGTATTACCCTTCTTAATGGTTACTACGCCTCTGCACTTCCAGCATTATTTCTTTCTAGTCAATCATCCAGGTGTCAGTGTACTGTTTGGCCATTCCATGCCGTTTGACTTTCCTCCGACACCCTCTGTTCAGGCTGGAGCATTATAGGCTTTACCTCACGTTTGCCACTGAACTACACATATATATATACAGGCATAAATCAACAATTCACATTCAATTTTCATTAAAAGATATTGAATGGTTCAAGCTTACCACAATTCTTACGAATAAATACAGATACGTTGATTAGCAATGAATTCTGGCACAAACTGGCACAAATTCCCATCTGCTTATCTTCCAGGCTTTTATTTAGCAAAATATAAGCTGGCTTCAACGCACTGATGCTTTATCAAGCTTATTTAAACAAGTGGTTTCGAACTAACGCTCCCAAGTGTGTATATCAGCGAGACTGGCCAATGAGCCACGTTTCGACAAGTGTTTGAAAAAATGTTACCCTTCCCCGTCTCCCTTGACAACGAAAGATAGTATTTATAGTCCGACCAATCGTGGTTAGGCTTTCATTTGTTGCGCTCCAATCAATTTGGAGTTTACATGGTAGACTATTTCTGTAACGTAAATTTTTTTCAAACACGTTATAAAAAAAAAATCTTATGAGCAGAAATGATTTTATGCTGTCAGGCATCCCCAATATTTTATTTTGGTTATAATTTATTAATTCCTGGACTATTTGCGTAACGTTTTACATATTCTTTGTCAGCAAGCCCTAAGGAACCCAAATATACCAATTTGAAAGAGCTACGTGGCTGCGTTCAAAATATGTATTTTCTACCTCCTGTTTCGAAGATGTGCTGTCTGGGTACTGTTATGTTTTCAACCGTAAACCCATCTAATGTTGTCTTTCCTAATAAGAGATTTCAGGATTTATAAACCTAACTCTGGGAAAGGGTAGTGTATTTTATCACTGTCCGTCTGAAAAAAAAATTAGTGCATGTAGACTTACACGCGTGATGGCAGCATTTGTGTATCGCGCGACGCGTGTGCATGCGTTCCTGATTTTCAGCCCTCCCCTCTCTCTTTATCCTTTTGTCCATCTGTTCGTTCGTTTTGGTAACGCAGTGTAGAAAAAGACATGAATGGAATTTAAAATTTAGGTCAACTTGCATATTTCAAGGTTTTTCTTAGAAAGGCAGCACATTTTATTGTGTGTTTGGGAAACGCGTGTATGTTGCAGAAGGCCTATATTTAACGTGGAAACGTTACAATTTGCAGACGAAGCATAAACAAAGGGGATTTCGAGTACTGTCATTGTGACAGTACTGTTCTTTACCATTCTTCTTCCTTTATTTATTATATGTATTTATTAGGCTTTATATTTACTTGATAATTTATATATGTGGATTAGAATATTCCACGACAATAACACCAGAAATGGTTAAGTACATGGGAGCATCAGGTGACCTATTACTCTTAAGGGTCCTACAGGCAGCATGGTGCAACAAGACCATACCAAAGGATTGGGAGATTGCCATCATAACACCAATTTTCAAAAAGGGTGACAATCGACAGTGTGGAAACCATAGAGGCATATCCCTTCTCAGTGTCCCTGGAAAAATCTACTCTAGAATCCTAGAGCAGAGACTCCGACGCCTAGCTGAGCCACAATTGGATGAGGTCCAGTGCGGATTCCGAGCAAACCGAAGTACTCAAGACCTAATCTTCACACTCAGACAGCTGAGTGAAAAGGCCCTTGAGTATAAGAGTGAGATCCATCTTTGTTTCATAGATCTGGAAAAGGCGTTTGACAGGGTCCCTTGGAGCAAACTTTGGGACTGTTTGGCAAGGAAGAATATTCCAGCACCTCTGATTCATGCTATACAGAGCTTCTACAAGTCTTGCAGAAATTATGTGAGGACAGCAAACCATAAGTCAGAAGAGTTCAGGACCACTACTGGTATCCTATCACCTTACCTCTTCATACTCCTTATGGACGATGTCATCAAGGCATGTAAGGAGAGAACAAGAAAGTATTCAGTGGGGTACTGGAAGATGAGACAGGTCTGTATTTCAGAGCTGGCATTTGCTGATGATGTTTCCCTGATTGCTAAATCAGAGGCACATCTCCAATCCAACCTGCAGGTCTGGAAGGAAAAGTTGGAGAAGAGAGGGATGGTCATAAGCAGCTCTAAAACAAAATCCATGGTGATATCACGAGAAGAAAGAAGACATCAGATTAAGCTGGGAGAACAGGTCCTGGAGCAGGTCGACCACTTTAAATACCTCGGAGCTATTATAGACCGAAAGGGAGGCATCAAAGAAGAGTTGGCCACTCGAAAAGCAGCAGCTGGGAGACTTTTTCAGGCCATAAATCGAGGATTCATCAGCAAGAGAGAGGTTGGTAAGAAAACGAAGATGGCTGTATACCGCTCCACCTATGTCCCAGTCTTGACATATGGATGCGAGTCATGGGCAATGACTACAACCCATAAAAGCAAGATCCAAACCTCAGAAATGAGATATCTGAGGAAGGTGGTTGAAGTAACAAGAAGAGACATGGTACGCAACCAGACGATACGTCAAGGCCTAAAATGCCACCCCCTACAGACCCAAGTAGAACAGTCCCAACTAAGATGGTTTGGCCATGTCTGCAGAATGGGAGAAGATCGGCTACCACGACAAGCATGGGAAACAAAGAGCCAAGGATCCAGACCCCGAGGACGACCCAGAGTCCGCTGGGAGGACAACATCAGACAATCTTTGAAGGACCGAGGACTAGAATGGAACCAGGCCAGGAGGAAGACAGCCGACAGAATAGTCTGGCGCTCTCTCTTCCAAACCTCTACACCTTACGGTAGAAAAAGAACGACTAAGTAAGTAAGTAAGTAATTTTTGTTGCAAATGCTGATTTCCTCTTAGGATAGATTAATATATCAACTCTGTTCATAACTATAGAGGGAAATCCTAGACCATAGCGTATAAATCTGTGACTCTTTGGGGCTATAACTTTTCTTCTAACGGGATCGTGGGCTAAACAGAGGGGGAAAGGATTACACCTATGGGTCTATTATTCTTTTAGTAATTCATTAACCTATGTGTATTTATATGTTCTTGAAAAGCAAACTTATTTGTTGTGGAAAATTTTCTTTATG
Organism: Oreohelix idahoensis; assembly: GCA_024509875.1. NCBI lineage: Eukaryota > Metazoa > Mollusca > Gastropoda > Stylommatophora > Oreohelicidae > Oreohelix > Oreohelix idahoensis. Next base: position 458,137 of record JAMPIV010002671.1, on the reverse strand, counting down.
TTAATAAAATTTACATAAACTTTATTTAAGTGTGTCGGTCAGCTCGTTCCAAAATATCTATATTCCATTGTTATAATTTTTTCACGTCTGTGCGTCTAACTGTCGTCACTTACGTGTGTGGGTATGTGAGTGGTATATATATTTAATATATATTGATAGACTGTCTTACTCATCTAGATCTGTTGTAGAAGATAGGCTGACCGAGAGAAGCTTCTCGCGTGTCAGGGACAGACTCTATTAATTTCCACCATCTCACTCGTGAAAATCTATTTTCTTTACATTACCTCTCACTGAGCTATCATCTGTTCTATTTCTATTCAGAAGGGACCAAACTATGTCTTAATTACCCTATCGAAAATCTACGACATATTTGTACTGTGAAATACCTGTCCTGCAGGAAGTTTTCTAGCTAGTTATAAGTTGAAATCTCACCTCTATATAGACTCAACTTGCGGGCGTATCGGAGAGCAAATACATCTTACATTCTTTGTTGACTGAAAATTCTCCATCGGAGGCAAAAATATGGCAGATGTGCTTTTCTAGTAACGAGGATCCCATCCGTTCTGTCAATCCACTTCACCTATCACTTCCACCCGTATACCTTTAGTGGGAGTTTACCTTCGGCTTCCTTTGTGTGAAAGTTTTACTCCAATTCGAGCATTCTTAATTTTTATCTCGAATTTTATATATGCCTTTGCGTGTTCGCTTCTTCGTTAATTCATACCATTTTGCCAATTTCTCTGCAATTATGGCAAGGGGTGATAAACCAAAGAAGTCCATACCTGTCTTCACTCTGCTCTTAAGTTGTGATAAAGAGCGAATCCTTTCCTATTCTCCGTTTTGGAAATGTATGCTTAATTCTAACTTAGTTTTTACACAGTTTGAACACTCCAGTGCCTCGCCATTGTTGTACGTTTCTCGGCGATTTCGGGAAACTCTTCTGTTATTGGTGGAGCGAAATAATCTGACTGGTCGAGTCAAGTAATACACAGATGATTGCCAGAAATGGTGAAATCAACCACCAGAGAATTTTCACAGAGTTCACTACACGGACAATGTTGTTCTTCTTCTTATTATTATTATTTATTGTTCTAATCCAGTTTTTTAGTGTTTTTTTTTTCTGGAATACATCGTATATCCGATGTTTATAGGCATCATTGTTTTCCTTTGAGCTTTGAATTTCTTTTTCCAGAACCAGTGGTCCTAATGATGTCAAGCACCCCCCTGGTCTCATGCATAGTGAGATCGGATGAGTACCCTTCTCGGATAAGGGCGAAAAAATAAGAGGTCCGTGTGCATGTTGCGCACGTTAAAAATCCCACGGCAGTTGGAAATCGTAAAGAGTAGGCCATAAGGCCGCTGCTCTGGCAAAAATTTAAAAATTAAAACCCTACCCAGCACAAAAATATTTATAGAATGTGTAATTCTTATGTATACACATAGGGATTCTCGGCAGTGCTACGGAGTTCGTGCATTGTGCTGAGACCCTCCTTGTGTGATCTAAGGGAGGAGATCGGAGCACTGATGGAGTTGTCCGTGTGCAATAAAGATAGTCCTTAAACCCAAAAACCAAAAAACCTTTGCGCTCCCTATGGTGCATTGAGCCACCACTGTAGTTGGTCTCCTTGCAGGAAGACCGCACCAAACACTCACATGCTTCTGTAGCAGTGGTTTCTGTGGCTATTGGTATTACTTGATGAGGTTGCCAGATCCTTTTACAATATCATATTAGTCGCCTTGTACGACATGCCTGGGGGAACAGTAGTGTTATTCTTTCGAGAACTACATAGGGCAATGTTTATAGTATGTACAAGTAAATTTATGTTTGGACTTGTTTCAAAAGTATTTTATTTGCAATGGCGTTCCGTTCTGGAAAATTTCGTTTCTCAGAGATGATCATCACTTCTGCCTTCTTGCTAATTAGACTCAGACGTACGCTTGTGCTCTAAGTCATTGTCCCATGTGTGTGTATGAGACTGTGTGGCCAGAAGGATGCAATTTTAGACTGGGTAATTAATTTATGATCTGGTCTACGGTGTATATTTGTGCTCATGCTGGTATTTTCACACGGGAATGGGCGATTTAAACGAAACACACCTTTGCCATCCGTGAAAAGGACAAACGTGTGAGACGCATAATATGTAATAGGAGACAGTCCTCGGTTGTTAGACATCCTGGCGCTGTCTGGTAACACATCCTGTTGAGCACTAAACCGTAAGAGGTGTGACTCGGGCAACAGATATCGTGGGGGTAATGCCAGTAGTGGGCGGACCTTGAGTTGTGTCGATTAGGAAGATAATCTTTACTAAAATGTGATCTCATGTCACCCAGACTGAGCATAGGACTCTTGATTTGCTCCCTAGAGAGATGGGCGGAATTTTGCCCGACATTTTTACGTGGCTATCATGTGGTACAGGAGTGGATATGTAGATTTAAACTGAAACAGTGAGAGAATCGAGTCAGAGTTGAAAAGAAGCCAAATCGTCCTCATGTGCGGTATGCATCCTCGGTACGATAGACCAGTGAGGTAGAGGATTTGATACGCATATGTTGCGTCTGTGCTAAGAGAACTGACGACATAGAGAGGTATAATAATAATAATAAATTCTTTAAGCACCAAACACGGCGCATAAGGCAGAAATCAGTGCTCTCCAGATTGTTCGTTGTGACGCCACTCCTCTTAGCTCTTGCACATTATTTAATCCCAACGTTCTTCCTTCTCTTATTATTGTTCTTCTAAGTGTTTCTTTTGGTCTTCCTTTTTTCCTCTTACCCTCAGGAACCCAAGTGAGCGCCTCCAGTGGTATTCTGATATTTTGCATTCGTAGGACATGACCGATATATGACCATCGTCTTTTCCTTATATAGTCGGAGACATATTTCTGCCTAGAGTCTTCTCTTATTTGTCGATTAGACTTAAATTCTTTCCAACTGATGTTCATGAGTTTTCTAAGACATTTGTTCTCGAATGTATTCAGCTTGTTCTCCAATGATTTTGTTATTTTCCAACTTTCACAACCGTATGTTAACACTGAGATAACATTTGAATTAAACCGACGAAGCTTGGTATGTATATTCAGTGATCGTAATTTCCAAATGTTAGATAATCTATTGAAGGCGCTGGCTGCCAAAGCAATTCTAGTATGAATTTCTCTTTTTGTGTCACCATCCTGAGTCATTTTACTGCCTAAATAATTGAAGCTTTCAACTTTCAGTAGAGAGGTATGCTTGCATATTATATTTTTATAATACTTTAGATTTAGTAATATTAGACGTTTCAGGTTTAGGATTTATTGCTTTTTAGAATTTGTCTCTCTATAAAAGTTTGATAGAAGCTGATTTGCGACGTACGTGTTTTCTAGTGTAATTTCACGTATAATCTCATCGCTATTTTTAACTGTGAGACTGTGTTAAATGTGTAAAGTATTAAGTGAATTTATAAGAGGAATTCTAGTGTCGCATTGCGCTGTATACAAGTGTGTACTTATTACCATTATTATTATTATTTGTGTAGTGTTAAGTAATAGTTATATTGCATTCTTGTGAGCCGTAAGTGTGGTTAATTTTACATCAGTGATTATTGTGAGAGAAAGATTAGCGTACCCTCTAGCTCCGTGAGTAGCCTATGCCTATTAAGTTTAGTACAGAGCTGTAAGAATAGAGTATATATATATATATATATATATATATATATATATATATATATATATATATATATATATATATATATATATATATATATATATATATTTATCTGCTTGTTCTTTAGAGCAGCAAAGCCTCTAAGATACTGATCAAATGTGGTCATTTAGACCAGTGAGTTGTGTAAAATATTTCATCATGGATAGAAGTGCTTCATTTAAGTTTTCTCTCTCGTGATGATGTAGTTAGTATTCAGTAGGAGTATGAAGGCATTATTGTTGACTGAGATATGTTTATTGCATAATTACACATATACGCAGACCTGCATGAACACACACACACACATGGTCATTTAAGTGCATGTACTTGCATATTTTCACACATATGTATGTATTATTTGTCGTAATTTTTATTTGAGATAGGTGTTAGAAATAGTGGTCCCGTCTGAGTGGAGGATGATAGTGAAAGCTCTGTGATAGTAAGGGTTTAGAAATAGATAGTTGATTTACAGAGGTGCTGGAAAGAGGAAGGACAGTCTCTGAATCGTGTAATTCAACCGATTCGCCTATCTTACGACAATTTTATTTATCTGTAGACTACTTACTCTCCTGGCTAAACAATTTTTGCCAGTTTCTCAACACTCATGTACGCACACCAATTTGGTGATACAACTCGCACAGACGTGAATACAAACTACATATAACAGATATGGGTTATGGGTCGGCCAACACAGTAATTAAAGGTTTATGGTGTTTATTATCATTTAAACCAAAATCACAACATTGAGCATGTTACATTTTAAAAAAGACATAGTTACAGAAATAAAACAGGAGCGGGGGGGGGGGGGGGGGGGGAAGAATAGTAGTATCCCAATATGTCCTTTCCTCTTGTATAGGCAAAAACCCAGTCCAAAGGCAAGTGTTATCAGAAAGATACAATTTACCCGAAGATAGATGCTTTTATTCTGATAAGGGTATACAACACTCAGTATGGGGTGTAGGAACAGATTCCTAGTATTTCTCAAAGTTATCCCTTGACTAAGCAGATTAAGGGATGGGAAATAAGAAAAATGTAAACAACCCCACTTAGAGAAAAAAATACAAGGGATTTGTGTATTGATATTTATAAAGTAAAGAAGTTACAAAAAATTATCTAATATCTCATTCATTCAAATGCACGCTCGCTATGGCCATCACACACGTTCTCACTTACCGATCGTTAAATCTGGCAATCCATAGAATAACATAGACATCTATTATGTACTAAACTAATATGAGTCTCTTTCTTTTTTTTTTTTTAGCCGCAGAGTAGCTGGGTCTGCGTTCAGCTAATTTTCCATAGTCGCTTAAATTTGAAGCTTTTAGTGTTTTGTTTTTTGGTTTTATCTAAAGTTTCTATGGGATGGCACTGTCCCAGGTATCTATGAGAAGGTAGTGGTCTCCTGGATCTCTCCGCTGGTGGTTGAGACTTCTTTAGCGTGATGAACACAGAGTGATAGCAAAGGCTGATCAGTGCGTTTTGTTTTTCTTCAGGGTTTTTTTTAATCCAGTGGAAATAACGTGACTGTCAGGGTACATAAATGATATATTCTTTTCCACATCAGAACAGTAAAAATTATATGCATCGCTTCTGGCAATTGTTCTTCTCCAGTTATCTTTACAGAATTTATTGATTTATGAATTTAAATGTTATTGGTTGAATTACTCTCATGAAATTTGAGAGCGGGACCGCATAGAGCCACAACACGAAGATTATATTTAAATGTTCATAAAATCTCTGGATGTTATAAGAACCGAGTCTGGAGGACTCTATGGAATTGCTGGGACGCAAAGGTATTTTTGTTCCGCCTATGTGAAAAAAAAATAGAAAACATGTAATCAAAATTCCAATACAAATCATATTCTGATGCGCGAAAATTGACAGTTAAGGCTACTTTAACCACTCGCGTATTCAATTATATATATTTTTAAAAACACTCTCCGCAAGTCTCTAGTAGTTAGAAAAACACTCATATATACAGAACTAAACTGTGTCATCTCTCGGTTAAAATTGGTCTCCAAATAAATGCCTCTAAAACTAAAGCTATGAACTTTTCTAACGAGACCTTTGATATCATCTTGAACGGGGAAAAACTACAGAAAGTTGAAAGTTTCAATTATTTAGGCAGTAAAATGACTCAGGATGGTGACACAACAAGAGAAATCCATACTAGAAGTGCTTTGGCAGCTAGCGCCTTCAATAGATTATCTAACATTTGGAAATTACGATCATTGAATATACATACCAAGCTTCGTCTGTTTAATTCAAATGTTATCTCAGTGTTAACATATGAGAGTTGGAAAATAACAAAATCATTGGAGAACAAGCTGAATACATTCGAGAACAAATGTCTTAGAAAACTCATGAACATCAGTTGGAAAGAATTCAAGACTAATCGGCAAATAAGAGAAGACTCAATTATGCGCCGTGTTTGGCTATATTTTTTTTATTACCGCAAACCACAGAAACTTAGAATTTAATTCTCCGCGAATTTATTGCAGAAATCTGATAAATTTAGACTTCGAAAACTGCGCTAGACCATTCTAGAAATCGAGATTCGCAGACTGACACAGAATTAAATGGTCCGGATCTTCTTCTTCTTTTATCCATAACCGCCAACCGTCAAAGCAATCAGCGGCCATCACGCCTGGTGGCGTCTTGTAGGGCAGCAACACATTGATTCCACTTTGCTCGGTCGACGGCCATCCTTCGTACAGTGCTCCAACTGTGGTTCATTCTTTGCATCTCAGCTTCCACAGTTCTCCGCCAAGTTGTTTTTGGTCGGCCTCTCTTTCGCTTTCCCTCGGGGGTCCATAGCATAGGATATTATATTCAAAATGGCTATTCTTTCATCTTTCGTTCGGAGTTTTAGCACCTCTGTTCGATTTAGGGTAGTTTCCCTGGTCGATCTGCTAATCCGCGTCCATCAGTACGTCTTTTTGCGCCTGGCTGGCGCTGTCTCCTTTAATGTCCGTTGTTCGATGGTCTTTTCGTCCCTGTGCTCGGGATCAAAGAAAGTCTTCGTTCGGTGGGTAAATCCCCGCCTCTTCTACGCAATACACAGACCGTTGCCTCTCTAAGCACAGAACCTCTTATGCTCCGCCCTTCCCGTGTTACCGTTGACGTGTTGACGTACCTGACAGCAGAAAAACCCTTTTTACAATGAAAGCCGGATTATGCATCTACATATCTGAGTTCTTAGTGCCTGGAACAATGACGGGAGGCGGGTCTAGACTAAGAATCGGACCCTGGCAATAAAGTCGCTAGGCTTCCACATACTAATTAGCCCGCGATGGAAATCCAACGTGTTAGCTGCTTGCGTCCAAATAATGAGGGCTTGCGATGGTATGAAAGAGAAGCGGTAAGGGTTAGCCATGTCCATCCATCCGTCACACTCGTCCCCGCTTAAGACGTGAATTCATTTTTCATATTTCTTTGAAGACAATGGAGCTGCCCTGATCGGTGGCCTCTGGATGGTTGATGTGTTCAGTTTCCTCCTCTTCTTCCGTAGTCCAGTTTCTACTCAAAAAATCTGCTCCGGCGTTCTGTTTTCCCGGAATATATTCCACTTTAAAAGAGTACACGCTTAGTAGTAACGCCCACCGCATGTTTCGTGCGTTAAATTCCTTATTTGCGCCAAGAAAGGCTAAGGGAGCGTGGTCTGTCTGCACCGTGAAAGATACTCCGTAAAGAAATTCATGATGTCTTTTTATCCCCCGAATTAGTGCCAGACATTCTCTTTCAGCTGTGGAATAGTTACGTTCAGCCGTGTTCAGTTTACGACTGCCATACGCAACTGGGAATAGCAGATTCGGATCGGTGTCATCTGCTTGAAGCAGGGTTGACCCGATGCCCTGACCTGAAGCGTCGACCCGTAATATAAAAGGTTTCTTGAGGTCAGGTAGCCTCAAAATGGGGTATCCGGACAGTTGTTCTTTTAAAGTGATGTATGCTTGTTCGCACTTGGAATCCCAAATAACCCGGTCAAGTAGCCCTTTTTTGTAAGGTCAGTAAGGGGTGCCGTTAATCCGTTGAAATTTTTGATGAATTTTTGATAATATGCACATAGTGATAGGAAAGAGCGGGTGTCTTTTTTCGTTCGGGGCCTCTTTGCTGCAACTACTTTCTCAATATTCTTGGGGACAGGCCACATGCAGCCTTGAGAAATGGTATGCACCAGGAAGTCTAGCTTTTCAAACCCGATGAGACATTTGCTAGGTCTAGCTGTGAGACCAGTTTCCTGTAGTCTCCTGAGGAGCATGGCAACCATAGCAATATGTTCGTCATAGTTTTCCGATGCAATTAGTATGTCATCCATGAAATTATGGATATGGGGAATTTGCAAGGGTTCTAAAAGTTTCCTCATCATTCTGGTGAAGACTCCTGGTGCGTTGTGCAATCCGAACGGCATCACATTAAATGTGTAATGTCCTTCACTAGTGCTGAAAGCTAACAAGGGTTTAACTTCCTTCTTGACTGGTATTTGGTAATAACCTTTACTCGGGTCAATCTTGGAGAAAATTCTTGCCTTGCTAAGCTTGGTGAACAGCTCAGAAGCGCTCTGTAAAGGTTCAGGCTGGAATTCCGTTACTGTGTTAAGTAAACGATAATCGATGCACAGCCTAACTTCCTTATTGGGCTTCTGCAACAGTACTACACTCGAACTGTAAGGAGAGGTAGACTTGCTAATAATTCCTACCTGACGCAGCTTGTCTATTTCCCCGCGTAGTGCATCAGCTTTAGCGTACGGAATGGGGTAAACTCTGGTTCGAACAGGTGTCTCGTTCGTTAATTTCATATCAAATTCTATGACATTTGTTCGACCAGGTACATCCGTTAAGACTGCAGTGTACTGTTTCAGTAGCGCCCTGGTTTCTGTCTGTTGAGCTTCCGAGAGATTGTCGCCGAATTTGACATCTTTGAAAGATTCTGTCAGTTGCAATGGATACTCCATGCAACTCTCGTCATCTTCCTCATCTTCCGTTGCTATGGCGACCGCCAGGAGATGTTCGGAGGACGGAATTGGTCGTTCCAAGTATTTCTTAAGCAGATTTACGTGAAAGACCTTCTCCTTTCCTTTAATGGAGATCTTGTAATTAGTGTGGGAGATCTTTTTAAGGACGGTAAACGGCCCTTGCCATCCGATGCGAAGTTTGTTGTTTCCGGTTGGAAGAAGCAACAAAACTTTCTCCCCTGGTTGTAGTTCTCTCTCTTTGGCTGTTTTATTGTATCGTTGAGCGTGCTTTGCGCGTGCTTTCTTAAGGCTGGTTGTTGCTAGGTCCCATCCTAGTTGTAACCTTTCCTTGAGCTCTGATACATATTTACTTGCTTGTTACGGTATATGTTATTAACGCCGTCTGCTAAAGGTTAGCAGACGTGCAATTGTAAAGGTTAAGACATTTAATATATTGCGATAGATGTTTCAATTATTGAACGCTCCATACACGATCGATTATGACGTGTCTAGCGTTGTTTGGGTCACAGTCGGTAACTAGGAGACGCTACCCTTTGTTACTTGACCGCCAAGCTGAATAGCTACGTTTTTCTAACCTTCCAATTCAATGGCATGATATAGCCATTTATATGTGCATTTATGATGGACCAGGGTCAGTCCTAGAACTCTATATGAGAGGAAACTTATGGAGGTTAGTGTTTAACTAGAATCCTCAGAAGGAGGAGAATAATCGTCCAATTCGTATGAAATATTCAGACTCGCAGTCTCACTGTCGGCAGGTAGCCATGTCTATCTGCGCGTACATATAGCTATGATGTTCTGACGACAATACTGCATTGTATCCTTAAACGGACATTGACACGTAAACCAGCAGTCTACGTTATTGATTAATGTATGCATGACTTATACGGACTTATGTTCTGCTCATATTTGAAATGACCATCCTGTGTGTACATGTGATTAAATATTACGGACTCAACCTGAAGGCATTAATTACTTCATTAATGTTGCTGAGTTCAAGTATTACATGTTACTTCTTCATACCATGCTACTGAGTTGTATGAACGCTTCACCCTAATTCGCGTAATAATAAAACAAGCACGATGAACAAGAAATCACTAAAATAACTATACTCAGCACATGATCTTCAACCGGCAAATAACTCAGCAACAAAGTGGCGGCCGAGTGTTGGGAACGACAGAAAAAAGAAACAAACTTCTGTTCCTTACGCACATGTTAACCACAATATTTACGATCAAGTTTCGATCACATGATCCAGTCGAAGATGACGTTGTACTCATTATAATGCCTAACAACGTGACGTCACCGAAGGTCGTGTAGGTGAACTGTCGGAGAAACCAAAGCCGTTTTCTAAGTCTAACCGGGGGAAACATGAGCCATTTGAAGCAAACACACGAGATGGACTACAGGAGCAGACAGTCAGGGGCATTAGCCTAGCTGTTGACGACCTCTAGCACTGATCTAAGCAACGGAAAAGATAAGTCTAGTTGTTTAACTGTCGTCATTGCAAACAGTAATACTGAGTCCATGCCTTTTGCCTGCATAGGCATGTTTTTTCTGAATGTGTTTCATGTATTTTTTGGTTGTTTTTAATGTGTTGTTAATTAGCGGGCCGGTTGGAGGGAACTGAAATCTCTGGGGAATGTCGCGAACAGCTGACCACCTAGATTTCAGTCGGTCTTAGGGCAGTTAAACGATTGCACTTTTGGAAGCCCCATTGAGGTTTGCCGGTGGACTACCTGTCCAGATCTGCTATCGTTCGACGGTTTGTGTTAGCTGTGCCGTTCCGTAGATAACTGGCGTATTTTATTTGTACTAAGTTCACATTTTTATTCAGTTTTGTATCATGTTCGTTAACTATTTCGTCCAGTCTACTCTTACTATCAATTTATTTTATAATTGTTAAATGTTTGTCCGTTATGAGTCCTGTGATGTCATCATTTTTTGCATTCATTTTTTTGTGTACTTTGTATATTAAGTTGACCTCGGGTCAGTCCTTGACCCTTCATTTGGCTTGTGACACTTCCGCTTGTTTTATTTAGTTCATAAATTCATTTTTAATTGTGAAAATGTCTTGTTTGCGTCTTGACATTGTTTGTACCCTTTAGTTGCATCACTGTTTTGTTTGTCCTCGTGATATATATTAAATACTACATTAATAATATGATATTATATTCAATAATACACTTGTAATTTAATTTAATTAATTTTTTCTGACATTTAAGGTTAATATGGGACATTGCATAATTATGCAGTGATAGTCCAAGAAATTAGCACTACAATTTATAAGAGATGCCTAGGGCATAATAATATAATATATATATATATTGACCAAATAAAATAATCTTATAGTCTACCTTTGAGGTAACAGACCCATTGTATATTATTTAATATACTTTTCTGGTACTAAGAGAGTGACTTAGTACATTGAACAATATAATTACTAGGAATCATGCCCAACATTATTGGATATTAAGATTAATTGTGTGATGTAATTACATTATAGTTAACAGATATAATAACTATTTATGATATAGTTAGTACTTAGATACAATATTGTTACAAAATATTGTCTACTAGTTGAACTTAGACATAAGAGTTCAGTACTATTGTGACTATTTATATTGAATATTCCTAAGTTGAGTAAGTATAATAATTACTCTGAAGCTACTATTGACTATTTTAATCAGTAATTATCAATAATTACTTACCAGATAAAAGTCAAAATGCTTACTATAGACCATTTCGTTAAAATTGGTAAAGAATATGGTTATAAATCTCAAGAACTTCGTCAGTTTGCTGAGGCAGAACTGGAAAAACATAAAGCAGAAATGGAGGAACATGAAAGAAAAGAAGCAGAGAAAAAGGCTGCATTAAAGAAAGAGGAAGAGGAACAAAAGGCTGCATTAAAGAAAGAGGAGGAGGAACGTGAAAGAAAGGAAGCAGAACGTGAGATGAAGCAAATTGCCAAGGAAAATAGATTAAGAGAGATTGCTCAACGTGAAAGAGAAGAGCAAAGAGCAATTGCCAGACAGGAAGAAGAGAATAAATTGAAACGAGAGGAAATTATTTTACAACAAGAAATGGAATTGGCGCGTATTAAATTGGAGACAGCAAGATTACAAGCACAAAGTGCTGATGCAAACCAGAATAATAACGCACAAAATGGATCGTCATCCAGCCAAACTAAACATTTCTACAACTTTAAATTACCCACTTTCAACTTAAACGTGGACGACCTTTCATCATTCCTGTCACGTTTTGAACAGACTTGCAAAACAAATCATTTGCCCGAAGAGTCATGGGTACTCAAGTTAAATGAATTCTTGGTTGGAGAACCATTGACGGCTTCTCAAAATGCTGACCCATCAATAGCAAATACGGTGCTATTAAGTCCTTGCTTTTACGAAGGTTTCACCTGGACGAGGAACACTGTAGGTTGAAATTTAAGGGAATTTTACCTGAATCTCCAAAAGATTTTGCAGGATTCATTGCGAACATGCGCAATACATTTAATAGATGGGTTGAACTGGCAGAAGTCAACAAATCGTACGACAAATTAGTTGATTTGCTACTACGGGATAAGGTATTATCTTCGGTTAGCCAACCATTCTTTGCATATTTGCAGGAGCGTAAACCAGGTACTATTGACGAGTTGGAAAAAATTTCTTTAAACTACTGTTCGGCACATCCGAATGCGAACATTTCTAACTCTTCATTAAGAGAACCTCTACCTGTGGCGTCTAATATGGCCTACAATCATAATAACAAACAAAGACATCACAGTGTAGACAGAAGTAGGTTCCAAAGAAATCACAATGTTAACTTTCAGAAGGGACATAATAATGATTTCAACAATAAAAATGAGTTCAACAGAGGTAGATCACGAGATAGAAATTATTCACCTCAAACAAACTACCACAATAGTCAACATAACACTAATTATAATCGATCACATACCCCCAATAATAACAATAACTGGAATGGTAATAATCATGGCTCGAGACATCGAGATAATAGTTACTATAGGGGACGACGAGATAATTCTAACAATTATACTCGTAATCGATCTCATTCTCGTGGATCGTCTTATTATAACCATAATACAGGGGCGGCAGTTACAAATAATACCACCCCTATAGCTCAGGTCCCACTTGACGATAATACAACACAGTCTTCTGCTGCATGTTTTGCTATTAATTATAATGTGGCAAATAGTTGCCAACAATGCAATCTTATTTTTCAGAAGGCGAAAGAAACAGTGCTTAACTGCGGACATATTACACCAGAGGTAGGTCTTGCAGTCAACGATGGAACAGGCTCACTAATTTTTAACAGGGGAATCGTTAATGGATCCGTCGTCTCAGTGCTGAGAGATTCAGGATCCACGACGATTGGTGTACGTCAGTCGCTGGTACATCCTAGCTGTGCGACAGGAGAATACGTCCGCTGCATGACATTTGGTGGAACTATTGAGTTCTACCCCACAGCTATTGTTCATATTAGAACACCCTTTTTCACAGGGAATGTAAAAGTATGTATGCTAAAAAAACCTATTGCTGATCTGATGGTTGGTCGTATACACGGCAGTAAAGATTGTACTCCAGATGAGATCATAGAATGGGAGAAACATAACCTATGCACTGGAAACGCCGTGACGACTAGAGCGCAGACTCAACTCATGGAGAAAGTTGGTGATAATAAAATGGATGCAGACAACCAAGAGGAATTTGTAGTCAATTCACCTATTGACAGGGAAACATTTGCAACCAAACAAAAAGAGGATAAATCTTTAAAAAAAATTTTTAAGCTGGTTGATAAAGTTGACAATCTATCCTCAGGTAATAATAACAAACATTGGTTTGTTATTAAAAATGACATATTGATTAGATGTTTTAATGACAAATCACAAATGAAACAACAAGTTATGGTCCCGTATACTTTTAGACGGTACATTCTTCAACATGCGCATGACTCACAGTGTGCTGGACATATGGGATATACTCGAACACGATCTCGAGTACTGTCTTCATTCTTTTGGCCAGGAGTGTCAAGAGATATTTCGCAGTATGTACGTTCCTGTACTACATGCCAAGAAGTGAAAGCACGTGGAGCTTTTCACACGGCGCCTATTCAGGCTTGCGATATCTCAGTAAGACCGTTTGACAAGATGGCCATAGATATTATTGGTCCATTGCTACCATCGGCCAGAGGACATAGATTCGTCCTTACGTGCATTGATTTGTGCACACGATGGCCAGAAGCTATCCCATTAAAGACCACCACTACCACAGATGTAGCTGATGCACTACATCTCATCTTTTCTAGAATAGGGTTTCCTAGAAAACTTTTATCAGACCATGGGTCACAGTTCATATCTGACACCATGAAGGAAGTCATGAAAACCTGGAACATTGATAGGAATTTAAGTAGTATTTATCATCCTATGAGTAATGGTGCAGTTGAAAGACTTAACCGTACACTTAAACAACTACTACATAAGGTTACTGTTAAGCACCCTCATGACTGGGACAGAGCACTCCCAGCTGTTCTATTTGCTTATCGGGAGGTACCGCATGAACAAACTGGCTTCTCTCCCTTTGAATTAGTTTTTGGTGCTCCCCCAAGAGGTCCTATGGGACTAATAAAAGACTTATTAATTGACGCGGAGATGACTCAGGACACTCAGTCATCTTACGAGTATGTGATTAATCTTCGGAAGAACATTATTGAGTCTTGCCAGTTGGCAACAGCTTCTTCTGAGGCTGCAAAAGCTAAGGCTCGATCTCTACAAAATAGGTCTCGACGATTACGCCAATTATTCCCAGGCGATGAGGCTTATGTGTTACTTCCTCACAATAACAATAAATTATTGATATCTTGGAATGGTCCTTACAAAGTCATTGATAAAATTTCCGACGTTGATTACGTCTTAGATATCAAGGGACACAAAAAGATATTTCATATTAACATGCTCAAGCAATTTCATACACGTCCTGAACACTTACAGTCAATTTTTCATGAACTAGATGACAACACAGTATCTACTTGTTATTATTCTAACTTATCCGTCATCCAGGAAGAAGAATCTTCTTTTCCTGAGGTACAGTTACCGTTACCGGTACCAGTAGTTCAACCTACTGAATCTTGGCGGGATGTAACCATCTCTTCAACGGTTACACCGCAACAGCGTCTACAGATTGCTAATCTATTACAATCTTATCCAGATGTGTTGACCGACGTCCCGGGTCGCACATCGGCTATCAGTCATGACATTACTCTCAATGACGATACACCTATTCGTGTACATCCCTATTCGGTTCCTTTACATTTCCTTGCTAAAACTACTAAGGAACTTGAACAGATGTTGTCTCTGGGAATCATTGAGACTAGTAATTCGCCATTCTCTTCTCCATTAGTGATTGTCCGGAAGAAGGACAATAACATCAGACTATGTGTTGATTATAGAAAATTAAATGCTAAGACTATAGTTGACAGCGAACCACATCCACTTATCGACGACTTACTGCCACGTCTATCCAACGCAACTATATTTAGTAAGATAGACTTAACTAAAGGTTATTGGCAGATACCACTGACCGAAAAGGCTAAGTACTACACCGCATTTTCCACTCCACAAGGTCTATACCAGTGGAATGTGATGCCTTTTGGGCTTGTTAATGCGCCAGCTACCTTCATTCGCCTGATGCGACAAATTTTATCAGGTAGACCAGACGTTATTACATATATTGACGACATATGCTTGTTTAGTTCGTCGTTTGAGGAACATGTTTCGGGACTTAGATATGTTTTCGACACTCTAAGGAATTATCATCTAACTGCTAAACCTACAAAGGTGCAGATCGCGTGTAATGAGATAACCTTTTTGGGACATATCATTGGAGCGGGATATATCCGAACGTTACCTAGTACGGTCTCCAAAATTCTAAACATAGCAGTTCCTCAGACGAAGAAACAGGTCAGGAGTTTGTTAGGACTTGTTCAATATTACAGTAGATTCATACCAAACTTGTCATCCATCACGGCTGTATTGTCTTCATTGTTAAAAAAAGACATGCCGGTGAAGGTGACATGGACTGGTATATGCAATGAAACTTTCAACAAAATTATAAATTTGTTTTCGCATGAACCAATTTTAAGACTTCCCGATGCTTCCAAAAGATTTTTCTTACGAACAGATGCTAGTAACTACGGCATCGGTGCATGCCTGCTCCAGAACCATGATGGCGTTCTACATCCTACCTTATATATTTCAAGAAAGCTAAAGCCGGCAGAAACAAAGTATTCCACAGTGGACAAGGAACTTTTATCAGTTATATGGGCAATCACGAAACTAGAGAAGTTCTTGCTTGGTGCTCCATTCACCATACAGACTGACCAGCGTGCTGTAGCATCTTTGCGTAGATCAAACCACAAAAGTCCAAAACTCGCCAGATACGCGATCATTCTGCAGCCATTTGAATTCTCCATTGAACATATTCCTGGCACTGAAAACATTGTGGCGGATGCTTTGTCACGTAATCCTATTGACGACGAATAATCAACATTGACATTCCTAAAATACGTCAATCATCACTATATTGGATAGAACGAAGTATCAACTATAAGGGAACTAACCTTGACTTCAATTTAATAATTATAAACACTATATGCATCACAGAATTGAACTAAAGACAATCACGGTATGCATATTGACATTGAAACTTCGTCTAACGTCCATACACAATATATGAATATTCGTTGAACAATCATGGAACAATATCTGACGACAAGTCGAACTTATTATCCTATGTGCACTTAATTCTTGGATCCTAGGATAATTGACATTTCTGTCCGACGTAAATGCTTCAACACTTTGTCTAAAAGAATTCATCAGGATCAGGACTACGGATGGATCATCATATCCTATACTAATTAATTAATTAACTTAACTTCTTAATTGAATTAATATCAATAAAATGAAATGTGAGAAAAAATGAAATGAAAAACAAAAAAAGAACGAAATATGAAAAGAAGAAATTATGAAAAGAGAAAATAAATCTCACACAAGTATTAGATTAATATTTTTTTTTAATGTACCTATACGTTATTTAGTTAGTTAAATTAGATAGTTATTATTCACTAACACTTAACACACACAATTAAGTTAAACTTATATTCGAATTTCTTTCTATTTCTTCTCACTTATTTTGTCTTTTCTTCTCTCATAACATCGCGTTACATTAGAATCTTAATAATTTAACTCTCAGTTTAATTAATTAATTTAATTTTAATTAGTCAAATTAATTCCGATATGACATACTAATACGACAGACCTTACTTTAATTTAATTCTATCATTCACTATTGACATTAGACATTTTATTTAGTTGATATAATAATATGCATAATATTGATATATAATATGATTAATGTTAGATGACTATGACAAATAGTTAGTTGACATGACCGCGACACGGTTCTACTCAGAACATCGTCGGCCATATGTCACAATTGTGTTAAATTTTTTTTGAAAAATTGTTAAGTCGGATAGATCTTGAAAAAAAATCTATCGATTTTTTTTTCCCCGGTGTACAGGGAATTGTTACGGTATATGTTATTAACGCCGTCTGCTAAAGGTTAGCAGACGTGCAATTGTAAAGGTTAAGACATTTAATATATTGCGATAGATGTTTCAATTATTGAACGCTCCATACACGATCGATTATGACGTGTCTAGCGTTGTTTGGGTCACAGTCGGTAACTAGGAGACGCTACCCTTTGTTACTTGACCGCCAAGCTGAATAGCTACGTTTTTCTAACCTTCCAATTCAATGGCATGATATAGCCATTTATATGTGCATTTATGATGGACCAGGGTCAGTCCTAGAACTCTATATGAGAGGAAACTTATGGAGGTTAGTGTTTAACTAGAATCCTCAGAAGGAGGAGAATAATCGTCCAATTCGTATGAAATATTCAGACTCGCAGTCTCACTGTCGGCAGGTAGCCATGTCTATCTGCGCGTACATATAGCTATGATGTTCTGACGACAATACTGCATTGTATCCTTAAACGGACATTGACACGTAAACCAGCAGTCTACGTTATTGATTAATTTATGCATGACTTATACGGACTTATGTTCTGCTCATATTTGAAATGACCATCCTGTGTGTACATGTGATTAAATATTACGGACTCAACCTGAAGGCATTAATTACTTCATTAATGTTGCTGAGTTCAAGTATTACATGTTACTTCTTCATACCATGCTACTGAGTTGTATGAACGCTTCACCCTAATTCGCGTAATAATAAAACAAGCACGATGAACAAGAAATCACTAAAATAACTATACTCAGCACATGATCTTCAACCGGCAAATAACTCAGCAACATTGCTGAGACAACTGTCTCATCAGCCTTCTGGTCTGTCAGGGACCAAAGTAAGGCTTCTAGCGGCCCCTTTATAGGTCTGCCGAATAAACGTGTAGCGGGCGGAAATCCTGTAGATGCCTGGGGAACTTCTCTGTAGGCGAATAAAGCTGCAGGTCCCAATCTTCAGGTTTCTCTTGAGCCAGCTTACGTAACATCATGGTGAGGCTGCCGTTAACACGTTCTACTAACCCACTTCCGGCCGGATTATAGGGGCTTGTGTAGATGTGCTGGTTCCTCAAGATCTTAACGATTTCTTCCATCAACAGTCTACGGTATGCGGATTTGTTGTCCGTCAAAACGTTTTGCGGGAAACCCAACCGTGTAAATATCTGCACGAGAGCTTCGGCTACATGCTTGGAATTCGTGCATGTTAGCGGTATAGCTTCGGCCCACAAAGTGCAAGTGTCGACTAAGGTCAGGATAAACCTGTGCCTTCTTTTAATCCTTTCTAAGTGTCCTAAAATGTCGATTACAACCTGTTGAAATGGTGTCCCCACTACTGGCGCATCACCCATGGGAAAAAAAGGTGTCCGTTGCTTGGGTGCCCCACGTTGGCACTGGACGCAGGATTTCACGTACCTGATAATCTCAGAGTTCATTCCTGGCCACCAATAGTGAGTTTTTATTCGCTAAATAGTGGCGTTTTGTCCCATATGTCCGCTAAAGGGAAGAGAGTGCCCCATTTCTAAGATCTGGCTTCTGTACTGTTTTGGTACTAGGAGCTGGTTATTCCCTGTATCAGGATCGTCCGTTCTACGATACAATACGCCATCCTTAGAAAAGATGTCTCCGTGGTGTCTGGGGTCTTTAGCCATGGGCAGTTTTCTAAAGCAGGGCTCCAGAGTAGGGTCCTTTTGTTGCGCCTCTTTCAGTTCATTCGGCAACAAATTTGGCGCAGGCTCCCTCTCCTTCTTGGTTTGCCCTCTTGTGGTTACCGCTGCCACAATCGGCTCTTTTGGTCTCCCAACAAACACATATCTACATCCCAGGATAACTGGGTAGATAGGATCATCCATTATGGCCGCTTTAATAACACCTCTGACAAAATCAGAGCGTATTTCTACCAGTGCGATAGGAAGCGTCCTGGGTGCGTCACTCTTAAAAACTCCACATAGTTTGACGGTGTCCTCTGTCTCCTGACCGGGTTTGACTAAGTGCCTGGCGACAATACAGTCAAAAGATAATCCAGTGTCAAAAAGACAAGTTGTTGAGGTACCGTTCAAAATTATAGTTCCTCGCGTTGAGGGTCTGTTCCCCCTCAGGTTGAGAATTACTGACATTGACTCTTCCTTGTGAGGCTGTATGCAAGCATCCGATGCGATTATGTCCGGTGTGCTTGCCCTGATCAGACGTCCCTGCTGTAGGGGTCTTTCCCTTGCCTTGTCCTTGGTGGATGCGCTGCCATGCAGGTTTTGCAGGTTGATCAGGATTGTTGTTGTTGGTGGGATATCGGGTCTTGTAGAATTTCGATTTTTCTTGGGGAGGTCTCTGGATATTAGTTTCTCGTTGGTTATAGGGCTGAGCGGAATTAGAAGAATAGGATGACTGTTCTAGATTTTGTTTTCGAGATGGCTCATCTGTTAGTTTGCGTTTTGTTCTGGGAAGTTTGGTTATTGCATTTGCATAACGTTCAGCCTTATTGAGGATGTCCTCAAGCTTGACTGCGCACTGCTCAGCCAGAAATCTACGGGTTTTGTTCGACAAAGTGGATTTTATCTGTTCCACAAGAACAAGTTCAAGAATTCCCTCATATGTAAGAGGTAATTCTGATAATTCCAGGCACTTTGTCAAATAGCCCGTCAAACGTGAAGAGAACTTTCGGAATGTCTCCGTGCTCTCCTTTCGGCTGTTTCTGAACATTTGCAGAAATTTGCGAGCGGTCATCTCAAAACGCTCTAGCAAGGCCTTCTTTAACACGTCGTAATCATCTTGGCTGCTTCCCAGCTTGACGTACACGTCATAAGCGTTACCTTTTAGTGCCTGAGAAAGTTTTAGGCACCACTTGGAACTCTCTAACCCATATAGATTCACCATTTTCTCGAATTTCTCTAGGAAAGTGTCAATTTTCTCATTGGGGCTAGGGAAAGACTCTAAGACAAAAGACATCGCTGTTAGTTGACAAGATAGGCTACTGGAGAGATCAGTTCATTGAGACTGGGGTGAAGACGCCTCTCCATTATTACAAGTAGAAGCACCCTGACTTTGGACTTCTAGAGCTTTAAGTGCCAATTCGTGCTGTCTCTCTTGCTCTCTCTCCTCACGTTGTCTCTCCTTCTCTCTTTCCTGCGAGATTCCATCTCTGCCTCAATTTTCTTGTGTTCCTATTGACGATCTTCCGCTTCTTTTGCCCTAGCTTCATCTCTCTCTCTCTCTTCCTTCCTCTCTGCTTTCTCTTGTGCTTCCTTCCTCCCCTCTCTCTCTCTTTCTCTTCCTTCCTCTCTGCTTTCTCTTGTGCTTCCTTCCTCTCTGCTCTCTTTTTCTCTTCCTTCCTCTCTGCTTTATCTTGTGCTTCCTTCGCGTCATATCTGTCAAGTTCCCTGTTGACAAACGCGGTCGCTGCATCTCCTTGTAATCCTGTCTCCCTAGCCTCATCTCTCAACATGGATCTAAGCTTAGCTCTTTCTGCCATGTCGAAGAACTGAATGCTACTAAGCCGAGAGAATAAGAAGAAGAAAAGAAGGGGAAAAAACTCTAAGCCGCTTCCGAGAAAACACAAAATATAAATTACCTGAGAACCTCCTACCGTTATTAATAGGACGGCTATTCTGATTTTTTTAAAGTCTAGTTAATAACGTTCCTTCTCTAACTGTCTTCGGCGGTAGGTTATATCGCTGCTATTATCTGTCAATTAAGACTCTTAATGCAGGCGACTATGACACATTAAATGGTAGGTGAAACAACTAGAAAGAATCACTTACTTACTTACTTAGTCTTTCCCCTTCTACCGTGAGGTGTAGAGGTTTGGAAGAGAGAGCGCCAGACTATTCTATCGGCTGTCTTCCTCCTGGCCTGGTTCCATTCTAGTCCTCGGTCCTTCAAAGATTGTCTAATGTTGTCCTCCCAGCGGACTCTGGGTCGTCCTCGGGGTCTGGATCCTTGGCTCTTTGTTTCCCATGCTTGTCGTGGTAGCCGATCTTCTCCCATTCTGCAGACATGGCCAAACCATCTTAGTTGGGACTGTTCTACTTGGGTCTGTAGGGGGTGGCATTTTAGGCCTTGACGTATCGTCTGGTTGCGTACCATGTCTCTTCTTGTTACTTCAACCACCTTCCTCAGATACCTCATTTCTGAGGTTTGGATCTGGCTTTTATGGGTTGTAGTAGAAAGAATCTACTATTACTATCAGTAGAGAAATTTTATATATATAAAAAATTTTTATATATATTTAATTAAAATTTAGGGAGAAAAAAAAATTTTCCTTATAAATATTCTCCACCACAAAACTCGCCCGCCGAAGACAGTTAGAGAAGGAACGTTATTAACTAGACTTTTAAAAAATCAGAATAGCCGTCCTTAGCTTAGCTCAACTCTGCTAACTTCAAAAAACTTTGTGACTGTTTACACAATCACGCGATCCCAGCAATCTTTATTAAAAAAAAATTTTTACCAAATATCTGCCAGAGAATGTTTAAAATACCGAATTTTTCCGTAACTCTCTGCTGCTGTGGAAAGAAAACATTTCTATATGTTTGCGTGGTCGACACCAAGTACTAAAAGCGTTGACTAGGGGTAAAATTATTTTTATTCCCTATCTTCACAAAGACAACTCACTCACACTCTATCTAGAGTTAGACTTTAAGATCAGATCCTCGTGGGGCTACCCGTTAAGTGGTACTAACTTCTAGATCAGGCTCAAAATCCCGGCGAGCAACCCATTTATTGTCGTAATCTTTATTCGAGATAGGTCTTAGAAATAGTGGTCCCGTCAGAGTGGAGGATGATAGTGAAGGCTCTGTGATAGTAAGGGTTTAGAAATAGATAGTTGATTCAAAAAGGTGCTGGAAAGAGGAAGGACAGTCTCTGAATCGTGTAATTCATCCGATTCGCCTATCTTACGACAATTTTATTTATCTGTAGACTCCTTACTCTCCTGCTGAACAATTTTTGCCAGTTTCTCAACACTCATGTACGCACACCAATTTTGTGATACAACTCGCACAGACGTGAATACAAACTACATATAACAGATATGGGTTATGGGTCGGCCAACACAGTAATTAAAGGTTTATGGTGTTTATTATCATTTAAACCAAAATGGGACCTCAAGACGCAGCAATAGAGACCGCAGTCAGCGACTCATAGCTTGACTGCCTGCGTCAGGACCAGCGAACCAGAGCTGGTCAAGACCGCACTCCACCTCCACGTGGTGGTCCTGGAAACAGTCTGCAGCTGTGCAGGCTGGCTGAGCGAGTGTGGATCGAAATGGGAAGGCAAACCCGGTCCTAAAAAATGCCATGCAGAAGTTGGATGTGTTGACCGAAAGGTGCAGATATCACAGCTACGTTGTAAACAGACACAACGCAACCACCGTCCTTTTCAGGGCGAACGAAGAAGAAGAAGAAGATTTAAACCAAAATCACAACATTGAGCATGTTACATTTTAAAAAAGACATAGTTACAGAAATAAAACAGGAGGGGGGGGGGGGGGGTTAAGAATAGTAGTATCCCAATATGCCCTTCCCTCTTGTATAGGCAAAAACCCAGTCCAAAGGCAAGTGTTATCAGAAAGATACAATTTACCCGAAGATAGATGATTTTATTTTGATAGGGGTATACAACACTCAGTATGGGGTGTAGGAACAGATTCCTAGTATTTCTCAAAGTTATCCCTTGACTAAGCAGATTAAGGGATGGGAAATAAGAAAAATGTAAACAACCCCACTTACAGAAAAAAATACAAGGGATTTGTGTATTTATATTTATAAAGTAAAGAAGTTACAAAAAAATATCTAATATCTCATTCATTCAAATGCTCGCTCGCGATGGCCATCACACACGTTCTCACTTACCGATCGTTGAATCTGGCAATCCATAGAATAACATAAACAGCTATTAAGTACTAAACTAATATGAGTCTCTTTCTTCTTTTTCCAGCCCCAGACTAGCGGGGTCTGCGTTCAGCTGATTTTCCGTAGTCGCTGAAATTTGAAGCTTTTAGTATTTTGTATTTTGGTTTTATCTAAAGTTTCTATGGGATGGCACTGTCCCAGGTATCTATGAGAAGGTAGTGGTCTCCTGGATCTCTCCGCTGGTGGTTGAGACTTCTTTAGCGTGATGAACACAGAGTGATGGCAAAGTCTGATCAGTGAATTATGTTTTTCTTCGGGTTTTTTTTTAATCCAGTGGAAATAACGTGACTTTCAGGGTACATAAATGATATATTCTTTTTCACATCAGAACAGTAAAAATTATATGTATCGCTTCTGGCAATTGTTCTTCTCCAGTTACCTTTACAGAATTTATTGATTTATGAATTTAAATGTTATTGGTTGAATTACTCTCATGAAATTTGAGAGCGGGACCGCATAGGGCCACAACACGAAGATTATATTTAAATGTTCATAAAATCTCTGGATGTTATAAGAACCGAGTCTGGAGGACTCTATGGAATTGCTGGAACGCAAAGGTATTTTTGTTCAGCCTATGTGAAAAAAATAGAAAACATGTAATCAAAATTCCAATACAAATCATATTCTGACTCGCAAAAATTGACAGTTAAGGCTACTTTAACCACTCGCGTATTCAATTATATATATTTAAAAAAACTCTCCGCAAATCTCTAGTAGTTAGAAAAACACTCATATATACAGAACTAAACTGTATTAATTGATTATCAATCGCTTAGCGGCTTATAAATTATTTTAAGCATCTTCCACTAGGGAATAAACGGGTAATTAAATTTACGTTATATCTAGAGACATTTTCTTAGATGTTCTTTCAATACGTTTTAAATACACACAGATCCCAGTGAAATAAATGAAACATCATACGATTAAAATCACTAGATGCTAATAACTATATTTTTACCGCAAACCACTGAAACTTAGAATTTAATTCTCCGCGAATTTCCTGCAGAAATCTGATAAATTTAGACTTGGAAAACTGCGCGCTAGACCATTCTAGAAATCGAGATTTGCAGACTGACACATAATTAAATAGTCCGGACATTATATTCAAAATGGCTATTCTTTCATCTATCGTTCGGAGTTTTAGCACCTCTGTTCGATTTAGGGTAGTTTCCCTGGTCGATCTGCTAATCCGCGTCCATCATTACGTCTTTTTTCCGCCTGGCTGGCGCTGTCTCCTTTAATGTCCGTTGTTCGATAGTCTTTTCGTCCCTGTGCTCGGGGTAAAAAAAAGTCTTCGTTCGGTGGGTAAATCCCCGCCTCTTCTACGCAATACACAGACCGTTGCCTCTCTAAGCACAGAACCTCTTATGCTCCGCCCTTCCCGTGTTACCGTTGACGTGTTGATGTACCTGACAGCAGAAAAACCCTTTTTACAATGAAAGCCAAATTATGCATCTACATATCTGAAGAGGCAACTCCTCTAATGAGTAAGGAAGTACATAATGACGAGTGTTCCTTAAATTCTGTTGAAAGGGAGCATTCTGAGAAAGACCACCTAAAAACTAGTAGGAGAAGCCTAAAAATAGGAACATGGAATGTTAGAACTCTAAACGGAGAAGAAAAGCTTGACAATCTTATATTAGAGGCAACAGACATGAAACTCGATATACTGGGAGTTGCAGAGGCAAGACTTTTGGATACAGGCTACATAACAAGAGACCAGTACACGCTTATACACTCAGGAGGAGAAAAACATGAAAGAGGGGTAGGAATGTTGATAAAGAAGGAGTTAGAAAAATACGTATGTGGATACTGGACACACAATGACAGAATGATGTTACTAAAGATGAGAGCAAAGCCATTCGACATATCAATCTTACAAACTTATGCACCAACTAAAGATCACAGCGAGGAAGAAATAGAAGAATACTATGAAGAGCTACAACACACACTTAAACCAGTCAAATCTACAGATGTGTTGATAGTAATGGGTGATATGAATGCAAAAGTAGGAAAAGGAAAAGACAAGAAAATAGTAGGACAGTATGGATTAGGGACAAGAAATGATAGAGGAGACAGACTTATCCAGTTCTGTGAAGAAAACCAGCTGGTCATATGTAACACCTTTTTTGAACACTACCCAAGGAAATTATACACATGGAAAAGCCCAGGAGATGTAACACGAAATCAAATCGACTATATCATGATAAAACAGAGATTTAAGAACAGTGTCACAAGTGCAAAGACACATCCTGGAGCCGACATAAATTCAGATCACAATCCAGTCGTCATCAAAGTAAATATAAAGCTGAAAAGAGCAGGAAACAGAAGACAGGAGGAACCCGATAGAAATATCAGCGCTGAAACAACCAGATATAAAACAGAAATATTTAATCGATGTCAAAAATAAATATCAACAGTTATTGACAGAAAGCATGGAGCAGTATAGAAGAGAAAACCCAGAAGAAAAAGCAACCACAAAATGGGAATGCTTAAAAACAAGCATACAATCAGCAAATGCAAATTTACCTAAAAAGGAGTCTAAGAAAAATCAAAATTGGATGACAGATGACATCTTGAATAAAATGGCAGAAAGAAAGAAAGCAAAAAACACTCCAGAATATAAAACAATAGACAATGACATACGTACTATGTGTAGAGAAGCAAAAGAACGGTGGATAGAAACAAAATGCAAGGAAATATAAGACTTGGAGGCAAAGCACATGACAAGAGATATGCATGAAGAAATAAAGCAATTATCAAATCGGTCGCGGTTTGCACAAGGAGGAAGCTGTATCAAGAACAAAAATGGTGTAATATTACTTGATGAGAAAGACATATCAAACAGATAGGCAGAATACGTAAAAGAACTATTCGAGGACAACAGAGGTAAAAAACCATCACCAGATTCTAATGAAGGCCCAAACATTCTCAGATCAGAAGTAGAGAATGCCATTCATATGATACAAACAGGAAAATCAGCAGGCATGGATAACATAAAAATTGAAATGATAGAAGCTCTGGAGAGCTTTGGTATAGATACAATCACAGAAATATGCAACGATATATACAATACAGGATATATACCACACGACATGAAGACAAAAGTTTTCATAACATTGCCCAAAAAACCAAATGCAACAGAATGTTCAGACTTCAGAACAATCAGCCTGATGAGTCATGCAATTAAGATACTGCTCAAAATCATACAGGAAAGAATAAAAAGTAAAGTAGACAGCGAAATCCAAGAAGAACAGTTTGGTTTTAGACGGAACAGTGGAACAAGAGAGGCAATATTTTGCCTAAGAATATTAGCAGAAAAATATACAGAGGTCCAAAAAAGTATGTATATGTGCTTCATTGACTATAAGAAGGCTTTTGACAGAGTCCATCATGAGAAAATAATTGAATGCCTCAAAGGCATAGGTATTGATGGAAAAGATATAAGAATACTCAGTAACCTTTATTGGGAGCAAACTGCCACAGTAAGATCGGGAAGGAATTATTCACCATACATAGACATAAAAAGAGGTGTCAGACAAGGTTGTGTGCTGTCCCCCTGCCTATTTAATTTATACACCGAAAAAATTTTCAAACAGATACAGGAAATACCAGGACTGAACATCAGTGGAAGGTCAATAAACAACCTTAGACATGCAGATGATACCGTGTTGTTAGCTGAAAGCGAACAGGAGTTACAAGAACTAGTGAAGCAAGTGAACAGTATAAGTCATGAATATGGACTCGACATTAATATTGAAAAAACAAAAACTATGATAATTAGCAAAACAGACGATAAACCCACATTAAAGATAAGCGTAAATGGAAAAATCCTGGAACAAGTCAAGAGCTACGTATATCTTGGTCATATAATAACAGAAGATGGCAGATGTGAAACAGAAATCAAGAAGAGAATAGGAATGGCCAAAGATACATTCAACAACATGAAACATATACTGACATCCAAACAGTTATCTCACAAATTAAAACTGAGAATCATAAAGTGTTACTGTATATATAACTGTTCAAAAAAAGAAACGCAACTTTTTTGGTGTTACTTTTATAAAAGATATTCGCTGATTGGACATCAGTCAACCTATCGACTGTGTCCACCTGGTCATTAACTTCTCGTGGTTACCTGAATTGTACTCACCTCATGATTCGTGAGGTCATGAAAGAGGTCAAGGTCAAAAACACATTTTTAACAATAACTCGTGACAAGTTCATGAGAATCCCGTGAAACTTAGTGAACATAAAACTCTCTGACCATATTATTGAATGCCTATAAAAGATTGACGCTCCTCGAATAAATTCAGTTGAAAATTCAATGCGCATGTATGGCTCATCTCACTACAGAACAACGACTCATCATCATTGGACGTTTACAGACTGGACAGTCACAAAGTGTAGTGGCCGGACAATTTAATGTGGTTAGAAGCACCATTAGTCGCCTTTGGAGGCGATTTCAAGAAACTTGCTCAGTGGCAGACCGGCCGCGCAGTGGAAGACCCAGAGTCACAACTCCTGCAGAAGACCGCTTTATACGGTTGCGTCACCTCAGGAATCGACTTGCATCTGCGTCCTCCACAGTCCAGTCAATGTCAGCAGCTCGTCGAATTTCAGATCAAACGGTCAGGAACCGGCTGCACGACTCTGGTCTTTGGGCTAGAAGACCCTAAGGAGGTTCTGTTCTTACGGACCGGCATCGCCAGAACCGACTGCAGTGGGCGAACCAGCATCGTCAATGGACCGTTGGGAATGACTGGAGACGGGTTTGGTTTAGTGATGAATCATTTTTTGTGCTCCAGCGACACGATGGACGGAGAAGAGTTTACCGCAGAGTCCATGAGCGCTACGCCAAGAACAGCGTTGATGAGGCTCCTCCACACGGTGGTGGAGGTGTACTGATGTGGGGGGCGATCAACTTCATGGGAAGAAGTGACCTGGTGCAAATTGAAGGACGCCTGAATGCCCAACGATACGTCGCTGAAATTCTTCGTCCTCACGTCCTTCCACTTCTGGCTGCACAAGGGTCGATTTTTCAGCAGGATAACGCTCGACCTCATGTGGCACAACTCAGCACCCAGTTCCTTGCTGACAACAACGTCCAGACCATTCCATGGCCAGCCATGTCATCAGACATAAACCCCATAGAACACTTATGGGATGAACTCGACATACGACTCCGCCAGCGAGACGTGGCTTCAGCCAATCTCCGACAGTTGTCTCCTGCACTGCGGGAAGAGTGGGCAGCCATCCAACAGATCCAACGGCTAATAGGATCCATGTCAAATACTTTGGCCACATAAAAAGGCATAACACCTTGTAGAAGACCATAACAGAAGGGAGAGTTGAAGGCAAACGTGCAAGGGGAAGACAGCGCTATAAGTGGGAAGATAACATCAAGAGATGGACAGGAAAGAGTCTATCAGAGTGCACCACCAAGACAAGAGACAGAAGACGTTGGAGATCCATTACAGCCAACCTTCGTTGTGGAGATGGCAACTGATGATGATGATATCTGAGTTCTTAGTGCCTGGAACAATGACGGGAGGCGTGTCTAGACTAAGAATCGGACCCTGGCAATAAAGTCGCTAGGCTTCCACGTGTATGACTGCACATACTAATTAGCCCGCGATGGAAATCCAACGTGTTAGCTGCTTGCGTCCAAATAATGAGGGCTCGCGATGGTATGAAAGAGAAGCGATAAGGGTTAGCCATGTCCATCCATCCGTCACACTATTACGTAGATGATGTTTGTCCATTAGTATGATGCTAGTTTATTTTGTTTCATTTTATTTCAGAGAGTCGGGAGCCGCGCTGGTGTAATGGCTTCGGCGTTGTACTGGCGACCAGGTGTTCATGGTTCAGACCCGGGCGTCGGCGTTTGAAGAAATGTTTACGGCCGGAAATTTGACTGAATAGCCTGAACGGCTCCTGTGATAAACCCTCTGTGGATGGGAAGGAGCGAAGCTCCTGACCGGGTTGGAAGGAAAGTCCTCAGGTTCCCCAGCCTCGCAATGATATGTCATTGGGCCGAAGGGCTGAAAGCCCAAGTGCCGCTGGTTAAAAAAAAAAAAAAAAAAAAAAAAAAAAAAAAAATTTCAGAGAGTCCAGCAGTCTGTGCTGGGTTATATGGTGTTACGTCGGGAATACCTAAATAGCTTGGTTAAATGGTGTTGTGTAGGGATTATCTACAAAAGTAAACTTGTGGACAACATTGTTTTCTGTATGATTCATATGCTACCTTATAGGGTTTCATTAATAAAAGTGGGACCCCTGTCATCAAGAGAGTTTTTCTGTGACTGCGGAACATGTGTGATAGTAGGCCAGAGAGAGTGACGACAACATTACACACGAATTTTTAATCTCCTTCACACATCGTCTTCGCACTGTCACATGTACATTATGTCAATGTCACATGTATTTGTGTATCATGTCACTGTAACACTCATGTGTACATTAAGTCACTATCACTTGTATTTGTACATAAGTCACTGTCACATGTATTTGTACATTACGTCATTGTCACTTGTATTTGTACATTATGTCATTGTCACATGTCTTCTTCTTCTTCTTCTTTGATCCATAGCCGCCAACCGTCAAAGCAGTCAGCGGCCATCACGCCTGGTGGCGTCTTGTAGGGCAGCAACAAATTGATTCCACTTTGCTCGGTCGGCGGCCATCCCTCGTACAGTGCCCCAACTGTGGTTCATTCTTTGCATCTCAGCCTCCACAGTTCTCCGCCAAGTTGTTTTTGGTCGGCCTCTCTTTCGCTTTCCCTCGGGGGTCCATAGCATAGCTGTTCTTGTGATGGTATCAGGGTCCCTTCTGAGGACATGGCCAACCCAACTCCAGCGTCTGCCAGCTATGATGGTGTGCATGTCCTTCTGGTTACTCCGAATAAGTAGTTCTTGGTTGCTGATGGTGTTTGGCCAAAAGATTCGGAGAATTTTCCTTAGGCAGATTGTGTGGAAGGAGGACAGTTTTGACATTTCCTTCTCTGTTACTCTCCAACATTCCGCACCATAGAGAAGCACAGAAAGTACACAGCTCTCATACAGTCTTAATTTGGTGTTTGTGCTGTATTGGGAAGACTTCCAAATGTTGTTGAGAACAGCAAAGGCTGTTCTCGCTTTATTCATTCTGTTGTTAATGTCCTTGCTTGTTCCGCCGTCAGGTGTTACTATGCTTCCTAGGTAAGTAAATGTGTCTGTCTGTTCTAACTTCTGGTTCCTTACTGTTACTGGCTCAGGATTGCC
Source organism: Oreohelix idahoensis (assembly GCA_024509875.1). Classification (NCBI taxonomy): domain Eukaryota; kingdom Metazoa; phylum Mollusca; class Gastropoda; order Stylommatophora; family Oreohelicidae; genus Oreohelix; species Oreohelix idahoensis. The sequence goes on along the minus strand of JAMPIV010002671.1, from coordinate 427,712 downwards.
CACATTTAGTGTCATGACCTCTGTCTTCTTCAAATTGATGTTCAGGCCAACCTGCTGGCCATACTTATTCAGTCTATCGGTTTTGTCTTGAATGTGTTGGTGTGAATGCGCGAGCAGTGCAATGTCATCTGCATATTCCAAATCTTCCAGTGTAGAAAACGTTGTCCATCTAATACCTCTTGGACTGCCCTCTGTTGTCTGGCGCATCACCCAATCTATGACTGTCAAAAATAATGTTGTTGATAAGGGGCATCCCTGTCTTACTCCTGTTTTCACTTCGAAAGTTACATTACTCGATCCGACACTGCACGTAAAGTTAGAATAGAGGCTTTTTATAATGGAAACAATGCGGCTGGGAATTCCATAAGCCCTCAGAATTTTCCATAGGCTGTCCCTGTGTATGCTGTCGAAAGCCTTTTCGAAATCAACAAAGTTAATGTACAGCTGTCTCTGCCATTCTGAGCACTGCTCTATAATGTTCCTGAGGGTAAATATATGATCTGCACATCTTCTGCTCTTTCTGAAGCCCGCTTGTTCTTTCCTCAGTTTATGGTCAACTGCTTTAGAAATTCTCTGGATGATTATCCTGCCTAGTATTTTGCTGGGAACTGAGAGGAGGGTAATTCCTCTCCAGTTGTTGCAGTCTGCAAGGTCGCCCTTCTTGGGCAATTTAACAATTATTCCTTTACTCCACTCTGTTGGTGTTGTCTCAGTTTCCCAGACTTGTGCAAATAGTGGTTCTAATAGTTCTGCTGCTAGTTCAGGGTCTGCCTTGAATAGCTCAGCATTCAGATTGTCGTGACCAGGCGCTTTTCCATTTTTTAGCCCTTTGATAGCTGTGATAATTTCTTCTTTTCGTGGAATGTCTGTATTTACGTCTAAGTCACTTTCAGCCTCAGGAACATTCAGCTGAGTCTCTGGTGGTTCCTTATTCAGTGTTTCTCTGAAGTGCTCTGCCCATCTTGTTTCCTGCCCCTGTGCTGTGGTGATGAGATTTCCTTGCTTGTCTCTTACTAACGTTATGTTGTTTGCACCTCGTTTTCCACTGATAGCTTTAGTTATTTTATAAACTGTGCTTTGTTCGTTTCTCAGTGCTGCCTCTTCTGCCTGTCTTGCAAGGTCATCCAGAAATGTCCTTTTGTCAGCACGGGTTTGACGTTTTACTTCCTTGTCCAGCTGACTGTACTGTTCACTATATATTGCCTTTAACCTGGGAGACTTAGCTTCTGTTTTCTTCCTTTTCATTTCCTTTCTCTTCGCTATGGTGTTTAGCGTTTCTGGTGTTATCCAGTCTTGGCTCTTTCTTTCCTGGAATCCCAAGCATGACTTGCTGCTTTCTTTGTATATTGTTGAGATGGTATTGTCACATGTATTTGTACATTAAGTCATTGTCACATGTATTTGTAAATTAAGTCATTGTAACATGTACGTATTTATACGTTATGTCATTGTCACATGTATCTGTACATTAAGTTACTGTCACATATATTTGTACTTGAAATCACTGTCACATGTATCTGTACTTTAAGTGATTGTCACATGTATTTGTACATGATGCCTCTGTCATGTGCATTTGCGCACTCTATCACTATCAGATAAATGATTTCTTGCAGTTATTTCTTTTTCTAACCGTTAAGACTGTCATCGGAATATGTTGTTCTCAAACATAACTTGATTCAATTAATACCGTTGTGCTGTTGTTTTTTTTAAACCACTTTTATTTAAGATTAAAACCGTATTGTATATTGGTCTCGTTTAAAATCTGTTGACGCTCACAATCTCTATAATTATCGTGGAGAGCTGACAAGTTGCATGCAGTTCCCTTTTTTATCCTTTATTTTGTTAGTTTTAATCTGCCAAGTTTTGATCGGCACTGACCATGCCGATTTAATATAATAACTAATATAATAACTAATAATTTAACAACGTTAAAAAAAGCAAGAAATAACGCCAATAAAGTAATGGTTTTAAAGTAACAGCAATAATGAACTGCGAATTTAGATTAAGTTACGTATTTGAAGGGGCGAGACATAGTAAACAAATTAAACATGTTACAAATGACGCAAGGCAAAGGAAAGGCCATGAAAACAATAGAACGTAAATACAACCCACAATAACTAGCGCAGTAAACACACATCTGGGAGCAAAACCGACAGGAAGAGATGTCACTGGTGGTAGATGGTGAAAAAGCGACACGCGTGGTTGATAGCTGCTAATTAAGATTTAACCCATGTAAGCAGTGCGGACCATTTGCCGGCAGTCATAGCTAGTGATGTGGGACAGTGAGTGGCACCGTTACCTCTACAGCATTGCCTCATAAACTTAATTTGATTATTGTCAGGCGAGCGGGAAGTGCCTTAAAAGTTATCAAGCCCCGATGCCTTGTGTTAAGGAGTTGCTCTACACGATAGCGGAGATATCCGTAAACAAACCCCAGTTGATAACGGAAATCACTGGTAACTCCCATGAACAATTATGTTCCAAGAGGTATCTCGAAAAACAATTCAGTCTAAAAATAAATCCGTACCATTGATGGCAGTGAGCGAGTAATGGAAGTTCATGCGGGAAGCCCTCATTCTGTAGAGAAAATCCTAAGTCACATGTGACACCAGACCGTAATCTAGATACTGTTGAAAAAACTAATGAATTTAACCCTACCATGTGGAATTTTCGAGCACTTACGGACAGTGCAGAATTAGAAAATACAAAGAGAGAATTGGAAAAAAGGTGCAGATAAATATTTTTAAAATAAGTGAAACGGGATGGACAGGCGCAGGCATAGATCCTAGTCATATAAATATAAAATAACTTACTTAGGAGATTATCAACATATAATAGGAGTAGGTGTAATCAGTGATGAAAAACATTCAAGAGCAGAATATGTCAGGCATACCTTTCTTAGTTAAACTATGTGGAAAATGAGACAAATGTACATATAGTGTAAATACAGGAGCCTATACCTGACAGCCAAAAAGACTTTATCATTACAAAATGATAGAAAAATGGATGTGACCCACGCCGAATCACAGGAAGCTATTATATACCGTAACCTTGGAGATTTTAATGTCTAAATAGGAGAAAGAAATTGGAGAGGAGATAAATTAATAGAGTGGACAAAAATGCATAATATGGCCATAGGAAACACAGTGGTCAAACAACATCCAGAATTCTATGAACATGAAAGAGTGTCGTGAGTTGGGATTTAAAAGTAGTTGTTGAATAAGACAATTGAGTGAACTGCAAGTATTATAGAGAAAACACAGATAATGTGCGAAATTAGGAAGAAGATCTATCAGCTATCGATCTTTTCAAGCGCCACAACTCACTTATGTATCCTTACGTTCACCCGCTCTCTCTTCTTTCTAACTAGTAGACATATAAATAGTAAGAGCTTATGAAGTTACTTAATAATAATATGGATGGAAGGTCTTGAACAGCACAGTAACAAAGGTTAAAATTTATTAAAATTCGTTTAGATTGTAAAGAAGAAAATTAATAAAATCTCCGTAAATAACAGTTAACCAAATAACAAAGTTAACAATCACATCAATTCATATTTCAAGAAAACAAAACACAGACTGGAGTACACTGGAGTATCATTGCGCCGTTTTCATAAAAAACTGATCTAGCCTAAACCTAGATAGAGACTGTTAGTTTACTCTGTCCTTCCTCTAACAACTAATAAAGCAAGGTGTCGCACAGAACAGAAGACAAAACAAGTCGAGGTCATCCCAGGGCAGATGTATTGCTTTGCGCTATTTTTCTGGCGCAGTGAATTTTAAAAAATCTGACTGGAACTCGATGCATAATCCGGTGATTCTGGTTGAGCTCTTTTATGGGGGGGAGTACACCGTCAAGAACACAGTACTACAAATGCAATTATGCTGGTGAAACTGTGATGAATGATATATTGGATGTCATTAGCTCTGACATATGCTGAAAAGGTGAGTAGTGAATTACAACTGGGTTGCTGGCGTCTGGCTATGTTTACTGGATACATTGCAGTGAATGGTTTTCACTGATGATTGCCACCCGTTTAGAGGCAATGCGAAGTGGGTGATAATTGACAAGTAAATTGACACTCGTCGAGCTATCTGCGTTTTGGAAACGTTAGTCAGGAGGGAGAATGGTGCATTCGCTCCGTTGATTGTTTGTAGTTAGTTGCTTTAGCAGTAGACTCTGGGAGTAACCCTGGAACTCGCAATACAAGAATTTATACAAAACGGGTCGTATCTTTCGCTTCAATGGCCTGTCTAATGCTGCTGATAAGCGAGTCTGTGTTCACGAAGTGTATCAAATGTTTAAAACGATCAGACGTTTAGTGTATTTACAGACGCTGACCTTAACATCTGGCGATGCTACGCTTATGCACGAGTCGATCTACAAAAAGATCACGCCTCCCTGTCTTCGTAAACATTTAGTCTTTTCTCTAGGAGCTTTTGAATTCCGTGGACGAACGAAAGACATAGCCGTGTCCCCGGCCAAGTGTTCTAATGTAATGTTATTTTAAGCTACTGATCCCTGACCAGCAACCAGAGCAGGGAATTTTAATAAGGGCCAGACACGAAATCAAAAGATAGACGCGTCCATAAATGGCGGTCTCCTGACACAGACAACCGAACAAGTAAGGGGCAACCGCCAAGATTAAAGAATTTACATGACTGAAAGATCGCTAGCCGGCGAGAACAGAAACAGTCAAAGGAGATAGGAACTGGCTCTTAAAAATTTAAAGAAAAATACCAGGAGAGGGGTTTGGATGGATTTGACAAATTAAATTTACTGTCACTTCACGACAAAGATCCCAGGTAACAAAACACATAATCAAATTAATTATTTACTGATTAACAAAAGATTTAGTAATGCCTTTTTCAGCAAAAACAAGACTCTAAGCTGAGTGCAACAGTAATGAGGTTACCAGTGTACGGCAAAATAAGAATAACGTCAAAGAAAACTGATTGAAGATGAAGTTAAGTTTATTAAATTAAATACAGAATTGTTAAAAGTGTCTGCAGTACTAGGAGACAACTAGAATTTCAGTAATAAATAGATATAATGCTGTAGTAGAAGCAAATTCAGAGAAAAGGAAAAAAAGTGAAAAATTCTTAAAGACTTTTTTTGCAAGAAAGAAGAGAATTAATGTTAAAAAGAAAGAAACTGCAAAAATATAAATGTATGACGAAAGAAATACTTCGATTACTGGACCAAAAAAAAAAAAAAACAACAACAACAAAACATTAAAGATAACAAATAAAAATTTTTAAAAGTAAATAAAGAAATAAACAGCAAATTCAGCACTGCAAGAGAAATACTTCTGAACAAGCAAACCCAAACCACCCCAAGACTTTATATAAATGATTCAAAAACAGCTAACAAAAGAGTGAACTGACAGATAAGACAACACACTTCAGCACGGGATGTCTGAAATCAAACGATGATAGAATATTAGTGGACACAGAAAACATAATTGAAATGTGACAGGAGCCATAATAATGCTCATGTATTTTCGCTGTGCGCGCTCCTAATAGTACGCCAGCCAACGTGACTGCGCGAGCTCTCATCGCTGGGGTGGGAAAAGTCTGACGCAGGAGAAGCGGTCAGTTTGATGAGATTCGCAGTAGAGGCAAATTGTGAGAAGACACCCAGAGTCAGCAGGTGTTTGCACAAGGCATGGAGGTTAGCAATTTAACACAGGCTGGGTGTTTGTTTGCTTGATGTTTGTTTATTTGTTTAGTGTTTGTTCATTAGTTTGCTGTGTGGGTTTGGGTCACTGAAAGGGTTGTATGAATACATTGTTGTACGGGTCTGGTGCGAGTGTGAATTGTGTGCAAGAAAGTGATCACATATCACAACACCGTCATCATTCCTCGCCCACCCTTTCACGGAAATATGGTATAAATGCGTAGGTGAACTTCATGGAGAACAACCAGATCTAATAGACAGCAGTTGTCCTAAGGGACCACCAACACTTGTGAAACAAGTCCAACTGGCTATTACAAAGCAAGAAAACAGGTTTACAAAAGGGCTTGACCATGTCATAGTGGAGGAATTACATTTGAAGCACTAGATAAGTTTATATTTTGTGGGTTCGATTTACTGTTGAGAGAATATAGTTTATGGAAATTTTTTTTTAAGAACCAGTGGTACTAATTATGTCATACTCCCCCTGGTCTCCTGCGTAGTGAGATCGGATGGCTAGCCTTCTCGGATAAGGGCGAGAAAATAGGAGGTCCCGTGTGCAGGATGCGCACGTTAAAAATCCCACGGCAGTTGGAAATCGTAAAAGGTAGGCCTATCAGGCCGCTGCCCTGGCAAAATTTAAAAATTAGAAACCTACCCACCACAAAATATTTATAGACAGTGGTATTCCTATATATACACATTCAGATTCATGCCAGTGCTACGGAGCTCGTGCACTGTGCTGAGATCCTCCTTATGTGATCTAAGGGATGAGATCGGTGCACTGATGGATTAGTCTGTGTGCAATGAAGATAGTCCTTAAAACCATACCAAACCAAATACTATGGTGAATTTTTCAAAACTACTGAATGATATGTGTGACGGTAGATACACACCTGACAATCTACTAAATACATTTTTATAACCTTACGAAAGAAATCGGGCTATTAGCCTTCAGAGTCATATATCCAAATATTTTTAAGAATTATAATGAACAGAAAGATCCGAGGTAAAAATGGACTGCAGATAAACAGCACACTGATTTTCTGAGTTAAAGGGTAAAGATAGTGCTGTCTTTATACATTTTACGAGTAATAATGACGAGAGCCTTGCGTGTTGTTGTACTTTGACCTATATCTCAGTGGTAACTGGAAAATTCTCAAACAACTTTAAAGCTGAGACAGAAGTATTTAAAATCAGCTGCAATTACCATCATGGACAAAAAAAAAGATTTTGCTAGAGGCAAGACAATGTTTCTCACAGGCATCCTGTCAGTCAGCATTGCCCTCAAGAACAGTAATAAGAATGAATTAGACAGCCTGGAAGAAGCACTAATGGAAACCAGCTATTCATTCACAACAGTAAAAGTACGGTGTACCTCTGCCCACTGCAAGATATATGGAAATGAGATTTGTCAAAGAAGGAGGAATAAAAATCCAAATGAAAGACAGGGCAACATATGAAGAGATCAAATCAATAATGACAAATAGGTAACAATGGCATAAAGATCGCCCAAAGACCAATACAGCAAAATCATATTGTACATTACCAAGAAGGGATCAAGTGATAAGTTTCAGACTGAGAACTGCTCATTGTAGACTAAATTACCTTCTGTTCAACAAATTAAAAATCGAACAAATAGATACGTGTCCATTTTTGGGAGGACAGACAAATAGTGAAACATGTCCTCGAAGACTGTCGACTTCATGAGATGAGCAGGATGGCGGCATGGCCTTCACCAACCCAGTAGAGTGAGAAGCTGTGTAGTAACGAGAGAAGCCTTCAACAACCCAGTAGAGTGAGAAGCTGTGTAGTAACGAGAGAAACCTTCACCAACCCAGTAGAGTGAGAAGCTGTGTAGTAACGAGAGAAGCCTTCTCCAACCCAGTAGAGTGAGAAGCTGTGTAGTAACGAGAGAAGCCTTCACCAACCCAGTAGAGTGAGAAGCTGTGTAGTAACGAGAGAAGCCTTCACCAACCCAGTAGAGTGAGAAGCTGCGTAGTAACGAGAGAAGCCTTCTCCAACCCAGTAGAGTGAGAAGCTGTGTAGTAACGAGAGAAGCCTTCACCAACCCAGTAGAGTGAGAAGCTGTGTAGTAACGAGAGAAGCCTTCACCAACCCAGTAGAGTGAGAAGCTGTGTAGTAACGAGAGAAGCCTTCACCAAGAGCTGACGCTCAGTGACAGTGGATCAAAGTCAAGTCAAGTCAAGTCAACTAGAGAAGCCTTAGACAAGGCTGCCAACTTCACAAGAGGAATAGATGTGGTTATTTGAGAGCGAACAAAGATTAAGAATAATTCTGCTCATAGACTAAAACTGCGCACAAAGTAGTTCCCGAAAACAGAAAACAATTTATATGACGTTACGAAATGTTATTTTGAAAATCACCGTCACCGTCCATCTCCAGTGTCTGCTTCTCAAGTCTTGTTCTTCTGGCACGTCTGTTCCGTGTCATCAGTTCCACGTGAGTGATTTTGTCATACCACTACAATCTGCCCATTCTAGACAAGCCACCATGTATGAGAGCGACCGTCGTTAGAGTGCAGGCCTCTCATGGCAAAGGTGGCCGGTTGGAAATATGGTATTGTCACGCTACAGTCTACCCAGCTGTAAATGGATACATGACTCTGCTCTTGACTTAGGAAAGGCAAAGACAGAGAGAGGGGAACTGGTTATCTCACCTCTCGAAGCTCGACCTAGTTTGGTGAAGTCTCTAACACTTCGCTCCACTACGGCTGTATCTGCTATGAGACCACTTTTTTTACCCATTTATGACAGTCTGAAGCTTTCTGGTTGTTGTTTTTCTTGCTCTACTTTTTTTTAAAAATAAAATTTTGCCTCGTTTTGACGAGGCGCGTCCCGTTCAACCTAGTCGGTTATATTAGGGCGCATGTCCAAATATAAAAGACCTTCAGAGCCATACAATAGGACTGACTTGAAATTTGACACACACACAAACACTCACGCACGCAGACACTCTTACATATTGTAAATGCTTCTCCAGCTGATTCAACTTGCTTAACGTTTATGTCTTTGATCTCATCAGACTTTTGCCGTGCTGGTGATAACTTGATACTGTTTTTTTTTTGTAATCTAATTTTATACCAGTAAAGTTTACTTAGTCTGCACTTTGTTTTTAAGGTGAGTATTAACATTATTTAAAAAATAAATGCATAATTAAAAATACAATTTAAAATTTATTGCGGATAAAAGTTAACTGTTGCGGATAAATGTAGAGGCATCATTTATTAAAGAAGCGAGTATGACTGGTATATTTTTGTGTGACGTCACATTTTTTCCAAACCCCCCCCCCCCCCCCCCCCCTTTTTTTTTTTTCCTATCGTGTCATAACGTCACAAAATTTTGATTCCCCTCACTTCGTGATGTCAGATTTAAACGGCCCCTTTATGAACAAACAAAATCGTTGCACAATATTGTCTTCGAAGAAAAGAGGCCAGAGCTTACAATTGAGAAGATGATTATAAAACTAATGAAACTTAAACACATCTTCTATTTACCTGTCTTCCTATCTGCCTACCCCTCCACCTGCCTGTTTCTAAATTTGTCGACCTATCTGTACATCTGTTAATGTGTTTGTTTACATATACGTCCACCTGTTTGTCTGGCAGTGTGCTCCTGTGTATCTAAACTACAATTCTATCTGTTTGTCAGTTAGTCAGCTAGCATGTCTTTACATTTATCTCTACCAAATAGGCATAATTCATATGCATACAATTCCTCAGTCTAGCGCGTTAAAGCTGTGTACATGTGAACACAAACTGACTGACGCACTAACGCCTACATTTACGTTCTATTGAAATCAATCGTTATTTCCATTGTGTGTACTGACTGTGTAGTCATCATGTAAGATCATTAACATGTTTATGAGGAAACCTGCATTATCAGCAATTATATCTTGCGTTACAAACGAACGCTGAAAACTGTGATGTTTACAGCTAAATTGTAGAGATACACTTAACAATATCACATGACATTTGCGTTATGACATTTCTGACAACAGGAATTATAGCTTAATTACCCTTGCTGTCATTTACACTAAAGATATCCCCAAATATTATTATCATTATGTTACGGTCGCTAACGCTGCTTAACTCTTTGTATCCCAGTGTGATGAAATCAGTTGTGCACTTTGCATAACTTTTGTTCTCTCCGGCAGTATCAATTTATTTCTTCATTTTTCTCACCAATCGCCATATTATTTGGCATATTTTATGCACTTACATTTTTTTGCTCTGACCACTCTCTAGGCTTGTTTACGTTTTGCCAGATGAATCGTAGTAATACAATGCTAATTAGACAGGTCAGCGGGTAAAACTTTTATCACTTAAGTTGTCTAGCCACCTTTGATAGAGACGGTCATTGTTGACACAGGTGGTCTCACCCGATCGACGGAAAGAAATCCGTCTGGGAGATGTACGCGTAAACACAGGTGATAATATGTAACCGTTTCCGCTGGAACATCTCTGTATCAATATTACAGATAACCTGTCAGAGGAGACAATATGGGCGGAAGGTATTAGCCAGGAAATAAGTTCACCGATGTGTTTGTGAGTTGGTACAAATACAATCGGAAGTATTATTGCCATATTTTAAAGAGGTCACGAGTGTAAATTTTTAAACTGATATATTAAAACACGCGGTGGATAGTAAAGATTTAACACCCCGACCCACATAGTTCTAAAGAGCTTACCATTGGTTTAATTTGAGAGCCAGAATAGACTTTGGCTTTCATTGGCAAGTTGGTCTACAAGTACAATCTGAGACTTGAACTGAGAAATGGAAATATAATCTAGCAAAATCGGAGACACAGATCAGACTGCATCGCAACGTCAAATTAGCAACTCCCAGGAGCCAGAGAGACATTGGACCAGTATTCCAGAATTAAAAGTGACAGATCAAAGTATTTGGGCGTCTTCATAACTTAAAAGAGAACCCGCAATTTTAAATACAGAGACTGTAAACTTAAGGAATCAGAGCACCCGTCATAAGAGGAATATTAAAATTTCCCCCACCAAGTGGTCGAAGCATCTAATCAAAATTGCTGTGTCTATTCTACTGTGCCGGGAGATTGTATATCCCATTTGGGGTAAGTTGTAAACATATAGTTTAAAATGTGAATTGTGATATGTCTGTACTTGCTATGGGGTTATACCAGTCATAGGAGGCTGGCAACCTCAACATATGAAAATAGTATATTCATAAACCACTACAGCAAGCGCTGGTGATTGTTTTTTGCTAGTCGTACAGAAAACCGACAGCAGAGGTGACCCCAGACTCCGAATGGAGCAGTGAGAAATGATGATTACATCACATGTGCCTAAAATGTATATTATCATTTTGTTAAATATATGTACCGTGTTAATTGTAATTCAGGCAAGCCATTGACCTATCTCTGTCCAGACACATGTGCAACATTAAAGCAACCAGAAGAATAACGGTGATTTCAAATCCTATTCCCTGGTTTATACTGTGTGTACTCAGGGAGAATAATTATTCAGATAGGCTACTGGTGGGTGGACAGCGAGACGATACGCCTGTTAATCTTCAGTCCACAAATGTACTTAGCAGAGGCATTTGTTCTTTTATTTTTCATAAAGATCTTGATTCGAAGCTACAAGACGGTTCTTAGGACCAGACCAATCTGATGTAAGAATCGTCATCACTAACTTTGTGATTCAAGAGCAGTGTTCGACCCCAACTACCTATAGTGGACACGTTGTGAAGACACCCACCTTGACATTTGGAGTGAAGTTTATCTAGACGCCTCTAGAGAAGAGTCCTCATCACAAAATATGTGACAACGACCGATTGCAGTACTCAGCAAGCTAAGTCTTTTGTAACAGGCACGTAATGGACACTAATAACCATCAGTCCCAAATTAAATCTCAGTGAGGACAAATTGTTAAAACCTCCTAAAATCATCTTCATCCATATTTATTTAAATTTGTTAAAAACTAATTGATTATTAAATTTGTTATATATTATTTTACAAATTCATAGTTGATTCAGTTCTTATAGATAAAAGAGCGCATGTATGATCGAAAATCTTTAATATATATAAACACATATATTTACAGCCATAGAGCCAACATTAATTATAAAAGAAATTTCGCTGGATTAAACCAGTTGGGGGCTCGAACAAGCCACACCATTGCTTAAAACTTTACAAAAGGTGGCGGATCAGATATAAGTTAATAGTGCTCTGCCCTATGCAGCATTGTTCTTGACTTCTGAATTATCTTGTGAAAACTACCTTGAGATAGAAGCGTCATTATTTTTCTATCTACAACTCTGCCAAGAGTAATCTTGTGCGAAGGTAGACACCTTTGCCGACCCTTTTAGATACTCTTAAGTTTTGGCCACTGGTTGACCACTACTGCAGAGCACAAGGGAGGCAAATCCCGTGACACCCAGCCAGTTTTTAGGGATTACTGGGGCTTTTAAATGAATGCCCATTTTTTCATAGGTGATGTAAGATGGACCTTCTCTAGAGGTTCAGTCGCCCCCCAACCGATAATTTGTTTGGTGCCTTCGGCCCTACATATACATTTTGTGTATGGGCATGAAAAGACATTGTTTTAAAATATTATTATCAGTCTCATTATTTATAAAGAAGGGAAAAGCGGAAGAGCAGAGCAAAAATGACATAGACATAAATTCAGGCACAGAAGAAAAAGACAGTTCTCATTGTTTTTAATTGTTGTTTTCTGTGAGGCAGTTTTGGCGCCCTTGAGCCTTCGCACCCCGAACCAGTGGTCCCATTGGTTACTGCCTGGAGCGCGGTCCTGGATGTAAGACAAGCAGTTAACATTCAGACTTATGAGAATACCACATAATATAAATAGAAATCGTAACATATTGGCCGAAGAATATTTTTAAGAGTTGTAAGTCTTTCATGAGGAAGAAAATTGCCATGTTAAAACGGACAGGCCTTCTTCGTGGAGAAGCAAACAAAAATAAATCGAGAACTAAGTTAAATACTTTTTACAAAATTAAATAAGATGATACGATCCGAGGAAAGACAAATAATCGTTTTAATCATTTTATTTGATGTATTTAACTTGGTTCTCACTTTCTTGCTATCCTATTGTTTAAATTGTTTTTCCCCCGAGGAAAGTCTTGTAGTCGTAATATACACAATTCTCTTTTTCATTGGTCCTAGTAAGATGCATCACCTATGGATGCCTACCAACAATGTTTATCATCGTCTTGCAACAGTTTTCCTCGTTTTCTTAAGTCTTTTAAGTCTGGTAACGAAGAACTGGAAAGTGTTAATGAATTCGAATACTTAGGATCAATCATCAACAGCTCTGGCGACTGTGCAGTAGAAATTAAATGAAGACTTGCAATTGCTTCACATAAACTAATACAGATGAAAAACCTATGGCAAGGCACAAGCAAAGAAACAAAGTTACAACTGATCAGAGCATGTATATTCCCAGTAGCAACATACGGCTGCGAGACTTGGACACTCAATAAAACAGTTGCAAAAAAGATTACATCATTCAAAATGAAATGCTACAGAAGGATGTTGAGAATACCCTGGACAGAAAAAAAGACCAACAGAGAAGTACTGCACTCACTAAACATACAGGAACATTGGCTTTTAAATACCATCGCAATAAGGAAGCTGAAATTTTTCGGTCATATAAAAAGACATAATAGTCTGGAAAAAATAGTGATGGAAGGCATGGTCCCTGGAAAAAGGGGAAGGGGTCGACCTAGACGACGGTGGAACCAGGACATCACAGAGAGTCTGAACTTGTCTTTGGCTGATGCAGGTCGACTTGCCCAGAATTGTGATGTGTTCAGAGCAGCTGTAATGGAGACAACGGTCTGGAAAGAATACGTCACATGATGAACTTTAGGTCCAGGTTTGGTTTGGTTTTAAGGACTATCTTGATTTCTCACGGACTACTCCATCAATGCTACGATCTCCTCCCTTAGATTATACAAGGAGAGATCTCAGCACAGTGCACGAACTCCGTAGCACCGGCGAGAATCCCAATGTGTGTATATAGGAATCACTCATTCTATAAATATGTTTGTGGTAACTTTAATAAATCTTTAACACTTTAAACGACATATGAAAGTAAAATTTTTAGAGAATCATCAAAACCACATTCTTCAGATGAAGTGAAGGTCAAGATCACAAATTCATGTCGCTAAGCAGCAACTTGAGAACGCTATCAATGAGTTCGAAAATCGGATTGAACGATGAGTCACGAAAGATGGCGGTTATGTTGGGAGCTTAAAAATGTGAGCTGCATTGCGTTAAAACTTTATAAATTATGCTTTCATGTTTCGTTTACTTTGTGCTTCTATCAAGTGTACACCCAAAGTTACTAAAATTTAAAATTGCACAAGGACTTCATAATCACCTTGTACGGTAAAGGATCCCGTTACACGCCCATTGAGGCATATTGGGAATATAGTCTTAGGCCCATATTTTCTTGACCATCGGCACACTAGGGGAGATGTGGTCAGCATCACGCCAGCCACCTTAACCTTCCCAGAGTTGCTCTGGTACCCAAATCATGAGGCTGGGTCGACCCCGGAGCCACTTGCGGTCTAAAAAATCCCCTCAACTGGGGATCGAACTAGGAAGCCTGTGCACTAACCACTGAGCTACCGCGACTCTCTCTTGTACTTAGGTCTGCTATCTTTTTTTCTTTAAATATTCTTCTGCCCCAACACCGAAGGGAACCCGAGCGTTCTTCTTTTCATGTTTAGCTTCTTATGGATCATCCTCTTCTACTTGGATACTTAGCTGCTAACTGACAAAGCAATCAGTGGCCATCTCGACAAGTAGCATCTTATAGGACAGCAACAAACTGTCTCCACTTTGCTCGGCAGGTGGCCAAAACTGATCCATACTTTGCATCTCGGCCTCCACGGTTCTCCGCCAAGTTGTTTTTGGTTGGCCTGTCTTTCGCCTTCCTTCTGGAGTTCATAGCCGTTCTTGTGCTAGTGACAGGATCTCTTCCGAAGACATGGTCTACCCAATGCCAGCGTTTGCCCACAATGATGGCGTGCAAATATTTTTAATTGCTTTGTGGTGTCACAGACCATCAGTATTTCATGACGAACGTTCTAATCTTGTCTGCGCCATCTGACCTTGCAAAGGGTGTTCGATTTAACGTTCACTGTGCAATGTGCGCCTCTTCCGTATTTTTCCCGAAAAGCTGGTGGAATTTTTTTTCATTGTTGATTACAGACGTTTCAGTAAAACAATTAGTGTGTAGGTGATATTCGTCTTCTTCTTCACCTTTCAACTTCTTGTGAAGCATTGACCATAATTCAGATTTCTCCAAGTCCTCTATGTCCAAACAGTCTGCTCCACTTATTTCTTGTCCTCTTTTTCCATGTTATTACCATTTATTCCTCTCCGTGTTTTATCCGGTTTGTCGTATATTTTCGATAGGGTAATTAAGATCACTTTTGGTCCTCCTGAATAGGACTGAATAGGACTATAACAGGTGATAGCTCAGTGGGAGATAAGGTAAAGAAATAGAATTTCACAAGTGAAATGGTGAAAGGTAAAATCTGTCCCTGGATTTGATAGATAATCAAACCCGCCTATCGATTACGACTGAGAGTTCAGATCAGACAGTTTCCTATAAATATATATATTTATATTTAACCACTCACATATACACACACACAGATAAGTGACGACGATTAGACGCACATACGTGAAAAAAACTATATCTATGAAATAGGGATCTTTTTCAACAAGCTGACCGCCACACGTAGATAAAATTTATGTAAATTTTTATTTATCATAAAAAGAAACTTTACATCGCCAATATTGAATATCAAATCAAATACAATAAACATAGGTTAAGAGTCAATTAAAGAGACAGACTCCTAGGTGAAATCCTATCCCCCTCTGTTGCCAACATCCCGTTATAAGAGAAGTTATTGCCCAAAGAGTCACAGATTAATACACTAAGGTCTAAGGTTTTCCCTCTCTCAGTAAAGAACAAAGTTTATATATATTAATCTATCCTAAGAGGAAAACAGCATTAGCAAAAAACTTGCATACAAGAGAAAATACAAAGTTATTACATGGGTTAAATCATAAACGAATTATTCATCCCTGTTATTCTCTCGCTCTGACAGCTGTGATCACAGACAACATGCGCACTCTTACCTAATCGTTGCTTTTCATAACATCTGGAACAAATTGTTCAGTCACTCACAGACCATCCAAGTTTGAGTTTACTGGCGAGTCAAACCCCAGTTTCTCCAAAGACTAATTAATCAAAATGTTGGGAAACGTTTGTCTCACTGTTGTAATAGGAGGCTGATGAAGGTCACTTCAATTTTTGTCCAGTTAGGAAAGTACTTATGATATCTAATGTTCACAGGGTACAATAGCTTGGAACTTCACTCGTTAAGTTGAATGTCAGGTACGTAAATCGGTTTAGGATAAATCTCCTTCACAATACAATGGTCGTTATATGGGAAAGGTCTAATGTTATTTCAGTCGCCACCACAGGCGAAGTATATATAAACTTGAGAAAGAAATCTGGATATTCTGTAAGTCCAGTTACCATTTATTCTTAATATTACTTTTGGGCCAATACTCTGTGGTTCTTCTGGGTGTAAAAAAAATACGAGGCCAGACAGGTCACTTGCAAAACCCGGTAATCATATTCAGAATGTTCTTTAAGTAAAGTTCTTCTCAGTTACATAGGTACTGAAAACCGCTGGTAAGGTTTAGGGTTTATGACCCAAAATACTGTATAGGGAAGAAAAGAAACACATAAATACTCAACCCTAATAGTATATCTAATCCTACGCGTAAATAATATTCACTTCGGTTATTCAACTTAAATTAGAAACCACAAGCTTAGAGCTAGTCTCATCGTTAAAACTTCCGTGAAATAAATTCTAGTCATTTAAAAAAAAAAACCCTTCATCATCATGAATTAGAAATACATATATTTCGTCAATACTCATGAGTCATCAGTGCATTTACTTTGTTAGTTAAACTATTCTCTTTCTGGTTACTAGCAGTTTAATCAAATTTATTAATAGCCGAATGAGTTTAGCTAGAAATATAATTTATTTGCTCTCCACTGTAACGCAGTAACTTTAGAGAATATACTTGAATTATCATTTAATCTCTCTACACAGAAATTAACTAGTGAAATAAAATAAGCGATCACCACTTAAATCACTCAATCACTACTATATATATATATATATATATATATATATATATATATATATATATATATATATATATATATATATATATATATATATATATATATATACCACAGCGCAGAAGTAAAAACTATCTCCAATTCGACCAACTAAATGATACTCTATTAACAGAGATCTAGGACTCGAAAGCTAGAAGGTTCTAGTCTTGCTGGCGGTACTTGGATGAATTTGAGTAGAAAATCTAGAGTATATATATATATCTCGGATGAAAGAAATAAGTTACGTCTAAGACCTGAAACAGACTCAATTTGCCAGATTTGCCTTGGGAAAATCTACATATTCCTTAACTCGTTTCTGCAAATGAAACGAATTCATAGCACCAATTTGCCGCTCTGTCTCGCCATCTGGCAGCGTACAGACTGCTTAAGATCGGGCTAGCAAAGTCTTTGATCTGGCTATGCTCACCGTGTTTTAATTACTTACTAGCGAGCTGGTTAACAAGGGAGACAATAAAATTGCTCATCTTGTTTCCCAAATTATCTCTCCTCTGTTGTAACATATTACACGATTTCGATCTCTGGCGTTCAAAATTAAATGAAACCCGCCTCGCGTATGCTAATCAGGTATGCTATAAACCTACATGAAAGAGATTTAGCGCACAGTCCAAAACTGCGCTTGCTAAATTAGAAGAAATGGGAAAAAAGATAGCTAGTGTGTGGGAAAGTAAAAGTTAACAGAAAAATATATGTAGGTAACAAGTCGAGTATAAGAGAAATGAGGAAAATGAAAATAGATATAGACATGTATTTCTATAATTCTACAAAACGGTTCTTCCTCTTTTCCTCTTTCCTTTTTTTAAAAAAAAATCGCTATTGGATTTCATAAACAGTAGGTGCGCTGTGATGCTACCAGAAGACTTCATTATTGTGACCCCCCCCGCCCCCCCCCCAACCTTTCCACAATTCTTATGAAACTGTCAGTTATTTTTCATTTTAGTTCCAAAGTATCCATGCTCTCCTAATAAGTTCCTTTCTCTATGAAACTTTCATACACGGCCACCTGTCTTCTCTGCTATACGGGTCACAAATATTCACTTTGAAAGTGCTTAATGACGTAAAAAAATTATCATCACACTGGAATGTGTGCGTGTACTGTTCTGAGTGAGGAAGCAGCTTGCTTTATTGATTTGGAAATAAAATGTAATGTGAAACATTTAGCTGCATAATACGTGTTACATTTATTGTTAGTGTTGTCTTTATTCGTTACAATTATTAAATTGGTATAAACGTCGATTCCCTTAAGGGCAAATAATCTTATGTATGAAATTTGGATTATAAATGTAATTATTATGACATGTCCTCTTTTTAAAATGCTCCTCACTTCATCATAGTAGTTATAACATTTCCCCTGGCATCACGATGGTTGTTCAGACACTCAGGACAGTTTTGGACCCTCTTGTTTACTAACTTTTCTGCTATAGTCTGCGTGGTGCCACATACAACCAAATTAGAATGAGATGATCAAATCTCTGGACCTGTAGCACCAGCACCATGACATCCTAAAATCTGCTGCAGTCCTGCCCAACATACGGCAGTAAGAGGTGTAGAGTTTGGCAACAGCCTACTTCTCTCCGTGAAAAACTACCTTTATTAGAGTCGTTAATGTAGAAGTCTGATGGCGAACGAGGAAGAAGAAGAAGCAGAAGAAAAGGAAAAAGAAGAAGAAGAAGAAGTAGAAGATATCTATAAAATTAAGTGCTAGTTTTCAGTGTTCTTATTCGCGTAAGCATTTATTTATGAGAGTCCGTAACTTCTAGGTTCTGTGTTTGAAACACGGAGAGCAACACACTCGACAATCAACAAGTTCCTTAACTCAGTGCTTGTTCCATGTAGCCCCCAGGAGTCTCTGAGGAGACAAACAAAGAATATGGTGTCTGCACCCTCATGCATGCATGTCGTACAAGGCCACTAATGTGAGGTTATGCATGGAGCTGGCAAATTCATCCTGCAAAAGAAATTGCCAGAGAAACCAGTGATGCAAGACCTTGTGGCTGCTTGGTGCAGGCTTCCCGCAGAGTATGTTGATGTCAGTACTAAATATGTTTACGTTAATACTAGGGCGTGTTGATGTCAGTACTAGATATGTTTACGTTAATACTAGAGCGTGTTGATGTCAGTACTAAATATGTTTACGTTAATACTAGGCCGTGTTGATGTCAGTACTGGATATGTTTACGTTAATACTAGAGCTTGTTGATGTCAGTACTAGAATATGTTTACGTCAATACTAGGGCGTGTTGATGTCAGTACTAGATATGTTTACGTTAATACTAGAGCGTGTTGATGTCAGTACTAGATATGTTTACGTTAATACTAGAGCGTGTTGATGTCAGTACTAGATATGTTTACGTTAATACTAGGGCATGTTGATGTCAGTAATAGATATGTTTACGTTAATATTAGAGCGTGTTGATGTCAGTACTAGAATATATTTACGTCAATACTAGGGCATGTTGATGTCAGTACTAGATATGTTTACGTCAATACTAGAGCATGTTGATGTCAGTACTAGAGCATGTTGATAAGAGTACTAGATATGTTTACGTCAATACAAAAGTATCATGACGTCAGTACTATAGCACGTTGATGTGAGTACTAAATCATGCTGATGTGATTACTAGATATGTTTACGTCAGTACTAGAGTATATTGACGTCAGTACTAGAGCATATTGATGTCCTGTGGAAATTACTTGTATTCACGAAAGTCGCATAATCCCTTCTGCTGTTCAACAATTGTGAAGTGTCATCACAAAATTCACAGAGTTACTATTTGAAAATTACTCACCTAGTCTCTAGTCCTTAAAGTTTCTTCAGCTTTTATGTCAAAGGGTGTTCAGGTAGAAACAAAGTCGACGATAAGTAACCATCTGTTTTCAATAAACATTATTAATTTTTTTTAAATATAATTTACATTTGTGTCTCCTATTTCAATAGCTGTGCAATTGTTTTCCATACTCGCTTTCCAAGGAAAACAACTCAAACTACAAAAACAGTATTGAATATATGTACCGGTAATTATATATATTTTGCTAAGGCATTTTTTGTACTTTTCATTTGAAAATATAAAATGTATACAAACTCCTGGTAGGGGCACAAGAATCTTTTTTAGGCACACGGATAAAACGAGGGTACAACCTTTTCATAACAGACTACACACAAAGCTTCACAAACACTCATGCAATAGACCTCAAGCCACAAGCCAAACAAGTTACATTTAGGTTACTGTACAGTTTAACACCTATCATGAGCAAGCATTCAGCAATGAAAGCAGGCAAGGCGCCACCAAGGTGTAAACTGTGTAGTAACAACGCAATAGAAACAGAAGACCACTTGTTTTACACATGTAGAACAGTGGTCCCTACAATAAACAAACTAAGAACACTAATAACTTTCAAAACACCGCATTCGCTCAGCATGTACCAAGTGGTCATGTTGAATATTTTACCTACGTTACCGAGACAGACAGAGCTTAAACTCTTAACTTTATTAGTAGAATTTAGATACTTAGTGTGGACATGTAGAAATAGGGCAGTACATGACGGCATACGTTACGACAGTAGAATATTTTCACAGATATACGAACAAATAACACAAAACATAACAGAACAACTTTAAAAATATTTCTTGTTGCGGAGTTTGCTTTTCTTAAATACTTAGTTGTTTGATTATATAATGTAAAGCAAGTAGCTTTGATTGTAAATACTTCTGTAAATAACATGCAATATAAATACCATTTATCATTTAGGTCTTCACCAATCATCTCATGGTAGGGTGTCGATGTACTTAGAACATTGTAGCCTCATTTACATTCTGGTTTATCATCCTAATAACTTTGCTTTTGATTGTTTGGGATATGGTTGGGACTTTTTAGTGTGATATTTTCTGGTCCTTTTGGTTTTGATTTGTTATATAACATGGATTGCTGGTTGTTATTTACTTGGGGAGGAGGGGGGGGGGGGGGGTAACTGACACTGTACATTTTATAATTATTTGCAATTTGTACAAAATTTGACTCTTGTAAATAACATTGATGTTTAAAATCATAGACCAAATAAAGGTTTAAAAAAAAAAATAAAAAATAAATAAACATTATTAATTTTTTTTTAAATATAATTTACATTTTTGTCTCCTATTTCAATAGCTGTGCAATTGTTTTCCATACTCGCTTTCCAAGGAAAACAACTCAAACTACAAAAACAGTATTGAATATATGTACCGGTAATTATATATATTTTGCTAGGGCATTTTTTGTACTTTTCATTTTAAAATATAAAATGTATACAAAGAGCTGTTTCAGACTGATTACATAAATAGAATAGAATTTATTCTTACCTTCTCTCCGTCTTGTATTTACAACGACAATAGTCATGAAATCATCGAAATGGAATGTGTTGAGCCTTGAGAGCGTTTCAAACATACCAAGGAAACTATGTAAGTAGATATCTTTTAATGTAGACCACCAACTGACCATCACCAACGTCATCTTGTTTGCTTCATACAGAGTGTGGACATACCCTTGCAGGAATCCTATACAAAGCATTCGTATGCATCTGCAGCACTGTATGAGTGTGTTTTACATGACGAAGTTGCCAGTCCCATGCACAACCTCATATTAGTCGCCTCCTACGACATGCATGAGAGATCAGTAGGCCTGTTCTTTGTCTCCCACAAAAAACTCCTGAAACTACACGGGGCTATGCTGTTTTTGCCTGGGTTATTCTGTTATTTTTCTGTATACCTCATGTAGTGGTAATACTACTTGTACAGTAAGTGTTTTAGAGTTCGGGTTTTCTGGTTAGAGAACGAACGAACGAACGAACTTTATTTTCAAAGGGTTAAGAATATGGGCACGCAGGCATGTCTAACATTCTGCCCTTCCACTCTCATTTATCTTGCATTCTGTTTCCTTTACGCATTAATTTAAAGGCATGCAACATTGTAAAGGTAATGTAACAGCATAGATTTACAGTATCCAATCGTAATCAAAATTAAGTATTTTTTTAAACAAACAAGAAAGTAATTTAAAAAAATAATAATAACACTAATACAAATAATTTAAAAAAACCAATCCAATACATCCATACAGTAAATCCGACAAAAATTCGAACATAATCGGATTGGGGTGGCATAGACTTAGAAGTCGTGAAATATGTGAACAGTCTGCCTTTCAATGAGTAGTGACTTGGTCAGTTTTTCTTTACCCTCCCTAACTCAAGAGCAGAATCAGATAGAGCGAACGAACTTAATTTCCAAAGCTAAGGCTAGAGTAAGGTCATTCGGTTTTTTTTTTTTTTTTTTTTTTTTCTTAACCAGCGGCACTTAGGCTTTCAGCCCTTCGGCCCAATGACATGTCATTGCGAGGCTGGGGAACCTGAGGACTTTCCTTCCAACCCGGTCAGGAGCTTCGCTCCTTCCCATCCACAGAGGGTTTATCACAGGAGCCGTTCAGGCTATTCAGTCAAATTTCCGGCCGTAAACATTTCTTCAAACGCCGACGCCCGGGTTTGAACCATGAACACCTGGTCGCCAGTACAACGCCGAAGCCATTACACCAGCGCGGCTCCCAGGTCATTCGGTTAAAGTTAGGACTTTAGGGTAAGTGTGCGGGTTCGGTTATCGTTGTGCTATGGTTAGTGTAAGCTTGTGGTTAAGGTAACTTTTAGGTTTCAAGATTGCGGGTGGCTACATGTAGTTCCTGAGTATGGTTAAATAAAGAATATGAATACTGCACCCACATGCATGTCGTAGAAGGCGACTAGTATGTGGTTTGTATGGGGCTGGCAATCTCTTTATGTAAAACAAATTGTCACATAGATCACAGCTGCAAGAGTGTGGGACTTCTTGGTGCTGGCTTCCTGCAAAGGGTCTAGCTGAAGTTGTGGCTCCATGCTGTGTAAGGAAAGTACAGGAATTTAATGATGGTGGGAGAATAAAGATGGGGTTAGGTTTATGCGTATGAGATAATGTTATTTTGGGTTCTACTCTTTTTCTGCTTACCTCATAAACTTTTAATTGGTTATACTCACTTAGTTGTTTCTCTTCTACCGTGAGGTGTAGAGGTTTGGATGAGAGAGCGCAATACAATCCTATCGACTGTCTTCCTCCTGGCCTGGTTCCATTCTAGTCATCTGTCTTTTTTGGTTACACCATGACCAAATATTAGAATTCCATTATGAGTATTTTTCTGTTTTGAGATTTGGATTATTTGCTTTTATGTTGCATTTTGGTAGTGGTGGTTGTTGTTTTCTGTGTGCATGTGTGTATTTTTTATAACTGTTTCGACTGATTTTCTAAGCACTTTACTGTTAAAGTCTTTTACTCGTTGTTTATATAGAAGCAATATTGACAAAAATGAAGCTTGAGTAACACAGAAGCTGGAGTAACAGTTTTAAGTTATATTTTGTTTCTTAAATACGAACAAAAAAAAGCGTTGGAAAAGTAATGGGGCAT
Source organism: Oreohelix idahoensis (assembly GCA_024509875.1). Classification (NCBI taxonomy): domain Eukaryota; kingdom Metazoa; phylum Mollusca; class Gastropoda; order Stylommatophora; family Oreohelicidae; genus Oreohelix; species Oreohelix idahoensis. Next base: position 404,328 of record JAMPIV010002671.1, on the reverse strand, counting down.
GTAATTGTATTCACTTATCATGGACTTTGTTTTTCTACCTGAACACTGTTGCTGTTAAAACGTTTAGGTCTAGTGACTTTGGCTGAGTATTTTCAATTCGTAACTGTGTATTTTGTGATGACACTTCATTAACGTTGACCAGCAGACAAGGGATTATATGACTTTTGTTAAAACCAATATTTGAACTGAGTTGTTAGTTGGTTTTTGGACCATGCACTTGAAAACTGATGTTTGTCGTATGCACGGGATACTCGGTTCAACCTGTGGGTCATAATAGGGTATATAGTGTTCATCATTCTATTTAGCATATTATTTTGTTGTTTTTCTTGTGTATTGGCTCGTCTAGGCTGTAATTTATCTACCGTTTGTTGTGGCATTGTTTAATTTTTATAGTGTTTGTAATGTATCCTCTTCCATGATACTATACTGTTCAAAAAAAGAAACGCATAGCTATCCGATGGCGCGTTTTTATGAGTTTGTAAGTAAAATTTGGTGCTAGGGTATATAAAAACCAGCCTCAAATGTTCTTTACAGTGTCAAATGCACGTGTTGACCTGAATTGCGTTCGTTTTGTAATCGTTACAACGCAGTGGTCAATAGTGTTTATGACGCAATTTTTTACCACAGCTCATGTTGCGCGCACGTGAAAGCAACAAAATTTGGGGTGAACACTATTCACTGACTACGCAACTGAAACCCTATAAAAGGATAACGCTACACACACAAAATTCAGTTCATTTTCAAGCAGACATTTATGGCGTCTCTATCAATAAATTTAAGGACCATTGCTATTGGCCGACTGCATGCAGGCGAAAGTCAAAGTCAGGTTGCCAGGCATCTAAACGTGCATCAGAGTACCATCAGTCGACTTTGGCACCGGTTCCAAGCCACTGGCTCAGTTGGAGACCGGCATCGCAGTGGATGACCCAGAGTGACAACAGCAGCAGAGAATCGCTGTATTCGGCTTCGTCACCTCAGAGATAGGTTTACAACAGCTTCCTCAACTGCCCAGTCATTGCCTGCAGAACGTCATGTGTCTGATCAAACTGTCCGGAATAGACTGCATGACGCTGGACTTTGGGCACAACGACCTCACCGAGGACCTGTCCTTACGCGCCGCCATCGCCAAAATCGACTTCTTTGGGCCAACCAGCATCGTCCCTGGGCAGCTGACAATCAATGGAGACGTGTCTGGTTTAGTGACGAATCTTTCTTTTTGTTGCAGCATCATGATAGACGGCGTAGGGTCTGCCGTAGGCGAAATGAACGTTTTGCCCAAAATTGCGTTGATGAAGCTCCGTCGCACGGTGGTGGAGGTGCAATGGTGTGGGGAATGATCAGTTACAACGGAAGGAGTCAATTGCTGCACATTGAAGGAGGCTTGAATGCGCAACGATACGTCAGTGAAATTCTTCGACCCCATGTCCTTCCACTTTTGGCTGCCCAAAGGTCTGTGTTTCAACAGGACAACGCCAGACCCCATTGTGCACGGTTGACCATGCAGTTCCTGACTGCCAACAACATTCTCACCCTTCTCTGGAGATCCCCTTCTCCAGACAAGAGTCCGATAGAGCACCTGTGGGATGAGCTGCATAGACGTGTTTGTCGCCGAGACGTTGCTCCAGCCAATCGTCGTGATCTGTTCCAGGCACTCCAGGAAAAGTGGGCAGCCATCCCACAGGCCTACATCAGACGTCTGATCGCATCCATGCCAAGGAGATGCCAGTCGCTGATAGATGCAAGAGAGGCCACACACCATACTAACGGGAAAGCCAGTACGCCAAAAAACTCTCGTGACCCAGATGCAAAACAACTGTCAATTGATTGGTTGAACCCTAAGGCATTCTTGTGTGCAATTTGAACGATTAACTCATTAAATTAAAAAAGTTATTGAATGTCAAAATTATGGCTATGTGTGTGCCTTCAGTAGCTATGCGTTTCTTTTTTTGAACAGTATATATAGCTCTCTCTCGCCAGTTGACATTATTTCAAATGTATCTACTGGGCGTTTCTTAGTTTTTCAATTTGGTAGTTTTTTGTTTGTACTTACATTGTATGGACATTTTTTTTCTTGTCATTCTCATTTGTCCAGGTTGTTATATGTTGGTTCTTGTTTCGGTAATGTAAAATTATATTATGTTGTGTAGCTCCCTGGGTTGGTCAATTTTAGTACAGTTTCTAGGGATGTGATGGAGAGTTTTGTGTTCTCAAGTATTCCGTGAGATGTTTTTCTATGCTGTTCATATTGCTTGCACGCTAGCACATCATGAGCTTTGGTGTTCTTCTCCAGACATGTTACACAGTAGGATTTCTCCACCATTAAATAGCCTGTTCCTAGTTGAAGCCCAATAATTTTTCTGTTGCATGGTATTTTTGGTTTTCTAGATATCTGAAATGTCCGTGTTGGATCTTTTAGCAGTTTATAGGTATGTCTGCCTTTCTGACTTTTTTTCAAGTTTTCCATCCATTCCTTTGTTATAATATTTTAAATTATACTTTTCATCTCTATTGTGCCTAACTCTGAGTTTATGTGGTTTGGACTGCTTCTTCCTGTTTTTGCTTTTTTGTCGGCCACTTCGTTTTCTTCTATTCCCAAGTGCAAGTGTAGTCATTATTAAACTTCCAATGCGGGGATCTTTTAGATTTTGTAATGGGCGGCCCTATACCTATTACTGTATAAACAGCTTTATGGTCTGTGAAGTTAAGAGTGCTGTTAATGTATTGTACTTCATATATCCTGTAAATATATGATGTATATATCCTATCTATTCTAGATGCTCGTCGTAAATACTGGTGTATTATCTATGTAAGTGTACGATCTATTTCGTAGTTGTGGCGAGAGGTTAAGATGTTAAGAATTAAAAGTATCCTGGACAAATAGGTGTATCAGATGATACCAGGATAGTGCCAGATAAGAGACTGATCTTATAAGCAATACCCCCTTCTCTGAAAAGAGCAAGGGTGTATTGACATCAAAGTGGGGTCAAGCTATGCACGTTCCCAGAGAAGATGATGATGATGATGTAGTACTCTGAGTCCCTAACTGCTACCTCTCCTGATCCCACAAAGATTAATGATTAAATGTTTTGTTTTATTTGGCTAATTATCTAGGGGTATATTAAAGTACTTACTGGAATAAATTTCAAATACAGAACTATAAACTTAATAAAATTATCAAGCAAGTCTGAATGAAATTATTTACAATTTATTTGTCCTGACCTGTAATATCTTTTCCGGTCAGGAATACTCAAAAGAACTGTAATGGTATTTACAAATCAAAATAAATAACCTGGAAAGAATCTTCCATTATGAATAAAATTGATTAAAGTTCACTCTCTGTCTATTTTAATATTCTAGTCACTGCTCCTGACTTGTAGAAGTTGCACTAGTTATTAGCGTCCTTGTATTCATCATAAAGGGTATAGCAGTTTATAAGTGTGAAAAATTTGTGAGTATCTGGATGTTGCTGTGCAGTGGCCCCTATGGGTCACTTATCTTTAGATGCTGCTGATCTTCACTCAACAAGTCAGGACCACCCGACTTGCAGCTCCTAGATGAGAAATGCTGGGTCTAGCTCTAAATTTATGAAGAGCTCTCGTCACCAACAGACTTCCTCAAGAGTGAATGCAGCTAAGTGGTAATGTCGAGACAGAACCTGAAATAAAGGATAACCACATTCCATGTAGGTATCTGCTTCATCACACACACACACATACAACACCACATCTTACCCTTTTCAGATATTGTGCTAACAAGTTGCACTGGACATATAATTTCTTTTCCTGCAGTTCCATGTGATTATTCTTCTTCTGTACTTAGTCTATGATAGAGTCCTTAGCCCATGATTGGCTTCCATACAATGATTTGGTTAAATACACAATAATAAATGACAACTTGATTACTTCATACAAACAATTCCTGTACTCCTATCCTATGTTCATGAACAATGTGTAACCCCTGAAGAAAATACTCATTCAAATACCCGAACAGACTTATAGTCTCACTTGCGCCATATTTGCAAATAACTTATACTGTTTCCAAATCTGACCTGTCGTCTTTAAAACTACACATGTTTACAATTAATCAGGTCATGGCAGCAATACATTTAGTCATGTAGTTTCACTTTCTACACAGCACTGAACATATAGGCGAGTCTACACGCAGGCAAATAATCAACAAAATATACAAATATATATATCTTTCTTACTATCAGGCAATAATACACACGCTGAGACAGGTCTCAATGGGCATCTAAGTATGCTAACAGGTCAGAACGGCAAAAGACTTTGCAATTCCAGTGTGCTAGATTCATTCAACGGAGTGTATTTTTTAAAAATAATAGTGGCGGATTTTCTTAGTCCCCGTTCTATTTATAGAGCTGCATCCGACCAATCGGAGCAGGGTCAAAAAAGATATTTAAGAATGAAAACTTAGGCGTATTTCAGCCTGCTTGTATAAAGTGATCAAGTTTAAATATTTTATATTACAGTTATTATTGGACCGATTTTAATTATTAAAAATGATAATTAAACGGCCAATTTATCTCGATCGTTCTATATGTATATTCGTTAGCCATTTCCTTGCATTTTAATCTAGGTAATTTTTAAGTGATTAAATCGGGTACTACCCTGATATAAAAATATCACTAAAACCAATTTTTCTCTTTGATTAACTTACTTTTATGAGACCGGCTTGGTACCTATTTATTAAGTGGTATATCAGGTGTATTAATAGCTATGTATTTATTTATATTTCTCGCTATTCTTTAAGAAATAAAATAACTCCTTCCCACTAAAAACACAGAATAGGCTCTTTGTGCTTAATATAAAAAAAAAACTTTATAGACACTAGAAAAGGAGCGTTCTGATTGGCCATTATACAGTATTTGGACCTTTTATCCTAGATTTGAGCGCGGAAAATATGACCGTGGTGTTTATACAGATTCAAATTACGACAGTGGTTCAAAACTTCTGTATGCATCAGTCATACCATGTTCTTCTAGAATAGTCTGTAATATCTACAACTGAGATGCCTGGTCCTTAGTAACAAACTTGTTCTGTGTTTGTAACATTCGACCTGCAAGACCTAAGTCAGACAAAACACACTCTACTACTGTGCACCCTCTATTATTTAAGTGTATACTAAGTTGCAATATTTCTTCATCTATGTCTGGTCGACTACATTCATCTGTATTTCTTAGTGCTTGCAGAGCTGAAAGTGAGTCGGTTATAGCTAATAGTTTTTTGGAGGCCTTGTCAGTAATTATTTCTAGTACTTTTGCTATTGCCACCATTCTTGCTGTGAATATAGGTGCGTTTTCAGTTACACTAAAATGTTTTCTTCAGCTTCTAGGCTGGAATGTGTTTTCTTTTTCAGAGTTTTTAATTTTCTATTTTTGATCCATCTATCTGTCAAAAAATACAATGGAATTTAATTGACAAAATCTGAAATGCGACAGATTAAAGTTGAAACACCTTTCTTTAAAGCAAGGAAAACAACCAACCGATAAATGATGCAGGTTTAAATTGTGTGCACCAGGCGTAGAACTGTCAAAAGACCTATTTTTTAATATGCGGAATAGCTTTTCATTGCTACAACGACTAGTTCCAGCTGGGTAAATAAAAGTCCCGTTTCAAATTACTGTTTGAGATTTTACAAAATTAAAACACGTCATGACTGCAGCAATGACTGTCGTTCGGCATCAAATGCGTGAACGTTGTAACAGATTTGTTAATTGATACCACAAAATGACATCAGTGCACCTCGCTAGGGTTTGTGCACTCTTTCTTTTTGTCACGCTTTAACGTTTTAGATTCAAAACCAACAACTCTGTTATGTTACCAACAAACAAGTACAAATACACACCGATGACATTAACGGATTCTTTTAATCATTTGTTTAATCATTCATTCCTTCACTTAATCGCTCATTCATTCACTTACTCACTGAGCCACTTTCATTTATATATTAACTCACGCTTTCTTTTGCTCACACATTCATTCACCCGTTCTTCAGTCTATCCACCTATGGATACCCACCGAATCATACAATCATTTAACCTTAAAAACCGATTTTTGCATGCATTCGTGCATGCATTCGTCCACCCATTCGTTTGCTCATCCATAAAAAAAATACAATGAAATTTAATTGAATTAAACTACTCACACATACAAATATTTAATTTGAAAAACTGATTTCTGTCTGCATTCATGCATGCCATCATCTATGTATTAATTTGTCGATACATCTGTCAAAAAATACAGTGCAATTTAAATAATAAATACTGAAATGCGACAGATAAAATCAAGTTGAAACTTACTTACTTACTTACTTACTTAGTCGTTCCCCTTCTACCGTGAGGTGTAGAGGTTTGGAAGAGAGAGCGCCAGACTATTCTATCGGCCGTCTTCCTCCTGGCCTGGTTCCACTCTAGTCCTCGGTCCTTCAAAGATTGTCTAATGTTGTCCTCCCAGCGGACTCTGGGTCGTCCTCGGGGTCTGGATCCTTGGCTCTGTTTCCCATGCTTGTCGTGGTAGCCGATCTTCTCCCATTCTGCAGACATGGCCAAACCATCTTAGTTGGGACTGTTCTACTTGGGTCTGTAGGGGGTGGCATTTTAGGCCTTGACGTAATGTCTGGTTGCGTACCATGTCTCCTCTTGTTACTTCAACCACCTTCCTCAGATACCTCATTTCTGAGGTTTGGATCTGGCTTTTATGGGTTGTAGTCATTGCCCATGACTCGCATCCATATGTCAAGACTGGGACATAGGTGGAGCGGTATACAGCCATCTTCGTTTTCTTACCAACCTCTCTCTTGCTGAGGAATCCTCGATTTATGGCCTGAAAATGTCTCCCAGCTGCTGCTTTTCGAGTGGCCAACTCTTCTTTGATGCCTCCCCTTCGGTCTATAATAGCTCCGAGGTATTTAAAGTGGTCAATCTGCTCCAGGACCTGTTCTCCCAGCTTAATCTGATGCCTTCTTTCTTCTCGTGATATCACCATGGATTTTGTTTTAGAGCTGCTTATGACCATCCCTCTCTTCTCCAGCTCTTCCTTCCAGACTTGCAGGTTGGATTGGAGATGTGCCTCTGATTTAGCAATCAGGGCAACATCATCAGCAAATGCCAGCTCTGAAATACAGACCTGTCTCATCTTCCAGTACCCCACTGAATACTTTCTTGTTCTCTCCTTACATGCCTTGATGACATCGTCCATAAGGAGTATGAAGAGGTAAGGTGATAGGATATCACCTTGTCTTACACCAGTGGTGGTCCTGAACTCTTCTGACTTATGGTTTGCTGTCCTCACATAATTTCTGCAAGACTTGTAGAAGCTCTGTATAGCATGAATCAGAGGTGCTGGAATATTCTTCCTTGCCAAACAGTCCCAAAGTTTGCTCCAAGGGACCCTGTCAAACGCCTTTTCCAGATCTATGAAACAAAGATGGATCTCACTCTTATACTCAAGGGCCTTTTCACTCAGCTGTCTGAGTGTGAAGATTAGGTCTTGAGTACTTCGGTTTGCTCGGAATCCGCACTGGACCTCATCCAATTGTGGCTCAGCTAGGCGTCAGAGTCTCTGCTCTAGGATTCTAGAGTAGATTTTTCCAGGGACACTGAGAAGGGATATGCCTCTATGGTTTCCACACTGTCGGTTGTCACCCTTTTTGAAAATTGGTGTTATGATGGCGATCTCCCAATCCTTTGGTATGGTCTTGTTGCACCATGCTGCCTGTAGGACCCTTAAGAGTAACAGGTCGCCTGATGCTCCCATGTACTTAACCATTTCTGGTGTTATACCATCATGCCCTGCTGCTTTGCCCATCTTGATTTTCTCCAGTGCTGCCTTCAGTTCTTCCATCTTAAGTCATCTTCATCATCATTGGTTTCCTCTTCTGTGCTAGTGGTTATCATTTCTGATGTTTGACCTTGCTCACCATCAAGGAGTTCTGAGAAATATTCTTTCCATCTTTCCATTACTTCCTTCGGGGCAGTAAGCAATTTGCCTTGCTTGTCCTTTATAAATTTGAGAGGGCATTGTTTTTCCTTCCTCATGTTCTTTAGGGTCTTATAGAACAATTTCTGGTTTTCTTGTGCATCTTTTTCTAGCTTTTCTCCAAATTCTTCCCAGGACTTCTGTTTTGCTGCTAGCACTTTGTTCTTTACTTCTGTTCTGAGTGTCACATATTCTCTATATTTTTCCATTTGTCCTGTTGTGTTTTTAGCTCCTAAGTATTGTTTCCATGCCATTTTCTTCTCTCTTATTTTCTCTTTGACTTCCTCTGTCCACCAAGGTGTCCTCTTTCTCTGGTTCCCAAGTCGGACTTCACCACATGCTTCTGCAGCAGCTGTCTTTATGATATCCTTGAATTTAATCCAGAGGGTTTCCAAGTCATCAGGTTGTTCTTCTGTGTTGCTCACCGCTGCAGCAATAAGCCCCTGATATCTGGTCTTAATTTCTGGCTCTCTCAGCTTGTAGGTCCTAATGCTCATTTCTCCTGCTCGTTTACTTGGTTTCTTGCGTGATGTTGAGCAGTTCCTAGGCTGAGCAACTCTTTCAGTTGTTCGTTTGATTGTTAGCAGGTAGTGATCACTTCCAATCTCTGGCCCCCTCCAGACTCTTGCATCTCGGACATATTTGAATGAGCTTCTCCGAACAATGGCATAGTCGATCACTGACTTCTCATTCTTTGTTGGTTCACATCTAGTGTATGCATGTATGCGCTTATGGGGGAACTTTGTGTTTGTAATGATCAGATTCTGCTCACTGCAGAATCTAAGGAGTCGCTTTCCATTGTCATTGAGAGTATCTTCTCCATATCTTCCGATAACTCCACCCCATCTAGCATGGTCATTTCCAACTCTGGCATTAAAATCTCCGAGCGTGATAACTTCATCTAGGCAGTCATCCACTGTCCTTTGAAGCAGCTCGAAGAATTCCTCCTTGACCTCTGCTCTCTCATCCTCATTTGGCCCATACACTATGACCAGGTTGACTATGGTTTCTCCTTCTTTTAGTTTCACAACCATAATGCGCTCTGAGACAAAGTTCCACCCCTTGATACTATCTTTTTGATTTTGGGCCACAATGCAACCCACACCCCCTTTAGCTCTTTCGGATATGGGTACACCACTGTAGAGCAGCGTGTTGCCATTGAGATCCATGACTCCTTGTCCTTTTTTCTTTGTTTCCGTTATAGCCAGGATTTCTAGTTTTGCTTTCCTCATCTCTTCCACCAGCTCCTCTTCCTTCCCATTTATACTTCTTGTGTTCCATGTTCCATAAGTCGTAGTCCGTAGTCCGTTCCAGTTCGTCGCCTTTAGAATCAGTCCGGTTTTCTCTCTTGTGTTACTCGTAATCGTGGTTTAAAGCAAACAGGTGATTGGCCTGTTGTGCCTTTGCATGGTGGAGGGGCTGCCTCCTTACGGCCTCCATGCAGGCCGCCCTCCTCCTTTTTCATCCGGGCTTGGGACCGGCATGGGGGGAGTTTCAAGTTGAAACACCTTTCTTTATAGTAAGAGAAACAACCAACCGATAAATGATGCACGTTTACAACGCACCAGGCGTAAAACTGTAAAAATATCTAGTTTTTATGTGGAAATGCTTTTCATTGCTACAAAGACTTGTTTCAGCTGGGTAAATAAAAGTTCCGTTTCAAATTACTGTTTATGCAAAATTAAACCACGCCATGACAGCAGCAATGGCTGTCGGTCGGCATCAAATGTGTGGACGTTGTAACAGATTTATTAATTAATAACACACAATGACATCAGTGCTTGCAAGGATTTGTGCGAGTACGAGCGGCTAGGATTTTGCCTTCTACTCTGAATTTTTGTGTGGATTATTTATCACTCGTTCTATGTGTGTGTGTGCGCGCGCGTGCGCGCGTGCGTGCGTGCGTGAGTGCGTGTGTGCGTGCGTGAGTGCGTGTGTGTGTGTGTGTGTGTGTGTGTGTGTGTGTGTGTGTGTGTGTGTGTGTGTGTGTGTGTGTGTGTGTGTGTGTGTGTGTGTGTGTGTGTGTGTGTGTGTGTGTGTGTGTGTGTGTGTGTGTGTGTGTGTGTGTGTGTGTGTGTGTGTGTGTGTGTGTGTGTGTGTGTGTGTGTGTGTGTGTGTGTGTGTGTGTGTGTGTGTGTGTGTGTGTGTGTGTGTGTGTGTGTGTGTGTGTGTGTGTGTGTGTGTGTGTGTGTGTGTGTGTGTGTGTGTGTGTGTGTGTGTGTGTGTGTGTGTGTGTGTGTGTGTGTGTGTGTGTGTGTGTGTGTGTGTGTGTGTGTGTGTGTGTGTGTGTGTGTGTGTGTGTGTGTGTGTGTGTGTGTGTGTGTGTGTGTGTGTGTGTGTGTGTGTGTGTGTGTGTGTGTGTGTGTGTGTGTGTGTGTGTGTGTGTGTGTGTGTGTGTGTGTGTGTGTGTGTGTGTGTGTGTGTGTGTGTGTGTGTGTGTGTGTGTGTGTGTGTGTGTGTGTGTGTGTGTGTGTGTGTGTGTGTGTGTGTGTGTGTGTGTGTGTGTGTGTGTGTGTGTGTGTGTGTGTGTGTGTGTGTGTGTGTGTGTGTGTGTGTGTGTGTGTGTGTGTGTGTGTGTGTGTGTGTGTGTGTGTGTGTGTGTGTGTGTGTGTGTGTGTGTGAGTTATTTCTGAAATAGATATACCCGAAATCTACCTCAAGAACGAGTAGGTGCTAGAAGGTAGTGCCTTGCACAGGCAAGGAATTTTAGTCCTTATATCTTCAGGACCGCAGCCCGCACATGCGTCATATTCCCTGATTGCAGCCATTTTGGCAGGACTCGCTGGTGTCGGCCCAACTGGAATAGCCACCGTCTATAGATTCGCAGACCCTATGACATAGTACTCAACCCTGACTACATCATCGCACACAACACACTGTCAGGGTCTTCGCGGCAAAAAAAAAATTCAAATGGGCGAACCCCAAGCTAACCGTGATCATTGAGCATCAAGATAAAGAACGATCAAAAAGTGTCCTGCATTGGCTACCCCCACCCCCCGCACCCCTCCACTATAAAAAAGGAGGCAGTCAAGCAGAGTGCCTCTAATATTACCGGTAATAAAGACGCAGAGGTCTGTCACAAACAAAGCGCCTTTGACAAAGGGACTTTTCTGTATAGGGCGACCAAAACTGTCCCCCATTACGTTATTATAAAACTGACGGGAACAGAGGAGAAGGTGATGAGAGTTTTCATCACTCTACCAGGGAGGCGCACTCTATGTCTACTATGTGGGTAAGATGATCACTAGGTCAACCAATGCCCAACAACAACAAAAACCTCAAACGACAGGCCCAAAAGAAACACCAGTATCGGAAGAGATGCCAAATGTAACCCAAACACGGCAGATCTCCTATCCCCAAACTTCTACGGGGGCTGGTCCCAGCTGTAAGGTACAAATGTCTAAATCACCAGAAACCGACAGCAGCGACAAAGACTTCAAGACGGTTTTTGACAGAAAACGGAAAAGGAAGCTGGTCCGCAGTAAAGCACAACAAGAGAAAGTAAGAGAACTGAAGGAGATAACCGCGGAACCCTCATTTCTAACAAAACAACTGATCATCGAGAAAGCAACACATCAAATGACATAGGCTTAGACACACAAGACGAAAACTGCCTACCCCTTTGTGGGAAAGCACAATGAGCGGGGACGAAGAGTTTGCCCCCTTCATTGTAGACCGAACTCACAAACAGACGAGACAAAAGAACAAAAGAAAACTGGCTGCACATTATAAACATAGACATATTTGAACCTATCTCTTGAAGGACGCGTTTTATGATAGGAAGAACAAAAATTTTGACTTTTCATTTCCCGTTTCGGTTAAAGAAGTATGTATTGTGTTTCTAAAATATTATGCCATCTTTCTAAAGCAATAGTGATATGTAGTAGAGTTCAGGACATGATTAGCAAGTGGGACCTTTTCTATAGTTTTAAATCTGTGTACTATAGCAATATCACGCCTCAGTGAACTCACGTGATACCTGAGCTGTTTCGTTTAAATGGCGCACACTTTTTTTGCCCCTCACTCTACAACCTTAAATCTAACTTTAGTGGCACTAAATATACACGGATTAACAAAGAAACTAAACCCATTGTAACGCTAATTAAAAGATACAAACTTGATTTTGTTAATCTACAAGAAACTAGAGTTGTTTCAGACTTCCAGGCCAAACAATCATCCAACTCCATAATTCTCGCCGTTTGTACGTCGGTCACATCTTAGGGATGCAACTGTAGTTGAAAGTTAGACATTAATTGTATTGTTTCCCTTATATGTACTCTCCCGAAAATAGTAACACTCAACGAAGAAAAGTCGGTGAATTGTGCAACACAAAGCGAGTGACAGTGATATATGAATAAAATGTAAGTTTTTGATTGTAGAACCCAGTTTCATTCCGGAAACGGATTTAACTCATCGTTTTGTTAAAAATAACCTTCAAATGTAAGTTTTTGATTGTTTCTTCAAGACAAAATTTTAATTTAAAGTATTGCAGACTTATTGTCGGAGCTACTCAGTGGAAATGAAACAGTTTATTGTAGCATAGATACCATGATTTCCGATTATCCCAACGACGCAGTTGATTTCCCAACCGAGTTCTTTAACGAGCAGTGCTCATCAGGAATGCCACCGCATTTGCTGAAATTAAAGGTTGCTGCATGTATCATACTACTGCGAAATCTGAACACACAAAAAACACGGACTATTGAATGGCACGCGTTTGGTCATTAAAGTCTTGCATCGGAATTCTATTGATGCAGAAATTATCACTGGCAGTTATAAGAAAGAACGAGTCTTAATTCCTCGCATTGGCTTAGAACCGAGCGAGCACAGTTTGCCGTTTAGTATGCGACGTCATCAATTCCCAGTGATTTTGGCATTTTCAATGACGATCAATAAGGCGCAAGGACAATCTTTTGATCACGTAGGAGTTTTCCTTCCTGAACGTGTATTCGGACACGGCCAGCTCTATGTCGCCCTCACCCGAGGAACAAATCATGAAAACTTGAAAGTTTTTGTTAAAAACACTTTTTTATCAGAGAACATTCTTTAAAAAAAACCCACGCACTTCCAAAAAAAAGATGTTGTCATCAAATAACTTTTATATTGAATAAAAAAAAATTTTAAAAATATATTACTGTTTTTGATTTACTTCCATCATTATTGACGGGTTATTGCTAGTTATAACATATTAAGGATTAAGACACGGGTGATTGATTATAGGAACAACATATACAGGAGTTGCGATTTTACAAATATCAAAAGATTGGGAAATAACACACCATAACAGGAACACCAATGGCAGATTAGTTGCAGTTCAAAACAAAATAAAACATAGTGAACAAGAAACATACACATTAGTCAATACATATGCTCCAAGTAAAAAAACAAGCCAACCAGCCTTTTTTTTCGAGAACTCTCTGACGTTTAATTACTGCATTATAAAGGAGAGAACATAATTTTAGGAGGGGATTTTAACTGTTTTGTCTGACTTAGGTCTTGCAGGTCGAATGTTACAAACACAGAACAAGTTTGTTACTAAGGACCAGGTATCTCAGTTGTAGATATTACAGACTATTCTAGAAGAACATGGTCTGACTGATGCATACAGAAGTTTTGAACCTCGTAATAGATCGTACACTTACATAGATAAGATACCAGTATTTACGACGAGCATCTAGAATAGATAGGATATATACATCAGGTATTTACAGGATACATGAAGTACAACACATTAACAGCACTCTTGACTTCACAGACCATAAAGCTGTTTATACAGTAATAGGTATAGGGCCGCCCATTACAAAATCTAAAAGATCCCCGCATTGGAAGTTTAATAACAGTTTACTCAAACATTATTTTTTTTTTACAAAACACATAACACAGCTCATATTAGGATTCACAGAATAGACCCCTAAATAAAATATTGCAGGATATTGGGGCTTACTAAAAAGACCACAAAAGATAGGACACAGGCGCTGGCCACGTACATACACGGGTATCAAAAGCACAAGAAAAGATATTAGAACAGGCAATCCAACTGACAAATAATATAATAATAATAGCCCCTTCAGTCATAACTGACTATGGGAATGCGCCCCTGAGGTGACAGCCCTCAGCTGCTTATTTTCCTGGTGCTCCTTTCGATGTTTTCTCCTCACCTCTGCTTCTTGTGTGAGCCTCTCTTCGCCCAATCTGAGGTGGCGCCGTAAATAGCATCGCCACTTAGTGCGATCGGCAGCTTCATCCTCCCATGTTGCTGGATCCATGTCCAGTGCCCTCATATCTCTCTTGCACACATCTTTGAACCTCAGCTGTGGTCGCCCAACTGTTCTCTTGCCATCTGCTAATTGTCCGTAGAAGATATCTTTTGGGATGCGACCATCATCCATGCGGCGAACATGGCCAAGCCAGCGAAGTCTGCGCTGTCTAAGAAGCGTATACATACTGACAAAACAAAAAGACTAAACAAGCCCGATTATTTAGGCGTTGCACAACCAGCCATAACAACGTAAACATCACACTTGTAAAGGTGCAATGTTGGAGAACAAAGTTATATACAACACAAGAGACTCCAAACAAACAGTACCTGGCAATGGAACCGAACATTCAACAAAATAAACAGATTCACAAAATACTAGATATAAATGGACAATTGCAAACGAATAACACAAACATATGTCAGACCATCTTGGATATATTAAACAGTTATATACAAAAAAAAAAAAAAAAAAAAACAAGAAACAAGAAAAGACGCACAACATCTCTCACAGTACAAGACATTAAAAATTTAGATCAAGCTCTAACGCTCGAAAATTTGCGAGAGGCAGTGAACACACTACACCGAGACAAAACACCCGGGTCCGGATGGACTTACGGCAGAATTGTATACATTCTTATTTCCCGTTCTCGGACCACTATTATTTACTACCAGTTGAACTACCACGAGATACTAAATATGTCTCATTTATGTAACATGTGTAAACATGAGATTCTACATTGCATCTATATGAAGTTACAGACTCTGACATAAGATAGTGCAATATATCCCAAACATGTCACAGCAGAGACATAGGCTCACACTATTTTTGCCATTACAATGAAGAAGACAGAGCAGTTGGACACATTACGAATGAGGTTCAGTACCCCCGGGCGCCAATATCGTAAGAGTGCTAGTACCCACTAGTTCATTATATTTTAATTTATTGCACTGGGGACCATCCATGTGCATTACGTGGATTTAGCGGTTAGTCTCATCATATCAATATCTTGACTGTAATAAAGAGTTCTCCGGTCAAAAATTAAATCGAATGCAGTGGCCTGTTTCCTGACGTTTTGTCAATTTACAAAGAATGACAAGTGCATGTGCGTAGAATATCGTCAACCTCAGAAATATACTGCTCGTTAAACATGCATGAAGCATGAAAATATATGCTGCTGCAAATTCAAATAGCCTTTTATCTGAAACATAACTCTGCTTCTCGTTATTACTTCCACAGTGGATACTGTCGTATATTTTATCAGATAGGTAATAGATGTTTATAGCCCTGTCTGAGCAGAGGTGATAGTGATGACAATGGGAAAGTAAGTGGTAAGACATAGTTTTATCACGAGGTGATATTGTAAGAGAAAGGACAGTCTCTGGATAGAATAATTTATCTAATCCAGTCTATCTGGGCGACGATATTTAAATCAGACACACTTTCTCTCCTTGTACGAAATACAAGTTATACTACACTCAAATACATACAATTCTGTGTCAAATACGCACGAACGTGAAAACAAACTATGAATAACATATAATGGATAGGGGTTGACCGACACGATAACTAAAGGTTTAATAAAGTTTATTATCAATAGAATATCACAACAATAAGCATATACATCACTAGATCATGGTTTACATACAAAATTGCAAAAGAAGAAATTAATCAAATAGGTTCTCCCCCTCTGGTAAAGGAAAAGAAAAGACGACCCAAACAGATCAAAAGTTAACAATAAGTTATGAAATAGTCAGTATGGGAAAAGAATAGGTTCCTAATGTAATCTATCCCGTGACTAATCAGATTAGTGAGATAATAAAAAAAAAGAAGAAACCACAAAAGTAAATGATGTTAACAAAAGACACAAGTTTCTTTCTCCGTTCATTCATTTCACACCCTTTCAGTGGCCACTTTCAGATTTGCTTACCCCAGTAGTTGTCGCAGGCATTCCAAGGAAATACATTAATAAGTAATAATACTATTTAGTGTCAAATTTAAGTTTTGCCAAATCCAGCCCCAGACTCGCCGTAGTTGCTGACTGCAAATTTCACGGGAGTCGCTAGAGTCGGTGGTTTAATTTGTCCTGGATACAATAAGTTATCTATGCCTTCAGTTGGTTGGAGTAAGGTTCATGCGTGGTGATCGCCGACGTAGGATGAATAGAACATATATATTCCCTAGGTTGTTTAGCCTCAGGTGGCTGAGACGCTAGGTTAAGTTACACAAATGTTGCTAACAATATATTTTGCCACAGCTGGCTGATGAGATTGATATAAGTAAATCTGGTAATAGTTCTTGTTCAGTTAATATTATAATTTAATGGTTCTATTCTGGTTTCTCTCATGGAAAATGAGCAAAATTTGAGGATTCAAGTCACAGCAAGAAGCTCATCAATATTAAATATCCCTGGATGCTTATAATCTTATAAGTTCGTATGATCATAAGTTCATATGGCCATAAAAAAGCCGCTAGTACTCAGGTTTTGATCAGCCTAGATTTTAGGAGAGAAAATATAAACGTTTAACCAAATTATCAATATCATATCTAACACGTGTTAAAATAGGACCTCTTCACCACTCCGTTATAAATTAGATTTACAACACACATGTCTAGCTTATCCTATCGTTTTTAACGCGTGATATGAACACTAGTCATTTATAAAATTACATAAAGTGGATAGAAGTAAATAATATATACCGTCAGTAGACAGTTATTTAATGTATGTAATAGTCAATTTAAAACATCTCTTACTGGGAAATAGTGAGTAATTAAATTAACTTTACGGCTGAAAAAGATTAGCTATAAGTTATTTAATTAGCACAGAAAATCTCAGTGAAATATAATTAAAACTTTAAACACACCAAATCACTTAAAGGCTAGTATATAAATTACCGCAATCAGAGAAATGAAACACTCCACGAAAATCTAATAATTTTCACTCTGAACGAGAAATCTAAGATATCGAGCTAGTGAATTTCAGATAGATTTCTGAGCTATCGGAGAGACATGGTATATATCCGTAAATTCCGTTCTATCGCTCTTTAATGAGAAAGTCACACCCACTGCCAGACCCGAGCCCATTTGCCGTTCGATTCTTGAATCAAAGGTAATTTTACCACCTCTGCCGCCGACAACCTCTCTGGCTTGACTTTCATCATCTCCGCCTTGCCGAATATCAGGTACGCAATTAATTCCCCTGAAAGTTTTACAATCCAAGGTCCGTCTCAGACTTAACATCCCCCCTGATCAAAGAATCTATTACACCATGTTCCGCTCTCTCTCTCTCTCTCTCTCTCTCTGTTCCACCGTGCGTAATTGCCAAACGGCTCAGGTGTTAATTGCACTAGTGAATCCTTCGTTCCTGTAGCAAAAAATAAACTAGATGGGAAGGGGCAATAGTGGATGATCACTGCTGCACTATTTCCATCTGTGACATTTCGTCCGGGCTTGGAGACATGAAACCCTTTATGTCTCCTCTATGAGAATAGCGCTGCTGTTATCCGTATCTTACGAGTGATTGCTATCTTCACTTTCCCTTTCTTCCTCACTGCTCCAGTTTCTACTCATAATGTCTGCTCCCACGTTTTGTTTTCCTTGTATGTATTCTACTTTGAAAACATATACACTTAGGAGCAACGCCTACCGCATAATCCTTGCGTTGAATTCCTTATTCGCTCCCAGAAAAGCCAGTGGGGATGGCCCGTCTGCACTGTAAATGAAACGCCGTAAAGGTATTCGTAATGTTTCCTGATACCACTCACGAGTGCCAGACACTCTCTCTCCACTGTGGAATAGTTCCGTTCTGCTGTATTCAATTTTCGGCTGCCATAAGCGACTGGAAATAACAGGTTCGGATCATTGTCATCTGCTTGTAGCAGAGTTGATCCGATGCCTTGACCCGATGCGTCGACCCGCAATATAAAAGGTTTCTTAAGGTCGGGTAGCCGTAAAATTGGGTATTCGGACAGCTGTCGTTTGAGAGTGCTGTAAACGTGTTCGCACTTAGCATCCCAAATAACTGTTTCCGGTCGCCCCTTTTTGGTAAGGTCAGTAAGGGGTGCCGTTAGCCCGTTGAAATTGTTAATAAATTTCTGCTAGTATGCACACAGTGATAGAAATGAACGTGTGTCTTTCTTCGTTCGGGGCCTCTTTGCTGCAACTATTTTCTCAATGTTCTTTGCAACTGGCCACATGCAGCCTTGAGAAATGGTATGCCCCAGGAAATCAAGCTTTTCAAATCCAATAAGACATTTGCTAAGTCTGGCTGTGAGACTAGTTTCCTGTAGTCTCCTGAGGAGCATAGCAACCGTAGCAATATGTTCGTCGTAGGTTTCCGATGCAATTAATATGTCATCCATGAAATTATGGATATGCGAACTTTGCAAGGGCTCTAAAAGCTTTCTCATCATTCTGGTAAAGACTCCCGGTGCGTTATGCAATCAGAACGGCATCACGTTGAAGGTATAGTGTCCTTCACTGGTGCTGAAAGCTAACAGGGGCTTCATTTCCTCCTTGACTGGTATTTGGTAGTAACCTTTATTCAGGTCAATCTTTGAGAAAATTCTTGCCCTGCTAAGCTTGGTGAACAGCTCAGAAGCGCTCTGAAGAGGTTCCGGCTGGAATTCCGTTACAGTGTTAAGTAAACGGTAATCTATGCATAGCCGAACTTCCTTATTGGGCTTCTGTAACAGCACTACACTGGAACTGTAAGGAGAGGTAGACTCACTGATAATTTCTGCTTGACGTAGTTTGTCTATTTCTCCGCATAACGTATCAGCTTTAGCGTACGGGATGGGGTATACTCTGGTCAGAACAGGTGTCTCGTTTGTCAGTTTCATATCGAACTCTACGAGATGTGTTCTACCAGGTACATCCGTCAAACTGTTGTGTACTATTTCAGTAGTGCCCTCGTTTCTGTCTGTTGTGCTTCAGAGAGATTGTCACCGAATTTCCCATCTTGGAAAGATTCCGTTTGTTGCAATAGATATTCAATGCAACTATCGTCATCTTCCTCATCTTCTGTTGCTATGGCGACCGCCAGGAGATGTTCGGAGGACGGCACTGGTCTTTCCAAGTATTTCTTTAGCAGATTTACATGGTAGACCTTCTCCTTTCCTTTAATAGAGATCTTGTACTTCGTTCTTGAGATCTTTTTCAGGACGGTAAACGGCTCTTGCCATCCGATGCGCAGTTTGTTGCTTCCGGTTAGAAGTAGCAACAAAACCTTATCCCCTGGTTAGAGTTCTCTCTCTTTAGCTGCTTTATTGTACCGTTTAGCGTGCTTTGCTTGCGTTCTTAAGGTTGGTTGTTGCTAGATCCCATCCTAGTTGTAACCTTTCCTTAAGTTCCGATACATACTTGCTGGCTGAGACGACTGTCTCGTCGGCCTTCTGGTCTGTCTGAGACCAAAGTAAGGCTTCTAACGGCCCCTTAATAGGTCTGCCGAATAAAAAAGTAGCTTGTGGTAAACATGTAGAGGCCTGGGGAACTTCCCTTAGGCGAATAAGGCTGCAGGAATGAAAAGGTCCCAATCTTTAGGTTTCTCTTGTCCAAGTTTACTTAACATCATGGTGAGGCTGCCGTTGAAGGTTCCACGAGCCCATTTATGGCCGGATGGTACGAGCTGGTGTGGATGTGCTTGGCCCTCAAGACTTTAAAGATCTCCTCCATTAACAGGCTACGGAATCGGGATCCGTTATCCGTCAAAACTTGTTGAGGAAATCCCAACCGCGTGAAAATTTGCACTAGGGCTTCTGCGACATGCTTGGAATAGTGCATGTTAGCGGTATAGCTTCAGCCCACATAGTGCATGTGTCGACTAAGGTCACGATAAACCTGTTCCTTCTTTTGGTCCTTTCTAAGGGTCCAACATTGTCGACAGCCACTCGTTCAAATGGTGTTCCCACTATTTGCATTTCAGCCATGGGAACTGGGGTGTCCAATGCTTGGGTGTCACACGTTGGGACTGGGCGCAGGATTTCACGTACCTGATAATATCAGAGTTCATTCCTGGCCACCAATAGTGAGTCGATATTCGCTGATTAGTGGCGTTTTGTCCCATATGTCCGCTAAAGGGAAGAGAGTGCCCCATTTCTAAGATTTGGGCCCTGTACTGCCTCAGTACTAGGAGCTGGTTATGCCATTGATCAGGGTTGCCCGTTCTACGATACAATGCACCATCCTTAAAAAAGATGTCTCCGTTGTGTCTGTGGTCCTTAGCCATGGGCAGGAATCCAAGGTAGGGTCCTTTTGTTGCGCCTCTTTAAGTTCCTTAGGTAACAATTTGGACCAGGTTCCCGTTCCTTCCTGGTTTGCCCTCTTGTGGTCACTGCTGCCACAATCGGCTCTTTCGGTCTCCCAACAAACACATATCTACATCCAAGTACGAGTATTACTGGGTAGATAGGATCATCCATAATAGCCGCTTTGATAACACCTCTGACAAAATCAGAGTGTATCTCCACCAATGCGATGTGAAGCGTCATGGGTGCATCACTCTTGAAAACTCCACATAATTTGACGGTGTCTTCTGTCTCTTGACCAAGTTTGACCAAATGCCTTGCGACAGTACAGTCAAAAGGTAATCCTGTGTAAAAAAGACAAGATGTTGAAGTCCCGTTCAAAATAACAGTTCCTCGCGTTGAGGGCCTCTCACCCTCAGGTTGAGAATCACTGACACTAATTCTCCGTTGCGAGTCTGTTAACAAGCAACCGATTCTATTCGTCCCGGTGTGCTTGCTCTGATCAGATGTCCCTTGTGCAGGGGTCTTTCCCTTGTCTTGACCTTTCTGGCGGCTGTGCCATGTAGGCCGGTCGGGCTGATCAGAATTCTTGTTGGTGGGGTATCTGTTTTTAAAGAATTTCGATTTTTCCTGGGGAATGTTCTGAGGTGAAGTTTCTCGTTGATTATGGTGCTGGGAAGAATGGGAAGACGGCTCTGGATTATTTTTCCGACAATGCTCATCTGTCGGCTTGCGTTTTGTGCCTGAAGCTCGGCCAAAGCATTCACGTAACGTTCAGACTTACGAAGAATGTCCTCCAACTTTACTGCGCCCTGTTCAGCCAGAAATCTATGGGTTTCGTTTGACAAAGTAGATTTTATTTGTTCTGTAAGAACAAATTCCAGAAGTCCTTCAAAAGTGAGAGGGAGCTCGGAAAGTTGAATGCACTTTGTCAAATATCATGTCAAGCGTGAAGGAAACTGATGAAATGTCTCCGTGCCTTCCTTTCTGCTGTTTCTGAATATGTGCAAAAATTTGCGAGCGTTCATTTAGAAACGCTCCAGTAAAGCCTTCTTTAGCATGTCGTAGTTGTCTTGATGGCTGCTTCCCAGTTTTAAGTAGACGTCATAAGCACTACCTTTTAAAGCCTGCGAAAGCTTTAGACACCATCGTTAGCTCTCTAACCCATACAGTTTCGCCATCCTCTCAAATTTCTCGAGAAACGAGTCAATTTTTTCATTGGGGTTATGGAAGGATTCCAGGGCGAAAGACATAGCTACGAGTTGAGGAGATTGGTTACTGGATTGATCAGTTAACTGCGACTGAGATGGAGACTCTCCATTGCTGGAGGAAGACATAGCATCGCGACTTTGGACCTCTAGGGCCTTAAGCGCCAGTTCATGTTGTCTCTCCTTTTCTCTATCCTCATGCTGTCTCTCCTTCTCTCTTTCGTTTGCCTTGCGAGCTTCCATCTCCGCCTCAATTTTCCTCTGTTCCAATTGACGATCTTCCGCTTCTTTCTCCTTAGCTTCTGCTACTTTCTTCTCCGCGTCATATCGGTTAAGTTCCACATTGACAAACGCGGTCACTTCTTCTCCTTGCAATCCTGTCTACTTTGCTTCCTCTCTTAGCATTGCCCTAAGTTTAGCACGCTCAGCCATGTCAAATAACAGTATGCCGTTAACTCGAGAAAGAAAGAAGAAAAGAAGGAGAGAAAAACTCTATCCTTAACCAACTTTACGAGAAAAAACCAACAACAAAAAATATTTCACTGAGATACCTCCTGTCCCGTTATCAGTTATCTAATCTATCGCTGTTATTACCTGGCACTCTGCTCCTAATACAGACGACTAAGCCAAATACTGTAAATGGTAAATCAGGCTAATACTAGAAAAACTACTTTTACTAACGGTGGATAAAAAAAAATTTATTAATTGTAAAATGTAGAAGAAAATTTTTTTTCCCATATATTATAAATCCACCAAAACACGCCCACTCTAGAAATCAGTTAAGAGTAAGGGAAGTTATTAACTAGACGTAAAGTCAGAAATCGGTCCTTAGCTTTGCTCAATCTCTGCTGCTTCAAAAAAAAACCCAGTGATTGTTAAACAATCACGCGTACTAGCGGCCTTGAACAAAATACCATATATCTCATATATCTGACAAAGATTACTATCAGAACAAATTGCACGTAACACTATGTTGCTGTGGAAAGAAAAACAGTCCTATACGTGTGTGGTCAAACACCCTGTAACTAAGATCGTTGTCTAGGGAATAATTAATTTTTATACACTAACTTCACAAGACAAACTCACACACTCTCTATCTAGATGAAAATTCAGATTCAATATCAGACATTAGACTTTTTCTAGACTCAGACTTAGAGTTCAGTCCCGCGCCGAGCGACCATTATGTCGTAGATTTTATCAGACAGGTAATAGATGTTTATATCTGAGCAGCGGTGATAGTGATGACAATGTGAAAGTAAGGGGTAAGAAATAGTTTATCACGAGGTGATCGTGTAAGAGAAAGGACAGTCTCTGGATAGAATAATTTATCTAATCCAGCCTATCTGGAAGACGATATTTAAATCAGACACACTTTCTCTCCTTGTACGAAATACAAGTTACACTACACTCAAATACACACAATTCTGTGACAAATACGCACGAACGTGAAAACAAACTATGAATAACATATAATGGATAGGGGTTGACCGACACGATAACTAAAGGTTTAATAAAGTTTATTATCAATAGAATATCACAACAATAAGCATATACATCACTAGATCATGGTTTACATACAAAATTGCAAAAGAAGAAATTAATCAAATAGGTTCTCCACCTCTGGTAAAGGAAAAGAAAAGACATTCCCAACAGAGGTTAATTAACCCAAAAGATCAAAAGTTAACAATAAGTTATGAAATAGTCAGTATGAGAAAGGAATAGGTTCCTAATGTAATCTATCCCGTGAGTACTCAGATTAGTGAGATAAAAAAAAAAGAAGAAACCACATGAGAATATGATGTTAACAAAAGACATAAGTTTCTTTTTCCGTTCATTCAATTCACACCCATTCAGTGGCCACTTTCAGATTGCTTACCCCAGTAGTTGTCGCAGGCATTCCAAGGAAATACATTAATAAGTAATAATACTATTTAGTGTCAAATTTAAGTTTTGCCAAATCCAGCCCGGGACTCGCCGTAGTTGCTGACTGCAAATTTCACGGGAGTCGCTAGAGTCGGTGATTTAATCTGTCCTGGATACAATAAGTTATCTATGCCTTCAGTTGGTTGGAGAAAGGTTCATGCGTGGTGTCACGAAGTAGATTTAAGTTTATAGAGTTTGCCTAAAGTGTAGGCAAGACCCCTAGTATGAGAAAGTCTGAGAAGATTGAATTTAGATGAAAATGAAAGTGACTGTGGACAGATTAGACTATTGGCTCAATGGTGAGAACCTGGATGGACTCTCCCTTGCCGCTTCGTGTCATCAGAATTGCTATAGCCTCACCCCCTCTGACTACCTTTAAACACAAGGAGATAATGTGTAACTAACGACCACAAACACCACTATACAGACAACATGTAGGTAAAGTATAGTATAGAAGCTGATCCTGTGTACAATATATAGATATTTTATTTACACAATAAAACATTAGATGTCATCATACAGCAAAGAAATAAATATCGTGCACTGTTGCACAGACCTGGAAAAAAAGCAAAGAATCAATTAAATAGATAGCCACATAAAACCACAACCTAATTCACTCTGTCAGTCACCCTGCTGGGGAAAAGTAGTATGATTAGTGATTTCAACCGCCCTAACTGGTGGGGCATCAACGTAAGCCTCCACTGTCTACTACTATAAGACTGTTCTACTGTCTCTGTCCTGCTGACTCTGCCTAAACGAATGTCTACCCAGATTCCAACTCGTTAGGCGATAAGCGCCGCTAACTAAAACCACTGGACTGCTACACTAGTAGACTTTTTATAACAGCTAATACTCAAAGGCTATCCTCTGAGGATATCATCAGACCCTACTGGTCCCGGCTATCTCCTCTCTCTCTCTCTTTCTTTGCTTCAGTGTCTCTCTGACACTCTCGACATCTGCTGAGGTGGCTTCTCCGTTACGCTTTCTCTCGTTGACTTTATTTTCAGAACCAGGTATGTTCACCCTTTCACCTGGTTTCTTACTCCGGCCCTGATGACTTGATTGTCAAGCACGAGGTACTTGACTACAAAAATAGAAGCTCCTCTTCTGCTGAATAGCTTCTCTGACTTACCCCGTTAACCCGCTCAGGATTTAGGGGAACACAGCATTGATTTCTGGCGGTATAACTCAGACCAATCTCCCGGACACGTGCCGTTGTTGGAGTGGTGTAACGAGCTACTAGCTCTGGATTTATTTAACGATGAACACGTTCCCGCCGAAGCATGGGGTTTCGCGGCATGCAAACTGCTATCGTATTTTTTTCGCCTCTGGCGATATCGACCTCTCGGCTCCTGCAATGCCAATTTTGCCGTTGGAAATTTGTATGTGACAAACTCCACTCTTCCACTGTACCGTGAACTGCTGTAGACAAAAGAAATGCATCTAATGTACAACAACTTCAACTATAACTCAATCTGTAACATCCCTTCCCCTAAACTCCCCTTCTCTCTCTATGCACAACGATACATAAAATTCTTAACCACGTGTCCCTTCAATCTACCACTCTTTCTCTTCCCCGCTTCAACGAAAATCTTTCGGGTACGTAAACAACTCCCGACACAAGTCTGACCTTAATCATTTGTTACGTGAATCTAACCTCGTGTCAAAACATTGAACTAGAGAAATTTCCTGTCCGCACTTCCTTGGTCTCCTTTTTTTAACATTTCACATGAGGTTTCCCTGCTAAACCCAAAAATTAGATTACTTCTCTTACTGCAATACCAAACATTTAAGGCACCATAAAATAACATACGCACCCATAGATGCCTAATAACATTACACTTGTAAATATACAGAAATAAATGGTGGTTTACCCAACACTGCATTCAACAGAGCGCCCATGTATTTAATAGCTAAACCTCACACAGTGAATATCTCAAAACTTCCCACACTTCTATATATACTGCCAATTATCCTAGAAAGAATTAGGCACTCTTTACCTTTACATCATTCTACAAAGATAGTAATGGATGGCACTCACGTATATAACTTTAAGTTAACTTCCCGAAGAAAACTATACTAAATCAGACTACGACTCTATCTAAGAACCCTCTAATATTACGGCTCTAATAAAATATGAACATACCAATTTATTGCGTTTCTTCCGCGTGGAGCAGACAATAAATGCAACATTCACGGTAGTGAATTTCATCAGACACAAGGGTCTGTTACAAGCCCGCTCGGGTTTATATACAAGAAAATCCCCGCGGACTTTTCTGCCTACGTCATTGCTATAGCGTTTTGCTAACCCAACGGGATCGCTTACACAATTTTACCGGGGTCTACTGCCAATAGATTTGAAAAGCACGTCATGACCTGTTTATCATGACCGCGCGCATTTCTATTGCGTCATGTTACGCTGACCGCGATAATTCTGTAACAAAGAACCTGGGGCTTTGAGATCGCGATTAATTTAACAAAGAAAACCGTCGTGATCGCAAATTAACTTTGAAGAAAAGAAAACTGGGTCGAGTATAAACTAAACCTACCGTCATAAAACTCAATAAATTACCTTCAGAAAAAGCCCAAACACATAATAATTAAGAAAGAGAAGAAGACTGGGCCTGTTGAAAAGACAGAATTACAGTACAGCATCACATTACTTCCACCTTTGAAAGATTGGGCACCGATCTGATTATTGAAATCTCTGTATTTCACTCTGGCCCTTATTCCTGTCTACAGAGCTGTCTATGAGCACCTCTTCTTCTTCCTCTTCGTACCAACTCCCATGTTCCGGTGGAAGAATTGCTCTCTCTTCGGACCTGTGCCGGCTAATGGCGGGTCTGAAACTTCCCTTGCTATGTCCGTCAGAAAGCGGTCTTGGTCAGCTGTCCTGATCGACTGGCTCTGTGATGGCCTGGTGATTGCGACTACCTTGCTGCGCGTCAGCGGGTTTGAGACCGCTGGTATATGTCAATGAAAAGGCGAACTGTCTTGTGCTTCCAGCATAGATTCTCCGATCACTTGCTGGGTTTTTATAGAAGTGATCGCAATAGCTTCTACCTTTGGAAAAAGGTAGGTAATATCTGCTCCGGGCAGTGTTGCTGCGTTCTCGCTTTCCTGACATCTCCCCAATTTGATTGGGGTAATAGGAGCGTTCACTCTCCTGGGGCTAAATTTGCTGGGAGCCAGCAATTCACTCCCCTCTGGTTTGCCTAGAGGATGTCTAGAGACTCCTCGTGTCTCTTCCCCCTCTCCAAGGGTTCTCACTGGGTTGCGCATGACCTCAGCAACATCCAACTCCAATACTCGGCAGGATGCATATGGTTGCACTGCCTCGCTTATTGCCTCTTCGTGAGAGTTACTTCCTGTAAGCGATGTAGTGGTAGTGTGGGGCCCATCTCCGTTTATAGGCAAACGGTCGCTCAGATCACTGTCCTTCTCCTTTTGAGAAAAGTGCTGGTCGTATGGGGCGCCAGGGCTGGTCGGAAACATATGTGCGCTCAGACCGCTATCTTGTGCCCTATGAAGATTGCGCTGGTCGTGGACATAAGTCATACCACTTTCGTCAGTATTTTCCTCATTTGAGGGAGATAATACAATCGGGGGCCTAATTCCCGACGACAAAGAAGGTATTTCCAATCTCAAAGGCGTCACCACGGTTTGGCCATTAGGCTGAACAGGGCTGTCCGGCGAATACACCTCTGTGAATAACATTCCACTGTCTTTAGAGGCTTCCATCCTCTTCATCGCAAGACATGGATGTTGGAGCTTCCGTGCGGCTCCGTGAATTTGGGGCTCTCCCTTTTCACTTTGCTGGCCTGCAGTAGGCCCCCTTACATTAGCAAGGATCGGTGTGGATGGGTTTCACAAAACTAAAAATGGGCTCCCGAAGATGAAGTCATAAGCTGGCTGTGCCATTACAGCTGCCTTGATTGTGCCACACACAAACTTACACTTCACCTCAATATTGGCTACAGGCAGACGATGTGTGGTACTTCTTCTAAAAATTCCACCCATATCAACTATTTTCCCTGTCCACTGCCCTGACGAGCGACGATACTGGGGTATGTGAGCCCGCTGTAAAACAAACAAGTAGTGGCGGTTCCATTCACCTCGGCTGGTCCACTATTAGAGAACAACTTCTCTGTCTTGACAGGTTCCCACGTATCCCCTTGGGTCACTCTCACAGGCCTTAAACAAGCTGCATGATGAGCGGGTTGTTTGTTTATACACCGGGATATCCAGTGGGAAGTAGTTCGACAGAACCGACAATACCTCTCATTCTCTCCCCCGTTTCTGACAGGGTCATGAGATGCTGTCCCTTGTGCTCTGTTATGCGGCTGGGGCACAGGTTATGACCATGATGAGGGTCCTTGCGAGAAGGCCCTTGCTGCTTATGAGCTGGTGAAGTAGCCGACTGCGATGATGAAGCTCCTTTGTCCGGGGCTGGCAGGTCTGGGTGTTTTCGTTTCTGGCCCAGTACTTCGGCCTGTGCCGTCTGGAACCTTTCCGCAAAAAGAATAATTTGGTCCAGTTGCTGGGCGCCCTGCTCTGCCAGGTACCTCCTCAAGTCCGGAGACATGTTTGCCTTTATTTGTTCGCACAGAATTAACTCTTGTAGTCCTTCAATGGATTTAGCCAGTCCTGACAATTCCCTCCACCGAGTACGGTAATTTCTCACCCTTTCTGCAAACTGTGCAAAACTCTCTCCCTTCTCCGGCCTGCTCTCCCTGAACATGGTTTGGCATTTACGGGAAGTCTACTGAAATCTTTGCAACAAAAGCGTTTCGTAGTGCCTCGAAGTTGTTCTGGTCGTCTATGAGCATCTTGTTGCAGACCTCATACGCATGTCCTTTCAGCGACTGCGATAATATCAGACACCACAAACTCTCATCCAACCCGTATGCCTTTGCCACCCGTTCAAATTTCTCCAAGAACACGTCAATCTTCTCATTCCCGTTAGGGAACGAGTCAAATGGGAAGTTCATGGCTGCCATCCGGGGGCCTCCGTTTCCTGAGGTGTCTGCCGTCCCTGCTCCGGGGGAATCTCCGTTTGCCAAACTGTCCTCCAACGATCTACTTTGCAGTTCTAATGAACGCATGGCAAGTTGGTGCGGTCTCTCTGCTGCCTTCTCCCTTTCCTGTGCTTCCAATTTCCGAAGATCCATCTCAGCCTGCCGGGCCCTCTCTTCTTCCGCTGCTTCTGCGGCGGCTGCCCTTTTCCTTTCCTCAACTTCTGCGCGGCTACCCTTTTCTCCTTCTGATTATGTCTATCATTTTCCCTTATCATGTAGGCCATAGTCTCCTCCTTATCCATTCCCATGTCCTGAGCGGCCTCACGCCAGGCAGCTCGTAACTTGGCCATATCCGCCATCTTACATGTAACCTGCTGTAAGGTCACAATTACAGAGAATGACAGAAAAGGAAAAGAGAAGGAACTACCTGTTACGTAATAGGAAATACTCCCTCTATAACCGCTGTCCCAAAAACCCAAACTCAGACTAGCACCAAGTCTGAATAATAACAGCTACCTGAAATAATTTTGTTAAGCAGCTACCTAAACCCCGAAATTACCTTCCTATTACAGAAAAAATTTCAATTAGCCATCAATTACTTCTAAGTCATATAAAACTAAATTACCACTAAAATCTAACTGACTGCAACCTGTGAAAAAACCTATAACTGGATCAGTTCTAATAGCTCAAGTCTAGGGGATATTTAGAGAAAAATCTATTCTCAGAAAACTTTCTATAGAACCAATCTAAAAATCTAGACAAGATCCCAGAATTGATCCCAACAAAAATGATCCCGAGCAACGAGCGACCCCACGTGTCACGTAGTGGATTTAAGTTTATAGAGTTTGCCTGAAGTGTAGGCAAGACCCCTAGTATGAGAAAGTCTGAGAAGATAGAATTTAGATGAAAATGACAGTGACAATTTATAGATATTTTATTTACACAATAAAACATTGGATGTCATCATACAGCAAATAAATAAATATCGTGCACTGTTAAACATACCTGGTTCTGAAAATAAAGTCAACAAGAGAATGCGTAACGGAGACGCCGCCTCAGAAGATGTCGAGAGTGTCAGAGAGACACTGAAGCAAAGAAAGAGAGAGAGAGAGAGAGAGAGAGAGAGAGAGAGAAGATAGCCGGGACCAGTAGGGTCTGATGATATCCACAGAGGATAGCCTCTGAGTATTAGCTGTTATAAAAAGTCTACTAGTGTAGCAGTCCAGTGGTTTTAGTTAGCGGCGCTTATCGCCTAACGAGTTGGAAGCTGGGTAGACATTCGTTTAGGCAGAGTCAGCAGGACAGAGACAGTAGAAGAATCTTATAGCAGTAGACAGTGGAGGCTTACGTTGATGCCCCACCAGTTAGGGTGGTTGAAATCACTAATCATTCCATTTTTCCCCAGCTGGGTGACTGACAGAGTGAATTAGGTTGCGGTTTTATGTGGCTATCTATTTAATTGATTCTTTGCTTTTTTCCAGGTCTGTGCAACAGTGCACGATATTTATTTCTTTGCTGTATGATGACATTTAATGTTTTATTGTGTAAATAAAATATCTATATATTGTACACTGGATCAGCTTCTATACTATACTGTACCTCGTATATGTTGTCTGTATAGTGGTGTTTGTGGTCGTTAGTTACACCTTATCTCCTTGTGTTTAAAGGTAGTCAGAGGGAAGTGAGGCTATAGCAATTCTGAAGTCACGAAGTGGCAAGGGAGAGTCCATCCAAGTTCTCACCCTTGAGCCAATAGTCTCATCTGTCCACAGTCACTGTCATTATCATCTAAATTCTATCTTCTCAGACTTTCTCATACTAGGGGTCTTGCCTACACTTCAGGCAATCTCTATAAACTTAAATCCACTTCGTGACACGTGGTTATCGCCGACGTAGGATGAATAGAACATATATATTTCCTTGGTTGTTTAGCCTCAGGTGGCTGAGACGCTAGGTTAAGTTACTCAAATGTTGCTGACAATATATTTCGCCACAGCTGGCTGATGAGATTGATATAAGTAAATCTGGTAATAGTTCTGGTCCAGTTAATATTATAATTTAATGGTTCTATTCTGGTTTCTCTCATGAAAAATGGGGAAAATTGGACCACACAGGTCACAGCAAGAAGCTCATGAATATTCTTCTTCTTCCTCGTTCGCCTTCAGACTTCCACATTTATGACTCTAATAAAGGCAGTAGTCAACTCAAGGTTCCCGACATCTCCAAACAGTATTTCGTTGACAGAAGTGGGTTGTTGCCATATGCTACTCCGTTCATTACTGTAGGTTGGGCAGTACTGCAGTAGGTGTTCGACCGTCATCGGGATGGGACCGCAGATGCAGAGATCTGTTGCACCAATTTTGTATTTGTGGTATAGATGGTATCTCAATCTGTTGTGTCTGTTGAGGATTGTTTCGGGGTTTGCAAGCATGTGAATTGTGGCTACATTCGCATGGTTGCACCACAAACCACCTCAGCTGAATGAGTACTGGAAAATCGCGCATATCGATGTATGACGCGTCAAGCCTCGTAACCGCAGTCTATGTGTGGCCGTAGCGCCGACCAGCAGCATTTCAAAAGTGTGGCAGAGCCACTTATGGATTGTGTATAAAATGTGTAGCATGGCCACTGATTAAGGATATGTATATTAAATGGTATACCCATTGTGAATTATAAAATAGCGTAAATCCGTGTAGATCATGCTGGGAAAGCAATCAAGTCAAATGGATAGGACCAGAGAGTCCAAAGTATAATCGCAAATATCGGAGGATACGTTCGCAAGCGAAGTTATATATATATCGCAGTTAAAGCCAAAGTATTGAATAAGTAGACATAGACGGAATATATGGATATTAAATAAGGATATCACGAGCATTCATAAGTGATAATAATTCCAAGAGACGGATTGGAAAGAGTTGGTTGCAGACTCTAAAATGCTATAGAATTAACGGTTAACTCAGACGTGCTATGTCTGTAGGATGAACATTGAGTAGATCCTAGAACTATGTTTAATGCCAAGTATTAATTGTGTGAAACGTTCTGTATTAATTTGGGGAAAAGGACATGTATTAAATATTCAGTCGTCAATGGAACTTGTCTTAATTGCCTGAATTATTCAAGTTCAACCATGTGCTGTGACTGTTGATGTAACCCTTGCAAGGTCAGTCCAGACTATCACATTTATCTACAAGATTAATCATAAAACTAATACACACTGATTGAAAATTAATATGAAGTAATGAACGACACTGAATTAAATAATAATAATTGAATCACACAATAACTGCTCTAAATCTGCAATTGAACTATAAGCCGAAATGGTAGAGATGAATATAATACCTAAAGAATTATTGAAGAGCAACCCAATAACTCACGTCCAACGGGGCTGTATCTGGTAAGGATAACTAACAACAGTGCACCCGTAATATCTGGTGGCAGTCCCGTAACATCTGGTGTCAGAAGTGTAGAATTCATTTTCTCCGTTACCCAATTTGACGAACTAACATTCAAGTGTCAGGCTCAAGTTGGGAAATTTTCGGTTGAAACAACTTCAAGAACATTTCAGTTCGAAACGGTCAAATTCACAGTGGAAATTGAATAGTTCGAATAATTTTATTCAAGACGCAAGTCAAATCTGTCAACTCAAGTACGCACAGAAACCTACGAATGTCAAAGTCGAGTCAAAATTCCTGCTAACGGTCACTTTCAGCGCTGAGGTATCGTGATCTTACTTCTTCAAATCGTTGATCCTGAACCGACCAAGAGAACAGTGAAGACCAGCCATACCCTTGCTGTACGTCCAGATCAACCGGGAAAATATTTCGACAGAAATTCGTTCGATACCAAATGTGAACGTATTATCTTCACTCAACCGGACGTCTGCTGCTCAATGGGGACGACTCAAACAGCTGTGTGAATCTTGTTGTGGTTTTCATAAATCACAATGGCGGGATCTTATTAAGATAAGTTCTTGTCTAGATTAGAGCTCTTGACTAGAGTGTGTTGTCCAGTTGGCTAGCTTTGGCCTTCAATTTTTCTCCACTGTCACTTGCCTGTTTTATTTGCAGTTCTACTCATTATCATTATGTGTATAAAACCTATATGTTTTATGTAAAATTCGTGGGAAGGTTGGCTAGGGCTTATTCTGTACTTGGATATATTTCCGTGCGGAAAAATTCAAGTAAGAATAACGACTTTTAGGGCTAAATGATTGTATTTGCTGACTGAAGAACTAACTCTTTTGTTAGGATATAAATTAACTGAAGCTTCAGTTCGCAATACAAACATATTTTATGTGCTAGTTGTGACGTCACGTGCCTACGTCAATTTTAATTTGCATAACCTAGTTTCCGTATTGTTTACAATTTTATTCGTTTGTGATCTAAAATCTCTTGTCTCATTGTTAATTTAAGGACGACTTGTATCGTAAAATTTTTGTAATGTTATTTAAACATTTCATTTTCTCTTATTAATATGTCTAGTTCCTACTTAGTTACTTTATATCTGTTGGATGGTGTCGTATAACTGAACATATCATTTCATTGTAGTTCATTTTCTTGTTCCATCCATTGTCTATTGTCACCTGTGCTTGTCTCTGGCTTACATTGAATATCATAGTTACATTGCATTAACTGATATCACATATTCATAATATATTTACTGACAAATAATATACTTACATAAGTTATTGAGAAACGTATCACCATGTCTACGTTAGAAGATTTCATCAAGATTGGACAGAGCTTAGGTAAATCAGGAGATGATCTTCAGATTTATGCGGAGACTAGATATGAAAAGCACTTATCTCAGGTTGAGAGAATTGAACAACGTGAGGCTACTAAAAAGGCAGATGAACTTAAAAAGTTGGAATTAGCCCAAGTAAAAGAACTTAAGGAAAATGAAATGGCTCAAAAAGAAAAAGAAATGGCTCAACAAGATAAAGAGAGAGAATTGCAAAAAGAGCTTAAGGAAAAAGAAATGGTTCCACAAGAAAAAGAGAGAGAATTAGAAAAGGAAAAAATGGAATTAAGGAAAATGGAACTTCGTCAATTAGTCCAGGCTCATAAACATGCCATGGAGCTTGAATCTTTAAGGCTAAATGCTGAGAAAGAACAGGCTTTGGAATTGGCTAAGGTACAATCAGATCAGTCTAAGCCTTCAGCTAATTCAAATGTATTTTACACTAAATTGAAGATACCACATTTCGATCAGTCTAGAGATTGCGTGGATTCCTTTTTATCCAGATTTATTATGAAGGTTACAGGTTTAAATATACATAAGGACACATGGTGTTGTCTCTTGGTTGATTTTTTGACCGGGGACTCACTCAAAATTGTCATGAATCTGGATGAGAAAAGCAGAAACGATTTTGATGTCGTAAAAGAAGTACTTCTGACACGGTTCCAGTTAACTGAATCTGGATTCCGAGATCGTTTCCATACGGCTAAGTTAAGTAAGGATGCTGACTTTGGGGAATTTATTGCTTCCATTAAACATTTTTTCAATAGATGGATAGATTTGTCAGGTATTACCAAATCATATGAAGGGTTGATGGATCTCATGCTACGGGATAAAGTGCTATCCTCGTGTAGTCATGAATTAGAATCCTTCCTACAGGAGAGACACCCTAATTCTATTGAAGAATACGAAAAACTCGGTAGACAATTTGTCACGGCACATCCAAACAAGGATGTACATAGATCTTTTCCTCGAGATCCAATGCCTGCGTGCTCAGCACTCCACGATCATAGATCGTATGATCACCGACCTAGATCGAAGAGTGTCGACGGACGATATCGTACAAATTTTCGTCAAGAATATCGCGGGTCTTACAACTTCCCTCGTTATCGCTCTCCTTCAAGATTCTACCGTCGGAGTTATCGAGGTTATTCACCTCATGATCGTGGATGCCACAAAGGTAGGGGTCGTGATGATTATCACAAACAGTATCATAGAGATTACAATGATCATAGATCATCATACAATAAGAGTGATGATAACGATGAGTCAACAGATTTTTATTATGATAAAAGGAAGGCATTCAAAAAGAAAACAGGTCTATCTAGATCTTCTTCGGAGAACAATGACAAACATAGTCATGCAAATGCATGTACTGACAAAAGAGATCATGATAGCGATGAGAACAAACATGCTAATTCATGTAGTATGTTAGATGACTCTTGTTATGTTTGTCAATCACATCTGATATCAGATAGGAAAAAAACACTTTTTGCGGACACACTATGTCTTCAATGTCTGCTTGTGAGAATTTAGGACGTCTCACATACCATAAGGGATTTTTATATGGAAAAGAAGTAAAAGTTTTGAGGGACAGCGGATGTTCCACGGTCGGAATACAGCACTCGCTTATCGAGCCCTCTGCATTCACGGGTAAAACTGTGAAATGCGTTACATTTGGTGGGAATGTGGAGAAATTCCCAGTAGCACGTGTCTATATCGACACGCCTTTTTACGCAGGTACTGTTTATGCCTGCGGTTTAAGAGCTCCCGTGGCTGAAATAATCTTAGGTAACATACCTGGAGTTAGAGATTGCACTCCAGATGAGGTAGCAAGATGGGTTGAATCTCACCCACTGGTGGCAAATGCTGTTGTCACCAGAGTACAACAGTTGGCTACAGATATGGCCACCCCACCTACACCTGTATTAGAGACAATTACGTCTCCGGGCGTCGTTGCTGAATCACCAGCGGCATTCGCAGTAAAACAAAAAAATGATCCAAGCTTACAGCGTTTATTTGCGCTAGCAGAGAAAAAGATTATTAAACATACGAGATCAGCACAACATTGGTTTCAACTTAAGAAATCCATACTAACAAGATACTATGATGATGGTATTTCTATTATTCATCAGGTGGTGGTTCCAAAAGAATATAGACCATTGGTGTTTCAGACAGGGCATGACTCTCCAATGGCAGGTCACATGGGCATTAAAAGAACATTATTTAGAGTCATGTCACAATTTTATTGGCCTGGCGTCAATAAGGACACAAAAATGTATTGCAGGTCATGTACGACATGTCAGAGCATATCACGTAAGGGCAGGTTCCATACGGCACCCTTACAAATCACTGACGTACCAGAAAGACCATTTAAAAAGATAGCAATAGATATTATTGGTCCTTTATCAATTCCATCTAATAATGGGTTCCGATATATCTTAACCTGTATAGATCTTTGTATACGGTGGCCTGAGGCCATACCTCTGAAAACCATTACTACTGCGTCGGTATCTGATGCATTATTTTCAATTTTTTGTCGTATTGGTTTTCCGGAAGAAATCTTGTCGGACAGAGGTTCACAATTCACCTCAAACATTATGAAGGAGGTGGAGTCGATGCTATCCATTCACCATTCGTTTTCCAGTGCATACCATGCACAAAGGAACGGGGTTTGTGAGCGCTACAATGGGGCGCTCAAACAGATTCTTCATAAGATCACTGAGGAATGTCCTCGTGACTAGGACCGGCTCCTTTGTGCAGCCTTATTTGCATATCGAGCGGTCCTCCGCGAAAGTACGGGCTTCAGTCCGTTCGAGCTCGTTTATGGCTCTAATCCGCGTGGCCCAATGATGATTTTAAGGAATTTGTTGGTCGGATCATCAGTAGATGAATCCACTCGTACTAGTTATGAGCTAGTTATTGAACTTCGACCAAGAATCATTGATGCGTGCTGTAGTGGTGTTGATGGTATTGTATGATGGTGATATTACTAAATGTAATTGTATGAGGCCAGCTGTGAAGGCTCCTGAGATAAAATGTAGTTGTGAATTGTCAGAAGGCCTTTCTTGCTACCACTACGACCTCACACTTAATTTTTTTTAATGAATGTGGCTACGTAAAGTGTCTAGGGTTATGCTATGTAGTGTGGTGTAATAGGTTATAGATATACCCACAGATATTTAACAAGACTAATAATATTAACAAGTGTTAAAATACACTGAACTAACTCACGTGTGTAAAATTTTTTTGATAGAATTACATTTATTTTGTTCTGGATCAATTTTTTAGGTTGACCAGAACTTAAAAGGATTTAGAAATTATGAAAGAAATGCATGGAATATTATATCATAAATGCAATAGTGTATATATATATGTACTATACTAGTTAGTTTTATTAAAATGTTCTAGTAGTCATCTACTTGGGAGGATACATAATGTTTGTGCTGTTGGGGTGGCCTCATCACACCTGTCTATATTGACTACACAGTGTCCAGAAAATGGTGGGAATTTTATGGGGGTATTAGTAACTAAAGGGCTTTGGTGAAAGTCCAGCAGACCAGAGGCTCACTCATCTTGTCGTTGTAGCTCTGGTGCTGAAAACTGATGGTCCCACCTCTCCGTGCTGGCGGGCAATAATGGTGGTCTCTGTCACAAGTACTGCACAGATACACTCGAGTAAAGTCACCAACTGAATAGACACTGCTTGGTTGACAACAGAAACTCGCAGCTCTGCAATCAAAGTATGGGCCATGTGTCAAAATCTATTCTCTACCCACGTCTGGACACAAAACTGACACAACAACCACATCATACAGACAGGTCAGATCTCTCTGACCAAACAGCACATTTACCATGGTGGTTTTACATCAGATAGATCCTCCCAGACTATAGGTTCTGAAAAATATTTATTAGTTGTCTGCCCTAAAAGAGGATAGGTAATATGTTTCATTATTCTCAACACTTGATCTGTCTTGCCTAACTCTGGCTGGAGTTTATGTACATTGTTGGTCCCTAGACCCTGACTTGGGCGGGGGGGTCTAGAGCAAATCCCTACTTGTTTGTAAGGCTAGATTTCGATATGGCAGTATCAAATCACTCGAACATGAAACAATATTCAAAATATATAAGGAAATAATTTCAATCTTACCAGATTATGAATAAATAACACAGAATTGCTAGCAAAACTCAGCTGAGCTGCTGGCTATAGTATGGCGTCCCTAAATTTATTACACTTTCTTTCATATGGAAATCACCACACTTTAAAATCTGTGTCTATCACTGAACAACTATTGAAGAATGGCCCCACTTTCGCGTCTGAGCGCTAATGATATGATTGTCTGTGGCCAATCACTGCCTAGGTTTATTTTAAATTTCAAATTTCCTCCACTAAAGTCATTTCAGTCATGCTTCAGTCAAGTATGGATGGTTATCTGTTAGTCTGTCCGTCTCTACTTGTGTTTCTACAAAATGTACTCGATTTTTGAACCAACCTTTCTCTCCCCTCCAAAATTTTGTCGTTAAAAGTTATTTTTAGACACAGCCACCACAAATATCCCTTCTCTTCCATACTACGTAGATTTGAACACCTGCGTTTCGAGGTCGTGTTTTTTTTGTGCAATTAGCGACACTTTTAGATTCAATACAGTCTGTCGAAGATGTGAACAACACTGTCTTTTGTCATTATCTTCAATATTATCTATCCGTTTGTAAAAGTAAGAACATATTAGTTCACTGTTCAGAATAGGCCATCCGGCCAGCTAATTTTTATATTCCTAACATTAATATTAAGAAAAAAGTACTTTTTAAATTTTGTAATATTCCAAACATCTGCGTTTTAGCCGCTGAATTCAAATCAAGGGCTTGGTATTGCAAAAGCGTCCAATAAATGACTGGCGTATCATATCTATGGTCCCTTCTGTCGAGTTGCTTACTTTTTATGTCAACTTGGGAAACGTGACTTTTTTCCGTTCCCCCCCCCCCCCCCCCCCCCCCCCCCCCCCCCCGTCCCCCCCCCCCCCCCCCCCCCCTCCCTTTTTTTTTTTTTTTTTTCTCCCCCCCCCCCCCCTCCTCCCCCCCCCCCCCCCCCCCCCCCCCCCCCCACCCCACCTCCCCCCCCCCCCCCCCCCCCCAATTGCGTCTCCTTAGCCTTTCTAGTCTCACGCAATCTTTCCAGTCATATTTTTTTCCTTTTTGATCCGCCGTTCCCCTCCTGTCTAGCAAGTCAATTATTATGGAGGATGATGACCCGCGGTCTAGGCGATCATGTACTATTCGCAGCCTACGCATTATGTTTTTATCCTTAAATGTTATCTTTGGAGATATTTTACCAATGTATCTCTGTCAATTTCACTACACGTGCACCTATGCATCTGATAGCATCAAATCAGCTACACAAAAATCTAGATTATTCCATAATCAAAATAGAACGTTACGATATTTTAATCCTTGGGAAAAAGTTTGGTTACTAATTCCTCATGATGACAATAAACTTTTGGTTTCATGGCAGGGTCCATTTGTGATCATTAAACGGGTCACGGATGTTGATTACGCTATAAACATAAGAGGGAAAATTAAAACTTTCCATGTCAATATGCTGAAATTGGCAGTGGAAAGACCACAAGAGTTAATTCCCATTATTAACTCTGTTTCTGAGTCTTCAGCTCATATTTCTTCTTTCGCATTAATGAATCATGAAGATACTCAATCTTCGATTCCTCTACAGTTTTCTTTACCATCTTTACCATCTTCCGAATCTTGGAAGGATGTCACAATTTCTTCGACTTTGTCATCTACACAACAAAGTCAAGTTCAAGAAATCCTTCTTTCTTTTAATGATGTACTTACTGACCTTCCAGGTCGTACATCTCTGATTTCTCATGACATCATTCTGACAGACAATCATCCTATTAAATTAAGACCTTACCCTATTTCTCTACATCACAAAGATAGAGTTAAGAAGGAACTGAAGGATATGATAAGATTGGGAGTTATATCTCCGTCAGTCACCTTATGCTTTTCCTATGGTAATTGTGAAAAAGAGGGATGGTTCGCTCCGTATTTGTATTGATTTCAGACGTCTTAACAGTATCACAATTAATGACGCTGAACCAATGCATTTGTTGGACGACCTACTTTCTCAAGTTTCAGAAGCTACTTACTTTAGTAAATTAGATCTGTCGAAAGGATATTGGCAGATACCTCTTACAGAACATGCCAAGCCTTTCACCGCCTTTACTACTCCATTCGGATTGTTCCAATGGAATTACATGTGCTTCGGCCTTGTAAACGCGCCTGCGACATTTGTGCGCATGATGCGCCGCCTTCTGGGCGATAGAAAAGAAGTCATCACATACATTGATGACATCTATCTATTTCACGACTCATGGGAAGACCACATTACTGGTTTGTCTTCTCTACTTCTTACACTACGACAAAATGGTTTGACTGTAAGACCTTCTAAGGTCCAGATAGGTTGTCAGGAGAT
This sequence comes from Oreohelix idahoensis, assembly GCA_024509875.1. Lineage (NCBI taxonomy): Eukaryota > Metazoa > Mollusca > Gastropoda > Stylommatophora > Oreohelicidae > Oreohelix > Oreohelix idahoensis. The sequence continues at coordinate 364,456 of JAMPIV010002671.1, read as the reverse complement.
TACATTTCTGGGTCACCGCATAGGTAACCACAGATTACATCCTGATGACAATACAGTCAAGCGCATACTAGATATTGCTACCCCATCATCGAAGAAGCAAGTGAGAAGCTTGTTGGGGTTAATTAATTATTACCATAAATTTATACCACACTTCTCACAGATTTCTGCTCCTTTGTCCGGATTGCTGGCCAAAGGTAGTCCAAAAAAAATTTTATGGACACCGCAGCGTGAAGAAGCTCTGATTAGGATAAAGAATTTATTTAAGAATCCTCCTATTCTATTATTACCAAATTTACATGTGCCATTTGTGATTCAAACAGATGCTTCGAGTTGCGGAATCGCAGGATGTTTGCTTCAATGCTATGAAGAAATTCTACATCCGTGCTTGTTTGTATCACGCAAGCTTACACCTGCTGAACAAAAATATGCAACAGGCGAGCGCGAGCTTTTGGCTGTGGTCTGGTGCCTGGAGAAACTGTCTAAATATCTGATCGGGAAGAAGTTTTATATTCAGACAGACCACAGTCCACTTACTTTCATCACTGCCAGAACAATGCATAAAGCGAGAATACACAGATGGTTCATCTTACTACAGGAGTTCGCATTTACCATCATACCGATTTCTGGAACAGATAATAATCTCGCGGACTTGTTATCTAGAAATTTTTCTTCACAGGAGTGAATATGACTTTGTCTTTTGGGCGTGACCAAAGTTGACTATATGTATATGATTTTGTAATTGTCATTTCTAACTATGAGTGTTAATTTAATTATAACATACTTAATGATGGATAACATTCATAGATTGTAGTCGGGTACATCTTCGCCACCACTCTCACACGTGCCACGAGTGTCACGTTTGGGAGCGAGGGGGATGATGTTGAGGATTGTTTCGGGGTTTGCAAGCATGTGAATTGTGGCCACATTCGCATGGTTGCACTACGAACCACCTCAGCTGAATGAGTACTGGAAAATCGCGCATATCGATGTATGACGCGTCAAGCCTAGTAACCGCAGTCTATGTGTGGCCGTAGCGCCGTCCAGCAGTGTTTCAAAAGTGTGGCAGAGCCACTTATGGATTGTGTATAAAATGTGTGGCATGGCCACTGATTAAGGATATGTATATTAAATGGTATACCCATTGTGAATTATAAAATAGCGTAAATCCGTGTAGATCATGCTGGGAAAGCAATCAAGTCAAATGGATAGGACCAGAGAGTCCAAAGTATAATCGCGAATATCGGAGGATACGTTCGCAAGTGAAGTTATATATAATAATAATAAATTCTTTAAGCACCAAACACGGCGCATAAGGCAGAAACCAGTGCTCTCCAGGTTGTTCGTTGTGACGCCACTAATCTTAGCTCTTGCACATTATTTAGGCCCAACGTTCTTCCTTCTCTTATTATTGTTCTTCTGAGTGTTTCTTTTGGTCTTCCTTTTTTCCTCTTACCCTCAGAAACCCAAGTGAGCGCCTGTAGTGGTATTCTGTTGTTTTGCATTCGTAGGACATGACCGATATATGACCATCGTCTTTTCCTTATATAGTCGGAGACATATTTCTGCCTAGAATCTTCTCTTATTTGTCGATTAGTCTTGAATTCTTTCCAACTGATGTTCATGAGTTTTCTAAGACATTTGTTCTCGAATGTATTCAGCTTGTTCTCCAATGATTTTGTTATTTTCCAACTCTCACAGCCGTATGTTAACACTGAGATAACATTTGAATTAAACAGACGAAGCTTGGTATGTATATTCAATGATCGTAATTTCCAAATGTTAGATAATCTATTTAAGGCGCTAGCTGCCAAAGCAATTCTAGTATGGATTTCTCTTGTTGTGTCACCATCCTGAGTCATTTTACTGCCTAAATAATTGAAACTTTCAACTTTCTGTAGTTTTTCCCCGTTAAAGATGATATCAAAGGTCTCGTTAGAAAAGTTCATAGCTTTAGTTTTAGAGGCATATATATATGGCAGTTAAAGCCTGGCTAGGAAAGCCAAAGTATTGAATAAGTAGACATAGACGGAATACATGGATATTAAATAAGGATATCACGAGCATTCATAAGTGATAATAATTCCAAGAGACGGATTGGAAAGAGTTGGTTGCAGACTCTAAAACGCTATAGAATTAACGGTTAACTCAGACGTGCTATGTCTGTAGGATGAACATTGAGTAGATCCTAGAACTATGTTTAATGCCAAGTATTAATTGTGTGAAACGTTCTGTATTAATTTGGGGAAAAGGACATGTATTAAATATTCAGTCGTCAATGGAACTTGTCTTAATTGCCTGAATTATTCAAGTTCAACCATGTGCTGTGACTGTTGATGTAACCCTTGCAAGGTCAGTCCAGACTATCACATTTATCTACAAGATTAATCATAAAACTAATACACACTGATGGATAATTAATATGAAGTAATGAACGACACTGAATTAAATAATAATAATTGAATCACACAATAACGGCTCTAAATCTGCAATTGAACTATAAGCCGAAATGGTAGAGATGAATATAATACCTAAAGAATTATTGAAGAGCAACCCAATAACTCACGTCCAACGGGGCTGTATCTGGTAAGGATAACTAACAACAGTGCACCCGTAATATCTGGTGGCAGTCCCGTTACAGTGTCCAGTGCGTAGCCGAAAAATGATGACCTGTTCTTTCCTAGATAATTGATGATATGCATCATTTTTCAAATGGCCCGGGTGCTCTCTTTCCCATTTGGACTTGAATGTAGCCTTTATAGTAGTCTTTGCTGTTGCGTAAGTTGTCTCTATATCATTTTGTTGTAAGGCACCTCCTTCCTTAGCAAGTATGTCTGCCTCCTCGATTCCTGGTATGTTGCAATGGGCTGGTATCCACTGGATAGTGCACTTGTTGAAGCATTTGGCCAGTCTTTCAAGGGAGATTATCAGATCTTTCAATCCTTTAGTTTGTGGCTCTTCAGCGCTGATATTACCGAGAGGGCATCTGTAAAGATTACTATCTGTTTTTCTGCCTGTGCTTTGCATTCAATAAGAGTTTCAGCTGCCTGTTTCAGGGCTTTTGCTTTAGCACTGAAGTTATTGCAGTATTTGCCAGTGGCAATTGCCATTGAGTGGATTCTATTCTTTAATTTTATGAGGATGCCGGCACCCCCATTTTCAACTGCATTTTTTGCTGAACCATCAGTATATGCATGTGTCCAAAGCTTTGCTGGAAATTTTTGGTCAATATACTTGGTTGCTATACACTTTCTTTGTGTTTCTGTCTGTGTTTCCTTACTTTCAATGCCTGGAATATCAGATTTTAAATCAGGAAAGCATCTTATTTTCCACAGTGGGATAGTTGAGCTTGTTTGGAATTTCTTTGCAGCTGAGCTTGCTATCATGGTATTTTTGCTAATTTTTTCTTTTGCTTGGGCTACAAAGTTAGTTCGCTTGAGCCTGCCTCTTCCTAGCCTATTCATTCTTTGGAACATGGGGTGTCCTTCGAGTCTCTTAAATTTTTCAGCTTGTTGTAAGACTCTGCTGTCACGTCTATCCTCCATTGACTGTAGCCCTATAATGTTTTCCATATGGTTGATTTGTGTGGACTTTAGAGCTCCTGTTATAATACGTGCTGCTTGGTTTTGGATTCTGTTTACTCTGTCAAAATTTGACTTTGCTGCCGTCGACCAAGCTGTGATGCCGTATTCCATAGCAGGTCTGACTCTGCCTGTGTACAACTGTTTGAGGATATTCTCATCAGCACCCCATGTGGTACCAGCTATTTTTTTCATGGTGGCCATGCAAAGTTTTGCCCTTAGCTGTATTTTGTTTATCTGTGATTTCCACGTCATTCGGCGGTCTAGTGTGATTCCTAAGTATGTTGGTGTTTCATCTTCTCGTACTGCCTGCCCATTTAGTTGTAGCTTTGCTTGCTGTGGTTTATTTGACAAGGTAAAAATAGTGTGTGTAGTTTTTTGTTCTTTTATTTTGAGCAACCACTTTCTGGACCAACTTTCAAGGGCTAGCAGTGAATCCTGCATGCGCACTCTTGCTGTGGTGATGTATTCTTCTGAAGTCCACATGGCCAGGTCATCAGCATAGAGGGAGTTGTGGACATTCTTGTGGATGTTTTCTGTTATATGAATATTAAATATCCCTGGATGCTTATAATCTTATAAGTTCGTAAGATGATAAGTTCATATGGCCATAAAAAAGCCGCTGATACTCAGGTTTTGATCAGCCTAGATTTTAAGAAAGAAAATATAAACATTTAACCAAATTATCAATATCATATATAACACGTGTTAAAATAGGACCTCTTCACCACTCCGTTATAAATTAGATTTAAAACACACATGTCTAGCTTATCCTATCGTTTTTAACGCGTGATATGAACACTAGTCATTTATAAAATTACATAAAGTGGATAGAAGTCAATAATATATACCGTCAGTAGATAGTTATTTAATGTATGTAATAGTCAATTTAAAACATCTCTTACTGGGAAATATTGAGTAATTAAATTAACTTTACGGCTGAAAAGATTAGCTATAAGTTATTTAATTAGCACAGAAAATCTCAGTGACATATAATGAAAACTTTAAACACACCAAATCACTTAAAGGCTAGTATATAAATTACCGCAATCAGAAAAATAAAACACTCCACGAAAATCTAATAATTTTCACTCTGAACGAGAAATCTAAGATATCGAGCTAGTGAATTTCAGATAGATTTCTGAGCAACTGATCATGGCTATCGGAGAAACATGGTATATATCCGTAAATTCCGTTCTATCGCTCTTTAATGAGAAAGTCACACCCACTGCCAGACCCGAGCCCATTTGCCGTTCGATTCTTGAATCAAAGGTAATTTTACCACCTCTGCCGCCGACAACCTCTCTGGCTTGACTTTCATCATCTCCGCCTTGCCGAATATCAGCTACGCAATTAATTCCCCTGAAAGTTTTACAATCCAAGGTCCGTCTCAGACTTAACATCCCCCCTGATCAAAGAATCTATTACGCCATGCTCCGCGCTCTCTCTCTGTTCCACCGTGCGTAATTGCCAAACGGCTCAGGTGTTAATTGCACTAGTGAATCCTTCGTTCCTGTAGCAAAAAATAAACTAGATGGGAAGGGGCAATAGTGGATGATCACTGCTGCACTATTTCCATCTGTAACAGATACCTTGTCATAAAATTCAATCTTTCTATTATATGTTCATTAATATTGATGTTGTCACGGGCTGCTTCCCCTTTACTCTGCAAGAGTTGTCCAACAATGGCCAAAACTTAGAGTATCTACTGTGGGTTTTCAAAGGTGTCTACCTTCGCACAAGATTATTCTTGGCAGAGTTGTAGGTAGAAGGATAATGATGCTTCTACCTCAAGGAAGTATTCACAAGATACTCGTATTTCAGATGTCAAGAACATTGCTGCATGAGGCGGAGCAAAGTTAACTTTTGTATCTGACCCGCCTTATATATATATATATATATATATATATATATATATATATATATATATATATATATATATATATATATATATATATATATATATATATATATATATATATATATATATATAAGGATTCACACGTGTGCCCTTCGTTCTGTAATAATTAATTTAACTAAGTTTTTGTAAAATAACATATAACAAATTTAATGATCAATTATTCTTCAACAGTTTAAATTAAATATGAACGGTGGGTGAAATTAGTAAAAGTTTTGTCTTCATAGAGACTTGATAGGGGAATGTTAATGTTCTTTGATGTTGCCTTTTAGTAACCACTTAGCTTAAAATCGATGACTATTGCTGCTGTTGTTTCGTCAAGTCTTTTTTATGATAAGGGCACTTCTCTAGAAACTTCCAGGGATAGCCACTCCTAAGGTAAGCTCGTCCAATGTAGGTGGTTAGTGTCGAACCCCAGCTCTTGAATCACAAAACGGATAGCGTAGACTCGTCTCACAACTGGTCACGTACCACGAACTTTATAGAAAAATAAAAGAGTACAAATGCCTCTGATAAGTACATGGTGGTCGGAAGATTAAACAGGCGCCTTTTCCCGCTGTCCGCCCATCCGTTTTTGTCTCTCAGAAAGTGTATTTTCCCTGAGCACATGCAGTATAACTCAAGGCATATGGTAAGAAATCACCATTATTCTTTTGGTTAATTTACTGGGGAAAATGTGTTTGGACAACGTGAGTGGCTTGTGCCTGAGGTTTACATATAACTCAAGAAGGAAAATATAAACACTATGCACATGTAATCATCACTCCTCACTGCTCCATTCAGAGTCCTGTGTTACTTCTGCTTTCGGTTTTCTGTACGAACTAGCATGAAGTAATCACCAGCGCTAGCTGTAGTGGTTTATGAATATACTAATTTCATATGTTGAGGTTGCCAGCCTCGTATGACTTGTATAACCACTTAGCAAGAAAAAATGCCAAATTCACTTTGTGAAAAATATGTACAACTCACCCCAACTTGGGATCTACAATCTCCTGGCACAGATGAATGGACACAGCAACTTATATTAGATGCTTCAGACACTTGTTCTGGGGGTAAATTTAGAATCCTTCTTATGACGGGTGCTTTGATTCCTAGGTATACAGCCTTTGTGTTTAGAAATGTGCGTTTTCTTTTAAGTTTAAAAGAGGCACAAATACTTCGGTCCTGTCTTATTTAATTTGAAATTCTGTCCGATTCTTCTCTGGAGTTGCTACGTTGACGTATTGCAATGCAGTGTGTTTTAGCTTCAAATTGTGTTAAGTTATATTCCACTTTTTCCTCCAAGCCTCCACATGTGGTTTCCGACAAACTTGCCAATCAGAGCTATTGTTTATTTCCTGTTCTTGATTAAACCAATCCTGCTCTTAGAACTAGGGGTCGAGGTGTTAATTTTAATTCTTCCCGCTTGTTTAAAATTATCACGTTAGAATTTAAACCTATGACCTATCTTTCAAATATGGCATGATTACTTCCGTTGTTATTTCACAGACTTGCCAACACATCTGTCATCTCATCCCTAATTATTACCTTGCTCATAATGTCTCTTCCGACATGTTTTATCGGTAATAAAGACGCCGATAATGTCTGGACAAAAATGATAAAGTGATTATCACGCGTACTCAAATCTTCCGCCAGACAGATAATTCCTGACATACGCGGACCACAATTGGCTCCCTCAGACAGACAATATGGCTTCCTTTGTCCCCTCCTGCCGAGGTGTCGAGAGGCGCAGTGACCAACCGCGAAACACAGGTGGTCACTCGCCTGCTCTATCTGGGTCGGAAATGAGTTACGTCAAAGTCAACCATTACTTTGACGTTTACCGTCAGCCCATGGTAAACTTCCGGTGTTATGTATCGAGGTTCGCACTAATGACCTGCCATCGAAACATCATTTTTTGGTGATGCGTAGATGGCAGGGAGGATAGTGTGATTATTCGCTTGCATAGCTAGGCGGGGTTTTCGCACGGAAGGTCCAGTGTTCAAATCCTGGGTAAGCCACTCATGTCTGTTGTTTTTCTGTTGTCTAATGTTCTACTTCTTTATTTCCTACGAGTGCCTGATAACATATCTTTACGTTTGTTGCATTAAAGCTGGCGCGACCACTTAAGCGATTACAATTAATCCTCATGATAATCAAATTTCTAGTGAAATAACACTATTGCAGTTTGAGAAAAGGTATAGCAATTTAAGGAGTGTCAATGGCACGAATTCATGTGCGAAAAATGAAGAAATAAATGGATAATGTAGGAGGGAAAGAACAAATGTAACAGGACACCTACAAATATCGTCATAGATGTCTCTGTTGAACATATGTTAGTGGAAAATCAGGAGAAAACTGTGAAAGGCTAACAATGCATGAGACAATATAAAGAAATAATCGCCACGGAGATTAACATAAACGGTGGCATGATATCAAATGTTACTGGACAGAAAGATATGACGGCATGTTATCAAAGGCTGAATTCACACACCCTGATATATATAACAAAATCATGACGACAGTTTACAATGCACAAGCACGGTCAAAGATACTGACCGCAGTATTATGAGACAGGAACAAGACCAGACTTACTTAGAGGTCACGTAGGATAATGACGCTGGGTCCCATATATAAAGACTTACAGAAGGAATAATACAGTACAGATTTGATAACAAACACAATATTAAAAATAGCACATTAAATGAAAAAAAACTTACTGATATAACCAACAGTTCCATGTAAATGGTAAATGGTTGAAAGGGGCATGCTACACAAAGGAAACTAGCAAACATTTTGAATGTAAAAGAAAAAAATTATGTCTCTCGAGGTACAGCTTTGCTTGCTGAAACGCATTGATCTTCACATAAGTGAACTTTGTAAATGTTATTTTGTTTAAGTGCTGTACGATCTATGGGAAATCTGAGACCGTCTATGTCGACCACCCGGTCACAGCAGGAAGAGGGTCAGAATAAATGCTAATAAATGTTATAATATTTTTTTTTAATGTGTTCTTATCTACATCAACATACGGAGGTGCGCGTGTGTTCTGGCGCTTATTTCAAGAACAAAAGTAACGATTTTTTTTTAGCCTTACTGATCCTTATTAAATAAGTCTTCCCATATCTTTGTCTCGAATAATGGCTTCATTACAATTATGAATAACAGAAACCCGCCGCTGCCTTTCCTGTTTGTACAAGTCCTACACATTAAGCCTTAAGACTGATTAATAACATATTACTTTTTATCAATAACATATGTAAACTTGATACTTGAGCCGTGTAATTCCGGGGGGGGGGGGGGAACAAAGAAAGAATATGGCTACGGCACCCTCATGCAAGTCCTTAAAGACAACTAATTCGAGGTTGAAAAGGAGGTGTACCTTATCATGTGAAGCAAATTTCCACAGGTTGTTCCATAACAATAATTAGAGTTTCTAATAAAACACTCATTTCTGTACATTAAAAACAATTTCATTCATTTAGGTTTGAAAATGATGAAAGACAATAAACTGCAGCAGTGGAGTAGTCACAATTTTCTGTGCTCCGGGTCCGCTCCAGCTCATGGTAAACACGTTCTGCTCCACTGCTTCGAGCTCCAGCTCAGGGTAAACACGTTCTGCTCCACTGCTTCGAGCTCCAGCTCAGGGTAAACACGTTCTGCTCCACTGCTTCGAGCTCCAGCTCATGGTAAACACGTTCTGCTCCACTGCTTCGAGCTTCTGCTCAGGGATCCGTTTCAAAGTCATGGTTTGCACTTGGTTTAATCTGCCCCAATCAAGTATCAGTTTGTTTCTATTTGTTGGAGCTAAAATCATACATAATGTTTGAAAGTGTGCTTCTTAGGTTAGAGATGGATGGATGGGAGGAAGAATGAATGCATGGTTGGATGGATGGATGAACAAATGAATGAAAGAGTGAGTGGGTATACGAGTGAGTGAAATAATTAATAAATGATTGAATGAGGGAAACAAAAAGGGAAGGGAGTGTGAAATGGTGGAAGGAAAGAATAAAGAAAGTAAAAGAGTACGGGAAAAATAAAGTGCGAAAAAAATAAAAGAATGAAGGGGAAAACGACGGGATAAAGAGAGGAAGAAAAGAACTGAGAAGGAATTAAATGAGGTAGAAGTAGACAAGAAGGGAGAGTAAGAAAGGAAGGAAGAAGATGCGAGGAGGGAATTAAAAGAGGAGAGAGATAGAAGGAAGGAAGGAATAAGGTGAGGAAAATGCAATGAAATAATGAAAGGCAGTAAGAGAGATAAAAAGTAATGAAGGAAATGAGGGAGGGAGGAAGAAATAATGGAAGAAAGGAACGAAAAAGTAGATACGGCGGAAAGTTGGTAGGAAGTCCGGAGCGAAGATGAAAGGAAGGTATAGAAGTAAGAAAAAAAGAATGGAAGGATGAGAGGGAAAGAGTTAAGAAGGGAGGGAAAGAGGTAGGAAAACGAAATCAAGGAAAGGAAACATTGAGAAAGACGGCAAGAGAAGAAGGAAGGAAGGAAGGAAGGAAGGAAGGAAGGAAGGAAGGAAGGAAGGAAGGAAGGAAGGAAGGAAGGAAGGAAGGAAGGAAGGAAGAGAAGAATGAAGGGAGTAAGAAAAAAATGAAGTTTGGGAAGGAGAAAAGACGAGAATAGAAGAACAGGTAACTGAGAGGGAGGGACAAAAGACGGGATAGGAAGAGAAGAAAGGAAGTTTAAAAAGGGGGAAGAAGGAAAAAGAGGTATAGAGTGAGAAAGGACAAATGACTGGATGGAGGGTAGGACGAAGGAAGACAGTGGAATGTAACGAATTCATTTAAGGGTAATGGAAGGAATGCGTAACTGAAATAACATAAAAATATATAGCATAATATAAATTACATAAGATTTACAAAATGAAATGAAATAAAAAAAAAATTTTTAAACAATACAATAAATTAATAAAACCAAATTCACATAAATTATTGTTTAATTTTAGACCATATCCTCAACAGAACATGGCTCTTAACACTTGTTAGTAATAAGCAACTTACTTGAGATCAATGTTTTGTGTCATTTTTAATGGTTGCATCCCTTTCTAATAAGAGGGATGTAATAATTGTAAGCGTCATAGATTAAGTAAATAATTTAATATTTGTTTAAAATCAACAACTTACGTTAAACTACGACTTAAAATAAAGTATAATTATTTTACTACAATGATTTAAAATGTGTTGCAGTAATTTTTTTTTTAATGTTAATATTTTCAAAACAAACAAATTATGCACATTTTTACAACCAGAAAAACAACTTATAAAAAAGAAGCTCATAATCTTACTTACTTACTTAGTCGTTCCCCTTCTACCGTGAGGTGTAGAGGTTTGGAAGAGAGAGCGCCAGACCATTCTATCAGCTGTCTTCTTCCTGGCCTGGTTCCATTCTAGTCCTCGGTCCTTCAAAGATTGTCTAATGTTGTCCTCCCAGCGGACTCTGGGTCGTCCTGGAGGTCTGGATCCCTGGCTCTTTGTTTCCCATGCTTGTCGTGGTAGCCGATCTTCTCCCATTCTGCAGACATGGCCAAACCATCTTAGTTGGGACTGTTCTATTTGGGTCTGCAGCGGATGGGATTTTAGGCCTTGACGGATCGTCTGGTTGCGGACCATGTCTCTTCTTGTTACTTCAACCACTTTCCTCAGATACCTCATTTCTGAGGTTTGGATCTGGCTTTTGTGGGTTGTAGTCATTGCCCACGACTCGCATCCATATGTCAAGACTGGGACATAGGTGGAGCGGTATACAGCCATCTTCGTTTTCTTACCAACCTCTTTCTTGCTGAGGAATCCACGATTTATGGCCTGAAAAAGTCTCCCAGCCGCTGCTTTCCGAGTGGACTCATAATCAATTAGGATTAATATTTTGCTCACTTTTACACTAGAAATAACCCAGACCTAAGGGCATTATCATCGCTTCTCGGCCTTTTGGCTAAGATCAAAGTGTCATACTTTTAGGGATCATTTCTAGAGTATGCCGGGTCTTAGCCAGGGCCGGGATCACACACCTTAACACAATAAACCTAATAAAGTCATTAGACCTCATTTTGAACCCCAGAAGGGGCATAAAAAAAATCTAACATCCAAAATACGAGACATGCTGCACAGATACAAATACAAAACCACAACGATTTTTGGACGAGGTTTAATTGTAAATACATGCATTTTCCTTAAGCTACTTTACATTGCCACAGTTTTCGACCCCCAAAACGGACTATCACGGATTTAAACAAACAGGTCAGAGCATTCGTTTTTGGACGCACATTTTACAGCATTAAACACAAGACACTAATACAAGAAAAGAAACACGGAGGGACTGCACTTCAAGACATAGAAACAAAGATCCAGGCACTCAGAATTAAACACACAGGCAGCATCATCAAACACCCAGAACGACACACACTAGCTCATTATTACATGGGACTCAGACTTTCCAAACTGAGACCACTGAACAATGCAATCCCCCATCACTTCGGCCCTATGCCCTCATTTTATAAGACATGCATACAAGCCATCCAAGGACATGAAAAATTAATTCACCAGAAAATAAATGCAATATATAAACATTTAGTTAAACTCCAAGCACCACCATTACATCTAAGAGGACAAGAAATAGGACAGAAATATGCCATAAAAAATTACACCGAAACCTTCACTAACTTGCACAACCCAAAAATCACTGCTAAAGCAAGAGAGGTCACTTTTAGACTAATATACAGCATGACACCCACAACAAAACGAGAAGCACACAGATCCAACCAAATAACAAAATGTCAGCTATGTAGGAAAAGCATCTAAGAAACAGAAGATCATTTGTTTTTTTAATGCAGCACAATCACACCTACAATGAAACTACTGCAGAAAATCATCGATTTACAAACATCACAAAAATCGGATTTATACAAAGCGATCTTCTTAAACATAGTTCCAGAAGCAACATATAACACACACACATTGATCTTGTTTATTTTATCAGAATTTCGGAATCAGATTTGATGTTTTCGGAATATTGCCATGTTTAATCATCGTATTTTCAACGCTGGTTTATTTCTGCACATTTTTCTTTAGAAAGTTTTCTAAATAGCCCCTGAGGACCTTTCAACCACACATTTATTCGCGGGAGGTCATGTTGACCACAGTTCTAGATGTCGTTAAAGTGTCAATGTCTGACCTTGCCAACTGAACCCTAAGTATGTTCGCGGGAAGTCCTTGACGTTGGTATTACACCGCTCATACCTTTAAATTTAGGGGAAAAAAGGGAAAATAATAAAAGGTGCAGTGAAATGTGCTTGTAATTGTGTGTATGTAAGCGTTCCCGAGTGTGTATAAATGTATATTTACATTTAATGAAATGTTCAATATTTCTTTTCTCCATCTAAGAAATGTGAATAAAGCTTGTGGTACGCGGTCACATAGGGACCACTTCAATAACCAAAACTATCCACTAAGAAGTGTCTCTTTTCTGATCCCATTCATTTCCCCTGTTGCGATATGCACTGGATGAACCAAGACATCTTTTCGTTTTCCCAGGGGACATCCTTTCAGATTACATTTCACGGTCCCTTCAGAATCAAAAACAGTCCAAAACTTGAACCACTATAAACCAATATAAACCCCCCTTTCATATGAAATTTCTTCTTTTACTATATTCATCTTTTTCTACTCCCCTATTCTATTTAAAATGTTTTAACACTGAATATTGACCATTCAAGTGTGCAAATGAAAGTTTGAAGACGCACGAGGGTTTTTTATATGTAATTTATAAGGTACCTCCCATGTTCTCTACTGTAAAATGTACACGGTTTTGTAAAATGACCTTTAATCACATTCCTTGTTTTGTAAAATTCAAATGTTTAATTTCTTTATATATACCTTTTAAGTGTGCAGATGAAAGTGAGAGTGCGCACGAGGGTTCATATGGAATTTAAAATTTACTTTCCATGTTCCAGTTTTGTAACACGTACACGGATTTGTAAATATGCAAAGAAATGAAAATAAAGTTTCACTTTAAAAAAAAAAAAATCGGTGCAAGTACGCGTGTGTTGGAGTGGGGTTTCCATGTTTCACCTGCCATTTTGGGTGTGGGTGTGTGCGTGGTTTCCATTTGTGGTTTTAGAGTCTAAATTGTATTGTTTTAGGAACGTATACAATCAATTTTATATGAATATAAATATGGTTTCAACTTTGGGATTTTTCTCTCTCCCCCCATTTCACCTTGAAATTATGGCATTATGAATGGACAAAATCTAATTTACATGAATGTACAGAAATGTCCAACTTTGGTATTTGGTATTCCTCACCTCGTACTTATAGTTTATGAATGTATTTTATTGTATGTTGTAATATGAACATGTTTTGGAATTTCAAAATGGATATGCTTTAGGGAACATGATTACAAACTACCCCTTGTATCTTTCTCGAAATGCCGATGTGCCTAGCCGCCCTTATGACTGCTCAAGGATGTGTGCTTAACTTGTTAGTTGAAACTTGCCAAGCAGAAAAGCGTAACGCAGCACACAATGGGCATCTATACCTTCAACCCGGGGGCTCTCAATATCTCTTACTTACTTACTTAGTCGTTCCCCTTCTACCGTGAGGTGTAGAGGTTTGGAAGAGAGAGCGCCAGACTATTCTATCAGCTGTCTTCCTCCTGGCCCGGCCCCACCCAGCCCCCGGTCCTTGAAAGATTGTCCAATGTTGTCCTCCCAGCGGACTCTGGGTCGTCCTGGAGGTCTGGATCCCTGGCTCTTTGTTTCCCATGCTTGTCGTGGTAGCCGATCTTCTCCCATTCTGCAGACATGGCCAAACCATCTTAGTTGGGACTGTTCTATTTGGGTCTGCAGCGTGTGGTATTTTAGGCCTTGACGTATCGTCTGGTTGTGGACCATGTCTCTTCTTGTTACTTCAACCACCTTCCTCAGATGCCTCATTTCTGAGGTTTGGATCTGGCTTTTGTGGGTTGTAGTCATTGCCCATGACTCGCATCCATATGTCAAGACTGGGACATAGGTGGAGCGGTATACAGCCATCTTCGTTTTCTTACCAACCTCTTTCTTGCTGAGGAATCCTCGATTTATGGCCTGATAAAGTCTCCCAGCCGCTGCTTTTCGAGTGGCCATCTCTTCTTTGATGCCCCCCTTTCTATCTATAATAGCTCCGAGATATTTAAAGTGGTCGACCTGCTCCAGGACCTGTTCTCCCAACTTAATCTGATGTTTTCTTTCTTCTCGTGATATCACCATGGATTTTGTTTTAGAGCTGCTTATGACCATCCCTCTCTTCTCCAGCCCTTCCCTCCAGACTTGCAGGCCGGACCGGAGACGTGTCTCCGATTTAGCAATCAGGACAACATCATCAACAAATGCTAGCTCTGAAACACAGACCTGTCTCATCTTCCAGTACCCCACTGAATACTTTCTTGCTCTCTCCTTACATGCCTTGATGACATCGTCCATGAGGAGTATGAAAAGACAAGGTGACAGGATATCGCCTTGTCCGACACCAGTGGTGGTCCTGAACTCCTTTGACTTACAGCTTGCTGTCCTCACATAATTTCCCTCTCAATATCTCACCCAGACAAAATTTTCCATTGTCCTTTGCCCTGTCAGCCAGGCTGTCCACTGATGTTACTTCAGAATGCAACCACCATTAGTCACCTGTTCCGACATGCCGAGGGTGAAGCAGATCATATTTTCTTCTATGTATTTTCAGTGACATCACAAGTACGACACTTTATTTACAACATACAACATGTGAAGTTTTATTTGAGACACTTTGAGAAATGCAGAATGAATAAAGATCAGTTAAAAATTGAAAAAAGAGAAACATGATGGAAGAAGAGACTTGAAACCTGTTGTCATGAAATATTCTAATCCACATATATAAATTATTAGGTAAATATGAAGCCTAACAAATAAAATTAATAAAGAGAAGAGCAATGGTAAAATGACAGTGCTGTCACAAGGAATGTACTCGAAATCCCCCTTGTTTTCTGCTTCGTCTGCAAATTGTAACGCTTTCACGTTGATATAAAAGCTTACTGTATTATTACCCGCTTTCTTCAATGAAACGTGTGCTGTATTTCTTGGAAAAGCATTGAGACGTACTGCGTAATGACCTAAATTAATCCTAACATTAATTATATTACGTTACCAAAACGAACGAACAGATGGACAAAA
Source organism: Oreohelix idahoensis (assembly GCA_024509875.1). Lineage (NCBI taxonomy): Eukaryota > Metazoa > Mollusca > Gastropoda > Stylommatophora > Oreohelicidae > Oreohelix > Oreohelix idahoensis. Next base: position 348,797 of record JAMPIV010002671.1, on the reverse strand, counting down.
GGATAGCGAGAGGGGAGGGCTGAAAATCAGGAACGCATGCAACACGCGACGCGCGATATACAAATGCTGGCATCACGCGTGTAAGTCTACAAGCACTAACTTTTTCAGACGGACAGTGATAAAATACACTACCCTTTCCCAGAGTTAGGTTTATAAATCATAACAAACTCTTATTAGAAAAGACAACATTAGATGGGTTTACGTTTGAACACATATAATATGTAAAACGTTACGCAAATAGTCCAGGAATTAATAAATTATACCCAAAATAAAATATTGGGGGTGCCTGACAGCATAAAATCATTTCTGCTCATAAGATTTTTTTTTTAACGTGTTTGAAAAAAATTTACGTTACAGAAATAGCCTACCATGTAAACTCCAAATTGATTGGAGCGCAACAAATGAAAGCCTAACCACGATTGGTCGGGCTATAAATACTATCTTGGTTGTTAGGGGAGACGGGAAAAGGTAACATTTTTTCAAACACTTGTCGAAACGTGGCTCATTGGCCAGTCTCGCTGATATACACACTTGGGAGCGTTAGTTCGAAACCACTTGTTTAAACACACTTGATAAAGCATCAGTGCGTTGAAGCCAGCTTATATTTGACTCAATAAAAGCCTGGAAGATAAGCAGATGGAAATTTGTGCCAGTTTGTGCCAGAATTCATTGATAATCAACGTATCTGTGTTATTCGTATGAATTGTGGGACAGTGGTCTTGATGGTACTGAGCAGCATCTGGTCAGAGATTTGCTGAATCCAGAGTCGGACAGCATACTCCTTGGTCTTTTTAGCTATCAGTGAGGTGTCTCCTGAGCCCAGAGGAGAATTCGAGCAGAGGAGTCCTTTCCTGCCGCCATCACTCAAGATAAGCAGAGTTGGCCAGCTGAGCTCAACATTATGTCCCCTCATATTGAACTGACTTTATAAAATTAACATTAAGAGGGGAATTTACTTGTCTTAAAATCAGGAACTGTGAACATCTCCAATACGAGTCCCTAAAGACAAACTATTGAAGTCATGATGACAAATACCAACAGAGCTTGAACAAAACAAAACCAGTATTACCTCATTTTACTACTACACAACTGACACACATAGAACATTTGTACTAATATATGTCACTACAATATTCATATTAAATACATTCTGTACATAACTTGTAATTTAAATTGATTGTGATTCCTGGTTCCCTTGTAGTGAATCAGGACACATATTCATTCATGCCAGTAATGAATACATGTTGTTATTTGAAAGTTTATCAGTGACTCTTTTAAGATATCTTTGTAGAGTGGTATATGTATGTGAGTGTCACAGTGTTGTCAAGAGTAGTGGATTAAATTAAATTGTTTATCTGTCTGTTGTTGTGACTTACACTTCACCATACTCATACCCTAGACACATAACGTAGCATCACACTATTCCAGAATAATTCTGACTGAGATATATAGATATGTGGTAGCAAGTAAGGTTATCTATAATACACTACTCTTAATAGATATAGATACCTTCACAGCTGATCTCAGTCAGTACACTAAGTTCCCTATAAGTATTTATAACTTCCCACTTCACCACATATATTGGGGTCTCGCTCTTGGGATTTTGAATCTTTAACTATTAAAAATATTGGGGGTAATTCACTTCAGGGAATATAAGAATTAAAAGGTATCCTTGGGTGGAATTAAATAAGGTTGAGCTCACGGTGCCTGTGTTGTCCATTAGATATATAGTTAGAAATTGAATTGTTGGTTAGACATTGTATAAATTTACATAATAGACAATGGCGGACCTGGCCAAATTTCGATCTGCTGCGGTTCAGACTGCAAAAGAGTTAGGATTAGATGGGCAAGTTATGGTTGCCTATGTCACGACGGAATGTGACAAATTTATTGAACGTGAAGAAAGAAGGTTTGAAGCCGAAAGAAAGTTAGAGGCTGACAAGGAAATTAAGAGGTTGCAATTTGAAGCTGAGGCTGAGACTAAGAGGTTGCAGATTGAGGCTGAGGCTAAGAAATTGGAGGCAGAAAGAGAAAACAAGAAATTAGCTGCAGAAAGGGAAGAGAGAAGATTAGCTGCAGAAGAAAAGAAAATAGCTGCAGAAAGGGAAGAGAGGAGATTAGCTGCAGAGAGGGAAGCAGAAAAGGAGGAGAAAAGATTACAAAGGGAACATGAATTACGACTAAGGGAGTTTGAGTTTCAAGGCCATGCTCCTGAAAATGGTGCCAGTCCCTTTGCCTCTGATGCTACGGTTACTCAAGGAGCCTCAACCTCAGCTATGAATTTTCATTTAGATCATTTTGTTGAGAAAGACGATGATATTGAGAGCTACCTAAATAGGTATGAACTATTAGCTACCACGTATGGGTTAGAGAGAGAAAGGTGGAGCTTAAAGTTATCTCAGGGACTTCGTGGGGCAGCTTATGAAGTTTTTGCAAAAATGAGCAGAGGTGATCAGGAAAATTATGACATGCTAAAGCAGGCTCTTTTGTTAAGGTATGAAAAGAATGCAGAGTTTTACAGGAAAAAATTTAGGAATGCTAAACTACTGTCAGGTGAAACCTATCACCAGTTCTCTGCACGAATAGAGACATACTTGGAGAAATGGACTTCTCTGGGGAAAACCCAAGATCTTAAGGAAATGGTCCTTATAGAGCAACTAAGAGAGTCCATGGCTCCAGACCTGAGAAAGTTTCTCATGGAACAAGGTGCAGAGAGGCTGGGTGAGTTGCTAAATGTTGCTGAAAGGTATCAAGCAGCTCAAGCAGAGGTAACAGGTAATAAAAAGAAACAGGTGGATAACTTTAGGGCACCACAGAACTTTAATAAATTTGATCCTAGGGATCAAAATAAAGGTAAGCACCAATTTGATAGGCCACGGTATGACAATAAAAATAAATTCCCACAATTCGATGAAAGGAAATATGATGAAAGAAAATCTTTCAACCAAGGAAAAAGGTGGTGTAAAAATTGTAAGATGAACAATCATGACACTGACCATTGTAGAAGGAAACCTCCTCATTTTGCTGCTATGACATCGGGGAAAAAGGAAAAGAAGGGCAAACCTGAAGAATTACAGGAACCATACCACCCCCCAGTGTGTGAAGATGTCATTTGTAATGGTGTCACTATAAGATGTTTATATGATACCGGTTTAGATTACGATTCCGTTGTGAGTTCTCACCTGGTGCAGGCCGATCAATACACCACAGAAACAGTGGAGATTCAAACTGCAACCAAGGATGTAGCTACCATGACACTTCCCGTCGCCCGAATAAAAGTGAAAACGCGATATGTGGAAGGAATCATAAAAGCAGCAGTGATAAATGAGCCAATCTACCCTCTAATATTGGGGTGTAGATATGTCTTCTTGGGGAATCCCAAGAGACCTGTGATATTGGCAACAGTGCAGACCAGATCACAGACAAAGAAGGAGGAGGATAATCCAATAAATACTCACCCAGATGAGATGAGGAAGGCACAGGCTGAGGACAAAACACTCAAGCCATGTTTCAAGAAGTTGCCCAAATCTCATACACCTCCAGGCAAGGGAGAGTTTTATATGAAGAACAAATTGATATATAGGAAGGCTGGATCTGAATCCAATGGTCACGGACAGCTGGTCCTTCCCACTTCATATAGGACTAAAGTGTTGGAACTAGGGCATGCGATTCCCTTCAGTGGTCATATGGGAATCAGCGCAACAGGACAGCGAATAGCTTGTCACTATTTCTGGCCAGGAATAACTGAAGATATCAAACGATATGTAAAATCCTGTCCAGAGTGCCAACGAGTAGCACCTAAACATTGGACTGCACCAGCAACTCTGGGGGAAATGCCCATAGTGGGAACACCCTTTGAGAGAGTTGCCGTGGATCTTGTGGGACCTCTCACCCGAACCAAGAGAAGGAACAGCTACATTCTGACTCTGGTGGACACTTGTTCTATGTGGGGAGAGGCAGTAGCCCTGTCATCGATTGATTCAAAACATGTGGCAGAGGCATTGCTCACAATTTTCACAAGGTTAGGCTTTCCCAATCAAATCTTGACTGATAATGGCTCTCAGTTCAAGGGGAAACTAACTGAAGAAGTTTTCAGGATCTTCCAGGCCAAACACTTCCATTGTAGTGTGTATCATCCCCAAGGGAACGGCCAAGTGGAAAGATTTAACGGCACATTAATGTCGATCCTGAGAAAGTTGGCACACGAAAAACCAGATACATGGGACCAGTACCTGCACGCCGCCCTCTTTGCTTATCGGGAGGTACCCCATAGTTCAACCGGTATGGCCCCGGCAACATTATTGTTTGGAAGGCCAATAAAAGGTCCACTTGAAGCTTTGTTAAGAACGTGGACTGATGAAAAGGCAGAGGAAAACATTACATCTTCATACCAATATGTGAATGAGCTGACCACTCGGTTGAAAACTGGCTGGAAACTTGCCAATGAAAATTTGAAACAAGCCAGGAAGAAACATGCTGCCTATTATAACAGGAAGGCGAAAGACAGAAATTTGGCTGTGGGAGGGAAAGTACTGCTTCTTTTGCCTGGGAGTCAGAATAAGTTACAAATTGGATGGCAGGGTCCATATACAGTTTTAGAGAAAGTGTCTAGAACAAATTATAAGATAGATAAGAAGGGGAAAGAAAAAATCTATCATGTGAATCTCCTGAAGAAATATTTGGAAAGAGAACATCAGGAAGAGACACACTTGTTGACCTTGTCCATCGCCATGGAGATGAAAAAGGAACCACTTTCATCATTTGAATATCCATTACACCCCTGTGAGACAGCAGCACAGGTGAAAATCAGTACACATTTAACGAAAACTCAGAAAGAGAGAGTGCAACAGGTTCTAAATAATCATGCAGAGGTGTTAACAGACCGACCAGGGCATACAAACCTATTGGAATATGATATGAAACTGATAGACCCCACACCTGTCTGTATGAAACCATATTCGATTCCATTTGCTAAGGAGAAAGCTTTGAAGGAAGAGATAGACTATCTGTTGAAGGAAGGAATTATTTCGCACAGTGAGTCTTCGTATAGTTCCGGTGTTGTACTTTTAAGGAAGCCCTCTGGAGAACATAGACTCTGTATAGATTACAGGAGACTGAATGCTATTACAGAAGGACAGGTGGATCCATTGCCGGATACAAATCAGCTGTTTGCCAGACTAAATAAAGCTAAATATTTCTCAAAAGTGGATCTGAGTAAAGGATACTATCAGATTCCGTGAAGCCTGAGGTTAGACCATACCTAGCTTTTAGTACCTCAGAAGGACACTATGAGTTTAATAGATTGCCATTTGGATTGAAGAATGCGCCTAGTGTCTTCTCTAGAATGATGAGAAAAATTATTGGATCCTCTGAATAATCCCTGTATAACAAATTTTATGGATGATATCCTTATAGCAACAGAAACATTTGAGGAACACATTGACTCTCTGAACATGCTGTTTGATCGACTTAGGGAGGCAAATTTAACAGCCCGACCAACCAAATGTTGCGTTGGATGTAAAGAATTGGAATTTTTGGGACACACAGTTTATCAGGGAAACATGACCCCTGACCCAAAGAACTTAGAGAAACTACAGAAAGCCCCGAGACCACAAACCAAGAAGGACGTGAGATCCTTTGTCTCATTATGTGGTTTCTACCAGAAGTATATCAAAAACTTTAATTCCATATGTGCACCTTTAACGGAATTGACACGTAAAGGACTTCCAGATCGCATTACATGGACACCACAATGTGAAATGACTTACCAAGAATTGAAGGAAAAGCTCACAAGTAAACCCATTTTGAAATTACCTGACTTAAGTCAAGAATTCATAGTAAGGACGGATGCAAGTAATATTGGGTTAGGTGCAACTTTACTACAGAAATCAGATGCATTGGATGGGGAATTAAGCCCAGTGGCATATGCTAGCAGAAAGTTGAATAAAGCTGAAATCAACTACTCAACTAGCGAAAAAGAATGTCTTGCAGTAATATGGGCAATAAAGAAATTCAATATTTATCTATATGGGAAGGCATTTAAGTTGCAAACTGACCACAAACCTTTATCGTTTTTAGCACAGGCTAAGCATGAGAACTCTAGGTTACTCCGATGGTCTTTGCTTCTGGCTCCATATAATTTTAGCATTGAATATATATCTGGAAAAACCAATCTGGGAGCGGATTTTTTAAGCCGCCATCCGTGTGATGAGAATCACCGTAAACCCCAGAAATAATAATAAATTTCTCTATGTGTGTATAGAATAAAGGACTGACATATAATGTCTGTTTTAAGAGGGGAGGTGTCATGAAATATTCTAATCCACATATATAAATTATTAGGTAAATATGAAGCCTAACAAATAAAATTAATAAAGAGAAGAGCAATGGTAAAATGACAGTGCTGTCACAAGGAATGTACTCGAAATCCCCCTTGTTTTCTGCTTCGTCTGCAAATTGTAACGCTTTCACGTTGATATAAAAGCTTACTGTATTATTACCCGCTTTCTTCAATGAAACGTGTGCTGCATTTCTTGAAAAAGCATTGAGACGTACTGCGTAATGACCTAAATTAATCCTAACATTAATTATATTACGTTACCAAAACGAACGAACAGATGGACAAAAGGATAGCGAGAGGGGAGGGCTGAAAATCAGGAACGCATGCAACACGCGACGCGCGATATACAAATGCTGGCATCACGCGTGTAAGTCTACAAGCACTAACTTTTTCAGACGGACAGTGATAAAATACACTACCCTTTCCCAGAGTTAGGTTTATAAATCATAACAAACTCTTATTAGAAAAGACAACATTAGATGGGTTTACGTTTGAACACATAACAGTACCCAGACAGCACATCTTCGAAACAGGAGGTAGAAGAAATTGCATATTTTGAACGCAGCCACGTAGCTCCTTTAAATTAGTATTTTTGGGTTCCTTAGGGCTTGCTGACAAATAATATGTAAAACGTTACGCAAATAGTCCAGGAATTAATAAATTATACCCAAAATAAAATATTGGGGGTGCCTGACAGCATAAAATCATTTCTGCTCATAAGATTTTTTTTTAACGTGTTTGAAAAAAATTTACGTTACAGAAATAGCCTACCATGTAAACTCCAAATTGATTGGAGCGCAACAAATGAAAGCCTAACCACGATTGGTCGGGCTATAAATACTATCTTGGTTGTTAGGGGAGACGGGAAAAGGTAACATTTTTTCAAACACTTGTCGAAACGTGGCTCATTGGCCAGTCTCGCTGATATACACACTTGGGAGCGTTAGTTCGAAACCACTTGTTTAAACACACTTGATAAAGCATCAGTGCGTTGAAGCCAGCTTATATTTGACTCAATAAAAGCCTGGAAGATAAGCAGATGGAAATTTGTGCCAGTTTGTGCCAGAATTCATTGATAATCAACGTATCTGTGTTATTCGTATGAATTGTGGGACAGTGGTCTTGATGGTACTGAGCAGCATCTGGTCAGAGATTTGCTGAATCCAGAGTCGGACAGCATACTCCTTGGTCTTTTTAGCTATCAGTGAGGTGTCTCCTGAGCCCAGAGGAGAATTCGAGCAGAGGAGTCCTTTCCTGCCGCCATCACTCAAGATAAGCAGAGTTGGCCAGCTGAGCTCAACATTATGTCCCCTCATCTTGAAATAACTTTATAAAATTAACATTAAGAGGGGAATTTACTTGTCTTAAAATCAGGAACTGTGAACATCTCCAATACGAGTCCCTAAAGACAAACTATTGAAGTCATGATGACAAATACCAACAGAGCTTGAACAAAACAAAACCAGTATTACCTCATTTTACTACTACACAACTGACACACATAGAACATTTGTACTAATATATGTCACTACAATATTCATATTAAATACATTTTGTACATAACTTGTAATTTAAATTGATTGTGATTCCTGGTTCCCTTGTAGTGAATCAGGACACATATTCATTCATGCCAGTAATGAATACATGTTGTTATTTGAAAGTTTATCAGTGACTCTTTTAAGATATCTTTGTAGAGTGGTATATGTATGTGAGTGTCACAGTGTTGTCAAGAGTAGTGGATTAAATTAAATTGTTTATCTGTCTGTTGTTGTGACTTACACTTCACCATACTCATACCCTAGACACATAACGTAGCATCACACTATTCCAGAATAATTCTGACTGAGATATATAGATATGTGGTAGCAAGTAAGGTTATCTATAATACACTACTCTTAATAGATATAGATACCTTCACAGCTGATCTCAGTCAGTACACTAAGTTCCCTATAAGTATTTATAACTTCCCACTTCACCACACCTGTAAACAATTTTAATATGCTTAGAGCGTTTTGTGTTTCGCCTAGGGAAACAAAGAAAAGTTTTCGAACGTTTATTTGTATGACACATGTACCAACAATGTCCATTCAATCTGCACCCTTTTTCTTGTTTTCTCTTTTCCCCAATATTTTGGAAATATACATGACCAACAATGTCAACAAAAGACATAAAACGTCTGTTCTTATCGCGAATCCTTCCCTCAACATCCATGTTACCGCTTCCAAAATACTCCATTAATTCCTGTTTTTTCTCTTCGTGACAGTGTGTGCTGAGCCCTCGTGGCTACTCAGCGTTGTGCAACACATACTGACCACCCTCTCTAAACTTGGTCTTTCAAGCTTCCCTCCTTCCCTGGTCCGCCTATTGTGCCTCTAAGGCATCAATTGTTCCGAAGAACCAGATTGTACTGGCTTACCTTCCGAACGCAGTCTTACCTTTCTTTCCATTCATGTGTGTGTGCGTGTGCGACCTTTATTTATTGCACTTCTGCTCCATGTAAGGCACACTAAGAAGCTTTTCCAAATATAAGTATCTAAAGAACTGTAACGAATATAAGTTTTTTTTAAAATATGTATGTATATGGTTATACACACATTCACCAAAATACACACTGTGTTTCTTTTCCTTTCCACCTTTGTTTTCTCGGGTTTGTATACATAACCTTGTCTAAAATATATAAACACTTTCTCTTGGGTATGCATGTGTACAAAATACTTGTGTGAACAGAGGAGTCTTACTTACTTACTTACTTACTTAAACGTTCCCCTTCTACCGTGAGGTGTAGAGGTTTGGAAGAGAGAGCGCCAGACTATCCTATCGGCTGTCTTCCTCCTGGCCTGGTTCCATTCTAGTCCTCGGTCCTTCAAAGATTTTCTAATGTTGTCCTCCCAGCGGACTCTGGGTCGTCCTCGGGGTCTGGATCCGTGGCTCTTTGTTTCCCATGCTTGTCGTGGTATCCGATCTTCTCCCATTCTGCAGACATGGCCAAACCATCTTAATTGGGACTGTTCTACTTGGGTCTGCAGGGGGTCGGATTTAAGGCATTGACGTATCGTCTGGTTGTGAACAGAGGAGTCTTTATATTGAAATGTACCCTTTTATCACGTTTTCTTTGTTGTAAAATGCACATGATTTGTAAATTGAAAAATTGTCCATGTACCTTCCACGTATTTCACTTTGTAAAATGTACACGGATTTGTAAATTGAAATGAAAGCAAATAAAGTTCACTTACCAAAAAAAAAAAAAAAAGTACTATTCGAAAAGTCTTTTGGCTAAGATCAAAGTGTCTTAGCCAGGGCCGGGATCACACACCTTAACACACTAAACACAATAAAGTCATTAGACCTCATTTTGAACCCCAGAAGGGGCATTAAAAAAAAAAAAACTATTCGAAAAGTGTTACCAAATGTGACCGGAACCTGTAATTATGGGGACTATGACGACGACCGCCAGCATGGAAAGTCGGCAAATAGCGGTTGAAAATAGGGTTTTTTTCAACACTACAATTACAAAATTTGCAATCTGTAACTTTTAGAGTACAAGAGTGTGTAAATGACTGTGTGCAAAGAATGAAAGTTTTTTTTTTTTTTTTTTTTTTTTTTTTTTTTAAAACAGCTGCTCATTGCATTTTCATTTTTATACTTATATTCACACTATTGTCAATGTTTCAATGCAAATGGCTTTGTAAATTTCCACGGAATGTGAATAAAGATGTTAAAATAAAAAATAAAAACCGTCGATTTAAAAGATGGTCAGACAGATTATGCGATGAAGTATTGTCGCTGACCGTCTGAGACTTTCCCCATGCTATGTCCAGCATAAAGAGTCAAATCTATGAACCAAAAAGCTACAGACTTTCATAACTGGGTGCTTGCGTAGAATAGAGGGATTAAAATGGTATGACAAGGTTAACAACGTGGAACTGATGACAAGAACTAGACAAGTGCCAGTGGAACAAGAGATGAGAAGAAGACGATGGCGATGGATAGGACACACACTGAGGAAACCTGTTGATAGCATTACAAGGCAGTCCTTGTTCTGGAACCCCCAGGGCAAGAGAGGCAGAGGTAGACCAAGAAGCACATGGAGAAGAGAGCTGGAAACAGAGGTGAAAATGATGAGGAGAACGTGGAAAGAACTTGAGATGATGGCACGTGACAGGAGGACTTGGCATATGTTTGTTGAAGGCCTGCTCCTTTGGGAGTGGAGGGTTATAATGATGATGTATAGCATGACAGTAATGTTAAAAAAAGTTAGTTGCTTATCCTTTACAGGACGTGGCAATCAACCCCAGCTTTTATTGGCTGTTTGTGATTTTTCTAGGCAATTTTTACGTTCAGTAGTTTGCCATTGCTTTCTGAACGGTACGGCGCTTATACCATTGTTAAAAATCCACACAAAGCGATCTGCCACCAAACCGCCTGCAGCAGGTTTCGAACCTGGTATATCTGGATTATGAAACTGCGTTCATATCCATTAGGCCACAGACGCCGACAATGTTAAGGTAATGTTAAGGGAAGTAAAATATAAATTTGTTAATTAACCAAGGGAGAATAAAATTTTAAAAACAAATTATTATTTTTATATTGTACAGATTGTAAGATATTGTCTTTACTTTTGCAATAATTAAAGATATTTAAGAAAAGAAAAGTTTTATGTAACACATAAAAGAAAAAAAAATGTGTTGTTGTTTTATTTAATAATAAAAGAAATAAATATTTAGCTTGTTACATTTTCTGAGCCAGTCTTAAATTTTAGTATTAGAAGTAATCTTTCAGCACACAGTTTTTATGATCCATTGCACGATCCAGACCACTGTGATTTGTTACTATTCGAAAAGTGTTTAAAAAAAAAAAAAAAAAAATCTGGCCTTTGGCTAAGATCAAAGTGTCTAGGCACAGGGACTAATACAGTGACATTCATGTGTCATTAGGTCCTTTGTGTCAGAACACAGAAGATCACTAGGTTGCACAATTTGTCATTGGGTCTTCTAGTGTTGGGACATGTGGTCTTGACCAGGGCCGGGTTTGGGTGGGTAAATGCGACCTCATGCGAGGAAAAAATATGCGACCTCAAGCGAGGGAAAAAAAAAATGTGTGAGAACACAGAAGATCACTAGGTGACACATGTTGTCATTGGGTCTTCTTGTGTTGGGACATGTGGTCTTGACCAGGGCCGGGTTTGAGGCGGGGACAATGCGACCTCATGCGAGGCAAAAAATAAGCGACCTCATGCGAGGAAAAAAAAAAAAAAAGGATCATGTGTAGGTGATGATGTCTCTTATGAAGTGTGCGTGCTGATGAATGTTTCTGTGCTGGACACTACACTGTTGGTCTTCGTGTATGAGTGTAGCCATACACAGGGACCGGTACAGAGACATTCATATGTCATTAGGTCCCTTGTGTGAGAACACAGAGGATCACTACAGTGACACAGTTTGTCATTGGGTCTTCTTGTGTTGGGACATGTGGTCTTGACCGGGGCCGGGTTTGGGCGGGTACTAATGCGACCTCATGCGAGGAAAAAATATGCGACCTCAAGCGAGGAAAAAAAAAAAAATATCCGGCCTTTGGCTAGGATCATGTGTCTAGACGCAGGGACCGGTACAGTGACATTTATGTGTCATTAGGTCCTTTGTGTGAGAACACAGAAGATCACTAGGTGACACATTTTGTCATTGGGTCTTCTTGTGTTAGGACATCTGGTCTTGACCAGAGCCGGGTTTGGGGCGGGGACAATGCTACCTCATGCGAGGAAAAAATATGCGACCTCATGCGAGGAAAAAAATAAATATCTGGCCTTTTCTCTTGCGTGAGTGTTTGATGTTTAATGCTAAATAAAGTGTGCAAAAAAAAAAAAAAAAATTGTTAGACATAGGTGCATCAATACTACACATCCTGTTTCTTTTCCTTCTCACATTTGTTTCTCGGGATTTATACATACCAAAACCCTTGTCTAAAACATATAAATTCTATCACTTGGGTTTGCATGTGTACAAAAGTACGTGCGAGAACAGAGAAGTTTTGATGTTGCCATGTAACCTTTTTATCATGTTTCCTTTGTGTAAAATGCTCATGATTTTAAATTGAAAACTTGTCCATGTACTTTCCATGTATTTCACTTTGTAAAATATACACGATTTTGTAAATTGAAAAGAAAGCAAATAAAGTTTCACTAACATATATATATATATATATATATATATATATATATATATATATATATATATATATATATATATATATATATATATATATATATATATATATATATATATATATATATATATATATATATATATATATATATATATATATATATATATATATATATATATATATATATATATATATATATATATATATATATATATATATATAAAAAGGTAAAGGAACCCGTTACACGCCCATTGAGGCATATTGGGAATATGGTGTTAGGCCCATATTATCTTGACCATCGGCACACGAGGGGTAATGTGGTCGGCATCACGCCGGCCGCCTTAACCTTCCCAGAGTAGCTCTGGTACCCATTTGGGGCTGGGTCGACCCAGGAGCCGTTTGTGGCCTAAAAATTTTTCCGCCACATCTGGGGATCGAACCATAGACCCCCACTTAAACACACATCCCCATCCTCCCTCCTCCTCCCCACACACAACGTTAAAGATGAGGTACTATATCACCCAATATTTTTGTCTTGGGTACACGCACATGCGAGACTGTATGCATGTTTAAAATGTTTCATACTCCCTTTTATCATGTCTGCAGAGAGAAGCTTGCCTTTAAATTATTTTTATTTTATTGTCTATGGCTAACAAACAAAAAAATTTTTTTTTTCTTTCTCTAACATTTCTATGTTTTTCTGGTCAATTTTAATGTGCTGTTTTTAAATCTGCAAACCGTTTTTCTCTATCAGGTCGGGATCTCTAGAAATACGCAATTGAAGTTTTTTAACAATGCATACAGTATTACATCATTCGTACAAGAAGTGTAACAGTTATGTAGGCTTGAATTTGTTTGCAGTCGACTATCGTCGATGAATGGCATGTGGTACATCGCGATGAAGCATCCAACAATAATCGGCAAGCATGGTCACACTCCACCGTCCTTGATAACGTGACTCCATTACAGCGATATCTTGATGATATCGTTCTCCATGTTCATCGCTGACTTCGCCAAGGTTGTCAGGAGAAAAGTCAAGATGCGAATCGAGCAAATGGATTTTGAGGGACATGTTACAGCCCATAATTCTGTATGCATCTATGCACTGCTTAACAATATGCACATAGTAGACAGATTTGTGATTTCCCAGAAAGTTATCGACGATCGATTTGAATGCCATCCATGCACGAAGTTCACTACCATGTAACAAGTTCTCGAACTGTTTGTCTGCAATAACTTTCCTAATCTGAGGTCCTACAAAGATACCTTCCTTTATCTTTGCATCGCTAACTTGCAGAAACTTTTCTCGAAGTTAAGTGAAAGCTTTGCTCGTTTTACCTAACGCTTTTACGAAATTCTTCATGAGCCCCAACTTTATATGTAACGGTGGTAAAATGATGCTGTCTTTGTTAACTAATGGCTCGTGTATTACATTTTTATGCCCGAGCTGCATACGATCGCTGATAGGCCACACCTTTCTTGCATAATGTTCCTGTCTGTTGCGGCTGTCCCATTCACATAGGAAGCAACAAAATTTAGTATACCCAGTCTGCATGCCCGTGAGAATTGCAATGACCTTTAGGTCTCCACAAATCCGCCATTGGTAGTCATTGTACTTTTTTTTGCCAAAAGTATAGCCATATTGTCATAAGTTTCTTTCATATGAACAGAGTAGGCGACTGGAATTGATGAAAATAAATTTCCGTTATGCAATAACACGGCTTTTAGACTAGTCATGGAAGAGTCGATGAAAAGTCGACATTCGTTGACTATGTGCTCATGACCGAGGTGCACCATTAGACCGTTTACATCTTTGCAATAGCAAATGTCATCATCCATCTCAAAGTATTGAACAAGTTCTCTGTGTCTATGATGAAATTTAGATATCGGAGTATTGGGCGCTAAAAGATTCCATTCTTTGAGTCGCGAACCGAGTAATTCCGCTTGTCCTTTGGTAAGAGGGAGATCACGTATTAGATCTGAAAGTTCTGAATGATTAATTAAGTGAACACCATCATTCACCGGTATATAATCCGAGTCAGAATTAGTTTCTAAAGCAGGTAAACTATCACTTTCTGATGGTTCATTCACGTCCAACGGATATTGTTCTGGTTGAACTGGGATCGGACACGTGATTGGATCATGAGGCACTGGTTTCGAAACCGATTCAATATTTGGATAAACCACAGACTTTCTAGTTTTAAAAGTGAAACCATGGATATTTGTCAAGCAGAAGTAACAATCAGTAGCGTGATTTGTCGGTTCACACCATATTACTGGCACTCCAAAAGGCATCGACTTATGCTTCGGCGATTTTTGTAACCAACCTGCCAATGTATTTGCGCAAGTCGAACGAACTGCATTTCGCTTCCAAGATTTATTTGCATCATCAACTTTCGAATCGAGTAAAGTTCATATGCTTTCTTTAGTAATGGTGTAAAGTTTTTCTGGTGAACATGATCGGTAAAGTATCCGCACACGTAACAGAACAGATCAGCCGAACTTCTACAACTTCTAGAAGCCATATTTCGCTCAGAATTATTTCAAAATACAGTAACTATTTGAAAAATAGGGTAACATATGTCATGCATCTTTTAGCAGTATAAAAAGTAGAAATATTTTGCATTTTATTAATTTTTAATAAGTTATATAGTAAAAATGAAACGGAGCTAATAGCGGTTTCCCAAAAATATATTTATTCACAAATATCTTAAGAACCCGATGTGATAGAGATAAACGGATTTCAAATTTGAAATCAGCGCAAGAAACTGACCTAAGAACACTTATTCTTATATAAGAAAGAAAAATGCTGTTTGTCAGTGTTATCAGTGTTATTGTGAACGGTGGTTTGGTTTTGATTGAGAGAAAGAATGTGGAGAAATGGTATGGATGGGTTTGGTTACAGATTATTTGTCGTTGATGAAGGGAGATAAGATGTGTAAGGTTAGGCTTTGTCTTAAGGGAAATAACTTAGAATTAAGTCCCTTACAGGTTTGAGTGAGTGGAAAAAAAAGTATTGCACGAGAAAGTCGAGATGCAAAAGACATGTTAGGCGTGAACGAAGAATGTTAGAACGGGGTTTTGACAGAGTCTGGTTAGAGACGCGCTAGGTGTAGGCAGGGGAAAGGTGTTGCTCTCAAGTGTGTAGTTAGATATTGAACGTACAGCGTAAGATTTTATATTGTTGTATAAGATATATTCGGAGCACCAAAGTGTGTGTGTAAGAAAAAGTGTATTTCAAATGAAGAAACAAAACAGGTACGTTTTGACATTTTGATTATTTACTGCGTATGTGGCTCAGCAGACCAGGTCTGAGCAGAGGACAGTAAACAGAGGAAATCTTGGTAAAAGTGACAGCCCTGGCGGTTAAGGCCAGTTTCTCGTATAGAGATATAACAAGAAACATGGGAAAAGAAACATAAACAGAAGAACGAGGGTATGAAGAAAAAGTAGAGTCAGTCTGAGTGAAGGAAGTTTTAAGTATTCACGGTTACACCACACTACTGGGAAAAGGCAGTAGCCCTACACTATTCAAATCTCATCCTCGTCGACAAATGCGTGGTGCCCGTGACCAGCCCTACAGTAGGCAGTAGAAAAGACAACAGATAACAGGGTAACTAATGGTGCGAGTAACCAGCCCTACACTAGAATAGCTCAAGAAACTTTTATAACTCAATGATAGTTCAAGAAACTTTTATAAAGCAAGACAGACTCCACTCAGATGTCAGTTTCGGCATCACATATTAGGTACGGTTGCGTCAAATATTTTCGTATCTAGCACTACAACGGTCACAGACTATTTTGGTGCACCTAACCCTATACAAGATAGAGATTTAAAAGACTACAGACAGAACGAAGGTCAAGTTCATTAAGAAGAGATTACACAGAAAGAAAGAATCCTGCGAGCGAAAAAACAAATCAAGACAAAACAGAAGTCAAATAAAGTGAAGCGACATCAAAAACAACGAAGTCTATCCAAAGCATCACGAAGGTCAAGTTCATTAAGAAGATACAAATCGAAGGAATCCTGCGAGCTGAAGAAACAAAGCAAGACAACACAGAAGTCAAGACATCACGAAGGACAAGTGCACAAGAAGAATATAAAGAACAAAACAGTCTACATCATCCGACAACCGTCAGAATACAGGTACATGCATGAGATAACAATCTGAATGATCAACAGGCCCAACGCGCAAAAATAATAGTATACAGCCGTATACGACAAAAATTGTGTTGATTAATTCTGAAATACTGGAGGAGCAAGTGTGTATCCCAATCAAGGAAAACAGATTATGTAACACATAAACATTTAGAAACAAATTAAGTTAATTATTAGTGTAGTCAGTTAAATTATGAGAATTAGATTGATAATTGTTTTGTAACTCATAAGAATTATAAATATTGTACACAGATATTGGTTAATAATTCTCTTACAGGTCAACTAAGAGATTTATATTAATTTTTTTACAGGTGTTTCTATTAACACTAACACTTACAGGTCAAGACAAGATGCAACAACAACAACAACTTACGGTGGGTTTAGATCCCAATGTGGCTGCTCTTGAGCAGGTAGCCAAGGCTATGACTGCCATTAGAAATGAAAGTAAGTTCCAGAATATCCGGAACAGTATAACACCATATGCAGGGAATCCTACTTTATGTAGAAAATGGTTGCTCGAGATACAAAGATATTGCACTTCGGTCAATATGGACCAAGGTGAGTACAAACAATTTGCATATCTTTCCTCAGGTGGGTTAGTAGTAGATTTCATAAGACGCAGGTTTGACACTGTCCCAGATGAGACATGGGAAGATTTTAAGAAAGAACTAATAAGAAGGTATGCACAAATTACGGATGCATCTTACGCGTGGACGCTGCTGAGGAGCATACAACAACAAGTAGGAGAACCTATTCAAATGTTCAGCGACAGGTTGTTAAACCTAGCGGAAGAAGTTTTCTTGGGGCAACAAATTAACCAGCAAGAGGTGGAAAAACAATTAGTCGGCATATTCGTCGATGGGTTGAATGGTATACCAATTAAATTACATCTCCTTAGGAAGGACCCACAAAACTTGTCACAGGCCATTACACTTGCTACAGCCGAAGAGAACCTTAGAAGAAGATTGGACCTCAGGCTTGGTAGAGTGGTTCCATGTGAAGAAACACAGGAAAAACCTATGGAGATAGGACATTGTCAACAAAGAAGGATAGAAAGACGAGGGAGAGGAATGGAAACGTTTTATAGGTCAAGGCAGGTGGACCGCAGGCAAAGCGTGTGTTATGCTTGCAATAGGCTGGGACATAAACAATTTGAGTGTAACTATAGGCCACTAGAGCCGCAGCACTCAGTAAGGAGAGTTGAGACCTTTAACCCGAGACGTAGTAGACAACACAATAGACAACAATATTACAACCAGTCCGAAAAGAATAGACAAGAGAATGAAGTAAACACCAACAGAGGGAGACTCATCAGGGAGATAGTACAACCACAGGACAAGACGGAGAAAGGATATATTGATACAATAAGTGGAAGGCAACCACAAGTGAACATGATAGGAAGGGCACATGTTAGGTATAACCAACAACCATACCATAGACAATGGGCCAGAGTACACCATCCTGCAAGTTGGTTTGACAAGAAAGGATGGCTACAAAAGACATGTCAAGAATACAGGAATAGGAAGATGAATTGGGATGGTTCAGTTATAAACAGGAACAAATATGAAAGGAGAAACATATGTACAGATCGCGAAATTGGGAAATGGAAATGTAACCAATATCAATATAAACAGGGACATAATAGAACATGGAATAACAGGGACAGGACACTCCCGACTTTCAACAGCAACTATGGATCAGGACATTGGGACAGCGTGAATAGGAGAAGAACTAGAATAGATTTGAGGAATTTTGTTGGAGACATCAGGAGAGGAGTCAAAGACAAGAAAATACAAATAAATGAAATTGAAAAACAAGAAAGAAAACAACGTATCCCTAAAAGAAGACAAGTAGCAACAGCAATCGAGCTAGCTCATAAACCAGACCCTTGCTCATTGTTACGGTAGATTAATTGGCATGGTCTGCTAGAGGTTAGCGGCATGCGATTTTAGGGGTTACAACGTGTAATGTAATGTAAAAGTATTATTAGTCTAGTGAACGCTGTGACGTTTCAGCGTTAGTAGTCACGCACGGTGACCAAGAGACGGGACCCTTTTCTAGACGACCGTCGAACCGAGAAGACGTGTCCTTGGAATGTTATATTGCCGGGCATGTATTGCCGCACAATTATATTGTATTAAATAATGGACATGGGTCAGTCCAATGTGATGATGAAGAAAGATGAAGTTACAGGTTAGTAATTGACTAAACCTTGTCAAGATGAATTAACAGTCCGTTATACTAGTGCCAGACGCATAATCTCACTGTCGGTCGTTGGAATTACCAACCACGCGTGCATACAGTTATGCTGTTCTGACTATTATGTTTTCAAGCTACGAGACAAAGGACTGATTTGTAAAGGAATAATATATGAAGTATGAACTGCAACTTATTATGTATAATTCTTCATGATGACCATGTGTGAACTGTTCGTGTATGGAAGTGATATAATAAATGTATGTGGACTCAAGGAATGACTTATCAAGTCTCTAACGTTGGAATTTGATTATATTATGAAGTTGACAAATATTCTATCCCACCTTCGCGTAAATTACCATCAACAGCACGATATCATAATTGACTGAGAAGACAAGGGATAAATGGAAGTAAACGTGAATAGAAGAGCCAGTATAAACAGTCTGAAACAATAATCATTAAGGACCCCCTTGTATCAACAACTGAGATTGAATCATCCACCACCATCCCAGTAACAGTGGTTGGCCATCGCGGGGACGAAAGAAGAAGGAAAAATTTTTCTTGTTTACATGTGTTGCCAACTGTTTACGATTACAAGCAAGTCACATGATTTGCATAATACTACGTTGAACACATGACTACGAAATGCAAATCTGACGTCACTACATCATGCGTAGATGCAGCGCTTCGAAAAGAACAACCGTCAACTCATTCCAGTTTTGATTAATATTTGCTTAATCAAGAAGACCAGACAAGAGAATACTGTGATCAGCCAATCATGAGCAAACAGTACTAGGCACTAGTCTAGTCCGTTGATGAACTTGACATCGCCGGAGCCTTCTAAAGATAAGTTTAGACTTAGGACGATTGTCATTCATTAGCACAATACTGAGTCCATGTCTTTTTGCAGGCATGTCCTTTCTATTAATTATTCATCGATGTTATATCTGTTTTTTTTTTTGTCCGTTGATGTTGTCCTTTATTCGTGGGTATGGATGGGTGGCGATTTGGAATGAATAACATGGCTCTAAGGATGCCGATATTCATTCTGAATGTTCCTTAAGGCCGTTAGTTAATTGCTTTTTAACGAAGAACCCATCGACGACCTTCCGATGATTTTCGTTCGTTCGTAATTGCAATTAATTGACCTTGCATGTTAGATGTCCAGTCAAGTTATAATTGGCGTATTTTAGTGTATTTAGTTCCAATTTTTATTCATTTCTGTAATCATGTTTGTAATCTATCGTGTTTTTTTTTACCTTACTATCACTCAATTTAATTTTTTTTTTTTTTGTACAACCGTGAACGAGTCCATGTAAACATCACTAATTGTTGTGTACGCAGGTTAATTTTCTATTCAGTTCATTCTTAATCTCTCACTTCCATTTTACACCACTTAGTTATTAATGCAGTTTTATTGTGAAAATGTCTTTGTTGTATGGTAATACTGTCCTGTAATCCTTGGTTAACACATTGTATTGTTTATTTTCATCTCATCCAGTTATAATTTAATATTAATGCTATAATTTATTCATTAATAAGAGTTTATATAAATATGATTAAATTTTTATGAGTTTTAATGAGGAATTGGGGACTTTGCACCAATTTGCAGTGGTAGTCCAAGAAATGGGCAATGCACTTTATATCTCATGATTATGGCATAATATATCATGATTAATTATTATAACTTTATAACATATTAAGACATATTTAATGTTAATTAGTACATTTTCTCAGTACTATATTGTGAACTTAGTAACTATTAAGATTAAATAACCTAACTGTTTAGGGATAATACCCATAATTATTTAATACTAATATTAAGTGCATGATATAATTTCAGCACCTTATATAACTAACTATCATAACTATTTATGATAGATATTAGTGGGTATATATAATATTTTTACAAAATATTATAGATTTGTGGAACTTATACATAACAATACAGGAATTTTGCAATTTCTTATATTGATTATTCATTCGTTGAGTAATTAGAATTATCGACATAGATTCCAGTGGTGATTACTAGACATAAGTAATTGAATACTTAAATAAATCAACTTCAATAATGCTTACCTTGGATCATTTCATTAAAATTGGAAAAGATTGTAACAAAAAGGGAGATGCACTCCTGGAATTTGCGGAACAACAACTTGCAAAATATAAGGCAGAGATGGAAGAACTTGAAAGAAAAGAGGCTGAAAAGAAAGCCATTGCTAAGGCAGAGATGGAAGAACTTGAAAGAAAAGAGGCTGAAAAGAAAGCTATTGCTAAGGCAGAGATGGAAGAACTTGAAAGAAAAGAGGCTGAAAAGAAAGCTATTGCTAAGGAAGAAGAAGAAAGAAAGGTGGCAAGAGATGAAATCCTACGGATTGAAGAAGAGAATAAATTGAAACG
Source organism: Oreohelix idahoensis (assembly GCA_024509875.1). Classification (NCBI taxonomy): domain Eukaryota; kingdom Metazoa; phylum Mollusca; class Gastropoda; order Stylommatophora; family Oreohelicidae; genus Oreohelix; species Oreohelix idahoensis. The sequence goes on along the minus strand of JAMPIV010002671.1, from coordinate 327,543 downwards.
ACAGGAAATCATATTGCAGCAAGAAATGGAATTGCAACGGCTTAAATTGGAAACAGCAAAACTTAATTCGCAGGGTGCTGCAGCAAGCCAAAATGATAATGCTCAATCGGGATCTTCTTCCAACCGACTTAAGGGCAATTATTACTTTATACTACCACCGTTCAAATTACACGTGGATGATTTATCATCGTGGCTGGCGCGCTTTGAGGATATATGTAAGGTCAATAACCTTGACAAAACAGCATGGGCACTTAAACTCAAGGAATTTCTGGATGGCGAACCTGCAAGTGCAGCACAAAATATTGATCCGACATTAGCCACAGACTATGAGGCCATTAAGACGTTGTTATTACGTCGTTTCCACTTGAACGAAGAGGCATGTAGATTACGTTTCAAAAGTTTGTTGCCAGATAATAATAAAGACTTTTCAGGTTTTATTGCTAACATACGCAATACTTTTAACAGATGGGTTGAACTGGCAGGTGTCAACAAATCTTACGACAAGTTAGTCGATTTGTTATTGAGGGATAAAGTGTTGTCTTCTGTCAGCCCACCATTCTTTGCTTATCTGCAGGAACGGAAACCAGAAACTATTGATGAGTTAGAAAAAATTTCTTTAAATTACTGCACCGCTCATCCGAATGTTAACATTTCTGGCTCGTTAATAAGAGAACCTCTACCTGTAGCCTCCAATATGGCATATCATAGTAATAACAAACCTAGAACACACAGTGTGGACAGAGGTAGGTTCAGGGGAAACTATGACATTAATTTTCATAAGGGACGTAATAGCTTTAACAATAACTTGAATAGAGGAAGACCACAAAACAGAAATTATTCACCTCATTCCAGATACAACAGTAATCCACGTAACTCAAGTTATAATCGTTCATATAATGATAATAACGGTAACAATTGGAACAACAGCGATAATTATAACTCGAGACATCGAGATAACAGTTACAATAGAGGACAACGAGATAATTCAAATGATTATTCTCGTCATCGGTCTCAGTCACGAAGACCATCACAGTTTGATCACAATGCAGGGGCGGCACTCACGGATGGTACGACCCCTAGTATTTCTGATAATAATAATCAGTCACAATCTTCGTCTGCATGTTGTGCTGTTAACTTTAATGTGGCAAATAGTTGCCAAGATTGTAATACTATTTTTCAGAAGGCCAAGGAAACGGTGCTGAATTGTGGACACCTTCATACAGCAGTTGGTCTTTCAGCGAACGATGGCAAGGGCACCCTGATGTTCCATAGAGGATTAGTCAATGGTACGGTGGTCTCAGTTTTAAAAGACTCTGGGTCAACAACCATTGGAGTTCGGCAGTCTCTGGTACATCCTAGCTGCGCAACAGGGGACTATGTCCGTTGCATGACCTTCGGGGGTACTATTGAGTACTACCCCACTGCCATAGTACATGTTAATACACCATTTTTTTCAGGTAATGTCAAGGTGTGCATGCTACAGAATCCATCAGCTGATCTTACATTAGGACGCATACATGGGAGTAAAGATTGCACTCCTAAAGAAATTAATGATTGGGAGAAAAAAAAATTTGCATTCTTTTAGCAACGCTAACGCTGTTGTTGCTATGGCTACACTTCGTGCCAACAACATGAATACATGTGGCACATCAGTTTCCAACTTCACTCTGAGTACTATCCTGGAGATTGATGAGGATTATAGATCTATTGGACAACATACTAAGGATATAACTGATCCTAATAAAACTGTTGACGTTGTCAACATTGACAAAAACATTACGAGGAAGAATAATAGGTTAAAGAATAATGCTGGACTTAAAAGGAAACATAAAGTTAACACAAATAATTATGATGAAAAAGTTTTTACTTTGCCCAGCAAAGACATGTCTACGACATGTAGGAAACTTAATACCTTTGGTAATAATAGGTGTCATCCTCAGTCCAGTCAGGATGATACATCATCTAATAAAAAGACAGTGTCGGTGTTGAAGGGGAAGGTTAATTCTTTGACAAAGAATACATATCATCATTGTCCACTATTTCGTGACAATGATACTACATATATTGGGAAAAGTGCGTATTCTCGCACAGTGTTAGTGCGAAATCTGCCGCAGGATACTTACTACCTGGCAGGCACTTAGAAATGTTTTTGATTATACAGCAAACGTTAAGTTTGTTCGTCTTCTGCCATCATGCAATGGGCAGAATAGACAGGCGATGGTTACATTTTGTAACAATCGAGACGCTCGTTGGGTAATCGAGCGTGATAATGGTGTTTATTTTCATCACCGTTATCTAAAGTTACAATTAGTACCTGATTCTGCGTTACGCAGATAATAGTATACGCTCACACTTTGATTTTATTTTCTTGATGACTCAGCATAGTCAGTCATCATTTCTTATCTTTCTTAATCATCTATCCTAATATAGATTGATTTATTGATTTTTTCTTCTCGAAAAACATTTTTTATTCTTAACATCTTTAAATTTGTACACGTTTCTGTCTTATTTGTTTTTACCATGCCTACAAGAGACAGTAAGGTGGTTAAATGTTTTAACTATGCTCAGCCCAATGCAGCATAAGTTCATTTGTCATCTTGGTTTAAAATAAGACATGCCAGTGAAGGTGACATGGACTGGTAAGTTTAATAGAATATTTCGGTGAATTATTGACATTTTTTCAAACCCACCAATTTTGAGACTACCTGATGCTTCCAAAAAGTTTATTCTCCGCACAGATGCGAGTAATTACGGAATTGGCGCATGTTTGCTCCAATATCATGACAACATCCTCCATCCAAAATTGTACGTCTCACGGAAACTTAAGCCACCAGAAATCACAAGAGCCCAAAACTGTCAGGAGACGCCATTCTCCTTCAACCGTTCAACTTTACGTTTGAATACATTTCTGGGATAGACAATATCGTCGCAGACGCACTATCCATAAATCCTTTGGATGTCGAGTAATCAACAATGACACTTTTCTAATACGTCAACCGAAATTACGTGTCACATGAGACTGAACCCTATCGCGAAATTCTTGACATGGAGATAAACCTTTGCTTACGATTCAACTAAATAACTTGTACAGACAAGGGCGAATCATAAAAGTCCAAAGCTCACCAGATTCGCTATTCTCCTTCAACCTTTTGACTTCTCAATCGAACACATAACAGGAACAGATAACGTCTTGGCAGACACTCTATCTCGAAATCCTACTGATGTCGAGTCCTGAACTATAGTATCGTTACAGATACTTACTCAAGAGATGTAGAACTATATTGACTGTTTTACATAGACATGAACTATTGCCTACAACACCCGTATCTGTCTAATAAAGACATAGTGAATACAAAATCAATTGAAACTATGTTCGTACTTACGCCAGGAATTTGCCTGATATCCATTTATGATAAAACTATTGGACACATTTCCGTACATCAAGCGAAAATAATAGAAAACAATATCAAAGTAACTCAGTATGCGACATGAACTATTGTCTATAACGTCGATACTTATGAACTTAAAAACATAAACATTTCTTCTAATCGGAATTCACAAGGATCAAGCCTATGTATGGATCATCATATCCAACTTTAATTAATTTTAATTAAGTACATTAAAATAATGGAAATTAAAATGAAAAGTGAGATGAATATGAGAAAAAAAAGATGAAATTTGAAAAAAAAAATGAAAGAAAAAAAAAAAAATAAGAACTCACATGATTCTTATATACTATTATTGTATGTAACTATTATATTATATAGTTATTAATTCTGTTGATACATTACATACTATATTATTGTTTAAATTAGTTAGATAGGTATTAACAACTTAATACTAAACTTAATTAATGTCCAACACACATAACTAAGTTAAATTTATACATTACTTTCTTTCGCTACTTTATTCTTTATTTATTTATTTCTCTCCTTAACATATCCTTTCATTTCTCGTACATTAGATTTTCAACAACTTTATTCTTATTACACACTCAATATAATTAATTAGTTTAATTTTAACTCTTTAGATTAGTCTGACATGACATTTCATTACGACATATTTTAAGTTAATTATTTAATTAGATATCAACATTAGCCATTCTCTTTTAGTTCATATAAAATTTATGTATAACATTTATGTATAATATGTTCATTAATATATTAGATGACTGTTAGTAAGTCGACATGACCACGACACTGTTCTAGACAGAACATCGTAGGCCATATGCCGCATTTTTGGTTAAATTTTTTGATATTGTTAAATTTTTTGATATTCATTCAGATAGGTTTTTGAAGAAAAAAAAATCTATCTATTAGATTTTTTTCCCCCGGTGGACAGGGAATTGTTACGGTAGATTAAATGGCATGGTCTGCTAGAGGTTAGCGGCATGCGATTTTAGGGGTTACAACGTGTAATGTAATGTAAAAGTATTATTAGTCTAGTGAACGCTGTGACGTTTCAGCGTTAGTAGTCACGCACGGTGACCAAGAGACGGGACCCTTTTCTAGACGACCGTCGAACCGAGAAGACGTGTCCTTGGAATGTTATATTGCCGGGCATGTATTGCCGCACAATTATATTGTATTAAATAATGGACATGGGTCAGTCCAATGTGATGATGAAGAAAGATGAAGTTACAGGTTAGTAATTGACTAAACCTTGTCAAGATGAATTAACAGTCCGTTATACTAGTGCCAGACGCATAATCTCACTGTCGGTCGTTGGAATTACCAACCACGCGTGCATACAGTTATGCTGTTCTGACTATTATGTTTTCGAGCTACGAGACAAAGGACTGATTTGTAAAGGAATAATATATGAAGTATGAACTGCAACTTATTATGTATAATTCTTCATGATGACCATGTGTGAACTGTTCGTGTATGGAAGTGGTATAATAAATGTATGTGGACTCAAGGAATGACTTATCAAGTCTCTAACGTTGGAATTTGATTATATTATGAAGTTGACAAATATTCTATCCCACCTTCGCGTAAATTACCATCAACAGCACGATATCATAATTGACTGAGAAGACAAGGGATAAATGGAAGTAAACGTGAATAGAAGAGCCAGTATAAACAGTCTGAAACAATAATCATTAAGGACCCCCTTGTATCAACAACTGAGATTGAATCATCCACCACCATACCAGTAACACTCATGTATTATCGAAATACACGGAAGGAGATATAGAGCATTGGTAGACTCAGGGACTACTGTAAGCCTTATTAGGTTTGGACTTTATAAACAGATACGAGGCATAGCTCAATACAGAAAGTCACAAAATACACTTACCTCGGTGTCAGGAGAAAACCTGAAAGTGATGGGAACAGCTATGGTGCAAATGAGAATTGGCAATATGATCGTGGAACACACGTTCACCATTGTGAAGGGGATGACGAGAAATATCATACTAGGACGTGATTTTCTGCTAAAACATAAGGCTCAAGTACATTTTGATACTCACCAACTGAAGATACATGGCGAATGTATCAGGTTACAGGACGACGTATACATAGCGTCCATAATCCGAAACAGAACAACAGTTACGCTGCGACCGAATGAAGTCGGTATTGTTCAAGGCAAGTTGAAAAGATCCCCATATTTCAACCAAGGACAAACGGTCTTAACACTCGACTGGGAAGATGGAGATATACTAGATGAACCCGGACTAGAAATGGTAGAAGGAATAGTACAAATTGGAAAAAGACAACAATTTCCAACGATGATTATAAACACCACGGGAAAAACAGTTAGAATACCAAGAGGATTTGTATTAGGAAGGGTACAACTGATGGAAGGTCAGGAAGAAAATATGGAATACCAAGAAAAGCACCAAATACAAGAAACTATGAACAATAACAACGCGCGTCAGAGACACAATCGGAAACCACAAACAGTGGTGGTACCACAACATAGAGTTAACAACAAGATATACAGAGAGCAGAAGAAAGTGGAAACAAGGAAGACGGACAAGATAGGAATCAAGGAAGATGTATGCACACCATTCAGACTCAATGCAGTGTTAGGAGAGAAAAAGCACACAAAAGAGAATGGAATACAGAGAGTTAACGGTGTAACAGAAAAGATGGAAAGGATCAAAATACCTCAACCAAGTATAGAGCAGTTGAGGAAAGAAATAAAAGCCATCCTTGGAAGAACTAAACCAGACATCATGGTACTAAAGGAGGTGCAGAAAATTCTGGAAGAAAAGTTTGATATAGACTTATCACAAAGAAAGGAAGAAATCTACAAGCTTGTCGTAAACGAAATAGAGGAAGATAGACCGATGGATATAAGAGGCTATATAAGGAGCCATAGTATGTATAGTATGAGAGGCAGTGTTCAAGAAAGATGTACACGGATTCCCAATAACACACCACACTACACGGAAGGACATAAACAACATAACAATACACATGATAGGATAGGAACACGTAGAACTGAAGCAACACAAAAGGATAGTGACTGGAAGGAGTCTAACAGGATAGGAGACAACTGGAGAGTAGGATGGGAAGATGACTATGGAGAAACATCAACAGGTAGTCAGAGTCGCACAATGGCAGGAAGAACACACGTCCATGCAGAACCAGAAACAACATCTGATCGGTTAACCCCAACCCTCCAAATTTTATACAGCGAACAAGAGGAGATGGGCACATATAAGCCAGAGGAAGACAGGATACAAGTATGGCAGGATACAGAGAGTAAACAGTACAATGAGATTCTAGAAGACACGACAGGAATAATGAAACAATGGAATAATGTTGAAACAGAAATAGATGCACCGTACAAACATACGAGAGCTGCAGAACAAAGAAACAGAGCACAGGAGCAGCAGCTATTGAAACAAAAGGAGCAACAGATAGATACTAAACAACAAAGTGGTGCAAGTCAAACTCAGAATATAGAGGACACATCAGCTAAAGATTCAGATACGCAGGAAGAGATGGAGGAAGAAAATATAAGAGGGATGAAGAGACAGCGGTCGTCGTCATCAGACGATTCAGAGGATTACAGAAGGCGTCTAGCAAAGTTGAGACATGTAGAAGAGGTCAGACTAAAGAGGAAGAATAAAGTAAGAAATAGTAGTGTAGCGGAGATGAAGGACATACGGGCAATTGTTCAATATATGGACAGAAAATTTGAAGAATTGGAAAAGGAGAAATGTAGTCATAGAGAAGTGCAAGAAGAACAAGATAGAAAGACCAAGGGAACGGGTCAATGGGATATAGACAGTGTCGACCAGGGAAGGTCGAGGAAAAACAAAGAGGAAGAAGGAAATAAAGATAGAACAAAAATAGAACAGTTAACTGCACTTTGCGCAGATTTAGAGAAGAAGTTGGAAGAGTTAGAAAAGAGACAGGAAATGAATAGAGATGCAGAAGAGAAAAAGGAAGATGTCACAGCACCTGGGGCAGGTGATGATATAAAGAAAGCCACAGAGAAGGCGAAGCAGAAAGAGGAAGAAGTTCAGAAACATGAAAGTAGTAGAAGTGCAGATCGACGAGAATACCGATCTAAGAGTAGAGATACTGAGGAGGCAAGTAGGGATACGGGTCGAAGAGAATACCGATCCAAGAGCCGAGAGGGTAGTAATAGGAGACATACGGATCGAGGAGAATACCGATTCAGGACTAGAGAGAGCGAGGAGAATAGGAGAGATAATAGTAGAGAAAGAAGGAGGGATACGGATCGAAGGGATTTCCGATCCAATAGCCGAGATAGGCTGAGAAATAGAAGTGAGGATAGAAGAGATACGGGTCGACGGGAATACCTATCCAAGAGTCCAGAGGGATTAGATACACAGAGAAATAGAACACATACAGATCGAGGGAATTACCGATCTAAGAGCCGGGAGGCTAGAAAGGAGGAAGAGAGAGGAAATACGGATCGAAGGGAGTACCGATCCAAGAGCCGAGAGGCTAGAAAGGGAGATAGAAATAAGAGTAGTAGTATGAGAGATACTAGGAGTACAAGTCGAGGTAGCGACAAATTAAAGAGTAAAGAATCTGAGAGGAACCCAGGGAGTACGAGAAATGAAGAAATGGAAGATAGAGGGAAACCGAGGCAAACGGTTGACGAAGTAAGAAGTAAGGAGGTTGAGAGAAACTCGGGAGATACACGAGATACAGAGGTAGAGAGGAAGCAAAGTGTTGACAAGGTTAGACGAGTAGAGGAGACTCAAGATATGAATAAACTGATAGCGTTAGAGGCGCTTAAAAGTAAAGAGACAATGGTGTTGAAGTTGATGGAGCTTATGAGCAAATAGGGGAATGAGTAGGAGGCTATGGAAGAAGACATAGCATATTAGGAGGAGTAGACAAGTGGCGGCGGTTGCTAGTCTTAAAAAGGACAAGTATGATTGGTCCATACCGCACTTAAGAAGTAAACTGAGCACACCTGACCAATAGGGTACTGCAGTAGAGGAGAGGAGGAAAGGAGATGTAAGAAGTAGATTAGAGGCCATGGTAGTATGGCGGAAATTATGTAAAACGCCGTGGTGACGACGGCAAGAATAGTGCAGACTGACATGTTGGTGAGGCCGTGGAGGAGGACGGCAGTTATGGAGCAAAATGAGGTATGGAGGTAAGGAGTAATATGGGGGTGGAGATTTTGAGGAGGCCGTGCAGGAGGATGGCAGAAACATGGAGTATTATGGTGAAATGGGAGAAATATGGAGTTATATATTTTGAGCAGTCGTAGAGGAAGACGGAATGAATAATAGAGATTTTGAGATTTTGAGAAACCGTAGAGGAGGACGGCAGTAATGGTGAGAGGTGTTGGGAGATGGACGGAGTTGTGGTTGAGAAATTGGACAGCACAGTTCCAGAGAGGGAACGAGAGTAGCTGTTATGAGGGAGAGGAGAGAAGTAGAAATTGCAGCGGGAGTCTAGTTGTTTGGAAACTAGATGCAATCGTTCTACACTGAACATAAAGTAAGCTGAGTAGGTCCGAACGATGGACTACTGCAGTGGTGGAAGAGAAGAGGAAAGAGGCAGGGAAGCCATAGATTAAGGGAGAGAGACGTAGATGGGAGGAATGGAGAAGTCACAGAGAGGAGACGATAGGGAATTACGAGACAACTAAAGGAGTATTGGAGAAACTATAGGGAATATGGCGGTAGATAAGGGCCATAGGGAAATGGCGAAGATATAGAGAAAATTGGATAATTAGAAGTGATAATCTAGAGGGAGCTGACAACGGAGTTGAGGAGGATGCAGATTTTTGTTTTTCGGCAGTTGCCAGAGTCTGGTGAAGACTTTGTGGGAAGCGAGGTTTCTCCAAGTATAAGAAATGGAGGTTATAGGGAGATAATAAGGAAGAATAATGAGAGATAGAAAAACTAAGGAAATGAGAATAGAGGAGAGAATAATTATGTTGAGGAAACAGTACACATTGTATATGGTTACGGGTTTCTTTTAGCCACAAGGAAAGATATGCAACTAAGTAGAACGATTAATGAGATAGGCAGAATTTCAAGATAATTCGCGTAGGCGGGATAATAAACTTGGGAGTAGAAATAAAAGGGATGGTAAATGACTAATGAAGTTAGAAAGGTCTGGTAAGAGTCGTAAAGGAGCAAACGACAAGGTGTAATATGAAAGGAATTGCATTATGTACAAGTTGTAACATGAAAAGAGTTGTATTCAGTAAAATGTATTATATGAAAACTTGTATTCAGTAAAATGTATACTATGAAAACAGTTCCAGGATGGAAAATGTATACTATGAAATGGAAATTGTAGACAGGAAGATGAGTGAGGTTGATTAGAAGTGGAGAATGGTGGGTCTCATTGGGACAGAGGTTGGTGAAGAGAGGGATGGAATTGGTAGTAGAAGAGGGAAGGAAGAGAGTGAGTGGAGATTTTTCGGGAAATTTTCTCTGTGAGAGAAATTTTTTTTTAAGGGGGGAAGATGTGTGAACGGTGGTTTGGTTTTGATGGAGAGAAAGAATGTGGAGAAATGGTATTGTTACGTTGGGATAAATTAGAGGATCATGCATGGATACACGAATGATAGCAGGTGTTCATTCAGGACAAATATTGTCAGTACACATAACAAAGCCGGTAGGTGAACAGGTCCACGGGAAAACATGGTTGACATTTAATAAACAAAGTCACTTCACAATGGTCCATCAAACATCAAAAGTACATGGCAATGGATAAGCGTAGTAGATTATCTCTGGTCCGTCAATAAGGTTCAAACGTTAGGCATCTTTAAGTGGCAATAATATAATAATAATACAATCCTCTCATCTCCACTCAATTCTGGCCGTTGTACTAAAGGTTCGGTAATCCACGAAAACCAAAGTAATGCGGCAGAAGAAATCAGGGCAAACCAAATATTAGTTGCCTCCTATCGCAAAGTTACACTTGTAGTAAATTATGATATGAACTTCTAGATACGTTTATGAACCATCTTGCACATAACGTGGCAGCCTCCGAGAATCAACAATGCCACAATATATATTTACAAATCACGCTCCATTATCCCGGAGCTCGAAAAATTACACCTCTCTTGGACGCAAACACAAAAAAAACGGAAGCCCCATTAATTAACACACTGAACGCCACGACATGTGACAGAAAACGTCACTAGTTGACCGTCGCTCATCACGGGTGAACGCCTCGTGCAAACCGTAGTTTGCCTACAGGCAAACACAATTCCTCACATAAAAATGGAAATGTGCTAGCGTGTAGTAGCATGCCTTACTATTTTGACTGCACCCCAAATCTATCCTTAACATATCACCCCCTTCGCGGTGTAAAAAAAAACAAATTTATTTGTTTTTTTTTTCCAATTCAAATATTTCCTATCCGGAAATAGCGGCCAAAATTGATTATATCACAAATATTGGGCCACATCGAAAATAATCTAGTCGCAGTCAGTCTGCATAATGTAACTTATCAATAAATAACATGCTAGATGAATTTGTCATCAGTCATAAGCAGTCATATGTCCATAAGTAACAAGTCATATACAGTCAATATTCCAATGATGTAACCAAAAAAAATACCTAAATGTATGATCACTGTGAGTTTACAATAAACCTATCAAAGAAATAGCATGCATATATGAAAATGGTATGAGATATATAAAATAAAAGAAAACAAAAAAAAAATCCAAATCAAGAATTGAAAAATGCATGAATAATAATTTTTAAAAAATAATTTAGAAGGTTATATCTCCAAGTAACAATGCTGTCAAAAATCCTAATATTAAGCTTAAACGCAATTCACACATGACAAATCAAATATGATATGAAGCAATGCGATATGAAATTAATGTAACTAAAGTACATGAATATCTCACAAAAAGAGAAAGAAGAGAGGGAAAAAAAATAGTACAAGAATGCAAGTATAACTAATTAACACAATTATTACATTACTTAATTATTCTACTTTAAGTACCTTTTGTACGTTGGCAAGACAAGTAATGTCCAAATCAAACTTGCAATAATATAAGAATACTCCAAACTATCCGTGTCAGGACTAGATTTGTAGCATAATATAGCAATCTTAATTAATGTGAATGTGCATTCCAGAATAATAAAATGATATTGTAGTTGCAAATTGTTCGTGTCTGTAAGTAGAATAACACTATTCAATGTACCGCTTGCTAAAGTGAATAATGATTATCTCCAATTCGTATAAATCACAAATGTTAATATGGATGGTTTGAAAATCCTCTTAGTGTTCATGTATTCATCGTCCTTTGTCATAATGACTAGTAGTGGATAAACACCATGGCTTCACACATGTATAATATAAAGTCAATTAACTAAATCAATATGAATCTTCAAGTTCGAGCGGTGGGCATCTCGATAAAGCATCTGCGACCACATTTGCAGAACCTGGTATTGCCTCGATTTCATACTGAAAAGGTTGAAGCAGGATGGCGAAACGGGCTAGCTTTGGGTTCTTGTGATTCGCCTTCTTCAATGAGGAAAGGGATTTCTGGTCTGATTGTATGATGAAAGGGGCGCCCAACAAATACCGCTCCAGCTTGACTACCGCCCAGATAACAGCCAGCAACTCTCTTTCTATCACTGGGTACTTTCTTTCTGCATCATTGAGCTTTCTGGATATGTAGAGGGTTGGATGTAATCTTCCCTCGAACTCTTGCATCAGTGATGCGCCGATACCTTTTGAACTAGCATCTGTGCGGAGATAATAAGTCAGAATTGTATCTGGTAACCTCAAAATAGGTGGTACAGAAAAAATATTTTGAACATAATTTAACGCAGCCTGGCACTCTGGTGTCCAGTGCACGTGGTTTGGTAAGCCTTTTTTAAGCAAGGCAGAGAGGTCTGCAGTGATTGAAGACAAGTTCGGTATAAAATTTTACTATAATACTAAATCAAGCCGAGAAGACTACGAACTTGCTTCTTAGTAGTGGGCACAGATAATTTTAGGATTTTGGAAAATCATTCTGTGGCACGGTCTGAAGAAAACCGTGACCCACCTTATGTCCCAAGAATGAAATTTCCTCAAAGGCAATAAAGATCTTTGAGGGCTTGGCTGTTAGGTGATGGAGACGTAAAGTATCCAGAAGAGAATGTAAACCTAAGAAGTGCTCCTCCCAAGTGGAACTGAATAGACAGATGTCGTCTATATATGTGATTATATCGGACCGCTGAGAGAGAATTTTTCTCATCATACGGACAAACGTTGCCGGGGCGTTCATAAGTCCGAATGGCATTACGTTCCACTGATAAAGACCCTGTTGTGTAGCGAAGGCAGTGAGTGGTTTAGCTCTGTCAGTCAAGGGAACTTGCCAGTATCCCTTGGTAAGGTCAATTTTAGTAAAGAAAAGAGACTTGGCAAGACGAGACAAAAAGATTTTCAAGTAGGGGTAAGGGTTCAGCATCGAAGACTGTGATGTTATTCAGCTTCCGGTAATCTACACACAATCTGATATTTTTGTCTTTCTTACGAACGATGACCATAGGTGATGAGTAAGGGGCATTGGAAGGTTCTATAATTCCTAAATTAAGCATTTGTTTTAATTCTTCTTCCACTTGGTGCTGGTAGTGAATAGGGATAGGATAGGGGCGTAGACGAATTGGTCGATAATCTGTAAGGGTGATGTCATGCGAAATGACTGATGTACGCCCTGGGATATCTGTGAGGACGTCTGGAAAGGATTCTAGAAGATTAGAGACTTGGGAATGTTGTTCAGAAGACAAAGCTGGACAAATAGCAATATCCTTCCATGTCTCAGTCGATTGGAGAGGAACGACCGGTAAGTTCATGGGAACATCAGGAAAAGCGGATTCTTCCTCCTGAATTACTGATAACGCAGAGTAGTGAGTACCAGGTCTAGGGTGGTCATCAACTACTTGAAAGATGGCTTGAAACCAAAAATTCAAAAATGCATGAATTATAATTTTTTTTTAAAAAATGATTTAGAAAAGTTATATCTCTAACTAACAAAGATGTTCCGGTCTAGTGTGGAATTCTTTAAGCATGTTTATGTGAAAGGTCTTCCTTTTCCCTTTTATCTCTAAAATGTAGTCAACATCAGAAATGCGTGACAACACTTTATATGGACCATTCCAAGCAATTAAAAGTCTATTTTCTTTCCTTGGAAGCAATACAAAAGCTTCATCGCCAGGCAATAGTTGACGTAATCGTCTGTTGCGATTTTGGAACTGGCGTGATCTTGCTTTAGCAGCCTCGGAAGAAGCTGTAGCCAGTTGGCATGCATCTATAATGTTACGCCGGAGGTTAACGACGTATTCATACGATGACTGGATGTCCTCAGTCATCTCTGAGTCTATGAGCAGGTCCTTAATAAGTGACATGGGACCTCGAGGTTGAGCTCCAAACACAAGCTCAAAAGGCGAGAAACCGGTCTGTTCATTCGCTACCTCACGGTATGCGAATAGCACGGCGGGTAAAACCCTGTCCCAATCTTGAGGATATTTCACTGTAACTTTGCCTAATAACTGCTTTAACGTCCGGTTAAGACGTTCCACCATGCCATTGCTCATCGCATGGTAAACACTACTGAGAGACCTGTCGATATTGAGGCGTTTCATAACAGCAGTCATAGTGTCAGATACAAATTGGGTACCTCGATCTGAAAGAAGTTTTCGAGGAAAACCAAGTCTAGAAAAAAATCAAGAAAAGTGCAATCAGCAACGTCATTAGTGGTGATGTTCTTAAGAGGGATGGCCTCGGGCCATCGAGTGCACATGTCGATACATGTGAGCACATACCTGTGTCCTCTAGCGGACATAACAGGTAAAGGACCGATAATATCTACGGCCATTTTCTCAAAGGGGCGTACAGGTATATCACACGCCTGAATCGGGGCCGTATGATAGGCTCCTCTTGATTTTACCTCTTGACAAATAACGCAAGAGCGACAATATATGGAGGTGTCTCTGGAAATTCCTGGCCAAAAGAAAGAGGACAAAACTCTGGATCGCGTCCTATAATAGCCCATATGGCCAGCACAGTGCGAATCGTGTGCATGTTGTAGAATGTACAGACGAAGTTTTTGGGGAACCATCACCTGATGTCTGATTAAAGATGAATCTTTAAAATTTCTAACCAATACATCATTTTTAAGTGTGTACCACTGTTTTGGTGACAAACTATCATCAACGTAATCATTATCTTTGACTAATCTAAAGAATTTCTTCAAAGAGTTGTCTTCTCTTTGAAGTTTGATAAAGGATTGTTTGTCTATCTCAGAGTGAACGTGAAAATCGTCCTGAGTTCCAGGACCGGTATCATCATTTTCCTTTTGTGCCTTGGCCTGGGCACGCGTAGTAACTGCAGCAGCAGTTGATAAATTTTGACGTTCCCATTGAACAATTTCTTCGGGTGAGCAATCATTGCTGCCGTGTATCCGGCCAAGTGTGACATCCGCTATTGGATTCCTTAACAAACACACTTTAACCTTGCCTGTAAAAAAATGGTGAGTGAATATCCACCACGGCTGTGGGATAAAATTCCACTGTACCGCCGAAAGTTACACATTTAACAAAGTCACCCGTTGCATGAGACGGATGTACTAATGACTGTCTCACTCCGACAGTCGTGCAACCAGAATCACGGAAGTACCAATTAATTGTAACTTGAGTGCCATTCAATAAACCTTTATGAAGCTGTAGTACTCCTGTGCCATCATGTGCTGATGAAGCAGTAACTGCTGGGAGCGGATGACCACATTTTAACAAGGAAGTCACATTAGACTGGAATAGAGTTTGGCAATCTGGACACTGTGAAGCAGTATCAAAGTCAAACGAACAACATGAAGCTGAATGATTAACAACATTGTTGTCTTGCGCGTTCTCGGGTGTAGCAGTAGTATTTGCTGAGTTCGCATGGTAGTTCGAATTTGCATTATTTCTAGAGCGTGATCTATGTCTCTGATTGTAAAAAGAGTTATTTTGACTCCCGTCATTATTTCTTTGGTTCCTATTGTTGTTTCCTTGATTTCTGTAGTCTTGTGACCTATTACGATGTGAATAATTTTGGATATTGGGTCCCCAGTTATTCCAATTCTTATTATAGTTACCAAAATTATCATTCCTTCTTTCTCCTGAGTTTTGTTGGAAATTACCTCTGTTTTGGGGTGAATAGTTTCTATATGGTTGTCTACCTCTATATGGTTGTGAGTTATTGAATTTGTTTGGTTTGAAATTCCCATCACAACTGTAGGATCTTTGTCTATAATTGTTGTGGTTCCAAGTTGTAGCTGCGACAAAAGGTAAAGCTTCCTTAATATTGTTGTTACTGACACAAACTCCCGGATGTGCATTACAATATTGCCTACATAATTCCTCCATTGAACTCAAACTTGACGGCTTTCTTTCCTGTAGATATTCTCGCAGTGGTCTGCTCACGGAAGACAATACTTTGTCTCGCAATAACAAGTCCTTAAGGCCCTCATAATTCTCTTCAATGCCGGAAAGTTGTATCCATCTATTAAATGTTAGACGAGTTGCAGCTACAAACTGTGTAAAATCTTTACCCGTTTCAGGAATCATATGTTTGAACTTCATACGATAACCTTCAGCGTCTAACTGATGAAGTTTTAATAATAACGTTTTAGCAGCATCATAATTGCGTCTATTCGGCCCGTCCAATTGGCACAGAGCAGTTAAGGATTCACCACTCATGAAATCCATCAATCTTGTACACCAATGTGATCTATCAAGCTTATTTTCTTCACAAACATTTTCACAGCGTTGTAGGAAGGACGAAATATCGTCTATTTCTGGCTTAAACTCAGGCAAACGAAATTTAACAAAACCGCTATCGTGGTTGCTAAATGAACCTCTACGTTCAGAGTCATCATTTTGTCTACTCTGATGTTGGACTTTTTGTTCTTCAATACGTAAAGTCGCCATTTTTTCTTCATGTGCAAGCTTTCTCTCTTCTAATTCTTTTTCATGAGCAAGTTTCGTTGCTTCTGCAATCCTTTTGTTCTCTTCTGCAAGTAGCTCTGCTTTTTTGAGCTCTCGCTCTTCATACCGTGCATCTCTTTGTCTCTTATTCTCTAGGGCTTCTTGATTTTCCTTGGCATTGAATTCCGCTTTGGCACATTGGATATGTGCAGTGGCAGCGTTCGTTATCCAACTGGACCCGTTGATAATGACTGAGTTCACGAAGCGGTGTGTTCACAATAACACGCTGAACAGGAGTGACGATCGCATATACAGATTAAATGTCAGCTGTATTTTTGCAAAGTACGAAGGTATACTTGCTTCAGTGAATTTGAAAACTATGTCCTGATGAAAGTATCGACTCAAAACCACACTGGCCACCAAGTTATATGGTGTTACGTTGGGATAAATTAGAGGATCATGCATGGATACACGAATGATAGCAGGTGTTCATTCAGGACAAATATTGTCAGTACACATAACAAAGCCGGTAGGTGAACAGGTCCACGGGAAAACATGGTTGACATTTAATAAACAAAGTCACTTCACAATGGTCCATCAAACATCAAAAGTACATGGCAATGGATAAGCGTAGTAGATTATCTCTGGTCCGTCAATAAGGTTCAAACGTTAGGCATCTTTAAGTGGCCATAATATAATAATAATACAATCCTCTCATCTCCACTCAATTCTGGCCGTTGTACTAAAGGTTCGGTAATCCACGAAAACCAAAGTAATGCGGCAGAAGAAATCAGGGCAAACCAGATATTAGTTGCCTCCTATCGCAAAGTTACACTTGTAGTAAATTATGATATGAACTTCTAGATACGTTTATGAACCATCTTGCACATAACGTGGCAGCCTCCGAGAATCAACAATGCCACAATATATATTTATAAATCACGCTCCATTATCCCGGAGCTCGAAAAATTACACCTCTCTTGGACGCAAACACAAAAAAACGGAAGCCCCATTAATTAACACACTGAACGCCACGACATGTGACAGAAAACGTCACTAGTTGACCGTCGCTCATCACGGGTGAACGCCTCGTGCAAACCGTAGTTTGCCTACAGGCAAACACAATTCCTCACATAAAAATGGAAATGTGCTAGCGTGTAGTAGCATGCCTTACTATTTTGACTGCACCCCAAATCTATCCTTAACATATCACCCCCTTCGCGGTGTAAAAAAAAACAAATTTATTTGGTTTTTTTTTCCAATTCAAATATTTCCTATCCGGAAATAGCGGCCAAAATTGATTATATCACAAATATTGGGCCACATCGAAAATAATCTAGTCGCAGTCAGTCTGCATAATGTAACTTATCAATAAATAACATGCTAGATGAATTTGTCATCAGTCATAAGCAGTCATATGTCCATAAGTAACAAGTCATATACAGTCAATATTCCAATGATGTAACCAAAAAAAATACCTAAATGTATGATCACTGTGAGTTTACAATAAACCTATCAAAGAAATAGCATGCATATATGAAAATGGTATGAGATATATAAAATAAAAGAAAACAAAAAAAAATCCAAATCAAGAATTGAAAAATGCATGAATAATAATTTTTTAAAAATAATTTAGAAGGTTATATCTCCAAGTAACAATGCTGTCAAAAATCCTAATATTAAGCTTAAACGCAATTCACACATGACAAATCAAATAAGATATGAAGCAATGCGATATGAAATTAATGTAACTAAAGTACATGAATATCTCACAAAAAGAGAAAGAAGAGAGGGAAAAAAAATAGTACAAGAATGCAAGTATAACTAATTAACACAATTATTACATTACTTAATTATTCTACTTTAAGTACCTTTTGTACGTTGGCAAGACAAGTAATGTCCAAATCAAACTTGCAATAATATAAGAATACTCCAAACTATCCGTGTCAGGACTAGATTTGTAGCATAATATAGCAATCTTAATTAATGTGAATGTGCATTCCAGAATAATAAAATGATATTGTAGTTGCAAATTGTTCGTGTCTGTAAGTAGAATAACACTATTCAATGTACCGCTTGCTAAAGTGAATAATGATTATCTCCAATTCGTATAAATCACAAATGTTAATATGGATGGTTTGAAAATCCTCTTAGTGTTCATGTATTCATCGTCCTTTGTCATAATGACTAGTAGTGGATAAACACCATGGCTTCACACATGTATAATATAAAGTCAATTAACTAAATCAATATGAATCTTCAAGTTCGAGCGGTGGGCATCTCGATAAAGCATCTGCGACCACATTTGCAGAACCTGGTATTGCCTCGATTTCATACTGAAAAGGTTGAAGCAGGATGGCGAAACGGGCTAGCTTTGGGTTCTTGTGATTCGCCTTCTTCAATGAGGAAAGGGATTTCTGGTCTGATTGTATGATGAAAGGGGCGCCCAACAAATACCGCTCCAGCTTGACTACCGCCCAGATAACAGCCAGCAACTCTCTTTCTATCACTGGGTACTTTCTTTCTGCATCATTGAGCTTTCTGGATATGTAGAGGGTTGGATGTAATCTTCCCTCGAACTCTTGCATCAGTGATGCGCCGATACCTTTTGAACTAGCATCTGTGCGGAGATAATAAGTCAGAATTGTATCTGGTAACCTCAAAATAGGTGGTACAGAAAAAATATTTTGAACATAATTTAACGCAGCCTGGCACTCTGGTGTCCAGTGCACGTGGTTTGGTAAGCCTTTTTTAAGCAAGGCAGAGAGGTCTGCAGTGATTGAAGACAAGTTCGGTATAAATTTACTATAATACTAAATCAAGCCGAGAAGACTACGAACTTGCTTCTTAGTAGTGGGCACAGATAATTTTAGGATTTTGGAAACATTCTGTGGCACGGTCTGAAGAAAACCGTGACCCACCTTATGTCCCAAGAATGAAATTTCCTCAAAGGCAATAAAGATCTTTGAGGGCTTGGCTGTTAGGTGATGGAGACGTAAAGTATCCAGAAGAGAATGTAAACCTAAGAAGTGCTCCTCCCAAGTGGAACTGAATAGACAGATGTCGTCTATATATGTGATTATATCGGACCGCTGAGAGAGAATTTTTCTCATCATACGGACAAACGTTGCCGGGGCGTTCATAAGTCCGAATGGCATTACGTTCCACTGATAAAGACCCTGTTGTGTAGCGAAGGCAGTGAGTGGTTTAGCTCTGTCAGTCAAGGGAACTTGCCAGTATCCCTTGGTAAGGTCAATTTTAGTAAAGAAAAGAGACTTGGCAAGACGAGACAAAAGATTTTCAAGTAGGGGTAAGGGTTCAGCATCGAAGACTGTGATGTTATTCAGCTTCCGGTAATCTACACACAATCTGATATTTTTGTCTTTCTTACGAACGATGACCATAGGTGATGAGTAAGGGGCATTGGAAGGTTCTATAATTCCTAAATTAAGCATTTGTTTTAATTCTTCTTCCACTTGGTGCTGGTAGTGAATAGGGATAGGATAGGGGCGTAGACGAATTGGTCGATAATCTGTAAGGGTGATGTCATGCGAAATGACTGATGTACGCCCTGGGATATCTGTGAGGACGTCTGGAAAGGATTCTAGAAGATTAGAGACTTGGGAATGTTGTTCAGAAGACAAAGCTGGACAAATAGCAATATCCTTCCATGTCTCAGTCGATTGGAGAGGAACGACCGGTAAGTTCATGGGAACATCAGGAAAAGCGGATTCTTCCTCCTGAATTACTGATAACGCAGAGTAGTGAGTACCAGGTCTAGGGTGGTCATCAACTACTTGAAAGATGGCTTGAAGATGTTCCGGTCTAGTGTGGAATTCTTTAAGCATGTTTATGTGAAAGGTCTTCCTTTTCCCTTTTATCTCTAAAATGTAGTCAACATCAGAAATGCGTGACAACACTTTATATGGACCATTCCAAGCAATTAAAAGTCTATTTTCTTTCCTTGGAAGCAATACAAAAGCTTCATCGCCAGGCAATAGTTGACGTAATCGTCTGTTGCGATTTTGGAACTGGCGTGATCTTGCTTTAGCAGCCTCGGAAGAAGCTGTAGCCAGTTGGCATGCATCTATAATGTTACGCCGGAGGTTAACGACGTATTCATACGATGACTGGATGTCCTCAGTCATCTCTGAGTCTATGAGCAGGTCCTTAATAAGTGACATGGGACCTCGAGGTTGAGCTCCAAACACAAGCTCAAAAGGCGAGAAACCGGTCTGTTCATTCGCTACCTCACGGTATGCGAACAGCACGGCGGGTAAAACCCTGTCCCAATCTTGAGGATATTTCACTGTAACTTTGCCTAATAACTGCTTTAACGTCCGGTTAAGACGTTCCACCATGCCATTGCTCATCGCATGGTAAACACTACTGAGAGACCTGTCGATATTGAGGCGTTTCATAACAGCAGTCATAGTGTCAGATACAAATTGGGTACCTCGATCTGAAAGAAGTTTTCGAGGAAAACCAAGTCTAGAAAAAAATCAAGAAAAGTGCATCAGCAACGTCATTAGTGGTGATGTTCTTAAGAGGGATGGCCTCGGGCCATCGAGTGCACATGTCGATACATGTGAGCACATACCTGTGTCCTCTAGCGGACATAACAGGTAAAGGACCGATAATATCTACGGCCATTTTCTCAAAGGGGCGTACAGGTATATCACACGCCTGAATCGGGGCCGTATGATAGGCTCCTCTTGATTTTACCTCTTGACAAATAACGCAAGAGCGACAATATATGGAGGTGTCTCTGGAAATTCCTGGCCAAAAGAAAGAGGACAAAACTCTGGATCGCGTCCTAGAGTAGCCCATATGGCCAGCACAGTGCGAATCGTGTGCATGTTGTAGAATGTACAGACGAAGTTTTTGGGGAACCATCACCTGATGTCTGATTAAAGATGAATCTTTAAAATTTCTAACCAATACATCATTTTTAAGTGTGTACCACTGTTTTGGTGACAAACTATCATCAACGTAATCATTATCTTTGACTAATCTAAAGAATTTCTTCAAAGAGTTGTCTTCTCTTTGTGAAGTTTGATAAAGGATTGTTTGTCTATCTCAGAGTGAACGTGAAAATCGTCCTGAGTTCCAGGACCGGTATCATCATTTTCCTTTTGTGCCTTGGCCTGGGCACGCGTAGTAACTGCAGCAGCAGTTGATAAATTTTGACGTTCCCATTGAACAATTTCTTCGGGTGAGCAATCATTGCTGCCGTGTATCCGGCCAAGTGTGACATCCGCTATTGGATTCCTTAACAAACACACTTTAACCTTGCCTGTAAAAAAATGGTGAGTGAATATCCACCACGGCTGTGGGATAAAATTCCACTGTACCGCCGAAAGTTACACATTTAACAAAGTCACCCGTTGCATGAGACGGATGTACTAATGACTGTCTCACTCCGACAGTCGTGCAACCAGAATCACGGAGTACTGTAACTTGAGTGCCATTCAATAAACCTTTATGAAGCTGTAGTACTCCTGTGCCATCATGTGCTGATGAAGCAGTAACTGCTGGGAGCGGATGACCACATTTTAACAAGGAAGTCACATTAGACTGGAATAGAGTTTGGCAATCTGGACACTGTGAAGCAGTATCAAAGTCAAACGAACAACATGAAGCTGAATGATTAACAACATTGTTGTCTTGCGCGTTCTCGGGTGTAGCAGTAGTATTTGCTGAGTTCGCATGGTAGTTCGAATTTGCATTATTTCTAGAGCGTGATCTATGTCTCTGATTTTAAAAAGAGTTATTTTGACTCCCGTCATTATTTCTTTGGTTCCTATTGTTGTTTCCTTGATTTCTGTAGTCTTGTGACCTATTACGATGTGAATAATTTTGGATATTGGGTCCCCAGTTATTCCAATTCTTATTATAGTTACCAAAATTATCATTCCTTCTTTCTCCTGAGTTTTGTTGGAAATTACCTCTGTTTTGGGGTGAATAGTTTCTATATGGTTGTCTACCTCTATATGGTTGTGAGTTATTGAATTTGTTTGGTTTGAAATTCCCATCACAACTGTAGGATCTTTGTCTATAATTGTTGTGGTTCCAAGTTGTAGCTGCGGCAACAGGTAAAGCTTCCTTAATATTGTTGTTACTGACACAAACTCCCGGATGTGCATTACAATATTGCCTACATAATTCCTCCATTGAACTCAAACTTGACGGCTTTCTTTCCTGTAGATATTCTCGCAGTGGTCTGCTCACGGAAGACAAGACTTTGTCTCGCAATAACAAGTCCTTAAGGCCCTCATAATTCTCTTCAATGCCGGAAAGTTGTATCCATCTATTAAATGTTAGACGAGTTGCAGCTACAAACTGTGTAAAATCTTTACCCGTTTCAGGAATCATATGTTTGAACTTCATACGATAACCTTCAGCGTCTAACTGATGAAGTTTTAATAATAACGTTTTAGCAGCATCATAATTGCGTCTATTCGGCCCGTCCAATTGGCACAGAGCAGTTAAGGATTCACCACTCATGAAATCCATCAATCTTGTACACCAATGTGATCTATCAAGCTTATTTTCTTCACAAACATTTTCATAGCGTTGTAGGAAGGACGAAATATCGTCTATTTCTGGCTTAAACTCAGGCAAACGAAATTTAACAAAACCGCTATCGTGGTTGCTAAATGAACCTCTACGTTCAGAGTCATCATTTTGTCTACTCTGATGTTGGACTTTTTGTTCTTCAATACGTAAAGTCGCCATTTTTTCTTCATGTGCAAGCTTTCTCTCTTCTAATTCTTTTTCATGAGCAAGTTTCGTTGCTTCTGCAATCCTTTTGTTCTCTTCTGCAAGTAGCTCTGCTTTTTTGAGCTCTCGCTCTTCATACCGTGCATCTCTTTGTCTCTTATTCTCTGGGGCTTCTTGATTTTCCTTGGCATTGAATTCCGCTTTGGCACATTGGATATGTGCAGTGGCAGCGTTCGTTATCCAACTGGACCCGTTGATAATGACTGAGTTCACGAAGCGGTGTGTTCACAATAACACGCTGAACAGGAGTGACGATCGCATATACAGATTAAATGTCAGCTGTATTTTTGCAAAGTACGAAGGTATACTTGCTTCAGTGAATTTGAAAACTATGTCCTGATGAAAGTATCGATTCAAAACCATACTGGCCACCAAGTTATATGGTGTTACGTTGGGATAAATTAGAGGATCATGCATGGATACACGAATGATAGCAGGTGTTCATTCAGGACAAATATTGTCAGTACACATAACAAAGCCGGTAGGTGAACAGGTCCACGGGAAAACATGGTTGACATTTAATAAACAAAGTCACTTCACAATGGTCCATCAAACATCAAAAGTACATGGCAATGGATAAGCGTAGTAGATTATCTCTGGTCCGTCAATAAGGTTCAAACGTTAGGCATCTTTAAGTGGCCATAATATAATAATAATACAATCCTCTCATCTCCACTCAATTCTGGCCGTTGTACTAAAGGTTCGGTAATCCACGAAAACCAAAGTAATGCGGCAGAAGAAATCAGGGCAAACCAGATATTAGTTGCCTCCTATCGCAAAGTTACACTTGTAGTAAATTATGATATGAACTTCTAGATACGTTTATGAACCATCTTGCACATAACGTGGCAGCCTCCGAGAATCAACAATGCCACAATATATATTTATAAATCACGCTCCATTATCCCGGAGCTCGAAAAATTACACCTCTCTTGGACGCAAACACAAAAAAACGGAAGCCCCATTAATTAACACACTGAACACCAAGACATGTGACAGAAAACGTCACTAGTTGACCGTCGCTCATCACGGGTGAACGCCTCGTGCAAACCGTAGTTTGCCTACAGGCAAACACAATTCCTCACATAAAAATGGAAATGTGCTAGCGTGTAGTAGCATGCCTTACTATTTTGACTGCACCCCAAATCTATCCTTAACATATCTGGATGGGTTTGGTTACAGATTATTTGTCGTTGATGAAGGGAGATAAGATGTGTAAGGTTAGGCTTTGTCTTAAGGGAAATAACTTAGAATTAAGTCCCTTACAGGTTTGAGTGAGTGGAAAAAAAAGTATTGCACGATAAAGTCGAGATGCAAAAGACATGTTAGGCGTGAACGAAGAATGTTGGAACGGGGTTTTGACAGAGTCTGGTTAGAGATGCGCTAGGTGTAGGCAGGGGAAAGGTGTTGCTCTCAAGTGTGTAGTTAGATATTGAACGTACAGCGTAAGATTTTATATTGTTGTATAAGATATATTTGGAGCACCAAAGTGTGTGTGTGTAAGAAAAAGTGTATTTCAAATGAAGAAACAAAACAGGTACGTTTTGACATTTTGATTATTTACTGCGTATGTGGCTCAGCAGACCAGGTCTGAGCAGAGGACAGTAAACAGAGGAAATCTTTTTAAAAGTGACAGCCCTGGCGGTTAAGGTCAGTTTCTCGTATAGAGATATAACAAGAAACATGGGAAAAGAAACATAAACAGAAGAACGACAGGAAGTTCTGTCTGAATAAATATATGACAGGTTCTATAGCTGGGACAAGTAATAGTAAGAAGACAAGCAATAGTATGTGAAAAATGGATACTGAGATTGTTTGAAACTGAAGATTGTATTTTGCAAGACTGCCAACCTTGAAGAGAAAGGTTGGGCATACCATTTTTACTCAGTTATCAACGTATGTTAATAAAGTTCTACCATTGAGATTTTCACTGCTGTTTTGAGTGGTATCGATTGATCAACAGTGGGTATGAAGAAAAAGTAGAGTCAGTCTGAGTGAAGGAAGTTTCTAGTATTTACTTTACAACACACTATCTACTGAAAGGGCAGTGGTCCGAATCTTGCAATACGACTCACGGCTACATTATTAAGTTTGAATTTGAATGCATATATACATGAGTAGTTTATTTATTTCGTTATTATTTTAAAACGGATGATGCAGAAGTTAGCTTTTTATAGCATAATTTTGCTTAGGTCAGAATGCGTGTGGCCACAAAGAGAAAAAAAATGTTTATGGGAAACGTTAATGTTATCCGTTCGCCCCAGTTTCTACATCTATAAGGTACTGTGACACGTTGAAGATTTACGACAGCGATGTCCGGCACCCGTGATTAAGGGCTTGGGACAGACCGACAGCCAAGCATTCAAACAGTGGTCGTTAAATCGTGGCAGGGAAAATCGGAACACGGGACATTTTTAATGACGGTGTATCTATGGAGCGCTGTGACACGTTGAAGTTTTACGACCAACCAAATGTGTCCGGAACCTGTAATTATGGGGACTGGGACTATGGCGACGACCGCCAGCATGGAAAGTTGGCAAATAGTGGTTGAAAATAGGGTTTTTTCAACACTACAATTACACAATTTGCAATGTGTAACTTTTAGAGTACAAGAGTGTGTAAATGACTGTGTGCAAGGAATGAAAGTTTTTTTCTTTGTTTTTTTTTTTTTAACAGCTGCTCATTGCATTTTCATTTTTATACTTATATTCATACTATTGTCAGTGTTTCAATGCAAATGGCTTTGTAAATTTCCACGGAATGTGAATAAAGATGTTAAAAAAAAAACCGTCGCTTGACAAGATGGCCAGACAGATTATGCGATAAAATATTGTCGCTGACCGTCTGAGACTTTCCCCATGCTATGTCCAGCATAAAGAGTCAAATCTATGAAGGGGAAAAATGAAATGTTAATAAGAGCGATCGGAGAGAAAAATGAAGGGGAAAAAATGATACTGCCTTAGGGCTGGAGGTGTGGGAGATCACACAAAAGGACAGAGACAGACATTCCGTCACAAATATATCTACATAGTAAATGAATACTCTGATTACAACAACAAAAATGTGCAATGTATATTTAGAGTACAGGAAAGAGTGTGTAAATGAGTGTGTGCAAGGAGTGAAAGGTTTTTTTGTTGTTGTTGTTGGATACAGCTGCTCATTGTATTTTCATTTTGATACTTATATGCATGCTATTATTGTTAATGTTTCAATGCATATGTCATTGTAAATTTCCACGGAATGTGAATAAAGATGTTTAAAAAAAAAATTTTTTAATTCGAAAAGTGCTTATTACTTCTCGGCCTTTTGGCTACGATCAAAGTTTCTTAGCCAGGGCCGGGATCAAACACAAATCACATATCCTACTAATAAAGTAAATAGACCTCACCAAAAAAAAAAAAAAAAATCTTTTATATTTGGACATGCGCCCTAATATAACCATGTGCCCGGCACAAAAGATCAGTATAGTGACACATATGTGTCATTAGTTCTTTTGTGTGAAAACACAGAGGATCATTGGTGACACTTGTGTGTCATTGGGTCTTTTTGTGTTGGGACATGCGTTTCTGTTGGGCGTGTGCCAATGCGACTCATGCGAGTTAATGCGACCTCCTGCGAGGACAAAAAAATGCGACCTCATGCGAGGAAAAAAAAAGTCTTTTATATTTGGACATGCGCCTTAATATAACCGACTAGGTTGAACGGGACGCGCCTCGCCAAAACGAGGCAAAAGTTTTACATAAAAAAATAAATTTTGCTCACTTTGAGGAACAAAAACAACAAACGACCTACGAGATGCCGTGATCAATTTTTTGCAGGAATAATGTCACTTTCATGTCAGATAAATGCACACATTTTTGCATTAATAAGAGGTCATGTGCTACAGCTAATGCCCTTCTGTACTGCATCTCAGGATTTAATGTGTCGGTTGCAAATTGAGTTATATTCAGTAGTTTAGATAACCATTTCGGGGCCCTTTTTCTTGTAATTATTAGTGAAATGACATCTGGAGCTCTATACAGGGAGGGTCATAACTACACCAGAGATTATATACAAAGATAGATGTACATTTGAATATTGGATAATTCGACTTTAGTTGAACTGTAGGCACGTGTTAAACATGGATGGCTATATGGTATTTAGTGGAAGAAAAAATTATGATGAAAAACGTTATGCATTTACTAGGAAACTCTTGTATCTCTTTGCTTTTAATTGGTAGGTCTTGCTAAGGTTGTAGCGAATACTGTTGACCAGCGAAAATGGATCAAAAACTTAGCTAGAAATACCATATTTGATGTCGTAGATTTTCGATAGGAGAATTAAGACTTGGGTTGGTCCCTTCTGAATAGCTTGGAATGAGTGAGAGTCCCAGTGTGAGTTAGTAAAGGAAATAGATTCCACGAGTGAGATGATAGAATAGTGATAGAGGCTGTCTCTGAGATGCGAGAAAATCTTCTCTCTCTCTCACCTATCTTCTACGACAGATTTTAAGCAGTCAGACAGTCTACCACATATACATTAAATATATGTATACCAACAGATCTCTGCCCACTCACGTGCACGCACATACAGTGACGACAGGTAGACACACAGACGTGGGGAAACTATAACAATGATTATATAGATATTTAGAACGAGCTGACCAACACGCTGATTAATTTATGGTTAAGTTTATTTATCATATTAAACTTACGACACAACATATAAAATTTACATCAAAAGAAAAACATATACAAATAGTCATCAAATTCAAGAAAATACTACAAGGATGATAGACCCGTTATGATCTGCCCTCTAGGTTTAGCCCCCAGTCCCGTTTAGGAAAAAAGATGATGGCCCAAAGAGGATCAATGATACATTAGCGGTAATCAAATGATTTTCCCCTGTTAAAGGTATGGATAGACTTAGATATACTCTGATCTATTCTAAGGGAAAATATGGTTAGCAATACTTGCATAAGTACAATTAGAACAGCAAAATGGGTGCCAAATTTCAACAATGGAGAAATCCCTCAGTCCAACATTCACTCTAGACATTCAGCCGTGTACACGTGCACATACTCACTGTTTTGGTAGACATATCTGGGAAACACAATTTTGTTAGGACATTCACATACAGAATCACCAGAGGTAGTCGTAGCCAAGAAAACCCCAGCTCCACAAAGTCAGTTAGAATTCACTGCTTCGGGGAACGTTTCCTTGGTATTTCTTATTCTAGGATATCTGTCTATGTCACATTTAAAAAATCTTGTCCAGGCACGAAAGTTTACAGTGAGCACCGTGTCAATAGCTTAAGTTTTCTAGTAATAGGAATGTCAGGTCGGTGTCTTCTCTCAGTATAGGATTTACTTTGGTCACACCACAGATTTGTCCACAAAATAATCTAGTCGGACAATGTTAATGTTATTTCTTGTAATATTCACGCCGCCAGGCAGAAAATTTACGTAGAGTTTATGAAAGAATTTAAGATCTGGCGCAAAGGCCCCGTATTGATCATTACAGTCTTTGAAACCCGTTAGTGGGATATAGTATTTCTGTCTAACTCTGTTGGCATATGCACTGTCAGACCAGTGTTACTTGAGAAACCCACGTGGTTCAAAATAAGGACTGTCTATTTCTTCACAAATATGAAACTCTTATTAAACGCCGGTAAAGTTCGGGTCACCCCAGTATTTCTTGAATAAAAGGAAAAGCACATATAAATCATTTACATATTATGTACTCAATATAACTTACATTTTAAACAGCAAGCCGACCGCTTGACTTATTATTTAAACTTCCGGTGAAATAAGTTATATTTAAATCAATCATCAGGAATTAGGAATATCTGCGTATTCCGTCAATATTCACTGATGTCGCATCTAGCATTTATGAGTTATTTTAGAAAAAATACTCGACTGAGTAGTTAGCAGTTAAATTAAATTCATTATAGCTACATGTTTGTTACGCTAGAAATATAATTTATTATGCTTTCCACTGTATGCGTCACTAGAAAAATAATACAAACTATAAATTAGTTGCTCTGCACCAAATCTACTAGGGAAATAGCTAAGCGATTAAACACTTTAAACCCTACCCACAATACTAGATATATAATATTTATATACCTCGACACAGAATTACTAAGAACTAAACCACTTCGACCAAACTAAAGGCCATCTCTATTAACAGAGATATTTAGAAATCGAACCAAGGCTTGTTCTAGTCTAACTGCGAATTACTGAGTGCCTGAAATCAGGTTTGCACCTCTAGTTATATCTATGAAACGGACAAAGAATCCCACTGTTTCGAAACCACGAAACAGCGCCCGTCTCTCCCCTTCTCTAACACCCTACGTCAGCTTCCCTCATGTCGTAACAGCCATCAGTGACCGAAAGCGCGCGTGAGTTGCAAATCTCAGACAGCCTGTCTGCGGTGCGGAGCGATTTTTCACGCTACCCCGGGTTATTCTGACGACGACTCTGAACTGACACTCATACTACTTCGCACCTCACGCTGACCGGGGCCCACAATGAGCCGTGTCAGCTGGGATTTCCAGACAAATGTCTGAAACTGCGACTCTAAGGTGTAAATATTCGCTCCTACTTAAGCGTTCGGCCGATGCAACTCGTTGTTGACCGGTGAAAAATGCAGACGGATGTCGGCTCTCTCATAGCCTTCTCACGCGTTTACATCGAGAATCTAACTCAAGAGTGTCGTGTCATCTGAAGGTGCAGACCCAAGTCGGCTCGATGTCTGAGATAGCTGCAACTTAATTGCCCTTCTCGTCTGACACATCTAAGTAATAGAATTACGTATCCCAGTATGAGGAAAAAAAAACCCGGTAAAGTTTGAGAATACTGAAGAAAATATTTTTCGCAAACGAGTGATGCGAAAAATACAGGAAAAACAAGTAAGGAAAGATAATAAAATAAAGGATGCGGGTGAGAGAATAGGAAGAAGATGTAGGCAATTTAATGATATAAAGACCTACGTGACATTTGACTACCCATGTAATTTTTTTTTTGTTTATTACAATAACATCTTTCATTTATTCTGGTCATGGTTTCTCATATTTTCAGGTTAGTTTTAATCTTGGTTATGGAAGCATGCAAAAAAAAAATTTTTAATTGACAAAATAAAAATGTAAAAAAAAAAACCCAGCTTCACATTTTCCACTATTTTATGAATTATTTATATTGGTATCTATTCCCAATTCAGCGTTTCCACTATTTCACTATTTTTCTGATTTATTTGCATTGGTTCTGTATTCTTAATTCATTAACATTAATAGTTTTTTGCATAAACTGGCATCTTCCAAGATAGTCATATTTGTTTAATGAACGTAGCATAGATGAGCGAACAACGTCTGCAAAATTGTGTACATATTTTTACAAACTGTACATGTACAAGGAGCGTTGCAAATACTTGAAATAAAGATTTTGGAAATAACCCAGACGTTTATATTAAGGACGCAAGCAGTGCTGTTTTTGCAAGCAATGACATTGGCGAATTTTTTAAAACAACTGTAGGAGTTCGTCAGGGATGTATCCTGTCCCCAGTGCTCTTTAATATATATCTAGAACATATTATGCAGGAGGCTCTCTGCGATTATAAAACAACCATATCGATTGGAGGCCGACCTCTTTGCAATCTACGTTTTGCTAATGATATCGATCTTATAGCTGGAACAGAATCAGAACTTCAAGACCTTACCTCTAGACTGGAGAAAGTAACAAGAACGTATGGGATGGAAATTAATATAGAAAAAAGCAAGATATTGGTCAATAGCCATAAGAAACATGTTCCGACCAACATTACGTTAAATGGGCAAACGTTAGAAGAAGTTAGGATCCCGTTACACGCCCATTGGGGCATATTGGGAATATGGTGTTAGGCCCATATTTTCTTAACCATCGGCACACTAGGGGTGATGTGGTCAGCATCACGCCGGTCGCCTTAACCTTCCCAGAAGTTGCTCTGGTACCCAGTTGGGGCTGGGTCGACCCAGGAACCGTTTGCGGCCTAAAAAAATCACACCTCATCTGAGGATCGATCCATAGACCACTGAGCTAGGAAGCCAGTGCACTAACCACTATGCTACCGCGGCTCCGGAAGAAGTTAACACCTTTAAATATCTGGGGTCCACTATATGTAGTTATGGAAGATCAAGTAAAGAAATCAAGACAAGACTTGAAATGGCCTCAGCTGCCATGACAAGGCTGAATGTGATCTGGAAAAGTAACATCAGTGTTCCTGTGAAGATCAAATTATACAAATCACTTGTATTATCTATTCTCTTGTATGGGTGTGAGAGCTGGACACTCACTGCAGATACGGAGCGAAGGATTCAGGCTTTCGAGTATAAATGTTATAGAAGAGTTTTGCGCATTTGCTATAAAGAGCACAAAACAAATGTCTATGTTAGAGAGAAGATAAACGCCTATGCAGGCCACCAAGAACCACTTTTGTCAGTAGTGAAACGTCGAAAGCTTGCCTGGTTTGGGCATGTAACTCGCCATGACTCCCTTTCGAAAACGATCCTCCAGGGAACAGTCGAAGGTAAACGGAGAAGAGTAAGGCAAAGAAAATCCTGGGCTGATAACATCAAAGAATGGGCAGGGCACGGTTTTTCCACACTTGTACGCATTGCTGAGGATAGAGAGCAGTAGAGGACCCTGTCTGCTGATGCTTCCACCATGGCACCCCTACGACCCATGACAGGTCACGGGTTGAGATGATAGTTTATATTCAGGCTACTGTGCTTTTTTACTATTCGAAAAGTGTTTATTCATTGTGAAGGATACTATGGCAAGCAAAAATTTCATTACTACTCTGGATCTAGGGATGGATGCCCTAGAAGGAGGAAACCTGCATCGGACAGGAAATTTACTCCTGCTGGTATCGGGAACCCAAGCTGCGGTGACGGCGTCGCCCCCCCCCCCTTTCCCCTTTTTATGAAGTGCACTAGTTGGCCCGGGCGGGCTACCGATAAACGGACTAGCTTCCTTGTACCGGTTCGAAAATCCAATGCGCTGGTACTTCAACCTTACCACGGAAGCCCATGCAAAGCATTATGATAAACTGCATGGCAAAACCCTACAACTAGCAAACCCCGAGCTGACTATCACCAAAGGACATTTGGAAAAAGAAAGATCCAAACTAACTCTCCACTGGCTTCCACCAACAATAAAAAAATAAGCCGTGGAAGCCATTGCGGCTAAAATCACAGGCGATCCAAAAGCGGAAGTTTTCAAGATCCGCAACGCGCCTGACAAATGGGGTCTACTCTGTAGAGCCACGACGGCCATTCCGCACTATCTAGAGCTCCGAATAACTGGAGCACAAAAACATAAGGTCCTAGTTACCATGCAAGGGCCGAGAACGGTATGTCCTCATTGTGGTGAGGATACTCACTGGACCAACAAATGTAACAAACAGCCAGCCAGAGAAGAAATCGTTCCACTGACAAGACCACCGACAAAAACATAAGGTCCTAGTTACCATGCAAGGGCCGAGAACGGTATGTCCTCATTGTGGTGAGGATACTCACTGGACCAACAAATGTAACAAACAGCCAGCCAGAGAAGAAATCGTTCCACTGACAAGACCACCGACAAACAGCCCACCAGAAGCACCGGCTACAACACCCAGGCCCTTACAGGCCCAAATTGCAGACGACGGGTTTCAAGTGGTAACACACCGGAACGATAGGAAATGAAGATACTCGGCCCCAGACAGCCCAAACAACACTACAATACCAAAAGTTACCACTGAAGCACCAGAAAATACAAAACCACAAGTGAAACTACCACCAACATATTCATCAATAACGAGACAAAGACAAACATCCCAAACTGAAGAAAACATTGTAAGCACTGCCACAGCTCCAGCCATCCAGACATACACACTAACACATGAGGAAATAAACAATACGGCACCAGAAGAAGATGGTTCACTTCAGACACCCTGTTACGGTATATGATATTAACGCCGTCTGCTAAAGGTTACCAGACGTGCAATTGTAGAGGTTAAGGCATTTAATATATTGCGATAGAGGTTTCAATTTTGAACGCTCCATACACGATCGATTATGACGTGTATAGCGTTGTTTAGGACACAGTCGGTAACTAAGAAACGTGACCCTTTGTTACTTGACCGCCAAGCTGAATAGCTGCGTTGTTCTAACCTTCCAATGCAATGGCATGATATAGCCATTTATATGTGTATTTTTTGATGGACCAGGGTCAGTCCTAGAACTCTTTATGAGAGGGAAATTTATGGAGGTTAGTATTTTAACTAGAATTCTCAGAAGGAGAAGAATAATCGTCAAATTCGTATGAATATATTCAGACTCGCAGTCTCACTGTCGGCAGGTAGCCATGTCTATCTGCTCGTGCATATAGCTGTGATGTTCTGACGACAATACTGCATTGTATCCTCATAACGGACATTGACACATAAACAGCAGTCTACGCCATTGATTAATTTATGCATGACTCATGTTCTGTCCCTATTTGAAATGTGTACATGTGAATTAAATGTACAGACTCAATGAAATGACTTATCAAATCAATCGTATTCCAAAGTTCAAGTATTGTTTGGAATCTTCCACCCCAGCATTCGCTTAATCTTCCATCAAAGGCACGATGCACTAAAACTAACATATCAAGGAAGAAAACAATGGCCAGAATTTTATAATTGTTTTATTCATAACACATGGAACATTGTTCAGAGCAAATCACCACGCAACAGTGGTGTCCGGTGTCTAGGGACGACAAAAAAATTTCTTCATGACTTTCGAATGAAATGTTTACGATCAAGTTTCGATCACATGACCAGTACGAGGCTGACGTGACGCAGTACTCATTATAATACCTAACAACGTGACGTCACTGAAAATCGTGTAGGTGATCTGTCGAAGAAACCAGCCGTTTCTAAGTCTAACCAAGGAAAACATAAGCCATTTGAAGCCAACACATGATATGGACTATAGGAGCAGACAGTCAGGGGCTTTAGCCTAGCTGTTGACGACCGCTAGCACTGATCGAAGCAACGGTAAAGATAAATCTAGGTGTTTAACTGTTGGTATTGCAAACAGTGCTAACTAAGTCCATTGTCCTCTGCCTACATCGGCATGTTTTTATCTATGTTTAATGTAATTTTTGTTGTCTTAATGTGTTGTTAATTCGTGGGAGGTAGGGAGGATGAACTGAAATTAAATTCTGCGGCTCTCACGATGCCTGAATTAATTTCGGTCGTTTCTTAGGGCAGTTAAACGATCGCACCTTTGGAAACCCCATTGAGGTTTGACATTGGACTTGTTGTCCAAATCTGCTATCGTTTGACGATTTGCGTTAGCTGTACTGTCCCGTAGATAATTGGTGTATTTTATTCGTACTCAGTTAATAATTTTATTCAGTTCTGTACCATGTTCGTTACTATTCGTCCAGTCTCCTCTGACTATCATTTATTTTATGATTGTTAAATTTTCGTCCGTTATGAGTCCTGTGACGTCATCATTTTTCGCAGTCATTTTTTTTTTTTTTTTTGTGTACCTTGAATATTCAGTTGACCTCCGGTCAGACCTTGCCCTTCATTTGGTCTGTGACATTTCCGCTTATTTTATTTAGTTCATAAATTCATTTTAATTGTGAAAAATGTCTTGTTTGCGTCTTGACATTGTTTGTACCCTTTAGTTGCATCATTGTTTTGTTTATCCTCATAATATATATTAATATTACATTAATAATATGCTATTATATGCAATAATACACTTGTAATTTAATTTAATTAATTTTTTCTGATAATTAAGGTTAATATGGGACATTGCATAATTATGCAGTGATAGTCCAAGAAAGTAGCACTACAATTTATAATAGATGCCTAGGGCATAATAATATAATATATATATTGACAAAATAAAATAATCTTATAGCTACCTTTGAGGTAATAGACCCATTGTATATTATTTAATATACTTTTCTGGTACTAAGAGAGTGACTTAGTACATTGAACAATATAATTACTAGGAATTATACCCAACATTATTGGATATTGAGATTAATTGTGTGATATAATTACATTATATTTAACAGATATCATAACTATTTATGGTATAGTATTATTTAGATACAATATTGTTACAAAATATTGTCTATTAGTTGAACTTAGACATTAGGTTCAGTACTATTGTGATTACTTATATTGAATATTTCTAAGTTGAGTAAGTATAATAATTACTCTGAAGCTACTATTGACTATTTTAATCAGTAATTATCAATAATTACTTACAGATAAAAGTCAAAATGCTTACTATAGACCATTTCGTTAAGATTGGTCGTGAATATGGTTATAAATCTCAAGAACTTCGTCAGTTTGCTGAATCAGAACTGGAAAAATATGAAAGAAAAGAAGAAGAGAAAAAAGCTGCATTAAAGAAAGAGGAAGAAGAGAAAAAAGCTGCATTAAAGAAAGAGGAAGCAGAACGTGAGATGAAGCAAATTGACAAGGAAAATAGACTGAGAGAGATTGCTCAACGTGAAAGAGAAGAGCAAAGAACAATCGCCAGACAGGAAGAAGAGAATAAATTGAAACGAGAGGAAATTATTTTACAACAAGAGATGGAATTGGCGCGTATTAAATTGGAGACAGCAAGATTACAAGCACAAAGTGCTGATGCAAACCAGAATAATAACGCACAAAATGGATCATCATCCAGCCAACCTAAACATTTCTACAACTTTAAATTACCCATTTTCAACTTGAACGTCGACGACCTTTCATCGTTCCTGGCACGTTTTGAACAGACTTGCAAATCTAACCATTTGCCTGAAGAGTCATGGGTACTCAAATTAAATGAATTCTTGGTTGGAGAACCACTGACAGCTTCTCAAAATGCTGACCCATCAATAGCTAATAACTACGGTGCTATTAAGTCCTTGCTTTTACGAAGGTTTCACCTGGACGAGGAACACTGTAGGTTGAAATTTAAGGGAATTTTACCAGAATCTCCAAAGGATTTTGCAGGATTCATTGCGAACATACGCAATACATTTAATAGATGGGTTGAACTGGCAGAAGTCAACAAATCATACGACAAATTAGTTGATTTACTACTGCGGGATAAGGTATTATCTTCGGTTAGCCAGCCATTTTTTGCATATTTGCAGGAGCGTAAACCAGGTACTATGGATGAGTTAGAAAAAATTTCTTTAAACTACTGTTCGGCACATCCGAATGCAACCATTTCTAACTCCTCATTAAGAGAACCTCTACCTGTGGCGTCTAATATGACCTACAATCACAATAACAAACAAAGACATCACAGTGTAGACAGAAGCAGGTTCCAAAGAAATCATAACGTTAACTTTCAGAAGGGACTTAATAATGATTTCAACAATAAAAATGAGTTCAACAGAGGTAGATCACGAGATAGAAATTATTCACCTCAAACAAACTACCACAATAGTCAACATAACACTCATTATAATCGATCACATACTCCCAATAATAATAATAACTGGAATGGTAATAATCATGGCTCGAGACATCGAGATAATAGTTGCTATAGAGGACGACGAGATAATTCTAACAATTATACTCGGAATCGTCGGAATCGATCTCATTCTCGGGGATCATCTCATTACAACCATAATACAGGGGCGGCAGTTACAAATAATACTACCCCTATAGCTCAGGTCCCACTTGACAATAATACAACACAGTCTTCTGCTGCATGTTTTGCTATTAATTATAATGTGGCAAATAGTTGCCAGCAATGCAATCTTATTTTTCAGAAGGCGAAAGAAACAGTGCTCAACTGCGGACATATTATACCACAGGTAGGTCTTGCAGTCAACGATGGAACAGGCCTACTAATTTTTAACAGGGGATTAGTTAATGGATCCGTCGTCTCAGTGTTGAGGGATTCGGGATCCACAACGATTGGTGTACGACAGTCGCTGGTACATCCTAGCTGTGCAACAGGGGAATATGTCCGTTGCATGACTTTTGGTGGAACAATAGAGTTTTACCCCACAGCTATTATTCATGTTAACACTCCTTTCTTCACAGGGAACGTAAAAGTATGTATGCTAAAAAAGCCTATAGCTGATTTGATGGTCGGTCGTATACACGGCAGTAAAGATTGTACTCCAGATGAGATTATAGAATGGGAGAAACATAACCTATGCACTGGAAACGCCGTGACGACTAGAGCGCAGACTCAACTCATGGAGAAAGTTGATGATAATAAAATGGATGCAGACAACCAAGAGGAATTTATAGTCAATTCACCTATTGACAGGGAAACATTTGCAACCAAACAAAAAGAGGATAAATCTTTAAAAAAATTTTTTAAGTTGGTTGATAAAGTTGACAATCTATCCTCAGGTAATAATAACAAACATTGTTTTGTTATTAAAAATGACATATTGATTAGATGTTTTCATGACAAATCACAAATGAAACAACAAGTTATGGTCCCATATACTTTTAGACGGTACATTCTTCAACATGCACATGACTCACATTGTGCTGGACATATGGGATATACTCGAACACGATCTCGAGTACTGTCTTCATTCTTTTGGCCAGGGGTGTCAAGAGATATTTCGCAGTATGTACGTTCCTGTACTACATGCCAAGAAGTGAAAGCACGTGGAGCTTTTCACACGGCGCCTATTCAGGCTTGCGATATCTCAGTGAGACCTTTTGACAAGATGGCAATAGACATTATTGGTCCATTGCTACCATCGGCCAGAGGACATAGATTCGTCCTTACGTGCATTGATTTGTGCACACGATGGCCAGAAGCTATCCCATTAAAGACCACCACTACCACAGATGTAGCTGATGCACTACATCTCATCTTTTCTAGAATAGGGTTTCCTAGAAAACTTTTATCAGACCATGGGTCACAGTTTATATCTGACACCATGAAGGAAGTCATGAAAACTTGGGACATTGATAGGAATTTAAGTAGTATTTATCATCCGATGAGTAATGGTGCGGTTGAAAGACTTAACCGTACACTTAAACAACTACTACATAAGGTTACTGCTAAGCACCCTCATGACTGGGACAGAGCACTCCCAGCTGTTCTATTTGCTTATCGGGAGGTACCGCATGAACAAACTGGCTTCTCTCCCTTTGAATTAGTTTTTGGTGCTCCCCCAAGAGGTCCTATGGGACTAATAAAAGACTTATTAATTGACGAGGAGATGACTCAGGACACTCAGTCATCTTACGAGTACGTGATTAATCTTCGGAAGAACATTATTGAGTCTTGCCAGTTGGCAACAGCTTCTTCTGAGGCTGCAAAAGCTAAGGCTCGATCTCTACACAATAGGTCTCGACGATTACGCCAATTATTCCCAGGGGACGAGGCTTATGTGTTACTTCCTCACAATAACAATAAATTATTGATATCTTGGAATGGTCCGTACAAAGTCATTGATAAAATTTCCGACGTTGATTACGTCTTAGATATCAAGGGACACAAAAAGATATTTCATATTAACATGCTCAAGCAATTTCATACACGTCCTGAACACTTACAGTCAATTTTTCATGAACTAGAGGACAACACAGTATCCACTTGTCATTATTCTAACTTATCTGTCATCCAGGAAGAAGAATCTTCTTTTCCTGAGGTACAGTTACCGTTACCTGTACCAGTAGTTCAACCTACTGAATCTTGGCGGGATGTAACCATCTCTTCAACGGTTACACCGCAACAGCGTCTACAGATTGCTAATCTATTACAATCTTATCCAGATGTGTTGACCGACGTCCCGGGTCGCACATCGGCTATCAGTCATGACATTACTCTCAATGATGATACACCTATTCGTGTACATCCCTATTCTGTTCCTTTACATTTCCTTGCTAAAACTACTAAGGAACTTGAACAGATGTTGTCTCTGGGAATCATTGAGACTAGTAATTCGCCATTCTCTTCTCCATTAGTGATTGTCCGGAAGAAGGACAATAACATTAGACTATGTGTTGATTATAGAAAATTAAATGCTAAGACTATAGTTGACAGCGAACCACATCCACTTATCGACGACTTACTGCCACGTCTATCCAACGCAACTATATTTAGTAAGATAGACTTAACTAA
The DNA here is from genome assembly GCA_024509875.1 of Oreohelix idahoensis. NCBI lineage: Eukaryota > Metazoa > Mollusca > Gastropoda > Stylommatophora > Oreohelicidae > Oreohelix > Oreohelix idahoensis. The sequence goes on along the minus strand of JAMPIV010002671.1, from coordinate 288,278 downwards.
AGGTTATTGGCAGATACCACTGACCGAAAAGGCTAAGTACTACACCGCATTTTCCACTCCACAAGGTCTATACCAGTGGAATGTGATGCCTTTTGGGCTTGTTAATGCGCCAGCTACCTTCATTCGCCTGATGCGACAAATTTTATCAGGTAGACCAGACGTTATTACATATATTGACGACATATGCTTGTTTAGTTCGTCGTTTGAGGAACATGTTTCGGGACTTAGATATGTTTTTGACACTCTAAGGAATTATCATCTAACTGCTAAACCTACAAAGGTGCAAATCGCGTGTAATGAGATAACCTTTTTTGGGACATATCATTGGATCGGGATATATCCGAACTTTACCTAGTACAGTCTCCAAAATTCTAAACATAGCAGTTCCTCAGACGAAGAAACAGGTCAGGAGTTTGTTAGGACTTGTTCAATATTACAGTAGATTCATACCAAACTTGTCATCCATCACGGCTGTATTGTCTTCATTGTTAAAAAAAAGATATGCCGGTGAAGGTGACATGGACTGGTACATGCAATGAAACTTTCAACAAAATTATAAATTTGTTCTCGCATGAACCAATTTTAAGACTTCCCGATGCTTCCAAAAGATTTTTCTTACGAACAGATGCTAGTAACTACGGCATTGGTGCATGCCTGCTCCAGAACCATGATGGCATTCTACATCCTACGTTATACATTTCAAGAAAGCTGAAGCCGGCAGAAACGAAGTATTCAACAGTCGACAAGGAACTTTTATCTGTGATCTGGGCAATAACCAAACTTGAAAAGTACTTACTTGGTGCTCCCTTCACCATACAGACGGACCAACGTGCTGTAGCATCCTTGCGTCGATCAAATCATACAAGCCAGAAGCTTGCCAGATATTCAATCATCCTACAGCCATTCGAGTTCTCCATTGAACACATACCTGGCACTGAAAATATTGTTGCTGATGCGTTGTCACGTCATCCTATTGACGACGACTAATCAACATTAACATTCCTAAAGCATATCAACTATAATAGAACTAACCTTGCCTTCAACTTAAACTTTATAAACACTATAAGCATCACAGAATTGAACTAAAAGACATATTGACATTGGAACTTCGTCTAACGTCCATACACGATATATAAATACCGTTGAACAATCATGGAATAATATCTGACGACAAGTCGAACTTATTATCCTATGGACTCTTAATTCTTGGATGCAGTGATAAATGACATTTCTTTCCGACGTGAACGTTTGAACACTTTTGCCTAAAAGAATTCATCAGGATCAAGACTACGGATGGATCATCATATCCTATACTAATTAATTAGTTAACTTAACTTCTTAATTGAATTATTATCAATAAAATGAAAGGTTAGAAAAAAATTAAATGAAAAAAAAAAGAGAACGAAATATAAAAAGAAGAAATTATGAAAAGAGAAAATAAATCTCACACAAGTATTAGATTAATATTTTTGTTAATGTACCTATACATTATTTAGTTAGTTAAATTAGATAGTTATTATTCACTAACACTTAACACACACAATTAAGTTAAAACTTATATTCGAATTTCTTTCTATTTCTTCTCACTTAGTTTGTCTTTTCTTCTCTCATGACATCACGTTACATTAGAACCTTAATAATTTAACTCTTAGTTTAATTAATTAATTTAATTTTAATTAGTCAAATTAATTCCTATATGACATACTAATACGACAGACCTTACTTTAATTTAATTTTATCATTCACTATTAACATTGGACATTTATTTAGTTGATATAATAATATGTATAATATTGATATATAATGTGATTTATGTTAGATGACTATTACAAATAGTTAGTTGACACGACCGCAACACGGTTCTACTCAGAACATCGTCGGCCATATGTCACAATTGTGTTAAATTTTTTTGAAAAAATTGTTAAGTCGGATAGATCTTGAAAAAAAAATCGATAGATTTTTTTTCCCCCGGTGTACAGGGAATTGTTACGGTATATGATATTAACGCCGTCTGCTAAAGGTTACCAGACGTGCAATTGTAGAGGTTAAGGCATTTAATATATTGCGATAGAGGTTTCAATTTTGAACGCTCCATACACGATCGATTATGACGTGTATAGCGTTGTTTAGGACACAGTCGGTAACTAAGAAACGTGACCCTTTGTTACTTGACCGCCAAGCTGAATAGCTGCGTTGTTCTAACCTTCCAATGCAATGGCATGATATAGCCATTTATATGTGTATTTTTTGATGGACCAGGGTCAGTCCTAGAACTCTTTATGAGAGGGAAATTTATGGAGGTTAGTATTTTAACTAGAATTCTCAGAAGGAGAAGAATAATCGTCAAATTCGTATGAATATATTCAGACTCGCAGTCTCACTGTCGGCAGGTAGCCATGTCTATCTGCTCGTGCATATAGCTGTGATGTTCTGACGACAATACTGCATTGTATCCTCATAACGGACATTGACACATAAACAGCAGTCTACGCCATTGATTAATTTATGCATGACTCATGTTCTGTCCCTATTTGAAATGTGTACATGTGAATTAAATGTACGGACTCAATGAAATGACTTATCAAATCAATCGTATTCCAAAGTTCAAGTATTGTTTGGAATCTTCCACCCCAGCATTCGCTTAATCTTCCATCAAAGGCACGATGCACTAAAACTAACATATCAAGGAAGAAAACAATGGCCAGAATTTTATAATTGTTTTATTCATAACACATGGAACATTGTTCAGAGCAAATCACCACGCAACACACCCCCCAGACTGATTATTGACTGGAAAGAAAATGACAGCATCTGGGAAAACAAGCAATACAGACATTAGGACCATTACTTAGCGTACGTTTATCATCAAATTATTTAATTAGACTTTTATACAATTTACTCATTGTTATACGTTAAAATGGCAGATGAAATTTTGATAATTAATGTAAATGTTAGCGGCCTCCGCTCAAAACTACATCACATCATAACACTTGTACATAAACACAAAAAAAAGGAAAGGATCCCGTTACACGCCCATTGCTTTGGCATATTGGGAATATGGTGTTAGGCCAAAATTTTCTTGACCATCGGCACACTAGGGGTGATGTGGTCAACATCACGCCGGTCGCCTTAACCTTCCCAGAGTTGCTCTGGTACTCAATTGGGGCTGGCTCGACCCAGGAGCCGTTTGCGGCCTAAAAACATCCCATCTCATCTGGGGATCGAACCATAGACCACTGAGCTAGGAAGCCAGTGCACTAACCACTATGCTACCGCGGCTCCCAAACACAAGCCAGACTTTATACTTTTGCAGGAAACAAACATACACACAGACGAACAGGCATTACAAATCACAACCCAGTTAGGACTATGACATTCCTGTTTTAGTTTAGCCATACACGACACAGGTTCAGGAACAGCAATACTACAAACATCAGACAAATGGGAAATACTTAGGACAAACCGAGACAGTGAGGGCAAAATAACCATCGCTCAGGTAGGAAACAACACACACATACACGATAGTGAATATACACGCTCCAGAAAACTACAACCACCAACCACAATTTTACGAAAACTTAGACAACTTACTCACTCAGTCATACAGAGGACATAATATTATTTTAGGAGACGACTTTAACTGCGTTTTGACAAATATGGATGTTGTTGGTGGAGTAGTTAGAACACAGATAAGGAGAGTGTCACAAGAGGTTTTGATGTTACTAATTACAGGCTATCCTGGACAAATAAATGTATCAGAGGATGCCAGGATAGTGCCAGATAAGAGACTGGTCTTATAAGAAATACCATCTTCTCTGAATTTGAGGCACCCTGACTTACACTAGAGTCAGAGGTAGTTGGGCTGATTCCATTTTCTACAACATGTCCTTGAAGTTCCATTTCTTTTATTCTTAACTCATGTTCTCGTTGCAAACGCCTTTCCTCTTTTTCAGCCTCCCTTTCCGCAACCTGTCTTCTTTCCTCTGCTTCCACCTGCAATTTCTTAGCCTCAACCTCCTTCTGCAATCTCTTTGCCTCAGCCTTTCTCTCAGCCTCTAACCTTCTAGTCTCCCTATCAGCCTCCATCAATAATTTCTTAGCCTCCTTTTCAGCCTCCAATTGTAATCTTTTCTCTTCAGCTAACCTCCTATCTTCTCTATCTATAAATTTATCACATTCAGAAGTCACGTACTGAATCATCGCGTCCCCACTCAGGCCAAAGTCCTTTGCCGCCTGCACTGTAGCAGATCTAAATTTTGCCAAGTCTGCCATTCTCTCACTCGTACACAAATTATTAACAACTTATTTTATAAATTAGCAAATACTAACTAATTTATTTAACTATAGTCAATGACAACTCATCCAATTCACCACAAGTTGTTTAATTTTATTAGCTTTGTTATTCCCTACAGTAAGAGCCCCAGGGTATGGTGGAATAATCCCGGACAGGACACCACTATGTCAAAAGAGGTTTTGATGTTACTAATTAAAGGCTATCCTGGACAAATAGATGTATCAGAGGATACCGGGATAGTGAAAGATAAGAGACTGGTCTTATGAGAAATCCCTCCTTCTCGGAAAAGAGCAAGGGTGTATAGACAATCAAGGTGAGATCAAGCTATGTAAGTTCCCAGAGTAAGAAATGATGATGATGAAGTTCTCTGGGTCCCTATCGGCTACCCCTTGAGATCTCTCCAAGTGTAGGTTATCTGTGTGGTGCTATTTGGCTGCTTGTCTAGGGTAATTTAGTATAATAATTATGAATTTCAAAACAGAACTTTAACTTTAATGAAAATTAAGTAAGCAAGACTGTCTGAAAATGTATATACAATTTAATGATACTGAACCTCAATCTTTTTGGGTCAGTACTTTTTTCAAAATCAAGAAACTTATATTTACATAAGAAAATAAATAACTTGGAAACTCTGTTCCAGTATTATAAAGTGGTCACAATAATATATACACACACAGTTCCTGCTCAGACTAATTATACTGATGTTGGTACTTCACTGTAAGGTCTACTGTTTTCATCATTCCTAAATGGTAAGCTTTATTGGGTAAATAAGGTTTGAATGAATCGCCATTGCCTTTCTGTTGCGTGATAAATTCTCGCAACATCGTTTTATTTCAATATCTGTTTTATAACGCAAGGGCAACAACTGCTTGAAATCTATAGTCACTTTTCTCGGTAAGCATTTGTCTTCTCGCGTTAGTATCGAATGCAGTTAACTTTTGAGCTGTGGTCATTTTTGCGCTGGACTGCGCATGACTTGTCTTGTTGTTTGGTCGATCGGTTTCCGCCCACCACTAGTGGGAGTGAGCGATTTGGAATGGCGAAAGAGATGCCTCGTTGAAGAGGGGATCTCCGCTTTTTTTTGTTCTGTCAGGGATGTGTAGTCCTCTTATGGATATTTCGTTTAGTCGAGATAATACCTCTAGTGTTTTCCCACATGTCGGGAGGCGTGATATTTCTGTGTATTTCATGAAAGCAAGGTAAATTGACTTTTTCATTAACTCTATCGATTTTGGGTCGTGAGCGATTTCGATTCATAGCCTGTCTCCGAAAGTCGTCGTCACGAGATGTTCTTTCCCAGCTCACATGTCGCTGCATTGTACTGCATCGGTTGATGCATGTACCAAGGACCATTACTTGCTACTTTGTTAAATGAACTAGGTTTAGAAAACCTTTATTATCTAGAGGATATTCTTGAGGACATTATTTATACTTCGGCAGACGTGTCTGTCTTGCTGAAGTCAAACTAAGGAGAGTGAACTGATCTCATACATCTGGTTATCTCCTGGCTGTTATAGAAAAGGATGGAGTTGTTCATCTGACTACATTTACAGCACTTTGAAATATAACATGCATCTGACTCATCATTGTAATGCTGTCTACCGTTTATTGCTGTATTGAATGTTGCTGTGATAATGACTGTTTGATGTGCCTACACATTTGCGTAACCATTTTGTCACTGTGGCGTCCACAATAAATAATGAAGAAAAACGTCAACGGCTGTTTCAAGACTCATTGACTTTATACGTCGTGAGTTTACTGACGTCCTATGTGGATTGCCCTGTTATTGTTGCATGAACATTGTTTTGACTGAACACATCTACACACTACACAAAACCAGACATGCGGATGCCATCCATCATCATATGGCATCACGCATCATTTGGTGGCCATAAGCTGGTTTGATTCTGGTACTAGCAAACACGGGGTCCCTTACCCACTTCATTTTCAACAAGAATTCATCAGCATCCTTCAAGAAATTAACATTCTTCAATACAGTCAACATCTTCAAAATTTTCAAAGTACTCGGCGTTGCCCGGTAAAAGTCAAAATTTCAACTTTTTTGACGGAAACAAGAATTTGACAGTACCCGGCGTTGTTACATGTTGCCGGATAACTCGGACTGCTGTTATCTTTTACGCAAGTCAAGCAAGTTGCTGCTGTCAAGGTTCCAGTGCTGTCGTTTTTTTTGAGAAGGTCAAGTGCCGGTTGAAACGGGTTGTTTTCTGAAGAAGGCCAAGTACCGATTTCCATCAACTTACTTTTGGATTAGAAGGTCAAGTGCCGAAACAACTCAACACACAGTATTTCAGAAGCTCTTGTACCATCGTGTTAGCAGTGGAAGCAGTTCAGATGTGCCATCATCGTTGGAGCTTCGCTCTTTAGGACGTTGATTGACATCCGTTTTTCTGCTGTTCTACGATTGGAAGCCTTTAAGTTAAGTGGCCTGTTTGTATGTAAACTGTGCCCTTATACTTCTGCTGAGTCTTCTGTGTATCATCTCATTCTATATGTTATATGTCTATATGTTATTTGTATATTTATATGTTTATATTTCAGCGGGTTCTCGGTTGGGTGGTGTCTCCGTTAGATTATGCCACGTCATAGAGGTCGTCTATTGTGAGCGTTTTCTGTAGGGTTTGCAAATTTCCGATACTGGAATTTGCTAAGCGACTTCTGTTGCTATTTATGTTAGCTGTGATGACATGTTTTAATATTGTTTTCGTTATTATTTCACATTCTTTAGTTTTGTTGTGATTTGTTTGTATTTGTTAGCCTACTCTTGTCTATAATTTAGTTTCATACAACATTTTTGTTTATACACTGTGGTGTCATGTATTTTGTTTAATTCTATCGCAGATATCGTCACATTTTTTGTGATATTTCATTAATTTCTGCTTTATTTTTAGTTGATTTCTGCGAAAGTTTTTGTATTGTTGCTGATCTTTGTTATTGTTTACATTGTTATTGTTTACATTGTTTGTATTGTTTACATTTTCAATGTTTACATTCTGCATGTGTTTACATAGTCATTGTTTACAGTTATAGTAATTAGTTAATGGGCTATGCTAATGCACTGTTACTACTATACTGATGATAAATGAATGATGAATAGTGTCGTGCACTATTGAATGAGAAGTGCACTTATGATCAAGATTTGAGTGCTGATATTTCATATACAAGTTCTTTGATTGGAGACTTGTTTCCCACAGAGACTGGGATAATTGAAGGTGATGTGAATATACAAGTGCTTAATTAAGACTTGTTACACTTAGGTTTGAAATAAATTAGTTAATTATTTCAGGTTTTGGACTCATATGTTAGACAACATGTCTACATTTGAGCACTTTATTGAGCAGGGTAAATTGCTTGGGAAGACTGGTGATAAGTTAGAAGAATTTGCAACTGCTCGATATGATAAAGCAATGGAAGCTGAACAAAAGAAACTGCATATGGAAGCTGAACAAAAGAAACTGCAGATGCAGGTGGATGAAAAGAGATTCCAAATGGAAATGGAAAAACAAAAAAGGGAATCAGAAGCTGAGGAAAGAAAGCTACAGCTAGAGGCTGAGAATAAAAGACTTGAAAAAGAAGCTGAGAATAAAAGACTTGAAAAAGAAGCTGAAAATAAAAGACTTGAAAAAGAAGCTGAAAATAAAAGACTTGAAAAAGAAGCTGAAAATGAAAGACTTCAAATGCAGGCTCAAGCTGAAGAAAGGAAGTTACAAAGAGAGTCTGATGAGAGGAAAGCAAAAATGGAACATGAAGAAAAACTCTTAGCTTTAGAGTTGGAGAAATTGAAATTGACGAGCATGAGTAATGGTAATGATTCAAACAAGGGTTCATCTTCTGGGAAGGCTAATAATGATACTTTTAAGATTAAGTTACCAACATTTAGTCCTTCCAGTGATGACATAATGTTCTATCTGGACAGATTTGAACAAGCATGTACAGCTCATAACATAGACAAAGCAAAATATGTTTATCAGTTATCAGGGATACTGACAGGTAAAGCTCTAAGTATATTAAATATGGTGGATGAACCTGACAAGAGCAATTATGAGGTTGTCAGGGCCGCTTTGTTAAAGAAATATCAGCTTAACGAAGACGGCTATCGTCTACAATTTAAAAACATGTTACCTGAAAATGGAGTTGAATTCTCCGAGTTTATTGCAAGAATACGCATTACTTTCTCTCACGATGGGTTGAACTATCTAAGACGGAAAAAACTTATGAAGGACTTATGGACTTAATACTTAGAGACAAAGTCATGTCGTCTGTCAATGAGTCTTTCCTTGCTTTCCTTCATGAACGTAAACCTAAAACAATAAAAGAAATGGAAGATTTCTGTTGCCAATACGTAACTGCGCACCCACACATAACCATGGGTAACTCTAAGGTGAAAGAAGGTTTACCAGTTGCTTCGGCAGCTCCGTATGGTCAAAACTTTGCTCGTAGATCCCAACAAAATTTTTGATAGAAAGGGCAGCGGTAATTTCTGTCAAAATCATGGAAACCAATTTCATGGTGATTCTTCTTCGAAGAATTGGAGACAACCTGATAGTGGTCGTTACTATCACCCTAATAATTATAAGCATTTCAAAAGAGGATATGGTAATAGAGGTTATTCCTGCCGAAGACCTCAGAACCAAACAAATAGATGTTCGCATCAATGTGAACATGATAGTAATCGTGGAAACTGGAATTCGAACCAGTATAACAATTACAATAGAGACAATAATAACTGCAGAGATAATAATAACTCTGATAACTTCAGAGGTAATAATAGTCGGGGTAGATCTCAACACAAAAAAAAGAGATATCAGCAGGCTAATGCTGTACAACAGGAAACTGAGGGAGCCTGTAATCATGTTGTTGATAGTAAAAACTTTGACGCTGTCACTAGTTCTGCTTTTGACTTTGAGAGAGCAAACAAATGCCCCCAATGCAGTACTTTATTCGAACCGGGTACCATAACTACTTTGAGTTGTGGTCACCCACTTCCCGCTCTTCCTGCTGCTGTTGCGCATGACGGGAGGGGTTCTTTAATTCTACATAAGGGTCTTGTTAATGATACTCCGGTCTCACTACTTTTCGATTCCGGATGCACCACTATTGGTGTTAGACAATCGCTTGTAGATCCATCTTGTGCTACAGGAAGGGTTATTAAATGTGTCACATTTGGCGGCACTCTAGAAAAATATCCTACTGCTGTAATTCGCATTGCCACTCCTTTCTTTACTGGAGATGTGCATGCTTGTCTCTTACCTAATCCTATTGCGGACCTTATTATTGGTCGTATTCACGGAGTTAGGGAGTGTACCCCACAGCAGATTGCTGCTTGGGAAGATAATAACATGCAAGCTACAAATGCAGTAGTTACAAGAGCACAAGCTCTACAAAACACCCGAAACTTCACTGAATAGTGATAATGAAGTTGATAGCCAAGATAGTCACTTAGTAATTACTCGTGACTCTTTCATAAAATTGCAAGAAGAAGATCCTTCTTTAAAAAAATTCTTCGTTCTTGCGAAGAAAGGTGATCCGAATCAGGATACAAATAGAAAATCTTGGATTGCAATGAGAAACGGCGTACTTGTACGTATGGTACAAGATTCGACTACGTCGGCACATTCGCAAATTCTTGTTCCCAAGAGCATGAGAGTCCAAATATTACAACATGCTCATGACTCGCAATGTGCTGGACATATGGGTTTTGCCCGTACGAAGTCGAGAGTCCTTGCGGCTTTCTTTTGGCCTTTTGTCAATAAGGACATTCGTATTTACTGCCGATCATGCAAGGTATGTCAGGAGGTCAAATCTAGAGGACCACGACATGCTGCGCCATCCAGGCTGCTGACATTCCTATTCGGCCGTTTCAGAAAATGGCCATAGATATTATTGGCCCTTTTAAGGACATTTTTAAAACATTTTTATCTTCATGCGATTGTGCACCGTTGGCCAGAGGCCGTTTGCAGATATCGCAGATGCTCTTTGGTTAAATTTCTCGCTTGGGACATTAGAGAAATTGTCAGACCATTTCCTGAGCATATCTGACACTATGTCACAAATATGTCTACACATGGTCGATCACTATGTCCTGGACAATGGGTTTGGGGCCCCATGAGAAGTTTATTGAGATATCCTTGCGGCTTCTCATGGCATTTGTTCAATAAGGACATTCGGCATCCTTTGCTGCCGATCAAGATGTGGCAAATCTCCCACGAAATGCTGCTCCTATTGGCTGACTTCTTAATTCGGCCGTTTCAGAAAATGGCCATAGATATTATTGGCCCTTTTAAAGTCAAGTCGGCCAGAGGACATCAGTTTATCCTTACATGTGTCGATATGTGCACACGTTGGCCAGAGGCTATTCCTCTTAAGAGCATATCTACTACAGATATCGCAGATGCTCTTTGGTTGATATTTTCTCGCTTGGGGTTCCCCAGAGAAATACTGTCAGACCATGGCACTCAACTCATATCTGACACTATGTCACAGGTAATGTCTACCTTACATATTGAACGATCTCTCAGTAGTATCTACCATCCTATGTCTAATGGGTTAGTTGAGCGTCTGAATAGAACGCTCAAGACTTTGCTTGTAAGATAACTGAAGATCATCCTCAAGATTGGGACAGGGTTTTACCCGCGGCTCTCTTTGCCTATAGAGAAGTCCCTAATGAACACACAGGATTTTCTCCCTTCGAACTTGTCTTTGGCGCGCGTCCACGCGGCCCTATGTCTTTATTACACGATCTCATCACTGCCGATGATATTAGCGATGAAACTCAATCCTCATATGAGTATGTCATTGCTCTTAGACAAAAGATCATTGAGGCATGTAAGCTAGCAACTGCTTCATCAGAAATTGCTAAAGAGAAGGCAAGGCAGTTTGCTAACAAGAATAGATGTCTACGACAACTTTGTCCAGGTGACAAAGCATTCGTCCTACTCCCCAGTAGGGAAAATAGACTTCTTATTGCATGGAAAGGTCCGTATGCAATAGTCTCTCGGATTTCCGATGTTGACTATGTGGTCGATATTGATGGAAAGCATAAAACTTTCCACATAAACATGCTTTCGGAATTTCAGAACGTCCGGACTATTTGCTGCCTATTTTCCAGGCAACGGATGATGCTCCTGCACCTCACGGTCATTATTCATCCCTGTCTGTCATTCAGGATGAGGAAGCTACCTTCTCTGATGTCAACCTTCCCCTTCCAGTGGTTCCATTACATTCTACGGAATCTTGGAAAAACGTTTCTGTTTCTCCTAATCTTTCTGGTGACGAACATCGACAAGTCTCGTCGATGTTACAAACATTTCAGGATGTTCTCACTGACATTCCTGGACACACAGATGTCATAGAACATGACATAATTCTTACCGACAATAATCCAATTAGGGTTAGGCCGTATCCTATTCCTATACACTTTCAGTCGCAAGTGGAAAAGGAATTGGATGAAATGATTCAATTAAATATAATTGAACCATCGACTTCACCATATTCTTCTTCCATGGTTATTGTCCGGAAGAAGGATAAGAACATACGAATTTGCGTTGATTATCGCAAATTGAATCAGGTCACAAAGTTCGACGCTGAACCGATGCCTTTGTTAGAAGATCTACTGATTAGACTTTCTAATTCTAGATTCTTCACTAAACTTGACTTGTCTAAAGGTTATTGGCAAGTGCCTTTAGCAGAGCATGCCAAACCTCTTACTGCTTTTTCTACACCTAGGGGTCTATTTCAATGGAATGTTATGCCTTTTGGTCTCATGAACGCCCCTGCCACTTTCGTTCGCATGATGCGTCGAATTCTGTCACATCGTTCGGATGTCATCGCATACTTAGATGACATCTGTCTCTTCAGTGATACCTGGGAAGATCACTATTTAGGGTTATATGACTTACTGTCCACTCTACGTGAGAATAATTTGACAGCAAAACCTTCTAAAGCTTTTGTTGGTTTTGGTGAAATCTCTTTCCTGGGTCATCGTGTTGGTCATGGTCTCTTGAAGACAGAAGACCACAATACTTCCAAAATACTGAACATCTCTGTTCCTAAAACGAAGAAACAAGTTAGGAGTCTCTTAGGTTTAATTCAATTTTATGGGAGATTTATTCCAAATTTATCTTCGATCATGGCACCTCTCTCAACATTGTTGAAGAAAGGTTCGCCTAATCTGGTCCGTTGGTCTGAAGCATGCCAATCTTCACTAGACCAAATCAAGAATATATTTTCTTCTCCTCCCATCTTAAGATTACCTACTCTTGATAGGACTTTTGTTCTTCGGAGTGATGCTTCATCCACTGGGATTGGAGCAGCACTGATGCAAGAATATGCAAATACTCTGCATCCTGTTATGTACATTTCTAGAAAACTAAATGCGGCAGAGAGGAACTACTCGGTTTTAGACCGTGAGTTGTTAGCGATGGTTTGGTCAATTCTAAAGCTACAAAGATTCCTCCTGGGCGCACATTTCATTCTAGAGACTGATCAGAAAGCTCTTACAGCTATTCAGACTAAGAATTTGAAGAGTTCGAGATCCACTCGATATGCTATAGCTCTTCAACCTTTTCACTTCACGGTACGAGCTATCCGTGGTGCGGATAATGTGATGGCTGACATTTTGTCTAGATGCCCACATGACTCCAACTAATACTTCTGTCCTATATTTCTATATATTACAGAGTCATAACACACCTATATTTCTACAATAGATTAGCACATCTGTACTTACTTTATATGTACACACTATCGTGCTTTGTTGTCATCTTCTTCTGTTCGTTTTTTAAAATGATAGAGGAGGACTGAGTAGTTAATATAAGGGCCGTTAGTTTACTAAACAGCCACAATTATTAATAATGTATTGTACCTTATGAAGCATATTAGTTATTAATTAGCATTATATTGCTTGTACTTTCTCAGAATGTCATTGTTGAGCTGAGGACTTACCTTACGAGTTCTAGATTGTGTACTTACCCTCGGAATACCAGAGCATATGTCCTGGATCGTCATGTAGTTTAACTTTACTATGTACTTATGTCATTACATGTCAAAGAATGTACTATTTAAATTTTCCTATCAGATTTGTACATCCATTTTTAAAGACAATATTAGAGTATGCTGTTTAATGATGATTATAGTAACTTGCATACGTATATTGTGTTTACATGCTAACGTGATGTGTGTTGGTGACACCTCCCCGATGTGAATATTTTTTGAGACATATTTATTTTTCTGTTGAGGTATATCCTCACCAGACACTCTATAATTAGCCTATTGTTTGGCAATTTAATTAATTATCAGCGCATAATTCGTGCGTTTTGAGCCGCTTATCGCTTGCTCTTTGATATTGAAAAAAAAATATGTTCCACATTTTTTTTTTATCGGGAGGAGGTGGTGATATGTTGCGTGATAAATTCTCGCAACATCGTTTTATTTCAATATCTGTTTTATAACGCAAGGGCAACAACTGCTTGAAATCTATAGTCACTTTTCTCGGTAAGCATTTGTCTTCTCGCGTTAGTATCGAATGCAGTTAACTTTTGAGCTGTGGTCATTTTTGCGCTGGACTGCGCATGACTTGTCTTGTTGTTTGGTCGATCGGTTTCCGCCCACCACTAGTGGGAGTGAGCGATTTGGAATGGCGAAAGAGATGCCTCGTTGAAGAGGGGATCTCCGCTTTTTTTTTTGTTCTGTCAGGGATGTGTAGTCCTCTTATGGATATTTCGTTTAGTCGAGATAATACCTCTAGTGTTTTCCCACATGTCGGGAGGCGTGATATTTCTGTGTATTTCATGAAAGCAAGGTAAATTGACTTTTTCATTAACTCTATCGATTTTGGGTCGTGAGCGATTTCGATTCATAGCCTGTCTCCGAAAGTCGTCGTCACGAGATGTTCTTTCCCAGCTCACATGTCGCTGCATTGTACTGCATCGGTTGATGCATGTACCAAGGACCATTACTTGCTACTTTGTTAAATGAACTAGGTTTAGAAAACCTTTATTATCTAGAGGATATTCTTGAGGACATTATTTATACTTCGGCAGACGTGTCTGTCTTGCTGAAGTCAAACTAAGGAGAGTGAACTGATCTCATACATCTGGTTATCTCCTGGCTGTTATAGAAAAGGATGGAGTTGTTCATCTGACTACATTTACAGCACTTTGAAATATAACATGCATCTGACTCATCATTGTAATGCTGTCTACCGTTTATTGCTGTATTGAATGTTGCTGTGATAATGACTGTTTGATGTGCCTACACATTTGCGTAACCATTTTGTCACTGTGGCGTCCACAATTAAGGGTCTAAACACTTGTAAATTCATGAGCAATCAACTCCCACACGCTCCTCTTCACTTAGTTAAGTGCAGCCACGAGGTGAAAGGCCTCATGTTCTGGAATAAGAAGGACAATCCTTTTATTCCATCATAGAGCCTGCCTCTTTCAATTTCACCCCAGCCTCCCTACTAAAACTGTCTTCTAGGTTCAAACTCTGTTCCACCTGCAATTCTTAGCACTCAAGTCCTTCTGCAATCTCTTTCTACCTCAGTTTTCATGCCATAACTCTTTCTTTGGGTTCATCAATGCTTGGGTACCTCGTTCATGTTTGGCTTCCATACAATAATCATGGTGAGTACAATATATAGCATGTGACCTGTTGATTACTTCACTCTAACATTACCTATATGTTTTCACACGTTATTTGAACAGTGTGTCCCTCCAAAAGAAAATATCAATTTATTAATACTACACTTACAGTCGCACATTTTTGTGGCCAATTGGCAAACATATTTTACACATTTCTCACTCCGAATAAGCCTGCACTATACACATTCCTACTTAGGTCGTCGTGACACAACACATCCCTTAGGCAGTATCGAATAAATATGGCACACATAGCCTGTTACTTACAGGTTAATAAAATATGCAAATAATGTATCTGTCTTACCCTCAAGTAAAGAAATTCACACACTCAAGCTTACAGGCCGTAAAAGGGTTCTAGCACAGAGCTCACAGTTCATACGGCAAAGGCTTTGTCCCTCTGTCTCTTTTAGTACACGCCAGCTCGGCATGGAATCTTAGGTTTTCAATGGCGGAACTTACAAGAAGTTGTTACTTTTTATCAAACTACACCCAACCAATCAGAAGACGAGTCAAAAAGTTAACTATTTTTGAGACTATAAACTTGGGCGGTTTTAAGTGTGTTTGTCTAATCTGACCAAATTTGAAAATATTATATCATAGTTATTTGTGGACCGATTTTAATTATCAAAAGTGATAATTAAACGGCCAATTTCTGTCTATTGTTCTCTATAGTTTTCCTTTAGTAATTCCTTTGCATTTTCATGTGGGTAATTTTTTGTAATTAAATGTGACCTTACCCTGATATGAAAATATCACTTAATTAAATTTTTCTAAGTTAAGATAATTTTATTATGAGGGAATCTTTACGTTTATGTGTTAAGCAATATCAGCGCTATAATTTGAGATATCCCTTTCATTTTAAGTATCTTTAGTTATTAAGAAATAAATTATCTACGTTCGGTCAAAAACACAAAATAGGCATTTATTTCTCGTCAACCAAAATTTTCTTACCACTACAAAATATGGAAACGATTTGATTGGTTGTTAAATTTTGTACTATGCTCTTCGATAAATTTTGGGGTGGGTTGAAAATTTTGACTTGTTTCTTAGAAAAAATTCAAATACACTAGATAAATTTTTGGCGGTAAATTTGACTAGCCCCTCAGACAAATTTCAAATATTGTAGTTATTAATAGAATTAAAAATACGATAGCTAGTTCGTTTTGAGCGGGGAATTTGAGCGTGTTGTCATACGGATTCACTTCACTACATATCTCCTCCGTTAGAAAAGCGTGAACCACTAGTGCAGCTTTCATATCTGTATGACAATCACGTTCAAATTATGTCAAATTGACTCTACTCTGCCTTAGTGTGATCCTAGTTTCCTGCAGGTGGGTCATTCAAAGTAGGCACTACTCAAGAAATTTGCCTCAGACCTCTGCAATCCAAATATCTATTGCAGTTTGTGTTAATAACTCTACACCTCACGGTAGAAGGGGAACGACTAAGTAGTAAGATAATAAAACAGCTCCAGGTGCTACTGCCTGTCAAATGCTGATTATCAATCAATATTCACCATTAATCTTCTCTGAGTCTGTTCAATGACATGTCCGGAGGTTTTTAGATGTTCCTCAAGGTTGCAATATTTATGAGGAGGAGATCTATAAAATTGGTGATAGCAGAGTTATGTAGGGGACCCAGTAATTTCCTCATCAGCCTGGATAAAACACTCAGAGTATTTCCAATCCAAAAAGCAACATATGAATTCAATGTGCTCCTCCGAAATGATCACAGCCAACAATTGGTCTGAGCTCAAGCTTGAATGGAATCTGGAAGAACCCTCTACTAATATTCATATATGACTCTTTAATCTGCCATTCAGGTAGAGTCCATATTCGCCAGTTGTTTCTCTCCGCCTAACGTCACTGGTGAAGTAATATCAAATAAATATGAGGAAATGACTTCCGGCATCCAGAATCAATTCTCCCTTTAGCATTTGCTATAATATGTGATCTCAATCCAATGTCCGTACAATACTTCCAATGGACTGTATAGAGTCGGTCACTGTCGCCGGTACCGTTCATAATGCTAAGTTAATAGCCGTATGTTGGAGTGAGCTTGACATTAGGCCGACTTGCCAAACGCCCGTTCCCAACTCTTCTGGGGGAATCCCTCAGTTTCGGTTTCAAAGTTGGCTGACAACCGATTCTATTTTTAGCCAGGTACACGAATTCCGGCGGGGGGTGTGTCGGGGTGGTCTGGACTGTGTTTATTTTTACTCCTTGTGCCATACGTAGAGTTGCCATTTTAAAGATTTTAGTGGAAGACTGTGTGTGAAAAGGGGTTTACCTATCCACTATATCTACCTTATCATTTTTATTACTCCTTTTACTTTCAGGCCCATGTTTGCCACAATAATTTTCTAGCATCTGATTATTATTTTTCCAACATTTGGAATGTACCTTGCTACACTGGTCACAATTTTGTACATACTGGGCAATGTCCCCAGCTACTTTTGGCCAGTAGAATTTTACAGATGTCCTTTGACAGGTGGTACCCATCTTCTGATGTCCACCGTCTGGTACAACATGTGCTTGCGCCATAACTTGTTTCATATAACTCAATGGCAGTACTAACTGTCCATACCCGTTAGGTCCTGCTCCAGCTTTCCTGTAAAGCAGTCCATCCTTCAAACAGAATTGTCCTTTTCTAGGGATGTTATGGCTATTTGGCAATTTGCCAAAGCAAGGTTTTAATGTTTTATCTTTTGCCTGAGCCTTCTTCATCTGTTTAGGATGAATATTTAGTGGTGGTTCCTCCTCCTTACTAGGGGTCGACCTGACCTGGAGCGTTGCCATGATCACAGGTTTTATAGGGCACCCTAGAAACACATATCTCTTTCCTAACACCAGCGGGTAATTAGGTTCGTCACACACTGCTGCTCTAATCACTCCTTCCACGTACCTAGTCTTGACATTGATCTGGGCTACGGGAAGTGTCATGGTGGCTGTATCCTTCAATGCCCCTTGTATCTCCACTTTGTCTGTGGTATCCTGGTCAGGGTGCACCAAGGTTGCACTCACAACTGAGTTATATTCCAATCCTGAATCGTAAAGGCACTTGACTTTAGTACCATTACATGTCACCTCTTCACAGATGGGGGATGATGGAGATCTATCTGACTGTCTGTCAGTTTCTTCCTTCCCTTGTCCACTGTTATCATGCATGCAGCGTGATATGGAGGAACTTTCCTACCACATTCAATTGTATTATGATTGTTCATCCTACATATTTTACATCATTTCTCTTTTGGTCTGTAGGACTTCTTTTCATTTACCTGAGGGTTTCTGTCTCTAGGATCAAATCTAGGCCTATCATAACTTTGTTTAAATCTATGTGGTTGATCCCTATTATTATAATCATCCTGGTCTGGTGGGGTTTTATTACTATCTGTTTCTTTCTTTCTAATACCAGCTACTTCTTTCTGTGCTGCCTGATAACTCTCAGCAACATTGAGAATCTCCCCCAACCTCTCTGCACCTTGTTCCATGAGAAATTTTCTCATGTCTGGAGCCATGGACTCTCTTAACTGCTCCATCATAATCATTTCCTTCAATCTTGGTTCTCCCCCAAGCAGTACATTTGTCCAAGTAGGTTTCTAGTCTGGCAGAGAATTGGTGGTAAGTCTCTCCAGACAGCAGCTTAGTAGTTCTAAATTTCTTTTTCTCTACTTAATTTGGAGAAAACTTCATACGAAGTTCCCCTCAACCCTTGTTATAGTTTCAGGCCACTTTTCTTTCTCTAGCCCATAGTTAGTAGCTAATCTCTCAAACTATTTAAATATGACTCAATGTCATCGTCTTTCTCTACAAATGGGTCTAAGTGTAAATTCATGGCTGAATTTGAGGCACCCTTACTTACACTAGAGTCAGAGTAGTTGGGCTGATTCCATTTTCTACAACATGTCCTTGAAGTTCCATTTCTTTTATTCTTAACTCATGTTCTCGTTGCAAACTCCTTTCCTCTTTTTCAGCCTCCCTTTCCGCAACCTGTCTTCTTTCCTCTGCTTCCACCTGCAATTTCTTAGCCTCAACCTCCTTCTGCAATCTCTTTGCCTCAGCCTTTCTCTCAGCCTCTAACCTTCTAGTCTCCCTATCAGCCTCCATCAATAATTTCTTAGCCTCCTTTTCAGCCTCCAATTGTAATCTTTTCTCTTCAGCTAACCTCCTATCTTCTCTATCTATAAATTTATCACATTCAGAAGTCACGTACTGAATCATCGCGTCCCCACTCAGGCCAAAGTCCTTTGCCGCCTGCACTGTAGCAGATCTAAATTTTGCCAAGTCTGCCATTCTCTCACTCGTACACAAATTATTAACAACTTATATTATAAATTAGCAAATACTAACTAATTTACTTAACTATAGTCAATGACAACTCATCCAATTCACCACAAGTTGTTTAATTTTATTAGCTTTGTTATTCCCTACAGTAAGAGCCCCAGGGTATGGTGAAATAATCCCGGACAGGACACCACTATGTCAAAAGAGGTTTTGATGTTACTAATTAAAGGCTATCCTGGACAAATAGATGTATCCGAGGATACCAGGATAGTGCAAGATAAGAGACTGGTCTTATGAGAAATCCCTCCTTCTCGGAAAAGAGCAAGGGTGTATAGACAATCAAGGTGAGATCAAGCTATGTAAGTTCCCAGAGTAAGAAATGATGATGATGAAGTTCTCTGGGTCCCTATCGGCTACCCCTTGAGATCTCTCCAAGTGTAGGTTATCTGTGTGGTGCTATTTGGCTGCTTGTCTAGGGTAATTTAGTATAATAATTATGAATTTCAAAACAGAACTTTAACTTTAATGAAAATTAAGTAAGCAAGACTGTCTGAAAATGTATATACAATTTAATGATACTGAACCTCAATCTTTTTGGGTCAGTACTTTTTTCAAAATCAAGAAACTTATATTTACATAAGAAAATAAATAACTTGGAAACTCTGTTCCAGTATTATAAAGTGGTCACAATAATATATACACACACAGTTCCTGCTCAGACTAATTATACTGATGTTGGTACTTCACTGTAAGGTCTACTGTTTTCATCATTCCTAAATGGTAAGCTTTATTGGGTAAATAAGGTTTGAATGAATCGCCATTGCCTTTCTAAAGGACTTATCTTAAAAATGCTGCTACTTCAGTCAATAATAGTAGTAGTCAGGATCAAAAACTATGTGACTCCTGACTGAAGATAAGGGGTCTAGCACCACTTGTATTCGGAGCAATCAACTCCCACACGCTCCTCTTCTTAGTTAATGCAGCCACGAGGTAAAGGCCTGATACAACCTGGAATAAGAAGGACAATCCATTCCATGTAGAGCCTGCCTCTATCAATTTCACCCCTAATCAATACTAAAACTTACCTAGGTCAAACATGTGTGCTAACAAGTCGCACAAGACCTTAAATTCCGTTGTCTACCATCAGTTTTCATGCCATAACTCTTTCTTTGGGTTCATTGTCCCTCCAAAAGAAAATATCAATTTATTAATACTACACTTACAGTCGCACATTTTTGTGGCCAATTGGCAAACATATTTTACACATTTCTCACTCCGAATAAGCCTGCACTATACACATTCCTACTTAGGTCGTCGTGACACAACACATCCCTTAGGCAGTATCGAATAAATATGGCACACATAGCCTGTTACTTACAGGTTAATAAAATATGCAAATAATGTATCTGTCTTACCCTCAAGTAAAGAAATTCACACACTCAAGCTTACAGGCCGTAAAAGGGTTCTAGCACAGAGCTCACAGTTCATACGGCAAAGGCTTTGTCCCTCTGTCTCTTTTAGTACACGCCAGCTCGGCATGGAATCTTAGGTTTTCAATGGCGGAACTTACAAGAAGTTGTTACTTTTTATCAAACTACACCCAACCAATCAGAAGACGAGTCAAAAAGTTAACTATTTTTGAGACTATAAACTTGGGCGGTTTTAAGTGTGTTTGTCTAATCTGACCAAATTTGAAAATATTATATCATAGTTATTTGTGGACCGATTTTAATTATCAAAAGTGATAATTAAACGGCCAATTTCTGTCTATTGTTCTCTATAGTTTTCCTTTAGTAATTCCTTTGCATTTTCATGTGGGTAATTTTTTGTAATTAAATGTGACCTTACCCTGATATGAAAATATCACTTAATTAAATTTTTCTAAGTTAAGATAATTTTATTATGAGGGAATCTTTACGTTTATGTGTTAAGCAATATCAGCGCTATAATTTGAGATATCCCTTTCATTTTAAGTATCTTTAGTTATTAAGAAATAAATTATCTACGTTCGGTCAAAAACACAAAATAGGCATTTATTTCTCGTCAACCAAAATTTTCTTACCACTACAAAATATGGAAACGATTTGATTTGTTGTTAAATTTTGTACAATGCTCTTCGATAAATTTTGGGGTGGGTGGTAAATTTTGACTTGTTTCTTAGAAAAATTCAAATACACTAGATAAATTGTTGGCGGTAAATTTGACTTGCCCCTCAGACAAATTTCAAATAATGTAGTTATTTATAGAATTAAAAATACGATAGCTAGTTCGTTTGAGCGGGGAATTTGAGCGTGTTGTCATACGGATTCACTTCACTACATATCTCCCCCGTTAGAAAAGCGTGAACCACTAGTGCAGCTTTCATATCTGTATGACAATCACGTTCAAATTATGTCAAATTGACTCTACTCTGCCTTAGTGTGATCCTAGTTTCCTGCAGGTGGGTCATTCAAAGTAGGCACTACTCAAGAAATTTGCCTCAGACCTCTGCAATCCAAATATCTATTGCAGTTTGTGTTAATAACTCTACACCTCACGGTAGAAGGGGAACGACTAAGTAAGTAAGATAATAAAACAGCTCCAGGTGCTACTGCCTGTCAAATGCTGATTATCAATCAATATTCACCATTAATCTTCTCTGAGTCTGTTCAATGACATGTCCGGAGGTTTTTAGATGTTCCTCAAGGTTGCAATATTTATGAGGAGGAGATCTATAAAATTGGTGATAGCAGAGTTATGTAGGGGACCCAGTAATTTCCTCATCAGCCTGGATAAAACACTCAGAGTATTTCCAATCCAAAAAGCAACATATGAATTCAATGTGCTCCTCCGAAATGATCACAGCCAACAATTGGTCTGAGCTCAAGCTTGAATGGAATCTGGAAGAACCCTCTACTAATATTCATATATGACTCTTTAATCTGCCATTCAGGTAGAGTCCATATTCGCCAGTTGTTTCTCTCCGCCTAACGTCACTGGTGAAGTAATATCAAATAAATATGAGGAAATGACTTCCGGCATCCAGAATCAATTCTCCCTTTAGCATTTGCTATAATATGTGATCTCAATCCAATGTCCGTACAATACTTCCAATGGACTGTATAGAGTCGGTCACTATCGCCGGTACCGTTCATAATGCTAAGTTAATAGCCGTATGTTGGAGTGAGCTTGACATTAGGCCGACTTGCCAAACGCCCGTTCCCAACTCTTCTGGGGAATCCCTCAGTTTCGGTTTCAAAGTTGGCTGACAACCGATTCTATTTTTAGCCAGGTACACGAATTCCGGCGGGGGGTGTGTCGGGGTGGTCTGGACTGTGTTTATTTTTACTCCTTGTGCCATACGTAGAGTTGCCATTTTAAAGATTTTAGTGGAAGACTGTGTGTGAAAAGGGGTTTACCTATCCACTATATCTACCTTATCATTTTTATTACTCCTTTTACTTTCAGGCCCATGTTTGCCACAATAATTTTCTAGCATCTGATTATTATTTTTCCAACATTTGGAATGTACCTTGCTACACTGGTCACAATTTTGTACATACTGGGCAATGTCCCCAGCTACTTTTGGCCAGTAGAATTTTACAGATGTCCTTTGACAGGTGGTACCCATCTTCTGATGTCCACCGTCTGGTACAACATGTGCTTGCGCCATAACTTGTTTCATATAACTCAATGGCAGTACTAACTGTCCATACCCGTTAGGTCCTGCTCCAGCTTTCCTGTAAAGCAGTCCATCCTTCAAACAGAATTGTCCTTTTCTAGGGATGTTATGGCTATTTGGCAATTTGCCAAAGCAAGGTTTTAATGTTTTATCTTTTGCCTGAGCCTTCTTCATCTGTTTAGGATGAATATTTAGTGGTGGTTCCTCCTCCTTACTAGGGGTCGACCTGACCTGGAGCGTTGCCATGATCACAGGTTTTATAGGGCACCCTAGAAACACATATCTCTTTCCTAACACCAGCGGGTAATTAGGTTCGTCACACACTGCTGCTCTAATCACTCCTTCCACGTACCTAGTCTTGACATTGATCTGGGCTACGGGAAGTGTCATGGTGGCTGTATCCTTCAATGCCCCTTGTATCTCCACTTTGTCTGTGGTATCCTGGTCAGGGTGCACCAAGGTTGCACTCACAACTGAGTTATATTCCAATCCTGAATCGTAAAGGCACTTGACTTTAGTACCATTACATGTCACCTCTTCACAGATGGGGGATGATGGAGATCTATCTGACTGTCTGTCAGTTTCTTCCTTCCCTTGTCCACTGTTATCATGCATGCAGCGTGATATGGAGGAACTTTCCTACCACATTCAATTGTATTATGATTGTTCATCCTACATATTTTACATCATTTCTCTTTTGGTCTGTAGGACTTCTTTTCATTTACCTGAGGGTTTCTGTCTCTAGGATCAAATCTAGGCCTATCATAACTTTGTTTAAATCTATGTGGTTGATCCCTATTATTATAATCATCCTGGTCTGGTGGGGTTTTATTACTATCTGTTTCTTTCTTTCTAATACCAGCTACTTCTTTCTGTGCTGCCTGATAACTCTCAGCAACATTGAGAATCTCCCCCAACCTCTCTGCACCTTGTTCCATGAGAAATTTTCTCATGTCTGGAGCCATGGACTCTCTTAACTGCTCCATCATAATCATTTCCTTCAGATCTTGGGTTCTCCCCCAGAGCAGTCCATTTCTCCAAATAGGTCTCTAGTCTGGCAGAGAATTGGTGGTAAGTCTCTCCAGACAGCAGCTTAGTAGTTCTAAATTTCTTTCTGTAAAATTCAGCATTCTTCTCATACCTAACTAACAATGCGTGTTTTAGGAGGTCATAGTTTTCTTGATCTTCTCTACTTAATTTGGAGAAAACTTCATACGAAGTTCCCCTCAACCCTTGTTATAGTTTCAGGCCACTTTTCTTTCTCTAGCCCATAGTTAGTAGCTAATCTCTCAAACTATTTAAATATGACTCAATGTCATCGTCTTTCTCTACAAATGGGTCTAAGTGTAAATTCATGGCTGAATTTGAGGCACCCTTACTTACACTAGAGTCAGAGTAGTTGGGCTGATTCCATTTTCTACAACATGTCCTTGAAGTTCCATTTCTTTTATTCTTAACTCATGTTCTCGTTGCAAACTCCTTTCCTCTTTTTCAGCCTCCCTTTCCGCAACCTGTCTTCTTTCCTCTGCTTCCACCTGCAATTTCTTAGCCTCAACCTCCTTCTGCAATCTCTTTGCCTCAGCCTTTCTCTCAGCCTCTAACCTTCTAGTCTCCCTATCAGCCTCCATCAATAATTTCTTAGCCTCCTTTTCAGCCTCCAATTGTAATCTTTTCTCTTCAGCTAACCTCCTATCTTCTCTATCTATAAATTTATCACATTCAGAAGTCACGTACTGAATCATCGCGTCCCCACTCAGGCCAAAGTCCTTTGCCGCCTGCACTGTAGCAGATCTAAATTTTGCCAAGTCTGCCATTCTCTCACTCGTACACAAATTATTAACAACTTAACCGATATTATAAATTAGCAAATACTAACTAATTTACTTAACTATAGTCAATGACAACTCATCCAATTCACCACAAGTTGTTTAATTTTATTAGCTTTGTTATTCCCTACAGTAAGAGCCCCAGGGTATGGTGAAATAATCCCGGACAGGACACCACTATGTCAAAAGAGGTTTTGATGTTACTAATTAAAGGCTATCCTGGACAAATAGATGTATCCGAGGATACCAGGATAGTGCAAGATAAGAGACTGGTCTTATGAGAAATCCCTCCTTCTCGGAAAAGAGCAAGGGTGTATAGACAATCAAGGTGAGATCAAGCTATGTAAGTTCCCAGAGTAAGAAATGATGATGATGAAGTTCTCTGGGTCCCTATCGGCTACCCCTTGAGATCTCTCCAAGTGTAGGTTATCTGTGTGGTGCTATTTGGCTGCTTGTCTAGTGTAATTTAGTATAATAATTATGAATTTCAAAACAGAACTTTAACTTTAATGAAAATTAAGTAAGCAAGACTGTCTGAAAATGTATATACAATTTAATGATACTGAACCACAATCTTTTTGGGTCAGTATTTTTTTCAAAATCAAGAAACTTATATTTACATACGAAAATAAAATAACTTGGAAACTCTGTTCCAGTATTATAAAGTGGTCACAATAATATATACACACACACAGTTCCTGTTCAGACTAATTATACTGATGTTGGAACTTCACTGTAAGGTCTACTGTTTTCATCATTGTTGCTGTCATTTTTGACGGAGTCATCTGTCAAGTTATTTGCTTATGTTTTTATCATAAGAATAATTGTGTCTTTACCTGCGATGTCAGATTCCCTTGTTTATTCATTCATTGTGTTTGACCTTTAGGGTCAAAGGTCGACAGTTCTGGCGTATGCCCATAGGTAGGGTTTTTTAAGCGGGAGTTGAGTTAGACTTCCGGCAAGCCGTGAAGTGTCCTGGATTTTCTGAAGGGACCAAGGGTCCATTGTGTTTTTCGGGGAGAATCTTCGAAGTGACTGCGATGGCAGTTTTCCCCAGTGAATCTCTGTGCGTTGGAACGACAGCAGAGTTCCTTGTTAGGTTCTGTGGACTCGGTTACAGGTAGTACCGACTTTTTCCATTATTACGCTTTCGGTGGCAGAACATGTTAGAAGATTACCTAGTCTGTGAACTACAACTCACCGGTCCTCCATTACAGAACATATATGTTGTGCTCAAGGTAGCCATCCAAGACTATTAGTCTTCATACCATCCAGAAATCCAGTGACGAAGATATATTGTGGGAGCCGCAGATTGGCGGCATATTTATGTCCACATACGCATTACTGCAGGGTTGATGGTAACCTGCTTATCAGCAGTACACGGCCGACGTCAGAACGAGGCCTGTGTTTTCGGCTATTATACTACAGCCTGATAATGTGCATTTGGCGGGGAATGCCAAGTTGTACCTATGTGTCAAGGTGATTAAGGTATCTGACGCGTTTAGTCAGAGAGATCAGGCGGCATTTTGAACTGTCATTGAATAACATTATTATTGACCATGCACGAATATTGGAATGTTTACCAGCCCTTTGAACGCCTGATGTATTATTATCGATTTCCGGTCAGCATGACCTTGTTTACAATGACTGTTCCTGTTGATGCTACTATGTGTGTTATCGTCAATAAATGTTTTGAAACGTGCCTGCAGTGTTCAAGCATCCTTGACTACTGCATGTGAGTGTAGGGGTTGCAGTGTCTACATATATACGAGCCTAAACACATTCGCGCCTTCATTCGCACCCACACTCAGTTCAATATACGCCAGCACTACACATCTAACAACATGTATACTGTCTTGGGCCAGTGATCACCTCAACAAGAGAAAAAGACAGATACATTTCTGGTGGACCAGTTACGTGGGCTCTTCTGATACATTTATGATGTCGCCAGTGTGGCCCAGAAATTTACATTTCTGGTAGGCCAGCTGATGGGGCTATATAGATCATTGTACACAGCACGCCAGCCTTAAACAGACACTCCACCAGGCTACTTACACTTCTGGATGATGGGGCTATTTTCGTGAGAAGGACAAGTACACCTTACATTTGTGGGTTTAAGCTGGACAGAGCGAGAAATTAACATTTCTGTGGACTTATGCTACATTTATTATGCCTCCAGTGTTGTCCAGAAATTTACATTTCTACATGTGCTACATGTCATGAGGAACAAAGTGGACAACTGAGAATAACACACATACTCTATGCTTTCAAGTTTTGTCTACACAGGACAGAAATAGGTCATCAACTGTTGACCCAGATAAACAGTGCGAGCATTTATGTTATAATGCTACATAAACCACAACAGGACAAGTACTGAAGTTAACATCTAGGCATTTGCTACGTGGACCACAACTGCAAGTCGAGTCCCTTTTTGTAAACGGTACCGCTGGTCGTTTACACGATTCAGTCAACAAGAGACTTTTCTACGCCCGAGCATTCAAGCTACATTGTTCGAGGTCAAGTTCCTGTTTGTAAACAGTACATGAAATTGTAAACATTCGAAGTGCAAGACTCAAGATACGAGAAGGTCATAGTAACTTTTGTTCGTGAATACCACTTTATGCTACAGTGGATTTGACATTCAGTGCGCGCTTGACATTTTGTTACTGTGTTCGCAAGGAGCAAGTTAGTTACTGTAATATCATGTGTGACTAAGCTTTATTTTGCAACACATTGAATTGATTGCTATTTATGTTAATTGTACTATTGTTGTGTATTTTTCTTGTGTTCTTTTGCGGGCTGGTTGGGTAAAGGTGACTCCTTTAGATAAATGCCACGTAATAGAGGTTATCTATTGAGAGCGTGTCGTTAGGGACTGCAAATTTCCTTAATTGGAATTTGCTAGCGACAATCGTTGCTATTTACGTTTAGCTGTGCTGAAACTGTACTTATCGTCTTTTTTGTAATATTTTTTCTGTTTTTCAGTTTTGATTTCATTTGTTTGTATCTGTAGGTCTTTCCTTTCTTTTGTTTATTTCTTTACACCTTTTCGTTTATAACAGTGTTGCCATTTGTCTTGTTTATTTTTCGAGGTCATCATTACACATTTGTGTAACATTTTCTTTACTTTTTGCTGTATTGTTTATTTGACTTCCGCGAACGTTTTCGGTCATTGTTCTGTATTTTTGTCTTTGTATTTATCATTGTTCTACATTATTGTCATACACAGTCTACATACATACACTTGGTCATGTATTATTATTATTGATAAGGTACACTCTTCATATAGAGATTGTTAATAAAATATTATTATATAAGATATTTATACAAGTTCTTTGATAAAAGACTTGTTATCCACAAAGATTGAGACAAGGTGAAATACATATTCAAGTTCTTTATAAAAAAGACTTGTGCCCATAGTGAGTGGGATATAAAGGAATTATTTTCCACAGGTACTCAAGTGATTTTTTGTTACATTATAAACAAGAGGACCATACAAGGTCTTTGTCTAAGACTAAGAGAGTGAAATAAAGTGAAGTGAGTATACAAGTCTAGCATTTCAGACTTGTCTCCCATTGAAGTGGGATAAGGTAATTGTTGAATTTTTCAGGTTACTGATCTCATTAGACAGAATGTCTACATTGGATTTCTTCATCCAGCAAGGGTTAACCCTTGGTAAGTCTGGTAAAGAATTGGAAGAATATTCATCTGCTCTATTCGCCATTGCATTAAAGTCAGAAGAAAAGAAACAAAAAGAGGAAATTAAATTGAAAGCAGAAGCTGAACAAAGGAGAGCAGAAGCTGAACTAAAGAAGCTAGATGCTGAGAATAGAAGATTAGAACTTGAAGAGAAAAGGTATCAAAGAGAAGCTGCTGCTGAGGAGAGAAAAGCTCAAGCTGCTGCTGAGGAGAGAAAAGCTCAAGCTGCTGCTGAGGAGAGAAAAGCTCAAGCTGCTGCTGAGGAGAGAAAAGCTGCTGCTGATGAAAGAAAATTCCAGATGGAAATGGAAGACAAAAAACTTCAAGCTGCTGCAGAGGAGAAAAAAATTCAAGCTGCTGCTGAGGCTGAAATTAGACAAATGGAACATGAGGAAAGAAAACAGAAAATGGAGCTTGATGAAAGACTCGCAACTTTGGAGTTAGAGAAATTGAAATTGGCTATTACGGGTGCTCAGCAAACAACTTCGAGTACGACAAAGGAGTTTGTTAATAGGATTAAATTGCCTCATTTCAATCCTTTAAAAGATGACGTAGCAGATTATCTAGATAGATTCCAATTTTTATGCGATACGCATAACATAAAAAAGGACAAATATGTTGAACAACTGATGGAATTTTTTACAGGTGACACAGTGACTACTCTTATGACAATAGACGAACAGGACAGGACTAATTATGATGTTGTCAGAGCAGCATTGCTAAAAAAATACCAACTAAAAGAAGAAGACTATCGTCTTCGTTTTAGGACAATGTTGCCAGAAAATGGAGTAGATTTCTCTGATTTTGTTACTAAAATACGTCGTACATTTACACGATGGGTTGAGTTGTCTCAGACTGAGAAAACATATGAAGGTCTAATGGACTTATTATTGCGAGATAAGGTTTTGTCATCTGTTAATGATTCTTTTCTTGCATTCCTTCATGAGCGTAAGCCTAAAAACTTAAAAGATATGGAGGAATACTGTTGTCAGTATGCCACCGCGCATCCCCATGCTACAGTTAGCAATTCTAAAGTGAAAGAAGGGTTGCCAGCTGCTTCGGCAACACCATATGGCCCTAATTTCAAAAAAAAATTTCAGGGTGCTCAACAACACTGGAATAGGGGAAGTAATCAGAATTACACTCAGAAGCGGAGTAATCCAACACATGATGGTTCTTCGTCTATGAATTGGAGACAAGATGGTAGTTCTCGTAATTTTAGTGGTAATAATTTGAGACACTTTCGCAAAGGCTATCCAAATAATAACTATTCGAACTTTCGAGGTAATCATTCTCGACGTCAAGATTATGACGATGGTGAATTTAGAAACCGGGATTCAAACCGGAATGATGATTACAATAGGCAATATGATAACAATTACAGGGGAAATGATAGTCGAAATAATTACAGGGGAAATGATAATCGAGGCAGACCTAGATTTAACAAAAAAAAGACCG
Source organism: Oreohelix idahoensis (assembly GCA_024509875.1). Taxonomy (NCBI): domain Eukaryota; kingdom Metazoa; phylum Mollusca; class Gastropoda; order Stylommatophora; family Oreohelicidae; genus Oreohelix; species Oreohelix idahoensis. Next base: position 258,399 of record JAMPIV010002671.1, on the reverse strand, counting down.
TTCCAACGGGCAAACTCTGCACAACAAGAGTGTGATGGAGCCTGTAATACAGTAAATGATAGTGGTAACTCTAGGGCTATCACTGGTTGTGCTTTCGATTTTGGGAGAGCAACTGAATGCCCCCAATGCTTAACATTGTTCGACTCATCGACTGTATCTACTCTAAGTTGTGGTCACCCTCTTCCTGCTCTACCTGCTACAGTTGCACATGATGGGAGAGGATCTCTCATCTTACATAAAGGTCTAATAAATGATAGGCTAGTCTCAGTACTTTTCGATTCGGGATGTACTACCGTCGGGGTTAGGGAGTCTCTGATAGATCCTTGCTGTGCCACTGGAAAAACAATCAAATGTGTTACATTTGATGGTACTATGGAAAGTTATCCTACTGCTATTATTAGGATTGACACTCCCTTCTTCACAGGAGATGTCCATGCATGTCTTCTTCCTAATCCTATTGCGGATCTTATAATCGGTCGTATTCATGGGGTTAGGGAATGCACACCGCAACAAATTTCTATTTGGGAGGAAAAAAACATCCATGCACTTAATGCTCATGGTAACATTAAGCAATATGGGAACAAAAATTTTGTGGAAAATATAGTTTCCCACGGAATAACAATACTGCCTCTAATGGGAGTTGGCGTCAGGCCAACAAAGGTAAATCAAGTTTGGATCACGGTGAGGACTTTGATAAGTATCATGTTAAGATTCCTCAGGGAAACCGTGCATCGAATTCCCAGATTCCTGATAAGTGGGTAAAAGAAAACAAAACTGTTAGTACCCATCGTACTCAGCTCAGTCAGTACGATGTACCTGTTAAGCATATTGCTACAGGGAAAAATAGAAGCAACTTTATTAAGAGGAATAACCGTGATTGTGGACATTGCCAAACACGTCCATCACGTGATGGTTCTTCTTTAAAGAATTGGAGGGAATTTAATTGTCCTCAACATGTTGATCCCATTGACTATAGGAACTTTAATAAAAGTTACCAACCTGATAATAGTTTTTCTTGGAAACAACAAAATCCATGTATGTCTTACTTCCCTCAAGAGAGAATAGACTTCTCATTTCATGGAAAGGTCCATACACTATAGTCTCCAAAATTTCCGATGTCGACTATATTGTCGATATGGATGGAAGGCATAAAACCTTCCATATAAATATGCTAACAGAGTTTATTGAACGTCCAGACTATTTGCAGCCTATTTTCCAGGCGATGGACGACTCTCCAGTCCAACATGGTCACATCTCATCCCTGTCCGTTATACAGGATGAGGAAACTATTTTTTTCTGACGTTAACTTACCTCTTCCTGCGATTCCACTGAATTCAACGGAATCGTGGAGGGACGTTACAATCTCTTCGAACTTGTCTTTTGAGGAGCAACGTCAAGTATCCTCTACGCTACAATCATATCAGGATGTCCTTACCGACATTCCTGGACACACAGATGTCATAGAACATGACATCATACTTACTGATCGTAATCCGATCAGAGTAAGACCATACCCAATACCTATTCATTTTCAAGCACAAGTCGAGAAAGAATTGGATGAAATGATTCAACTGCAAATAATTGAACCATCCACTTCAGCTTATTCTTCGTCGATAGTTATTGTTCGAAAGAAAGACAATAACATACGTCTTTGCGTTGACTATCGCAAATTAAATCAAGTTACGAAGTTCGATGCTGAACCTATGCCATTATTAGATGATCTAGTTATTAGACTTTCTAAAGCTAAATTCTTTACTAAACTAGACTTGTCGAAAGGTTATTGGCAAGTCCCACTGACGGAACACGCCAAACCTCTCACTGCTTTTTCGACACCTAGGGGTCTGTTTCAATGGAATTTTATGCCTTTCGGGCTTATGAACGCCCAGCGACTTTCGTGCGCATGATGCGACGAATTCTATCAGATCGTGCAGATGTCATCGCATATTTAGACGACATCTGTCTTTTCAGCGATACTTGGGAAGAACACTATTTAGGTCTAAAGGAATTGCTATCTACTCTACGTGAGCATAGTTTGACTGCAAAACCCTCTAAAGCTTTTGTTGGGTTTAGTGAAATTTCGTTCCTAGGTCATCGAGTTGGTCATGGTCTGTTGAAGACAGAGGACCAAAACATTTCGAAGATATTAAATATCTCGGTTCCGAAGACAAAAAAGCAAGTGCGTAGTCTCTTGGGATTGATACAATTCTATGGAAGATTCATTGAGAATCTGTCCTCCATTATGGCACCACTCTCATCGTTATTGAAAAAAGGTTCTCCTAATATGGTGCGTTGGTCCCAGGAATGCCAATCTTCATTGGATCAGGTTAAGAATTTGTTCTCATCTCATCCTATCTTAAGACTACCAACGATTGATAAGACTTTTGTTCTTCGTAGTGATGCCTCTTCCACTGGGATTGGAGCGGCACTAATGCAGGAATATTCAGGAACTCTGCATCCTGTAATGTATATTTCTAGGAAGCTAAATGCGGCAGAAAGGAATTACTCGGTTTTAGACCGTGAATTGTTGGCTATGGTTTGGTCCATTCTTAAGCTACAAAGGTTCCTTCTGGGCGCGCATTTCTTTATGGAAACCGACCAAAAAGCTCTTACGGCTATGCAAAGTAAGGATTTGAAGAGCTCGAGATCTACTCGTTATGCTATTGCTCTTCAGCCTTTCCATTTTACGGTGCGAGCTATCCGTGGTTCGGATAATGTGATGGCGGACATATTGTCCAGATGCCCACATGATTCCATTTAAATCTTGTGTCCTAGATCTCCTGATACACTTTCAGACTTTTGTCTGTCCTTAATATCTTAATATGTTGTAATACAAATGTATTTGGATGATGTTTAGATAATTTAACAAATTTCATTTTGTCCATCCATCAGTGATATGTTGCTAATATAGCATTGTAATTCATGACATTTGTATATTGCTATAATTATAGTATTTAGTAATGTTTGATATATGATTGGTATTCCCAGCAAATTAGGTTTCTTTAATGGTACCCCCTTAGTTTGTTTGGCTTAAAGGAAATATTTTCTTCTATGTTCGGAGATGATTTGTATCCTCTTCAGACGCTTTGTTTATGCGTCTATTGTACCTGATATTAGGTTCTTTTTTTCATGAGCACATAAGTGATACTTGTGCAATCTTGCTCATGGACATATTAAAAAAAAAAATTTCATTTTTTTTTACAGGGGGGTTGTAGTAATATGTTGCTGTCATTTTTGACGGAGTCATCTGTCAAGTTATTTGCTTATGTTTTTATCATAAGAATAATTGTGTCTTTACCTGCGATGTCAGGTTGATTAGGGGTTGTCTTCCCTTGTTTATTCATTCATTGTGTTTGACCTTTAGGGTCAAAGGTAGACAGTTCTGGCGTATGCCCATAGGTAGGGTTTTTTAAGAGGGAGTTGAGTTAGACTTCCGGCAAGCCGTGAAGTGTCCTGGATTTTCTGAAGGGACCAAGGGTCCATTGTGTTTTTCGGGGAGAATCTTCGAAGTGACTGCGATGGCAGTTTTCCCCAGTGAATCTCTGTGCGTTGGAACGACAGCAGAGTTCCTTGTTAGGTTCTGTGGACTCGGTTACAGGTAGTACCGACTTTTTCCATTATTACGCTTTCGGTGGCAGAACATGTTAGAAGATTACCTAGTCTGTGAACTACAACTCACCGGTCCTCCATTACAGAACATATATGTTGTGCTCAAGGTAGCCATCCAAGACTATTAGTCTTCATACCATCCAGAAATCCAGTGACGAAGATATATTGTGGGAGCCGCAGATTGGCGGCATATTTATGTCCACATACGCATTACTGCAGGGTTGATGGTAACCTGCTTATCAGCAGTACACGGCCGACGTCAGAACGAGGCCTGTGTTTTCGGCTATTATACTACAGCCTGATAATGTGCATTTGGCGGGGAATGCCAAGTTGTACCTATGTGTCAAGGTGATTAAGGTATCTGACGCGTTTAGTCAGAGAGATCAGGCGGCATTTTGAACTGTCATTGAATAACATTATTATTGACCATGCACGAATATTGGAATGTTTACCAGCCCTTTGAACGCCTGATATATTATTATCGATTTCCGGTCAGCATGACCTTGTTTACAATGACTGTTCCTGTTGATGCTACTATGTGTGTTATCGTCAATAAATGTTTTGAAACGTGCCTGCAGTGTTCAAGCATCCTTGACTACTGCATGTGAGTGTAGGGGTTGCAGTGTCTACATATATACGAGCCTAAACACATTCGCGCCTTCATTCGCACCCACACTCAGTTCATCATACGCCAGCACTACACATCTAACAACATGTATACTGTCTTGGGCCAGTGATCACCTCAACAAGAGAAAAAGACAGTTACAATCATCCCTAAATGGTAAGCTTTATTGGGTGAATAAGGTTTGGATGAATCGCCATTGCCTTTTTAAAGGACTTATCTTAAAAATGCTGCTGCTTCAGTCAATAATAGTAGAAGTCAGGATCACCAACTATGTGACTCCTGACTGAAGATAAGGGGTCTAGCTCCACTTGTATTTGGAGCAATCAACTCCCACACGCTCCTCTTCTTAGTTAATGCAGCCACGAGGTAAAGGCCTGATACAACCTGGAATAAGAAGGACAATCCATTCCATGTCAATTTCACCCCTAATCAATACTAAAACTTACCTAGGTCAAACATGTGTGCTAACAAGTCGCACAAGACCTTAAATTCCGTTGTCTACCATCAGTTTTCATGCCATAACTCTTTCTTTGGGTTCATCAATGCTTGGGTACCTCGTTCATGTTTGGCTTCCATACAATAATCATGGTGGGTACAATATATAGCATGTGACCTGTTGATTACTTCATTCTAACATTCCCTATATGTTTTCACATGTTATTTGAACAGTGTGTCCCTCCAAAAGAAAATATCAATTTATTAATACTACACTTACAGTCGCACATTTTTGTGGCCAGTTGGCAAACACATTTTACACATTTCTCACTCCGAATAAGCCTGCACTATTCACATTCCTACTTAGGTCGTCGGGACACAACACATCCCTTAGGCAGTATCGAATAAATATGGCACACATAGCCTGTTACTTACAGGTTAATAAAATATGCAAATATATGTATCTGTCTTACCCTCAAGTAAAGAAATTCACACACTTAAGCTGACAGGCCGTAAAGGGGTTCTAGCACAGAGCTCGCAGTTCATACGCGCACAAAAATAAGGACATCATTACATATCGGGCGGCAAGGAACAAAGTACAATATTTAATTCGCAGAGAAAAGAAAAACTACTTTAGTCATTTAGTTCAAAGCAAAAGCAACAGTAGAAATATATGGAAGGCAATCAATACCTTAGTGAACAAAAGAAATTCGCCAGACTCACAAAAACCCAATACTCCATTTACTTGTACAGATTTCAGCAATCATTTTCAGGCAGACATCCACAATATAAAATCCGCCATACCTTCTTCCCCTTGTGACTTCAGCGAATTATCTACGCTCTGCGAGAACAAGTGTACTAACACCATTCCATGCGACATTCCTTTCATAACAGTTAACGAAGTTTATAACTATCTTATTGATCTTAAAGATAATAACTCATCGGGACTTGATGGAATCAGTAATCGAATACTGCGTTATGCTGCACCAGCTATTACTGATACACTAACATACATATATAATCAATGTCTCGCAAGGAGTTACTTTCCATCTGCCTTTAAAATCGCTAAAGTATACCCTCTTGTTAAACTTGGTTCATCAGATAATAGCAACCTTGGTAACTATAGGCCCATTTCGCTTATATCATCGCTGTCCAAACCACTGGAAAAACACATACACAAAACAGCAATGGAACACCTAGCTAATAATGACCTGCTTGTTGATAGTCAGTCGGGGTTTAGACCAAAGCATTCATGCGACACAGCCTTAACAAAAATAATAGAGAACTGGCATCTAAACATCAATAACGATAACTTATGTGGAGCAATCTTTGTAGACTTTAAAAAAGCATTCGATATGATAGATCACTCTATTTTAATCAGAAAATTAGAAACAATGAAAGTAAATCTTAAGCTCGTGAAGTTAATTAAATCATTCCTGACAGACAGACAACAAGTGGTGTCTTACAATAATTCTTTGTCCAACCCAACTGTTGTCGATATCGGTGTTCCTCAGGGTTCTATCCTCGGCCCTCTTCTCTTTGCCGTATACATTAATGATCTTCCTCTGTACATCAAACACTCATCCTGTGACCTGTTTGCCGATGACTGTACTGTTTACACTAGTGACAAAAGTTGCGCCACACTAGAACTATCTTTACAAACTGATACACATAATATTATTAAGTGGAGCAACGAGAATCGAATGCAAATAAATATTAGTAAAACGAAATGTATGTTAATATCAACCAGACAAAAACTACAAAACTCGCAGAAAACAACACTTCAGCTCTACATTGGAACATCACTAATTGAAAACGTAAATGAAGATAAAACTCTAGGTCTAACTGTTGACCAGCACCTAAGTTGGAACTCACATGTAAGTGCACTCACAAAGCTAACGGCACAAAAAGTTTACCAATTAGCCAAAATCAAACACTTCCTGGATGAGGGGGCAAGGAAAATGTTCTACACATCTCACATACAAACATACCTAGACTATTGTTCCACAATCTGGGATGGTTGTTCCATATCCAACACAAAAAGGCTTCATTCACTTCAAAAACGTGCAGTACGCCTAGTTGCTGATAAACACCAAACACATTGTACAGATTTATATAACTATCTTAAAATATTACCCCTTAGAAAGCGCTTCCTATTTAACAAAGCTAAATTCGCTCACAAAATCTTGTCACAGAATGCTCCAACGTATCTGTGGCCTCTTTTAAAATTCAATGAAAAACGTAGTAACCGCTTAAACCAGTTACAGGTACCCAAGCCCAGGCTAGATTTGTTCAAGAAGAGCTTGGCTTACTCAGCTGCTCATCTTTGGAACAATCTTCCACATGATCTTAAAAACATGCACAGTCCCTACTCATATAATCGTAGACTGTTCAAATACATTATGAGTGCCAATTATATGCCGCCCTAAGGGATTATATTTCGAATTATTATCTAATATACTGTATGGAGGGTCTAATGATCTAGTTTTTCATTTTAATATATCTTACTTCTTAATTGTAATCAAATACTGTAAATGTATGCTTTTATACTACTTATAATGTTGCTTCGACATTAAACTAACACCTTAAGTATGGAGAATGTCTGAATAACTAGCAATAAAAGATGAATAAGAGGAAGGGCAAAATGTAAGACGGGCCTATATGCACGATTCTTATCTATCAATCAATACCCTTTACCTCCCTAAGGAGCATAGGTCGTAACGCTGCATCTCGTATAGTGGAGGCGTAAACAATTCACTCCCTGTGGCAGTATCTGTTTGGGACTCAAAGCTGCTCACCTGTGGGAACATTTTCCGCATGTGCTGACAACACACTAAGTCCCAGGTCATTCAGCAGCGGATTCCCAAAATGTCACGAGTTCTTATTATATACCACCATAAACTATCTATCTATCTATCTATCTATCTATCTATCTATCTATCTATCTATCTATCTATCTATCTATCTATCTATCTATCTATCTATCTAATCTATGTATTAATGTTTATTTTTATTTTTATTTATTTTATTTTTACATTCATTATTATTATTATTATTCTTTTTTAATGTTAAAAACGTACTTTAATTATGATGATTATTGCAAATGTAATATTACTTTTATAATGATAAATGCCTTAATTATGCTTAAAGTAAATGTGAGGATGAAAGGATATAGTATATATGATGAGAGAGAGAGGAAGGGCAGAATGTCAGACGGGCCTGCGTGCCCAATTCTTAACCCTTTGAAAATAAAGTTCGTTCGTTCGTTCGTTCGTACGTCAAAGGCTTTGTCCCTCTGTCTCTTTTAGTACACGCCAGCTCGGCATGGAATCTTAGGTTTTCAATGGCGGAACTTACAAGAAGTTGTTACTTTTTATCAAACTACACCCAACCAATCAGAAGACGAGTCAAAAAGTTAACTATTTTTGAGACTTTAAACTTGGGCGGTTTTAAGTGTGTTTGTCTAATCTGACCAAATTTGAAAATATTATATCATAGTTATTTGTGGACCGATATTAATTATCAAAAGTGATAATTAAACGGCCAATTTCTGTCTATTGTTCTCTATAGTTTTCCTTTAGTAATTCCTTTGCATTTTCATGTGGGTAATTTTTTTGTTATTAAATGTGACCTTACCCTGATATGAAAATATCACTAAATTAAATTTTTCTAAGTTAAGATAATTTTATTATGAGGGAATCTTTACGTTTATGTGTTAAGCAATATCAGCGCTATAATTTGAGATATCCCTGTCATTTTAAGTATCTTTAGTTAAATAAATTATCTACGTTCGGTCAAAAACAGAAAATAGGCATTTATTTCTCGTCAACCAAAATTTTCTTACAACTACAAAATATGGAAACGATTTGATTGGTTGTTAAATTTTGTACAATGCTCTTCGATAAATTTGGGGTGGGTGGTAAATTTTGACTTGTTTCTTAGAAAAATTCAAATACACTAGATAAATTGTTGGCGGTAAATTTGACTTGCCCCTCAGACAAATTTCAAATACTGTAGTTATTTATAGAATTAAAAATATGATAGCTAGTTCGTTTTGAGCGGGGAATTTGAGCGTGTTGTCATACGGATTCACTTCACTACAGAGATCAAACAGAGAAGACGCACAACAACTAGACATAATACAAACCATAATGGATACGCACAGCTTATTAGATGCCTACAGACACACACACCCCCACAGTATTGAAACAACGCATGCACACACCGCACACAACAGAGCTGCACGATTAGACAGAATCTATGTGCCGTCAACACACCACATAATTCAAGCAAAACACAAGAAGCTCTCAAGTTCACAGATCACAATGCAGTACTCGCAGCCATTAGCACTACACAAGCAAGCACGCATTCCAAACGTTCCCCACACTGGAAATTCAACAACACTTTGCTCCAAAACAAAACATACGTAGAGCACATGACCACACTAATTCTTACATACACAAGCGACATACCAATAGAACATATTCAAGAACACTGGGAAACACTTAAAAGCACCATACGCGAACGAACACAGCTAATGCCATCCATCATACACAGACACCGCATACAGCAAGAGACATTGATAGAGAAAGCTATACAACTAACAAAGCAAACAGACAAAAACTCTCCCTCCATTCTCACGCTACAAAATTAACTAGAACAATATAAACACCACAGGTTCCAAAGAGCCCTATTACGGACAAAACTCAACACAATCACACAAGAGACTCTCAGCAAACAATACATGGCCATAGAACAAAATATACAACGCTGCAGGCAGAAAGGCCTAATAGTGGATTTAGAAGGGGCCACACAGGCAGAAAGGCCAAATAGTGGATTTAGAAGGGGCCACACAGACAGAAACACAACACATAGTGCAGGCTTTCGAAAGTTACTATAGGAACCTGTACACAGAAGAAAATGTTCAACCATATATACAAGATAGATTTATGCAATTTACAAAAAAAATTATCTGACTCAGACAAACAAACACTAGACATTGAGCTAACATTAACAGACATAACACTCGCAGTGAATGCAATGCAAAAAGACAAATCACCAGGACCTGACGGACTTACGACAGAATTTTACCAACAGTTCTTTCCTACAATAGGACCTCTTTTACTACAAGTGTACAAAGAAGCTTTGAGAATAAGGAACTCCCACCAAGCCTAAACATGTCTTACATCACTCTAATACCAAAACCAAACTATGACAAAACACTCCTTAAAAACTACAGACCAATATCACTCTTTAACGTAGATTATACAATTTTAACAAAAGCTCTAACAAACAAACTAAAACCATTCATGGCGACCCTCATACAGGAAGACCAGCAGTGTAGCGTCCAGCACAGAAACATCCATCAACACACACATTTCAGAAGAGACATAATTACCTACACACACCAAAAGGATTGTCAGTCTTCGGTTCTTTCCCTTGACCAAGAGAAAGCCTTTGACAGAATATCACACTCATACCTCCACAAAACATTACTACATTGCAACATAGGTGAACACTTCAGACAATGGATTAATATTCTGTACATGAAGCCCGAGAGCAAAGTGTTAGTAAATCATACATTAACTAACACCTTCAGGCTAACAAGATCTGTAAGGCAGGGATGCCTTCTCTCTCCTTTACTGTATGTTCTTGCACTAGAACCACCACTAGAGAACATTAGAAAAGACAGCTCTATTAAGGGCACTTTCATACAAGGGACAAGTGAACAAAAGTTTCTCGCCTATGTGTTGCCGTCATTTTTGACGGTGAAAAAAAACGCCAACCTAATGTATGTTTGGTTTAATGTGGTCAAAGAGAGATAAATGTTTATTATATTTCTGTGACAGGTTTGACTGGTGATTATCTTCTCCTGTCTTATGTTGTCCTGTCTTAGGCAATGTCTTATAGTTGACATGTCTTAAGTCTATTTATAGGATCATATACGGAGTATCTTTATCACAAGTTTGGTCGGAAACGCCTGGTCTGGGTTTGCCTCGATCTGGTCCATGCTCTTTGGGCATGCGCGGGTCTTGGGGGCAAAAGCCGGGAGACTGATTCAGAGAGAGTGTGTACCTGAGGCTTAGAGCGGATGTCCCGATCCGTAGATTCCTCTCTGCCAAGTTTTCGATAGGGTTTGGAAATTCTGGGAATGACAGTTTTGTCATTCTTCCGTCCCTGAGTGTTTCTTTATGCCAGTATTGGCTGTGTTGTGTTACCTTAGAGTGTAAGGATTCTTTGAGAAGGTAACTGAAAACATTATTCGATCTTTTCGTCTCGTTTAGATCTTACAGGTACATTTATCGCTGATGGCGACATAGTGAGCGAAGCTCACAAGGAGTTATTATACTGTACTCCAGTATGGCTTCATATTTGAAGGACTAGGTCTAGGTTGACCTGTTACATACATAAGCCTAGGAATCATCTTTATGGATCCGCAATGCAGGCGGAATATGGTTTGGCAGAATATATATTTATCTCAGAAGCTTGTGTAAACTAAGAGTGACCTGATTATCGAGGCCCGCGACCTGCGGCCTGATTTCGTTGTCATCATATTGGTCCGTGGTTACGGCCAATCTGACTTCTCCAGAATGAAGTATCTGGCATGTGAGGCCAGTCTGAAGTCTTTTTGCTAATTGTAGGACAATGGCATTGACTTTGGTTAAATAATTGATATCGCCCGTACCAAGCAAGATATTTGCTAGGGCTTACCTGACGGGGCTCAGTCAGGGATTAGAGCTATTGCGTAAAAAGTAAACATTGTTACAAGACATTGTTACATGTCTGGAATCTGTGATGTCTGAAGCTGACCTTTGTAACTGCACATATTATGTACACGATCTTATACTATTTGTCGTAGATTTTAGATAGGAGAATTAAGACTTGGGTTTGGTCCCTTCTGAATAGATTAGAATGAGTGATAGATACAGTGAGAGCTGGTGAAAAGCAATAGAATTTCCACACGTGAGATGATAGAATGTGATATAGAGGCTGTCTTTGAGAATCGAGATAATCTTCTCTCTCTCACCTATCTTCTACGACCGCTTTTAATGTTATTGATTGTAATTATTCTCGCCGCCAGTCAGCAATTTTACATTAAAGTTTATGAAAGAATTTAAGATCTGGCGCAAAGGCCCGTATTGATCATTACAGTCTTTGAAACCCGTTAGTGGGATATAGTATTTCTGTCTAACTCTGTTGGCATATGCACTGTCTGGCCAGTGTTACTTGAGAAACCCACGTGGTTCAAAATAAGGACTGTCTATTTCTTCACAAATATGAAACTCTTATTAAACGCCGGTAAAGTTCGGGTCACCCCAGTATTTCACTGTATAAAAGGAAAAGCACATATAAATCATTTACATAGTATGTACTCAATATAACTTACATTTTAAATAGCAAGCTGACCGCTTGACTTATAATTTAAAACTTCCCGAGAAATAAGTTATATTTAAAAAATCGATTATCATGAATTAGGAATATCATGCGTATTCCGTCAATATTCACTGATGTCGCATCTAGCATTTATGAGTTAATTTAGAAAAAAATACTCGACTGAGTAGTTAGCAGTTAAATTAAATTCATTATAGCTACATGTTTGTTACGCTAGAAATATAATTTATTCTGCTTTCCACTGTATGCATCACTAGAAAAATAATACAAACTATAAATTAGTTGCTCTGCACAAAAGAAACTAGTTAAAATGAAATGAGTGATTTAACGCTTTAAACACTTTCCAAAATACTAGATATCTATTTTATATAATATTTACGTCAAACACAGAAGTACTGAGAACTTAAACCACTTCGACCAAACTAAAGGCCATCTCTATTAACAGAGATTATTTAGAAATCAAACGAAGGCGTGTTCTAGTCTAACTGCGAATTACTGAGTGCCTGAAATCAGGTTTGCAACTCTAGTTATATCTATGAAACGGACAAAGAATCCCACTGTTTCGAAACCACGAAACAGCGCCCGTCTCTCCCCTTCTCTAACACCCTACGTCAGCTTCCCTCATGTCGTAACAGCCATCAGTGACCGAGAAATGCGCGTGACAGTTGCAAATCTCAGACAACCGTCTACTAGGCATGGGCGATTTTCACGCTTTCGCCGGAGCTATTTGACGAAACGCTCGCGGTTTACTGAAAAATGCAGACACTCGGTCTGCTTGCCATGTCCCGTGGAGTGAATTTTCACACTACCGGCCCAGAACTCAGCCGTAGAAAACACTGTCCCCGGGGAAACAGCAGACAGCTGTCTCGTTCCTGCACTGTGAGGATGCCGTGTTTGACACCTTACGCTAGTGTCGGGTGAAAATGGTAGACCAAAAATCTGCTCTTTAGTCTGGGTATGAAACATAATCACACCTTTCGTCTACTGACATCTATGTAATAGAATGCTAGTGCGATTCTCAGTTTTGAGAAGCGAAACAGGTAAAGTTAAGGAATAGTATGCAAAATATATTTCGCAAACGAATGGATGCAAAATATACAGGAAAAATGAAATAAAGAGAGATAACAAAATTACAGAATTCGGGTGAAAGAATAGGAAGACGCTATAGGCAATTTAATGATCAAAACCTACGTGACACTATTGACTGTTTCGTCCATCATCATCGTATTATCGTACGTCATGAATAAATATTGTAAACGTCAGCAGCATTCCCTACTTCACTGACTTCTACTTGTGGTTGTGTGAGTTAATGTGAAGACGTCCAAGAGCCTATACGGCCTTCGTGTTTTCAGCACTGTTATCTACACACTTACACTATCAACCACATTGTTATACAAGTACTACACGTCTGAATCTACAGGAATACTGACATTATGTATGTGTCTACTGTACCCTGGCGGCACCTCATGCTAGTGACCTAATTACCCGCTACTACTTGGTGCTGTCCAGGACAACACGACACGCTCAACGTACTAACATTCATGACACATCAAAACAGTACGTTACATCTGGGCATATACACAAACCCAACTTTTACAACTTTACATCCGTGCAAACAGACTTTTACACTATGCAAACACCATCTTTTTCCCACCAAACAAAAAGTCTATAGAATTTATTCTAAACACATTCACAGGTTTTAGCAAAGGTAGCGGAGCAAAAGTAAATGTTCAAAAATCAACAATAATGGGCACAGGCAAATGGAAGAACGAAGCAGACTTTCCCTTTGGAGTAACACAAACAAACAACATCAAAACCTATGGTATAACCTTTCCCTCACACCCAAATCGCACACACAGAGACACATGGAAAAATCTAACATCCAAAATACGAGACATGCTGCACAGATAAAAATACAAAACCACAACGATTCTTGGACGGTGTTTAATTGTAAATACGTACATTTTCCCTAAGCTACTTTACATTGCGACAATTTTCGACCCCCCCCCCCCCCACCTCCCCCACACACAAAAAACCAGACTATCAAAGATTTAAACAAACAGGTCAGAGCATTCTTTTTGGTCGCACAATTTACAGCATTAAACACAAGACACTTATACAAGAAAAGAAACACAGAGGGAACGCACTTCAAGACATAGAAAAAAAGATCCAGGCACTCAGAATTAAACACACAGGCAGCATCATCAAACACCCAGAACGACACACACTAGCTCATTATTACATGGGACTCAGACTTTCCAAACTGAGACCACTGAACAATGCAATCCCCCATCACTTCGGCCCTATGCCCTCATTTTATAAGACATGCATACAAGCCATCCAAGGACATGAAAAATTAATTCACCAGAAAACAAATGCAATATATAAACATTTAGTTAAACTCCAAGCACCACCATTACACCTAAGAATTAAAAGAGGACAGAAATATGCTATAAAAAATTACACCGAAACCTTCACTAACTTGCACAACCCAAAAATCACTGCTAAAGCAAGAGAGGTCACTTTTAGACTAATATACAACATGACACCCACAACAAAACGAGAAGCACACAGATCCAACCAAATAACAAAATGTCAGCTATGTAGGAAAAGCATCCAAGAAACAGAAGATCATTTGTTTTTTGAATGCAGTACAATCACACCTACAATGAAACTACTGCAGAAAATCATCGATTTACAAACAACACAAAAATCAGATATCTACAAAGCAATCATGTTAAACATAATTCCGAAAGCAGAAAATAGCACACACACATTGATCTTGATTATTTTATCAGAATTTCGGAATCAGATTTGGTGTTTTCGGAATCTTGCCATGTTTAATCATCGTATTTTCAACGCTGGTTTATTTCTGCACATTTTTCGTCAGAAAGTTTTATCAATAGCTCCTGAGATGGTACCTCTTCCTTAACGAGGCAGCCTTGATTCGTAAAACGACTCTTCCTTTCCCCAACGGCCTTCCCTCCTTCTCACTACTACCTCATTCTCTGTCTATCCTAACATTTTGTAAGTCCGCTTTCGGCCTTCTGTGCCCCCTCCCTTCCCCAGTCCCTCTATCCTCTATACTTCAGCTCGACCTTTTAAACCACTCATATATTTGCGGGAGGTCATGTCGACCACAGTTTTATATGTTATTAAAGTGTCAAGGTCTGATCTTTCCCACTCATCACTAAGTGTGTTCGTGGGAAGTCTTTGACGCTGGTATTGTACTGCTAATACCTTTAAATTCAGGGGGAAATAACTGACAGTACGGAAAAAAAATCACACAGCTAACATTTTAATCATGAATGTATATATCACACGTTGGTAAAGAAAAAGGTAAAGGATCCCGATACACGCCCATTGACGCATATTTGGGAATATGGTGTTAGGCCCATATTTTCTTGACACTCAGCACACTAGTGGTGATGTGGTCAGCATCACGCCATATCACACGTTGGCTGTATTAATATTATGTTAATGAAAGTAGACCTTTGGTAGGAATATGTGTGTACGAGTGTATATGACTTTTATCTGTATTTCAATTTGGCCTTGTATTTTAATAATGCGCATTGTGGCAAAGTGGGATGATATAAATATTTATAGGGGACTTAGTGTACTGACTGAGATCAGCTGTGAAGGTATCTGTATCTAATAAGTGTGGTGTATTACAGATGACCTTACTTTGCTACCACATTTATACCTCAGTCAGACTTATTCTGTTAATTCCTTTCAATAATAGATATCCTGATTCAACTACAAAGTGAACCAGGAATCACAATCAAATGTAATCACAAGTTGTATGTACACAATTTATAGATAGGATCTTTGTATTGACATATATTATTATTACAATATGTGTGTAAGTTGTGATGTAGTACTATGAGGTAATACTGGCTTTTCAAGCTAGGTTGCTGCACTTTACTTATCTAAGAGGGTGTGTCACTGGGTAGGAGGGATGTAGTTTCATCACACCCCATAAACTTCCTGGGTATGATTGGAAATACCAGAGTTTATTAAAACGAAGTGTCAGATATACCCAGATGCTAACACATCACCTGGGATTCGTTGTAGAAGGATAAGTCAGTATGTAGTTGCATACAATATCGATATCACCACACACACAAGCTCCTCCCATTATCTTTTGACTGCATAAACGAATGGTCGGAGACTTGTTGGTGTTATTCTCACTCATCAGGTTTCCTGTCACCGGCTGGTAACAGGAAATAAAACCTCTGCAACAAAAGGACACCCTGACCTTTTATATCTGATCACTTATTCTTATTAGTATTTACATATGGTGGTATGGGGTCAGCCTCGCGTGCATTACAGGTGCACTCGCCCCTAATTTTATATGACTCACACCTTGCTGTGACCACACCTCAGGTCCCTATGGCAGATACGCCACTGTACGTTTACATAGTTTTCCTCAATATAATAACGTGGAGTAACCACATTTCCTTTTGTATGATTTTCTCTTCTTTTTTTAAATATAAACGCTTCAGGCATGTTGAACAGTGTTCATGGAACACGGAGGCTTACTAACATATTCTAATACAATAATATTAAAACACAATCATGACAACATACAACAGTTAGATACAGTTCAATGTGAGGACTCAACAATGTCTGCTCCTGGCATGTCCTTCACTTTTCCCAATAGCAGTATCTAACTTGCCCAATGGGCTGATCACCCGTTGGCTTGTCACACCGATTACGGAAACAACGGCAGATGGATCTATTTGTTGTTGCCCTAAAGACGCCGCTAGGCGTGATGGGAAACTACAACAGAGAAAATCAATCTGCTGTTGCCCTTAAGACGCCACAAGGCGTGATGGCCTCTGACTGCTTGGTCGGTCTTTGGCTAAGGACGGAAGAAGAGAGAAGAAGAAGTATCTAACTTGGCAGTTGTATTAAACATATTAATTCATAAAGCATTCTTACCACAAATTTCAAGAAATATAAACAAATGACGCTGACTTGCAAAGAAATGGCCTCAGTTTCCTCTGCACTGCCCAGACTGCGAATTAATTCTTTATTTAATTTTTAAAATTAACACAGCTGATCTCAGCGTATTTGATAGAAAAGTTTTGTCAACTGGCAATGAATAGTGAAAGCTTTTTGCTAATATTTATTAGCACTGGCCAATCGAAAGCTTGCGACTACCAGAATTCAAATGTAGTTTTTGAAAAACAAAAATAATTCCAAACAAACTCTGCGTCTGGTAGTCGATTGGCCAGTCTGCCTTAGTTATGCTATACAAAAAGATGTTTAGTTTTGGGTGAAAATTTTCCTACCGCTCCCCTTTCCCTCCTATACTCTTGTTACCCAAGCGAATTTGAATTTACCTCAATGCCTCTTTTTCTAAGCTGGCGTCCCCACTAACGTTATGAAAAACAAGCAGGAACAACAGTCTGTCTGGTCACGCGTCCGTAGACATTTAGTATTTTCTCAATAACTTGGCTAATACTTGGACTACCATATTATTTAAAACACATTCTTGCTCAGTGGACTCTAAGCTATACTACCATATGATTTTTATGGTCAGATTCATTATGGTTTAGATTTTCAATTTTGTCACCGGCAATCGTCAAATAAAAATTTTACACAAGACGGCCATCTTCATCTCTCGCTAGCATGTATTTTTTCAAATAACTACTTGTTTTAGTGACGTCAGAAATACTACCGCGAGGAGAAAAAAAAATTGTCTGCGTGTTTTTGCCTCTGTTGGCTTTGCCCCAGCGTGTATATATATGCAAGGCACAATGTGTCAAGCGAAGCGGGGTTTTGCGTGGCGGGTGTAAGATTAGGCGTTAAATATTGGGAGTGTCTCGTGTTACACTACCAAATTTGTAATGATTATTACTTATTACCAGCGTTAAAGTTAAATATTACGTTAATTCAGACAGTAGTTTTGCGGCACACTTCCGCAAAATCGTTAATTATAAGTCTTGCCGCAAAATCTGCATCAGATCTGGCAAAATGTTAAAATGAAACCGAAACTAAAACGCGTGTTAGATTTTTACCGTGGGATCGTTTTATAGGCTTTAGCACTGCACAAAAGGCAGAGTTGCTGGCGTGTGAGAGTATCACCGTCAGACACAATAGGGCGGGTTTATTTATTATCATTTTATGACTAAAATCCTACTGAAATGAGCGATTATTCTCGCAGATTTTATTACACACCTCCCATCCTAAAACATGCATTCATTTGCAGGTTATAATCTGCGAGATAACTTAGCTCAATGAAGTCTTACGCGTTTTTCTGATCTTCATCACAAGGATGTCTACTCAAAAAGTCTGCACCGACGTTCTTAGGGCCGGGAATATATTCAATCAGAAATGAGTATGGCTGCAATAATAAAGACTATCTCAATAATCTGGAATTTTCATGCTTGGCTTGTGACAGGAATACGAGGGGTGAATGATCCGTTTGGACCACAAATGTCCTGCCATATAAGTAAATCTGGAATTTTTTTATAGCCCATATCAAAGCTAGACATTCCTTTTCACTTGTTGAATAATTTTTTTCAGCCTTGTTCAACTTTCGGCTTGCATAAGCGACTGGGTTCAATTCTCCATCTTGTGAGGAGGACCTTTGCAACAATGTAGCGCCCAGGCCCACATTGCTTGCGTCACTTCTCACGATAAATTCTTGATTCAAGTCAGGCAATTGCAACACTGGCCTGCTTGTGAGTTTTTCTTTTAACTCCTGGTAAGCCAATTCACACTGTGCGGACCAATTTATTGTATCAGGTTGACCTTTGCGAGTTAAATCCGTCAGAGGAGCACATATAGAGTTAAAATGTTTAATGTACTTTTGGTAGAAACCACACAACGACACGAAAGATCGCACATCTTTCTTTGTTTGTGGTCTAGGTGCTCTTTTCAATTTTTCCAGATTCTTGGGATCAGGGGTCATGCTACCCTGATGTACAGTATGTCCCAAGAATTCCAACTCTTTACAACCAATACAACATTTTGTTGGCCTAGCGGTTAAGTTAGCCTCTCTGAGTCTATCAAACAGCATATTCAAAGAGGTAACGTGTTCCTCAAATGTTTCCGTAGCAATGAGGATATCGTCCATAAAATTCGAAATACATGGATTTTTCAGGGGATCCAATAATTTTCGCATCATCCTTGAAAACACACTCGGGGCATTTTTCAACCCAAACGGTAACATGTTGAACTCATAATGACCTTCCGATGTGCTAAAGGCTAAATAAGGTCGAACCTCAGGCTTTACTGGAATTTGGTAATAGCCTTTGCTAAGATCCACCTTAGAAAAATATTTTGCCTTGTTCAGCCTGGCAAATAGTTGAGTAGTATCAGGTAATGGATCCACCTGACCTTCTGTGGCAGCATTCAGTTTCCTGTAATCTATGCACAGTCTATGTTCTCCCGATGGTTTCCGCAACAAAACCACACAGGAACTATAAGGAGACTCATTGTGAGAAATAATCCCTTCTTGTAACAAATAATCTATCTCCTCTTTCAAAGCTTTTTCCTTAGCGAAAGGAATAGAATAGGGCCTCATACAGATAGGTGCTGGGTCTAGTAGTTTCATATCATATTCCAACAAATTTGTGTGCCCCGGTTTATCCATTAACACATCTGTATGTTTCTCAAGGACCTGTTGAACCTTCTCCTTCTGTCCTTTTGTCAGGTGATTACTGATCTTCACCTGTGCAAACGTTTCACTGGTTTTCAGTGGATATTCGAATGAGGAGAGATGGTCATTTTTCATTTCGGTTGCGATAGACAAGGCCAATAGGTGTGTTCTTTCCTGGATTTCTGTGTCCAGATATTTCTTCAAAAGGTTCACATGATAGACTTTTTTCTTTCCCTTTTTGTCTATCTTATAATTTGTTCTGGATACCTTTTCCAAAACTGTATATGGCCCTTGCCATCCGATCTGAAGTTTATTGTTGCTGCCTGGCAATAGAAGAAGTACCTTCTCCCCTACAGCAAGTTCCCTATCCTTCGCTTTCTTATTATAATAAGCAGCATGCTTTTTCCTGGCTTGTCTCAAATTATCATTTGCCAGTTTCCAACTAGTTTTTAAACGAGTGGTCAGTTCTTTCACATATTGATAAGATGAGGTAACAGTCTCCTCTGCCTTCTCATCTGTCCAGGTCCTTAACAAAGCTTCTAAAGGACCTTTTATTGGCCTCCCAAATAACAGGGTTGCGGGTGCCATTCCGGTTGAATTATGTGGTACTTCCCGGTACGCAAACAATACGGCGGGCAAGTATTGGTCCCACGTATCAGGTTTCTCATGTGCCAGCTTTCTCAGGATAGAAATGAGAGTCCCATTGAACCTCTCTACCTGGCCGTTCCCTTGGGGGTGATACGGACTACAATGAAAGTGCTTGGCTTGAAACAACCTAAAAACCTCTTCTGTTAGTTTCCCTTTGAACTGTGAGCCATTATCAGTCAAGATTTGATGCGGGAATCCTAACCTTGTGAATATCGTAAGTAATGCCTCTGCCACATGTTTCGAATCGATTGATGACAGGGCTACCGCCTCTCCCCACATAGAACAAGTGTCTACCAGAGTAAGGATGTAACTGTTCCTCCTCTTGGTCCGAGTGAGAGGTCCCACAATATCCACTGCAACTCTCTCAAAAGGGGTTCCCACTATGGGCATTTCCCCTAGAGTTGCTGGAGCAGTCCAATGCTTTGGAGCTACTCTCTGGCATTCGGGACAGGATTTTACATATCTCTTTATGTCTTCCGTTATCCCTGGCCAGAAATAATTACAAGCTATACGCTGTCCTGTTGCGCTAATCCTCATGTGACCACTGAAGGGGATAGCATGACCTAACTCCATTATCTTTTCCCTATATGAACTGGGAAGGACCAGCTGTCCGTGACCAGCTGAACCAGTGCCGGCCTTCCTATATAACAATTTATTCTTCATATAGAATTCTCCTTTATTAGGAGGAGTATGGCTCTTTGGGAGTTTCTTATAGCACGGCTTCAGTGACCTATCTTCAGCCTGTGCCTTCCTCATCTCCTCTGGATGAGTATTTATAGGTTCATCTTCTTCCTTTCTGGATTGTGATCGGGTCTGGACTGCTGCCAAGACCACAGGTCTCTTGGGATTCCCCAAGTAGACATCACGACACCCCAATATCAGAGGGTAGATGGGTGCATCTATCACTGCAGCTCTGATTATCCCTTCCACATAGCGAGTTTTCACTGTTATTCTAGCAATGGGAAGATTCTTGAGTGGTAGGTCCTTGGTCGCCCGTTGTATCTCCACTGTTTCTGTGGTATACTGATCTGGGTTCACCAAGTGCGAGCTCACGACAGCATCAAAATCTAAACCTGTATCATAGAGGCACCTTATGGTGACATCATTGCATACAACATCCTCACAAACTGGGGGGTGATAAGGTTCCTGCTGTCCAGCAGGTTTGTCCTTTACCTCCTGGTTCCCCCTTCTCATAGCAGCCAATCCAGAAGGTTTACTTTTAATAAACTTAATGTCATGTCCCTCCTTCCTACAATGTTTACAATACAATCTACCTTGATGAAAAGGTTTTCTTTCATCATTCCTTCTGTCATTGAAATGTGAGGTTTTATTTTTAAAATCATTTCGAGGCCTATCAAAGTTCTGCTTACCTCTGTTATCAAATTTATTATGGTTTTGGGGAGCCTTATACTGATCTACTGGTTTTTTCTTGATGCCAGCTACCTCTGCCTGGGCTGCCTGATACCTCTCAGCGACATTAATTATCTCACCCAGCCTCTCCGCGCCCTGTTCCATGAGAAACTTTCTCATGTCTGGAGCCATGGACTTTCTCATCTGTTCTATGCGTATCATCTCTTTGAGATCTTGGGTTTTCCCCACAGAAGCTCATTTCTCCATATACGTTTCTAACCGGGCGGAGAACTGGTGATAGGTCTCACCCGACAGTAGCCTGGCATTCCTAAATTTCTTTCTATAAAACTCTCCGTTCTTTTCGTATCTTAACAGAAGAGCTTGCTTCAGCATGTCATAGTTGTCTTGGTCATCCCTGCTCATTTTGGAAAACACTTCATAAGCTGTTCCCCGAAGACCCTGAGACAACTTTACCCCCCCGTCTTTCTCTTTCTAACCCATAAGTAGTGGCTAATACTTCATATCTGCTTAAATATGACTCAATGTCATCATCCTTTTCTATAAAATAGTCTAAATGGAACCCCATGGCTGAGTTGGAGGCCCCCTGACTAGCAGTAGCATCAGAGGTAGAGGGGCTGTGACCATTGTCCGGAGCAAGGCCTTGCAACTCTAACTCTCTTAGTCGCAACTCATGCTTCCTCTGTAATTTTTTCTCTTCTGCCTCCCTCTCGGCAGTCAATCTTTTTTCTTCTTTTTCTGCCTCCCTTTGCAGTCGTTTTTCTTCTGCCTCCCTTTGCAGTCGTTTTTCTTCTGCCTCCGATTTTCTCTCCTCAAATTGGAGTCTCTTTATCTCAGCCTCTCTATCAGCCTCTAAGGCCTTAGCCTCCTTCTCAGCCTCAATCTGTAACCTTTTAATCTCTGCCTCTCTATCTAACTCTAATTTCTTAATCTCCCTAGCCTCTTCTACCTGTATTCTCCTCTCTTCAGCTAACCTATGTTCTTCCCTAGTAATAAATTTATCACATTCTGAAGTGACATAGTGAATCAAGATTTGTCCCTCCATATTCATTTCCCTGGCAGTCTGCACAGCCGCAGAGCGAAACTTGGCCAGATCTGCCATCCTGATAAATACAAAATGTACTAACTATGTTTCTAACTAAGTATAAATTTATCTAATTAAATCTGGGTTCTGAAAGTTTCTTGACTTCCCAAATCTTGGGCAATAATGATTATGGGGATTCCCTGGGACAATAGAATGTTGTTTATGCTAAGACCCAGACCCCAATGTATGTAGTAATAGGAGAAACTCAAATGCCCGGACAAGCCTACCAATTTATGTAGCAAAGTTAGATTTTGCTGGGGAGGTTATGATGGTATCCTAAAAGAATGAAATCCGTGTATGTATTAACCGTGTGAGGTCAAGCACATGTAGGCCCCTGACTCTATAAATGATGATGATGAATTATGTGCAGGGAACCTAACGCTACCTCCCTAGATCTCACACGGTCACTATTTTGGCTCTAGTGTCTGGTGTATGATGTACCTAGTGTCTAGGGGAGAAATGAAATGATGGTACACAACACAAAAAACACTTTAATTTTCTATGAGGAAGTGAATAAAACCAGTGGTTAAGTTTTTCTTTAAAAATTGAATATTTTTTTGTACAATTTAATCTGCCTGTCCAGCCATATCTTTTGGACAGGTCTTTGAGAATGAGGACAAGATAGGTTACAGAAAAGATCAACTACAAATGTGTGGACGATCTGCCCGATAAGTATAAAGTAAATGTCTGTCTTTCCTGTTGGAATGTTCACGGCTTACACTTTATTTATCTAAGAGGGAGAGGCACTGTGTATGAGGGGCTGGATTATCACCATACCCCCTAAACTTCCTGAGGATGGGGTGGAATACCAGTGTTCAGTGAAACGAAACTGTCAGATATACCCGGGTCCTTAACATATCACCTGGGATTCTTGTGTAGAATGATAAGATAGTGTGTCGTTGCAGAAATCTCGCTATCACATTACACGAACCAGCTCATGCTGTTATATCTTGACAGCATACATGAATTGACGGCGACTTCTTGGCGTTATCGTAACTCCTCAGGGTTCCTGTTGCCAGCTGGTAACAGGAAATAAAACCTCTGCAACAAAAGGACACTCTGGCCTTTTATATCTGATCACTTTTGATATTAGTTATTTCCCTACGGTGATATGGGGTCAGCCTCGCGTGCATTACAGGTGCACTCGCCCCTAATTTACCGGACTCCCACTTTGCTGTGACCACACCTCAGGTCCCTATGGCAGTACGCCATTGTACTTTTACATAGTTTTCCTCAATAAAATAATGTGGAGTAACCACATTTCCTTTTATATGTTTTTTCTCTTCTTTTCCTTTTTTAAATATAAATATTCTAATACAATAATATTCAAACATAATCATGACAACATACATCAGTTAGATACATTTCAATGTGAGGACTCAACAATGTCTGCTCCTGGCACGTCCTTCACTTTTCCCAATAGCAGTATCTAACTTTGGCAGTTGGATTAAACATATTAAATTAATAAAGCATTCTTACCACAAATTTTCAAGAAATATAAACAAATGACGCCGACTTGCAAAGAAGTGGCCTCAGTTTCTTCTGCACTGTCCAGACTGTGAATACTTCTTTATTTAATTTTAAAATTAACACAGCTGATCTCAGCGTATTTGAATGAAAAGTTTTGTTCAACTGGCAATGAATAGTGAAAGCCTTTTACTAATATTTATTAGCACTGGCCAATCGAAAGCTTGCGACTACCAGAATTCAAATGTAGTTTTTGAAAAACAAAAATAATTCCAAACAAACTCTGCGTCTGGTAGTCGATTGGCCAGCCTGCTTTAGTTATGCCAATACAAAAAGATGTTTCGTTTTAGATTAACATTTTCCTACCGCTCCCCTTTTCCCTCCTATACTCTTGTTACCCAAGCGAATTTGAATTTACCTCAATGCCTCTTTTCTAAGCTGGCGTCCCCACTAACGTTATGAAAAAAACAAGCAGGAACAACAGTCTGTCTGGTCGCGCGTCCGTAGACATTTAGTATTTTCTCAATAACTTGGCTAATACTTTGGACTACCATATTATTTAAAACACATTCTTGCTCAGTGGACTCTAAGCTATACTACCATATGATTTTTATGGTCAGTTTCATTATGGTTTAGATTTTCAATTTTGTCACTGTCAATCGTCAAATAAAAATGTTGCACAAGACGGCCATTTTACCCCTCTTCATCTCTCGCTAGCATGTATTTTTCAAATAACTACTTGTTTTAGTGACGTCAGAAATACTACCGCGAGAAGAAAATAAAAAATTGTCTGCGTGTTTGCCTCTGTTAGCTTTGCCGCAGCGTGTATATATGTTTGGCATAATGTGTCAAGCGAAGCGGGGTTTTGCGTGGCGGGTGTAGGAATTTGCGTTAATTATAACTGTTGTCTCGTGTTACACTACCAAAAAATTTAAGGATTACTACTAATTACAAGCGTTAAAGTTAAATATTACGTTAATTCAGACTAGTTTGGCGGCACACTTCCGTAAGATCGTTAATTATAAGTCTTGCCGCAGTCTCTATCAGATCGGGCAAAATGTTAAAAATGTAGTACGTCAAACAAAACTAAAAAGCGAGTAGATTTTTACGGTGGATCGTTTTAAGCCTTTAGCATGGCACAAAATTCAGCGCTATGCTGGCGTGTGAGAGTATCACCGTCAGACACAATAGGGCGGGTTTATTTATTATCATTGTATGACTAAAATCTACTGAAATGAGCGATTATTCTCGCAGATTTTACTACACACCTCCCATCCTAAAACATGCATTCATTTGCAGGTTATAATCTGCGAGATAACTTAGCTCAATGAAGTCTTACGCGTTTTTCTGATCTTCATCATAAGGATGTCTACTCAAAAAGTCTGCACCTACGTTCTGAGGGCCGGGAATATATTCAATCAGAAATGAGTATGGCTGCAATAATAAAGACCATCTCAATAATCTGGAATTTTCATGCTTGGCTTGTGACAGGAATACGAGTGGTGAATGATCCGTTTGGACCACAAATGTCCTGCCATATAAATAAATCTGGAATTTTTTTATAGCCCATATCAAAGCTAGACATTCCTTTTCACTTGTTGAATAATTTTTTTCCGCCTTGTTCAACTTGCGGCTTGCATAAGCGACTGGGTTCAATTCTCCATCTTGTGAGGAGGACCTTTGCAACAATGTAGCGCCCAGGCCCACATTGCTTGCGTCACTTCTCACGATAAATTCTTGATTCAAGTCAGGCAATTGCAATACTGGCCTGCTTGTGAGTTTTTCTTTTAACTCCTGGTAAGCCAATTCACACTGTGCGGACCAATTTATTGTATCAGGTTGACCTTTGCGAGTTAAATCCGTCAGAGGAGCACATATAGAGTTAAAATGTTTAATGTACTTTTGGTAGAAACCACACAACGACACGAAAGATCGCACATCTTTCTTTGTTTGTGGCCTAGGTGCTCTTTTCAATTTTTCCAGATTCTTGGGATCAGGGGTCATGCTACCCTGATGTACAGTATGTCCCAAGAATTCCAACTCTTTACAACCAATACAACATTTTGTTGGCCTAGCGGTTAAGTTAGCCTCTCTGAGTCTATCAAACAGCATATTCAAAGAGGTAACGTGTTCCTCAAATGTTTCCGTAGCAATGAGGATATCATCCATAAAATTCGAAATACATGGATTTTTCAGGGGATCCAATAATTTTCGCATCATCCTAGAAAACACACTCGGGGCATTTTTCAACCCAAACGGTAACATGTTGAACTCATAATGACCTTCCGAGGTGCTAAAGGCTAAATAAGGTCGAACCTCAGGCTTTACTGGAATTTGGTAATAGCCTTTGCTAAGATCCACCTTAGAAAAATATTTTGCCTTGTTCAGCCTGGCAAATAGTTGAGTAGTATCAGGTAATGGATCCACCTGACCTTCTGTGACAGCATTCAGTTTCCTGTAATCTATGCACAGTCTATGTTCTCCCGATGGTTTCCGCAACAAAACCACACAGGAACTATAAGGAGACTCACTGTGAGAAATAATCCCTTCTTGTAACAAATAATCTATCTCCTCTTTCAAAGCTTTTTCCTTAGCGAAAGGAATAGAATAGGGCCTCATACAGATAGGTGCTGGGTCTAGTAGTTTCATATCATATTCCAACAAATTTGTGTGCCCCGGTTTATCCGTTAACACATCTGTATGTTTCTCAAGGACCTGTTGAACCTTCTCCCTCTGTCCTTTTGTCAGGTGATTACTGATCTTCACCTGTGCAAACGTTTCACTGGTTTTCAGTGGATATTCGAATGAGGAGAGAGGTCATTTTTCATTTCGGTTGCGATAGACAAGGCCATTAGGTGTGTTCCTTCCTGGATTTGTCTGTCCAGATATTTCTTCAAAAGGTTCACATGATAGACTTTTTCCTTTCCCTTTTTGTCTATCTTATAATTTGTTCTGGATACCTTTTCCAAAACTGTATATGGCCCTTGCCATCCGATCTGAAGTTTATTGTTGCTGCCGGGCAATAGAAGAAGTACCTTCTCCCCTACAGCAAGTTCCCTATCCTTCGCTTTCTTATTATAATAAGCAGCATGCTTTTTCCTGGCTTGTCTCAAATTATCATTTGCCAGTTTCCAACTAGTTTTTAAACGAGTGGTCAGTTCGTTCACATATTGATATGATGAGGTAACAGTCTCCTCTGCCTTCTCATCTGTCCAAGTCCTTAACAAAGCTTCTAAAGGACCTTTTATTGGCCTCCCAAATAACAGGGTTGCGGGTGCCATTCCGGTTGAATTATGTGGAACTTCCCGGTACGCAAACAACGCGGCGGGCAAGTATTGGTCCCACGTATCAGGTTTCTCATGTGCCAGCTTTCTCAGGATAGAAATGAGAGTCCCATTGAACCTCTCTACCTGGCCGTTCCCTTGGGGGTGATACGGACTACAATGAAAGTGCTTGGCTTGAAACAACCTAAAAACCTCTTCTGTTAGTTTCCCCTTGAACTGTGAGCCATTATCAGTCAAGATTTGATGCGGGAATCCTAACCTTGTGAATATCGTAAGTAATGCCTCTGCCACATGTTTCGAATCGATTGATGACAGGGCTACCGCCTCTCCCCACATAGAACAAGTGTCTACCAGAGTAAGGATGTAACTGTTCCTCCTCTTGGTCCGAGTGAGAGGTCCCACAATATCCACTGCAACTCTCTCAAAAGGGGTTCCCACTATGGGCATTTCCCCTAGAGTTGCTGGAGCAGTCCAATGCTTTGGAGCTACTCTCTGGCATTCTGGACAGGATTTTACATATCTCTTTATGTCTTCCGTTATCCCTGGCCAGAAATAATGACAAGCTATACGCTGTCCTGTTGCGCTAATCCCCATGTGACCACTGAAGGGGATAGTATGACCTAACTCCATCACCTTTTCTCTATATGAACTGGGAAGGACCAGCTGTCCGTGACCAGCTGAACCAGTGCCGGCCTTCCTATATAACAATTTATTCTTCATATAAAATTCTCCTTTATTAGGAGGAGTATGGCTCTTTGGGAGTTTCTTATAACACGGCTTCAGTGACCTATCTTCAGCCTGTGCCTTCCTCATCTCCTCTGGATGAGTATTTATAGGTTCATCTTCTTCCTTTCTGGATTGTGATCGGGTCTGGACTGCTGCCAAGACCACAGGTCTCTTGGGATTCCCCAAGTAGACATAACGACACCCCAATATCAGAGGGTAGATGGGTGCGTCTATCACTGCTGCTCTGATTATCCCTTCCACATAGCGAGTTTTCACTGTTATCCTTGCAATGGGAAGTTTCATGAGTGGTAGGTCCTTGGTCGCCCCTTGTATCTCCACTGTTTCTGTGGTATACTGATCTGGGTTCACCAAGTGCGAGCTCACGACAGCATCAAAATCTAAACCTGTATCATAGAGGCACCTAATGGTGACATCATTGCATACAACATCCTCACAAACTGGGGGGTGATAAGGTTCCTGCTGTCCAGCAGGTTTGTCCTTTACTTCCTGGTTCCCCCTTCTCATAGCAGCACATCCAGCAGGTTTACTTTTACAAAATTTAATGTCATGTCCCTCCTTCCTACAATATCTACAATATAACCTACCTTGATGAAAAGGTTTTCTTTCATCATTCTTTCTGTCATTGAAATGTGAGGTTTTATTTTTATAATCATTTCGAGGCCTATCAAAGTTTTGCTTACCTCTGTTGTCAAATTTATTATAGTTTTGAGGAGCCTTATAATGATCTACTGGTTTCTTCTTGGTGCCAGCTACCTCTGCCTGGGCTGCCTGATACCTCTCAGCGACATTAATTATCTCACCCAGCCTCTCTGCGCCCTGTTCCATGAGAAACTTTCTCATGTCTGGAGCCATGGACTCTCTCATCTGTTCTATGAGTATCATCTCTTTGAGATCTTGGGTTTTCCCCAAAGTAGCCCATTTCTCCATATACGTTTCTAACCGGGCGAAGATCTGGTGATAGGTCTCACCCGACAGTAGCCTGGCATTCCTAAATTTCTTTCTATAAAACTCTCCGTTCTTTTCGTATCTTAACAGAAGAGCCTGCTTCAACATGTCATAGATGTCTTGGTCATCCCTGCTCATTTTGGAAAACACTTCATAAGCTGTTCCCCGCAGACCCTAAGACAACTTTACCCCCCATTTTTCTCTATAACCCATAAGTAGTGGCTAATACTTCATATCTGCTCAAATATGACTCAATGTCATCATCCTTTTCTACAAAATAGTCTAGATGGAACCCCATGGCTGAGTTGGAGGCCCCCTGACTAGCAGTAGCATCAGAGGTAGAGGGGCTGTGACCATTGTCCGGAGCAAGGCCTTGCAACTCTAACTCCCTTAGTCGCTACTCATGCTCCCTCTGTAATCTTTTATCTTCTGCCTCCCTTTCGGTAGTCAATCTCTTTTCTTCTTTTTCTGCCTCCCTTTGCAGTCGTTTTTCTTCTGCCTCCCTTTGCAGTCGTTTTTCTTCTGCCTCCAATTTTCTCTCCTCAAATTGGAGCCTCTTGATCTCAGCCTCTCTATCAGCCTCTAAGGCCCTAGCCTCCTTCTCAGCCTCAATCTGTAACCTTTTAATCTCAGCCTCTCTATCTAACTCTAATTTCTTAATCTCCCTAGCCTCTTCTACCTGTATTCTCCTCTCTTCAGCTAACCTATGTTCTTCCCTAGTAATAAATTTATCACATTCTGAGGTGACATAGTCAATCAAGATTTGTCCCTCCATATTCATTTCCCTGGCAGTCTGCACAGCCGCAGAGCGAAACTTGGCCAGATCTGCCATCCTGATAAATACAAAATGTTCTAACTAAATTTCTAAATAAGTATACATTTATTTAATTAATTCTGGGTTCTGACACTTTCTTGACTTCCCAAATCTTGGGCAATAATATTTATGAGGATTCCCTGGGAAACTAGAATGTTGTTTATGCTAAGACCCAGACCCCAATGTATGTAGTACTAGGAGAAATTCAAATCCCGGACAAGCCTACCAATTTATGTAGCAAAGTTTGATTTGCTGGGGAGGTTATGATGGTATCCTAAAAGAATGAAATCCGTGTCTGTATTAACCGTGTGAGGTCAAGCACATGTAGGCCCCTGACTCTAAAAGATGATGATGAAATATGTGCAGGGAACCTAACGCTACCTCCCTAGATCTCACACGGTCACTATTTTGGCTCTAGTGTCTGGTGTATGATGTACCTAGTGTCTAGGGGAGAAATGAAATGATGGTACACAACACAAAAAACACTTTAATTTTCTATGAGGAAGTGAATAAAAAACCCAGTGGTTAAGTTTTTCTGTAAAATGAATATTTTCTTTGTACCATTTAATCTGCCTGCACGCCATCTCTTTTGGACAGGTCTTTGAAAATGAGGAAAAGATAGTACATATAAGTTTACATAAAAAGATCAACTAAAATGTGTGGACAATTTGTCCAATAACTATAAAGTCACTATATCTCTCCTGTTGGAATGTTCACAGCTTACACTTTATTTATCTAAGAGGGTGTGTCACTGGGTAGGAGGGGCTGTAGTTTCATTACACCCCATAAACTTCCTGGGTATGATTTGAAATACCAGAGTTTATTAAAACGAAATGTCAGATATCCCCAGATGCTAACACATCACCTGGGATTCGTTGTAGAAGGATAAGTCAGTATGTAGTTGCAGAAAAATATCGATATCACACACACGCCAAGCTCCTCCCGTTATCTCTTGACAGCATAAACGACTTGTAGGAGACTTGTTGGCGTTATTCTCACTCATCAGGTTTCCTGTTACCGGCTGGCAACAGGAAATAAAACCTCTGCAACAAAAGGACACCCTGGCCTTTTATATCTGATCACTTATTCTATTTATTATTTTTACATACGGTGATATGGGGTCAGCCTCGCGTGCATTACAGGTGCACTCGCCCCTAATTTTACCTGACTCCCACCTTGCTGTGACTACACATCAGGTCGCTATGGCAGATACGCCACTGTACTTTTACATAGTTTTCCTCAATAAAATAACATGGAGTCACCACATTTCCTTTGGTATGATTTTCTCTTCTTTTCCTTTTTTAAATATAAATGCTTCAGGCATGTTGAACAGTGTTCATGGAACACGGAGGCTTACTAACATATTCTAATACAATAATATTAAAACACAATCATGACAACATACAAAAGTTAGATACAGTTCAATGTGAGGACTCAACAATGTCTGCTCCCGGCATGTCCTTCACTTTTCCCAATAGCAGTATCTAACTTTGGCAGTGGGATTAAACATATTAATTCATAAAGCATTCTTACCACAAATTTCAAGAAATATAAACAAATGACGCTGACTTGCAAAGAAATGGCCTCATTTTCCTCTGCACTGCCAAGATTGTGAATTACTTCATTTAATTTTAAATTTAACACAGCTGATCTCAGCGTATTTGAATGAAAAGTTTTGTCAACTGGCAATGAACAGTGAAAGCTTTTTGCTAATATCTATTAGCACTGGCCAATGGAAAGCTTGCGACTACCAGAATTCAAATGTGGTTTTTGAAAAACAAAAATTATTCCAAACAAACTCTGGGTCTGGTAGTCGATTGGCCAGTCTGCTTTAGTTATGCCAATACAAAAAGATGTTTAGTTTTGGTTAACATTTACCTACCGCTCCCCTTTCCCTCCTATACTCTTTTTACCCAATCGGATTTGAATTTACCTCAATGCCTCTTTTTCTAAGCTGGCGTCCCCACTAACGTTATGAAAAACAAGCAGGAACAACAGTCTGTCTGGTCACGCGTCCGTAGACATTTAGTATTTTCTCAATAACTTGGCTAATACTTGGACTACCATATTATTTAAAACACATTCTTGCTCAGTGGACTCTAAGCTATACTACCATATGATTTTTATGGTCAGTTTCAGTATGGTCTAGATTTTCAATTTTGTCACTGTTAATCGTCAAAAAATATTTTTTACACAAGACGGCCATTCCCCCCCCCCCCCCCCTTCAGCTCTCGCTAGCATGTATTTTCAAATAACTAACTTGTTTTTGTGACGTCAGAAATACTACCGCGAGGAGGAAATAAAAAATTGTCTGCGTGTTTGCCTCTGCTGGCTTTGCCCCAGCGTGTATATATGCAAGGCACAACGTGTCAAACGAAGCGGGGTTTTGCGCGGCGGGTGTAAGAATTTGCGTTAATTATTTCTGTTGTCTCGTGTTACACTACTGAAAAATGTAAGGATTACTACTAATTACAAGCGTTAAAGTTAAATATTACGTTAATTCAGACAGTAGTTTAGCGGCACGCTTCCGTAAGATCGTTAATTATAAGTCTTGCCGCAGTCTCTATCGGATCGGGCAAAATGTTAAAAATGAACGTCACAAGGAAAGCGAGTAGGTTTAAACGGCGGGATCGGTTCTAAGCCTGTCCATGGCACAAAATTCAGCGCTATGCTGGCGTGTGAGAGGATCACAGTCAGACACAATA
This sequence comes from Oreohelix idahoensis, assembly GCA_024509875.1. Classification (NCBI taxonomy): domain Eukaryota; kingdom Metazoa; phylum Mollusca; class Gastropoda; order Stylommatophora; family Oreohelicidae; genus Oreohelix; species Oreohelix idahoensis. The sequence continues at coordinate 225,667 of JAMPIV010002671.1, read as the reverse complement.
GGGCGGGTTTATTTATTATCATTATATGACTAAAATCTTACTGAAATGAGCGATTATCTTGCAGATTTTACTACACACCTCCCATCCTAAAACATGCATTCATTTGCAGGTTATAATCTGCGAGATAACTTAGCTCAAATGAAGTCTTACGCGTTTTTCTGATCTTCATCATAAGGATGTCTACTCAAAAAGTCTGCACCTACGTTCTGAGGGCCGGGAATATATTCAATCCGAAATGAGTATGGCTGTAATAATAATGACCATCTCAATAATCTGGAATTTTCATGCTTGGCCTGTGACAGGAAAACGAGTGGTGAATGATCCGTTTGGACCACAAATGTCCTGCCATATAAAAAAATCTGGAATTTTTTTATAGCCCATATCAAGGCTAGACATTCCTTTTCACTTGTTGAATAATTTTTTTACGCCTTGTTCAACTTGCGGCTTGCATAAGCGACTGGGTTCAATTCTCCATCTTGTGAGGAGGACCTTTGCAACAATGTAGCGCCCAGGCCCACATTGCTTGCGTCACTTCTCACAATAAATTCTTGATTCAAGTCAGGCAATTGCAAGACTGGCCTGCTTGTGAGTTTTTCTTTTAACTCCTGGTAAGCCAATTCACACTGTGCGGACCAATTTATTGTATCAGGTTGACCTTTGCGAGTTAAATCCGTCAGAGGAGCACATATAGAGTTAAAATGTTTAATGTACTTTTGGTAGAAACCACACAACGACACGAAAGATCGCACATCTTTCTTTGTTTGTGGCCTAGGTACTCTATTCAATTTTTCCAGATTCTTGGGATCAGGGGTCATGCTACCCTGATGTACAGTATGTCCCAAGAATTCCAACTCTTTACAACCAATACAACATTTTGTTGGCCTAGCGGTTACGTTAGCCTCTCTGAGTCTATCAAACAGCATATTCAAAGAGGTAACGTGTTCCTCAAATGTTTCCGTAGCAGTGAGGATATCATCCATAAAATTCGAAATACATGGATTTTTCAGGGGATCCAACAATTTTCGCATCATCCTAGAAAACACACTCGGGGCATTTTTCAACCCAAACGGTAACATGTTGAACTCATAATGACCTTCCGAGGTGCTAAAGGCTAAATAAGGTCGAACCTCAGGCTTTACTAGAATTTGATAATAGCCATTGCTAAGATCCACCTTAGAAAAATATTTTGCCTTGTTCAGCCTGACAAATAGTTGAGTAGTATTAGGTAATGGATCCACCTGACCTTCTGTGACAGCATTCAGTTTCCTGTAATCTATGCACAGGCTATGTTCTCCCGATGGTTTCCGCAACAAAACCACACAGGAACTATAAGGAGACTCACTGTGAGAAATAATCCCTTCTTGTAACAAATAATCTATCTCCTCTTTCAAAGCTTATTCCTTAGCGAAAGGAATAGAATAGGGCCTCATACAGATAGGTGCTGGGTCTAGTAGTTTCATATCATATTCCAACAAATTTGTGTGCCCCGGTTTATCCGTTAACACATCTGTATGTTTCTCAAGGACCTGTTGAACCTTCTCCCTCTGTCCTTTTGTCAGGTGATTACTGATCTTCACCTGTGCAAACGTTTCACTGGTTTTCAGTGGATATTCAAATGAGGAGAGAGGGTCATTTTTCATTTCGGTTGCGATAGACAAGGCCATTAGGTGTGTTCATTCCTGGATTTGTCTGTCCAGATATTTCTTCAAAAGGTTCCCATAATAGACTTTCTCCTTTCCCTTTTTGTCTATCTTATAATTTGTTCTGGATACCTTTTCCAAAACTGTATATGGCCCTTGCCATCCGATTTGAAGTTTATTGTTGCTGCCGGGCAATAGAAGAAGCACCTTCTCCCCTACAGCATGCTCCCTATCCTTCGCTTTCTTATTATAATAAGCAGCATGCTTTTTCCTGGCTTGTCTCAAATTATCATTTGCCAGTTTACAACTAGTTTTTAAACGAGTGGTCAGTTCGTTCACATATTGATATGATGAGGTAACAGTCTCCTCTGCCTTCTCATCTGTCCAAGTCCTTAACAAAGCTTCTAAAGGACCTTTTATAGGCCTCCCAAATAACAGTGTTGCGGGTGCCATTCCGGTTGAATTATGTGGAACTTCCCGATAAGCAAACAACGCGGCGGGCAAGTATTGGTCCCACGTATCAGGTTTCTCATGTGCCAGCTTTCTCAGAATAGAAATGAGAGTCCCATTGAACCTCTCTACCTGGCCGTTCCCTTGGGGGTGATACGGACTACAATGAAAGTGCTTGGCTTGAAACAACCTAAAAACCTCTTCTGTTAGTTTCCCCTTGAACTGTGAGCCATTATCAGTCAAGATTTGATGCGGGAATCCTAACCTTGTGAATATCGTAAGTAATGCCTCTGCCACATGTTTCGACTCGATTGACGACAGGGCTACCGCCTCTCCCCACATAGAACAAGTGTCTACCAGAGTAAGGATGTAACTGTTCCTCCTCTTGGTCCGAGTGAGAGGTCCCACAATATCCACTGCAAATCTCTTAAAAGGGGTTCCCACTATGGGCATTTCCCCTAGAGTTGCTGGAGCAGTCCAATGCTTTGGAGCTACTCTCTGGCATTCTGGACAGGATTTTACATATCTCTTTATGTCTTCCGTTATCCCTGGCCAGAAATAATGACAAGCTATACGCTGTCCTGTTGCGCTAATCCTAATGTGACCACTGAAGGGGATAGTATGATCTAACTCCATCACCTTTTCTTTATATGAACTGGGAAGGACCAGCTGTCCGTGACCAGCTGAACCATTGCCGGCCTTCCTATATAACAATTTATTCTTCATACAAAATTCTCCTTTATTAGGAGGAGTATGGCTCTTTTGGGAGTTTCTTATAACACGGCTTCAGTGACCTATCTTCAGCCTGTGCCTTCCTCATCTCCTCTGGATGAGTATTTATAGGTTCATCTTCTTCCTTTCTGGATTGTGATCGGGTCTGGACTGCTGCCAAGACCACAGGTCTCTTGGGATTCCCCAAGTAGACATAACGACACCCCAATATCAGAGGGTAGATGGGTGCGTCTATCACTGCTGCTCTGATTATCCCTTCCACATAGCGAGTTTTCACTGTTATCCTTGCAATGGGAAGTTTCATGAGTGGTAGGTCCTTGGTCGCCCCTTGTATCTCCACTGTTTCTGTGGTATACTGATCTGGGTTCACCAAGTGCGAGCTCACGACAGCATCAAAATCTAAACCTGTATCATAGAGGCACCTAATGGTGACATCATTGCATACAACATCCTCACAAACTGGGGGGTGATAAGGTTCCTGCTGTCCAGCAGGTTTGTCCTTTACTTCCTGGTTCCCCCTTCTCATAGCAGCCAATCCAGCAGGTTTACTTTTACAAAACTTAACGTCATGTCCCTCCTTCTTACAATACCAACAATACAATCTACCTTGATGAAAAGGTTTTCTTTCATCATTCTTTCTGCCATTGAAATGTGAGGTTTTATTTTTAAAATCATTTCGAGGCCTATCAAAGTTCTGCTTACCTCTGTTGTCAAATTTATTATGGTTTTGAGGAGCCTTATACTGATCTACTGGTTTTTTCTTGATGCCAGCTACCTCTGCCTGGGCTGCCTGATACCTCTCAGCGACATTAATTATCTCACCCAGCCTCTCCGCGCCCTGTTCCATGAGAAACTTTCTCATGTCTGGAGCCATGGACTCTCTCATCTGTTCTATGAGTATCATCTCTTTGAGATCTTGGGTTTTCCCCAAAGAAGCCCATTTCTCCATATACGTTTCTAACCGGGCGGAGAACTGGTGATAGGTCTCACCCGACAGTAGCCTGGCATTCCTAAATTTCTTTCTATAAAACTCTCCGTTCTTTTCGTATCTTAACAGAAGAGCCTGCTTCAACATGTCATAGTTGTCTTGGTCATCCCTGCTCATTTTGGAAAACACTTCATAAGCTGTTCCCCGAAGACCCTGAGACAACTTTACCCCCCATCTTTCTCTTTCTAACCCATAAGTAGTGGCTAATACTTCATATCTGCTCAAATATGACTCAATGTCATCATCCTTTTCTACAAAATAGTCTAGATGGAACCCCATGGCTGAGTTGGAGGCCCCCTGACTAGCAGTAGCATCAGAGGTAGAGGGGCTGTGACCATTGTCCGGAGCAAGGCCTTGCAACTCTAACTCCCTTAGTCGCTACTCATGCTCCCTCTGTAATCTTTTATCTTCTGCCTCCCTTTCGGTAGTCAATCTCTTTTCTTCTTTTTCTGCCTCCCTCTCGGCAGTCAATCTCTTTTCTTCTGCCTCCCTTTGCAGTCGTTTTTCTTCTGCCTCCAATTTTCTCTCCTCAAATTGGAGCCACTTTATCTCAGCCTCTCTATCAGCCTCTAAGGCCCTGGCCTCCTTCTCAGCCTCAATTTGTAACCTTTTAATCTCAGCCTCTCTATCTAACTCTAATTTCTTAATCTCCCTAGCCTCTTCTACCTGTATTTTCCTTTCCTCGGCGAACCTATGTTCTTCCCTGGCAATAAATTTATCACATTCTGAGGTGACATAGTCAATCAAGATTTGACCCTCCATATTCATTTCCCTGGCAGTCTGCACAGCCGCAGAGCAAAACTTGGCCAGATCTGCCATCTGATAAATACAAAATGTTCTAACTAAATTTCCAAATAAGTACAAAATTACTTAATTAATTCTGGGTTCTGACACTTTTTAACTTCCCAAATCTTGGGCAATAATATTTATGGGGATTCCCTGGGAAAATAGAATGTTGTTTATGCTAAGACCCAGACCCCAATGTATGTAGTACTATGAGAAATTCAAATCCCGAACAAGCCTACCAATATATGTAGCAAAGTTTGATTTGCTGTGGAGGTTATGATGGTATCCTAAAAGAATGAAATCCGTGTCTGTATTAACCGTGTGAGGTCAAGCACATGTAGGCCCCTGACTCTAAAAGATGATGATGAAATATATGCAGGGAACCTAACGCTATCTCCCTAGATCTCACACGGTCACTATTTTGGCTCTAGTGTCTGGTGTATGATGTACCTAGTGTCTAGGGGAGAAATGAAATGATGGTACATAAACACAAAAACACTTTAATTCTCTATGAGGAAGTGAATAAACCCAGTTGTTAAGTTTTTCTTTAAAATGAATATTTTTTTCTTTACAATTTAATCTGCCTGTCCCGCCATCTCTTTTGGACAGGTCTTTGAAAATGAGGAAACGATAGTGTACATAAAAATGATCAACTAAAATGTGTGGACACTTTGTCCAATAACTATAAAGTCACGATATCTCTCCTGTTGGAATATTCACAGCCTATAAATTTATTTATCTAAGAGGGTGTATCACTGGGTAGGAGGGATGTAGTTTCATCACACCCCATAAACTTCCTGGGTATGATTGGAAATACCAGAGTTTATTAAAACGAAGTGTCAGATATACCCAGATGCTAACACATCACCTGGGATTCGTTGTAGAAGGATAAGTCAGTATGTAGTTGCATACAATATCGATATCACCACACGCACAAGCTCCTCCCGTTATCTCTTGACTGCATAAACGAATGGTCGGAGACTTGTTGGCGTTATTCTCACTCATCAGGTTTCCTGTCACCGGCTGGTAACAGGAAATAAAACCTCTGCAACAAAAGGACACCCTGGCCTTTTATATCTGATCACTTATTCTTATTAGTATTTACATATGGTGGTATGGGGTCAGCCTCGCGTGCATTACAGGTGCACTCGCCCCTAATTTTATATGACTCACACCTCAGGTCCCTATGGCAGATACGCCACTGTATGTTTACATAGTTTTCCTCAATATAATAACGTGGAGTAACCACATTTCCTTTTGTATGATTTTCTCTTCTTTTTTTAAATATAAACGCTTCAGGCATGTTGAACAGTGTTCATGGAACACGGAGGCTTACTAACATATTCTAATACAATAATATTAAAACACAATCATGACAACATACAACAGTTAGATACAGTTCAATGTGAGGACTCAACAATGTCTGCTCCTGGCATGTCCTTCACTTTTCCCAATAGCAGTATCTAACTTGGCAGTTGTATTAAACATATTAATTCATAAAGCATTCTTACCACAAATTTCAAGAAATATAAACAAATGACGCTGACTTGCAAAGAAATGGCCTCAGTTTCCTCTGCACTGCCCAGACTGCGAATTAATTCTTTATTTAATTTTTAAAATTAACACAGCTGATCTCAGCGTATTTGATAGAAAAGTTTTGTCAACTGGCAATGAACAGTGAAAGCTTTTTGCTAATATCTATTAGCACTGGCCAATGGAAAGCTTGCGACTACCAGAATTCAAATGTGGTTTTTGAAAAACAAAAATTATTCCAAACAAACTCTGGGTCTGGTAGTCGATTGGCCAGTCTGCTTTAGTTATGCCAATACAAAAAGATGTTTAGTTTTGGTTAACATTTACCTACCGCTCCCCTTTCCCTCCTATACTCTTTTTACCCAATCGGATTTGACTTTACCTCAATGCCTCTTTTTCTAAGCTGGCGTCCCCACTAACGTTATGAAAAACAAGCAGGAACAACAGTCTGTCTGGTCACGCGTCCGTAGACATTTAGTATTTTCTCAATAACTTGGCTAATACTTGGACTACCATATTATTTAAAACACATTCTTGCTCAGTGGACTCTAAGCTATACTACCATATGATTTTTATGGTCAGTTTCAGTATGGTTTAGATTTTCAATTTTGTCACTGTTAATCGTCAAATAAAAATTTTACACACGACGGCCATTTCCCCCGGCCCCCCCCCCCCCCCCTTCCTTTTCATCTCTCGCTAGCATGTATTTTCAAATAACTAACTTGTTTTTGTGACGTCAGAAATACTACCGCGAGGAGGAAATAAAAAATTGTCTGCGTGGTACTTGTGTGATATTTCACCGCTAAAATCAAATTTTCCAAATTTATTACCCAAACTGACAACCGTACTTTTTCTTGACTGAATTTTTTTCTTTCAATTTTTTCTTTTTTTTCCGCCTGCGCGGGATTAGTCCATTTAACAGGTAGGGGTTGTGGGTTAGTATTTGAGGGCTGCCACCTCGGGGGCGCATTTCCATGGTCAGTTATGACTGAAGGGGCTATTATTATTATTATTATTATGTATTTATTTTTTTTAATGTAAAATTTTTGCCTCGTCTTGGTGGGGCGCGTCCCGTTCAACCTAGTCATCATCATCATCATCAGCTTTCAACTCCCTAAGGAGCATTTGCTTTATACCAAGTCTTCCTGTCCTGTGCCATCAGCTCAAGGTCGTTCCATAATTTCTTCATCCTCTTCTTGTCTGTCATCAGTTCTCTTCTCCGTGTATTCCTTGGTCTTCCTCTCCCTCTCTTACCCTGGGGGTTCCAGACCAAGGACTGCCTGGTAAAGCTATAAGCAAGTTTGCTCAGTGTGTATCCTATCCATCTTCAGCGTCTTCTTCTCATGTCTCGTTCTTCTGGCACTTGCCTGGTTCGTGTCATCAGTTGCACATTAGTGATCTTGTCATACCACTACAATCCTTCTATTTTAGACAAGCAACCATTTATGAGGGCGTCCGTGGTTTCAGCGCAGGCTTCTCGCGACAAAGGTAGTGGGCTGGAGACATGGTGGCGTCACGCTACAATCTACCCAGCTGTAAGTGGATGGATACCTGACTCTGCTCTGAAAGGTAAAGGCAGCCAGGAGGGGAGCTGGTTATAGCACTACTCTGAGATCATCCAGGTCTGTATTATTTTGGCTTTTCAATGCCGCAATTACTGACTGTGCATCAGAAAAGAAAGCAACCCTTCTCTCTGCGCTTTCTTCTGTCAATATAACCTCTGCTACAGTTTTCAGGGCCTCTGCCTCTGCTCCGAAGTTGCTGGAGAATCGTCCTGTCGCCACTGACAGCATTTTTTCTGCACCAGTGCTTAAGGTCAGAAAGACGCCCCCACCTCCATTTTCTGTTGCATTTGTTTCTGATCCATCTGTGTATGCATGGGTCCAGGTGTTGCGTGGATAATGTTTCTCTGTGTATTTTGTAAACGACTGTGACTGACGAAGGAATCCAAATACATCATTCAACTTTTGATAAACTCTCTGGCGTTTTGACAAGGTAGCAAGCTATCAATAAGGACAAGAAATGTTCGGCTTTTAAACTGCAGAGAAGGCGTTTGAGATTCATCAATTGTGCTGGAACCACTGAAATCATCATACTCTCGATTTCGTTTGTGTTTCCTTCGAGTTTGTTCTTGATAATGTTCACACTCAGTCACATCCTTGGCCTTTTGCTCTATGTCTGCAAAAGTAGACCGCATAGCTTGTCACATTTTTGCCACCCCCTTACGCGAACGTCACAAATCTCTTACCCACCCGTCCCCGTTTTTGTCCTTATTTTTTGTAATCCTGAAAAAATACAACTTACTCGAATGTTTTTTGTTTTTTTTTTAAGTTTTGTCTCGTTTTGGCGAGGCGCGTCCCGTTCAATCTAGTCGGTTATATTAGGGCGCATGTCCAAATATAAAAGACCCTTAAGTCTAGGGAATTGCTAGTCATCGTAATCATCATCATCATCAGCTTTCAAGTCCCTATCAGAGTCAGGTACCCATTTACAGCTGGTTAGACTGATGCGTGACACCTGTTCCCGTCCTCGTTGCTGTTGCCTTCTCTAACTCAAGATCAGAGTCAGGTACCCATTTACAGCTGGTTAGACTGATGCGGTAGTGGAGCACTGTTGACGCATCTTAGGTCCCAATTCAATACCGTTTTATTGGTTATAAACTTAAAATACCGGGGGGGGTTTGAGGGCGGGTCTGTCGTAAGCGTGTCAACTATGAATGCACGACGAACTTGCCCTCCCAAATCACAATGTGAAATCAACCTTTTTCAGTCAAGAAAAAGTACGGTTGTCAGTTTGGGTAATAAATTTGGAAAATTTGATTTTAGCGGTGAATTAACACACAAGAAACCGTCTGCGTGTTTGCCTCTGCTGGCTTTGCCCCAGCGTGTATATATGCAAGGCACAACGTGTCAAACGAAGCGGGGTTTTGCGCGGCGGGTGTAAGAATTTGCGTTAATTATTTCTGTTGTCTCGTGTTACACTACTGAAAAATGTAAGGATTACTACTAATTACAAGCGTTAAAGTTAAATATTACGTTAATTCAGACAGTAGTTTGGCGGCACGCTTCCGTAAGATCGTTAATTATAAGTCTTGCCGCAGTCTCTATCAGATCGGGCAAAATGTTAAAAATGTACGTCACAAGGAAAGCGAGTAGGTTTAAACGGCGGGATTGGTTCTAAGCCTGTCCATGGCACAAAATTCAGCGCTACGCTGGCGTGTGAGAGGATCACAGTCAGACACGGGCGGGTTTATTTATTATCATTATATGACTAAAATCTTACTGAAATGAGCGATTATCTTGCAGATTTTACTACACCCGTCAATTCTGATCTTGCTATAATATATTTTCATATATATTGTAATAACTGTTTTATGAGTCCATGTCTACGTCATCATTTTTAGTGTACATATTTAATTTCGCCTTAGTTCATCCTTGACCTTTCAGCACTTCCGATTTTTTCTGCTTAGTTCATAAAATCATTTATATCTGTGAAATTGTCAGTTTTGTATCGTGCTTCTGTTTTGTAAAGCTTTGTTTATTGTTTGTATTGTAGTTGTTCATTTCATAAATTAATAATGTAATTATATTATTATAAATTGATTCTTAATAAGATAGTAAATTGATTTGATTACTTAGGTGATGTTATCAATTTGCACTAGTGGCCCAAGACACTATTCTTTATTCATTATGACTAGGGCATGAGGTCATAATATAATGATAAATTATTGAAGTAAGATAACTCTTAGTGAATATTTGCTTGGTAATCACACCATGCAGAGGTGATGAATTAAGAAACTATATTAGATATTATAAATATATAACACATTAATATATTTAAGGATTGAAGATGCCTATAAGTAATAAATGAGATTAATGGATGCATGAAATAAATCCAGCATCATAAATAAATAAATTTATAACAAATTGGTGCAATGTGATAAGTAAGTATTATTGATATAAATTATTTAGTAACAAAATAGTTGTTGGACTTACAACTAATAGTACAAGAAGATTATAGTGGGTTATATTGAATATTCATCCTTTGTTATATCTATATAATTAATATTTGATTGAGTAAGCATATTATTGAATTAAAATGGCTACTCTTGACCAATTTGTTAAAATTGGAAAAGATTTTGGGTACAAAGGACCAGAACTCCGTCAGTATGCGGAAGAGCAACTGGCTATAGCTAAACAAGAGGAACTAGATTTTAAAAAAGCTGCATTGAGGAAGGAAGAAGAAGAGAGAAAAGCTACATTGAATCAGGAACAAGAAGAACTTGACAGAAAAGAAGCTAATAAAAAAGCTGCATTGTAGAAGGAAGAGGCAGAACGTGAGATGAAAGAAATTGAGAAGGAAAACAGAATTAGAGAATCAGAGGAAAGAAAAAGGCAACAACAAAAAGAGTTAATACAAATGCGTATGGTAGAATTAAACTTAAAGGCTCAAGTAGCTTCAAATATAAGTAATAATACTGATACACAGAATACTTCTTCATCCAACCAAAATAAGGGCAATTATTATTTCAAATTACCACCATTCAAGTTACACGTTGATGATTTATCAGCATGGCTATTACGCTTTGAGGACGTATGCAAGGTCAATAACCTTAATAAAACTGCATGGGCACTAAAAATCAAAGAATTTTTAGATGGTGAGCCCGCAAGTGCAGCTCAGAATGTTGACCCAACAATAGCGAGTGATTATGACGCCATTAAAGCCTTATTATTACGGCGTTTCTATCTAGACGAAGAGGGATGCAGATTACGTTTTAAAAGTATTCTACCAGATTCCAATAAAGATTTCACAGGTTTTATTGCGAATATATGCAACACCTTTAACAGATGGGTGGAACTGGCAGGTGTTAACGAATCTTATGATAAATTAGTTGATTTGTTACTGAGGGATAAAGTTTTATCCCCTGTCAGTCCACCGTTCTTTTCTTTTCTACAAGAACGAAAACCATCTACCATTGCTGCGTTAGAAGAAATGGCAGTAAAATATTGCTCAGCACATCCAAATGCGAGCATATCTAACTCACAAATAAGAGAACCTCAACCTGTGGCCTCCAATATGTCATATCATGGGTATGACAAACCAAGAACACATAGCCTAGATAGAAATCGTTTCAAGGGAAGTTATAATGATAGTTTTCATAAGGGGCGAAATAATTATAACAATAAGAGTGATTTTAACAGAGGTAGGCAACAATATAGGAATCAGTCACCTCAATTCCGGTATAACAATGGTCAACAGATTTCAAATCAGAATAGGTCATACAATTCTAATACTAATAACAATGGTAACACATGGAATGCCAATTATCATAACTCTAGACCTAGAAACAACAGCAACCACAAGGGACAACGAAATAATTCCAATGATTATTCTCGTCGGCGGTCTCAGTCACGTAGACTGTCACATTATGATCACAATACAGGGGCGGCACTTACTACTAGTACGACCCCAGGGGTTCCACAAGATGATAAACCAACACAATCTTCGTCCACATGTTATGCTATGAATTAAAACGTGGCAAATAGTTGCCCAGACTGTAATCTTGTTTTTCATAAAGCAAAAGAGACATTATTGAATTGCGGACACATTCTACCAGAAGTTGGTCTTGCAGCTAATGATGGAACAGGCTCTCTGATATTTAACAGAGGGATAGTTAATGGTTCTATAGTTTCTGTTTTGATAGATTCTGGATCCACCACCATCGGAGTCCGGCAGTCACTTATCCATCCAAGTTGGGCTACAAACGAATATGTTAGGTGTATGGCATTTGGTGGTACAATTGAGTACTACCCCACTGCTATAATTCATGTTATTCTACCAATACCTGACATCCCAAACCCTCCTCTGGTTAAGGAGCTGTCATGTCCTTTTCAGGGCAGCTCGGCCACCTTTGGTCCAAACCTGGCATTCAGCTCTCACCTGTGGCTTCTCGTAGCTGTCAGCATGCGACAGCGGCCACCCCCCGGGAAACGGCTTTGACAGGCCGGCTAAACTAGGTGAGGGTAGCCGACTGGTTATAAACCTTCGGTGAGTTAGAGTCTGCCTACCCATGCATGCGAAGACTGGATTCGGTAGACTGCGCGGAATAAACCACCTGTTGGTTCAACGGGCATGACGGCGATTACCAACAACGCGCTGTGGAGCGTAAGGAGCATGGCGAGGCACGTAGAAAGCCATGGTCATCCACTGCACCTGACTTCATCTCCAGTCGTCTTTACTTGTCTTGCCACTGGATTAAGATGGACCCAGGCGAGAGAGTGAGGTCGACGAATTGCGCAACTCTTCCTCACTTTAAACCAAATCACTGCGCAAGTCACTCTTTCATCCACTCATCCACTCATCCATCAACTCACAACAAGTCCTGTGGCGATGGGCGAGCGGCGAAGCGGCAGGCGTGGGTGCGCTGGCAGTCGTAGTCGCAGACCTACACACAGGCGGCTCAGGCCATATGGTCGTCTTCCACTGATCGGAGCAGCAGTGGGATTCGGCAGCCCCCTGAGTGACTGAGCAGCCCTCTTTAGGAAAGCACTGCTCACCTCCATGGCATGAGGAAGGGGCTAGAAAAGGTGCCCTAAATATTGCCTGCTCCACCATTACCTAACCAGCTTACCGCGGTTGGTGGGTACCCTACTTCAGCGGGCGACACATAAGAAAAAGAAAGGACAGATTTTTCCCCCTCATTCTAGGCGCATGGAATGTGCGCACTCTACTCGACAAAGACTTTAACACAAACAGACCCGAGAGGCGAACTGCCCTGATTGGGAGAGAACTGGCCAGATACAACATTGACATAGCAGCACTGAGTGAAACTCGACTTGCAGGCGAGGGCCAACTTTGCGAAAAGGGTGCAGGTTATACATTCTTTTGGAGCGGAAGAGGAACTGAAGAAAGACGAGAAGCAGGGGTTGGATTTGCAATCAAAACAACAATTATTGGCAAGCTAGCGGAGCCCCCAAAGGGAATAAATGACCGACTCATGACGGTCAAGATCCCGCTGCTTTATGGAAGGAAACATGCCACCATCATTAGCGCGTATGCACCAACTATGACAAACCAGGATGACGTCAAGGATAAGTTTTACGATGAACTACATGCAGTCATTGCATCAGTTCCCAAAGCAGATAAGCTTATTATTCTTGGTGACTTTAATGCAAGAGTAGGCTCAGATAACATCTCCTGGAATGGCACTATCGGAAAGTACGGCGTGGGTCGCTGTAACAGCAATGGACTTCTTCTCCTCCAGACTTGCGCAGAACATAACCTCCTTGTCACCAACACCATTTTTCGACTTCCTATCCGCAACAGGACCTCCTGGATGCACCCTCGCTCGAAGCATTGGCACCTAATTGACTATGTAATTGTTAGGAAGAAGGACAGGCAAGATGTCCGGGTGACCAAGTCCATGTGTGGTGCCGAATGCTGGACTGATCATCGCCTCATTGTGTCTAAACTTAAAATTCGTATCCAACCTGCCAGGCGCCCCCAGGGAAAGAAAACTCAAAAAAGCTGGATATTACCAAACTAAAGAAGACAAAAATTAAACAGTCATTCACTGACACCCTAGAAGACCGTCTCAAATCTATCTCGTTAGACGGCCAAAGTGCGGAAACAAATTGGACAGCCCTAAGCGAGCAGATCTACAACACTGCTACAGAGGTCCTGGGTCCCGCCATCAAGAAACAAAATGACTGGTTTGATGAGAACTCAGATGATATAAAGAAGATGTTGACTGAGAAACACCATCTCCATAAAGCATATTTAAATGATTCAAAATCTACATCCAAGAAAGACGTTTCAACAACATGCGTAGAATCGTCCAACATAAACTACGCCAGATGCGGGATTCATGGCTGAGTAATAAAGCAGATGAGCTCCAAGGCTTTGCTGACAGCCATGACTTGAAAAATTGTTACCATGCACTCAAAGCGGTCTATGGTCCAACATCATCAGGATCATTTCCCCTCCTTAATGCAGATGGAAAAACACTAATTACAGACAAGGAAAAAATTCTCCAACGCTGGGTCGAACACTTTAATAATATTCTGAACCAGCCATCATCTATTAACGATGAAGCCATCAACCGACAGCCCCAAATTCCTATAAATGAAGCACTAGATGATATACCGACTTTGGAGGAGACTCAAAAAGCGATTCGTCAACTTTCTAGTGGAAAGGCCCCCGGCTCCGATTCAATTCCTGTTGAGGTCTATAAAGATGGCGGTACAGTTCTGATAGAGAAACTTCACATGATCTTCCAGCAAATGTGGCAGAGTGAAACCATCCCACACAATCTAAAGGATGCGTCAATTATACATCTTTATAAACGTAAAGGTAATCGCCAAGACTGTAACAATCATCGAGGCATCTCACTACTATCAATCGCTGGGAAGATATTTGCCAGAATCCTTCTTAATCGCCTTACGGCTCATCTTGACAAAGGTCTTCTACCTGAAAGTCAGTGTGGATTCCGGAAAGAACGTGGAACCACCGATATGGTGTTCGCTGCAAGACAGCTTCAAGAAAAATGCCAAGAACAGCACTGTGACCTGTACACAGCTTTCATCGACTTGACAAAGGCGTTCGACACGGTCAGTAGAGAGGGTCTATGGAAGATCATGGCAAAATACGGCTGCCCAAAGAAATTTATCTCAATAGTGCAGCAGCTGCAAGATGGAATGCAGGCTAGAGTTCAGGAAAACGGTGAGCTATCGGAGCCTTTCCCAGTCTCAAATGGAGTTAAACAAGGGTGTGTACTTGCACCGACTCTTTTCAGTATCATGTTTTCTGCTATGCTGACTGATGCTTTCAGAGACGGGGACACAGGAATCGACATCAGATATCGTATTGATGGAAAATTGTTTAACCTTAGGAGGCTTCAAGCAAAAACCAAGGTCAAATCACACACCATCAGGGATCTTCTGTTTGCTGACGATTGTGCCCTCAGTGCTGGCTCAGAGGCTGATCTGCAGCGTAGCGTTGATAGATTCTCTGAAGCCTGCTCCAACTTTGGGCTTACCATCAACACGGGGAAAACAGAAATCGTGTACCAACCAGCTCCTGGCACAATTTATAATGAGCCAGTCATCAAGGTAAATGGTGAGAAACTGAATGTTGTGAACAGGTTCACATACCTTGGTAGTACACTATCCCAGAACATCGTCATTGATGATGAGGTGAACACCAGGATCTCCAAAGCCAGCAGCACATTTGGCAGACTATACACCAACGTTTGGCATCGAAGTGGCATTAGTCTACAGACAAAGCTGAAGATATACAGAGCTGCGGTGCTTCCAGTGCTGCTTTATGCATGTGAAACATGGACTGTATACAGGCGCCACGTAAAAAAGCTCAACCACTTCCATACAGTCTGTCTCAGGAAGATAATGAACATCAAATGGCAAGACAAGATCCCGGATACCGCCGTTCTTGACAGAGCTGGTATCCGTAGCATCGATACTATTCTGATGCAGTCACAGATTCGCTGGGCAGGTCATGTAGTCCGCATGCCAGACCATCGACTGCCAAAGATACTCTTTTATGGTGAGATGCAGAAGGGTAGACGCTCCCATGGTGGCCAGAAAAAGCGCTTCAAAGACACGCTTAAGGCTTCATTAAAAACCTTTGACATAAACCCAGACACATGGGAAGCTGCTGCGCAAGACCGAACTGCCTGGCGCACATCTCTTCGTAAAGGTGCAGTGGCATGCGAATCTTCCAGAAGAGCAGCAGCGGAACAGCGGAGACAAGCTAGAAAAGATCGTGAAATAAAACCTTCACATGAAGCAAACATTCCCTGCCCACACTGTCCGAGATCCTTCCAGGCCCGCATCGGGCTCATCAGTCACCTTCGTACTCATAGACTATCCTAACATCCTAATAATTGGATGAACAGAGTGGTCTTCATCACCTGTGATGGACGAACAACACAACAATTCATGTTAATACGCCTTTCTTTACAGGAAATGTTAAGGTATGCATGTTGAAAAATCTAATTGCAGATCTTATGGTGGGTCGTATTCACGGCAGTAGAGATTATACACCAGAAGAAATTAATTAATGGGAAAGAAAAAACTTGCAATTTTATTGCAATGCTAACGCCGTTATTGCAATGGCTACATTACGTGCCAAGAATCTTAATACATGTGGCACAGCAGTTTCAAATTTTAGTCTTTCTACTATTTTTGAAAAAGAGGAGAATGATGATACTCTCCATCAAAATAATAATAAGGATAATATCAAAGTTGATATTGACACTATATGCACACCAATTGTCACTCAAGTCGACACGGTGATGCATACATCTTATGATGTACCTGTACATACTTCGACCAATGTCAATATCACAACTCCAGTGAATGTGAGAAAATCATTTCGAGGCAAGTACATCTTCCCTCGACATGATAATACTGCCAATTCAGAAAATACATGTTGACGACAGGATCAGATTACAACTGATCCAAAGAAAACTGTTGACGTTGTCAACGTTGACAAGGACGTTACGAAGAAGAGTAATATGTTGAAAAATAATGTTGGGGTTAGGAGGAATTTGGATAAGAAAGTTAAGACAAGTAAGTTTCACGCCAAAGTTTTTGCTTTGCCCAGCCAAGAGATGGCTACGACAAGTATGAAATATACTACCTTTGGTAATGATAGATATCGTCCTAATTTCAGTCATGATGATACTTCATCTAATAAAATTATTACGTTTATGGATAAAGGTAAATTTAATTCTCTTGATATGACAAGGAATACATATCGTCATTGTTCACAATTTCGTGACAATGATATTACTTATATTGGCAAAAGTGCATATTCTCGCACTGTGTTAGTGCGCAATCTGCCACAAGATACTACATGGCAGGCACTTGGCAATTTCTTCAATTATACAGCAAACGTTAGGTTTGTTTGTCTTCTGCCATCCTTCAATGGTCAGAATAGTGAGGCGTTGGTTACCTTCGGTAACAATAGAGACGCTCGTTTGGTTATAGAGCGTGACAATGGTGTATGGTTTCATCACCATTCGCTAAAGTTACAATTAGTACCTGATTCTCCGTCACGCAGATAACAGGTTACGGTAACACTGTTCGTCACATCTTTGATAACTCAGCATAGTCAGTCATCATTTCTTTTCTTTATTGGTCAATTATTCTTATATGGCTTATTTATAGTGGGCTTGTCTATTAGGTGACACTTGTGTTGTTTTATCTACGATAACACTGTGTTCTTTCGTCTTTGTAATTTTACCATGCCTAAGTTATACAGTAACTGTGTTGATTATTCTAACTATGCTCAGCCAAGGCAGCATAAGTTTCGTATATCGTCCATTGTTTTAAAAATTAAAAAAAAAGACATGCCGTTGAAGGTAACATGGACTGACGAATGCGACAAAACTTTTCGCAGTATCTTGACAAAATTTTCAAATCCACCTATTTTACTGTTACCAGATGCTTCTAAAACGTTTATACTCAGTACAGATGTCAGCAATTACGGTCTAGGAGCGAGCTGTGCTTCGCGACTTTACGATTCGGTGTGTTGGAGATGATATTGTGATGGGGCCGAAAAGGAGACGCCCGCCCCCTTTCTGTTTCTAGGCAGATTTATCGCCCACATATTTTCAAAGTGCGCGCAGCACGCTAGGATGAAAAAATTCTGACGAGATAAAAAAGAAGATTGATGACTAGGCCATAATAATGCCTAAAAATTAAGTTGTGGTGTAGAATTGTGTTTTTGCTCTAGAAATAGTTGTGTATATTTCTGTTTCGGGCCTTCTAAAGCAATAATCGCGAGTGTTGTTTGAGTGGCGCAATTACTGCGCGCGTGGACTAAGTTGAGTGTTTAGGCTTAGCGGTTTATATAAAGAAATAGCGAGTGGCAAACAGGCCTATTTTGCAAGAGTCACCAAGAATAAACGAAGTTAGGCTGGCCCTGTGTCGGTAGAAGAGGAACGAAGACATGACACGTGAGTTTGATTTAAAAGCAGATTATATTATTTCCTAGTGAAATTACCATTATTTCCCTGTAGCTTTTGAAGTTATATTCAGCGTGAGGCTGTTTTAATGTTTAGTGAAATAAATAGATAGATGTGTTCCCAAAGGAAATGTCTTTTTAGGGCATTATGATTTAGTCTCGAAATGATAGATGAGTGAAGATAATGTTTGATAGGTTTTATTAGGCATGCTAAGTCCAGATTGCGGCTGTAAGAGCGATTATTTCAGTCATCAGACCGGACAAGAAAGGCGAAGATAGTATGAAAGTATTTTGTACATGAAACTGGACAGAAATTTTATCAGAAACTGGAATTTAGATAATATTAACTAGTTGGGAAGATGGCAACCGGGAGGACCACGTGTTGATGACCGTGCGTAAAAGAAAACGCCAAGGAGTCTGCATTTAACACTCTTAGTTATCAAGCCTATAATGTTACGCAGTTTTATATCGTGTGAATTGACACGTGGGTGAAAGTAGGTTAAATATAATTTTCCCCAGTATAGAAGAGAGAGTTGTCGTGTTAAATTTCCTTTGAGTGATGTATTTAATTCCAGTTTTGTTAAAGTTAAGAATAATTATATTTTATTCCTTAATGTAAGAGTAATTAAGTGTATTTCACGATTATTGATTATTCTACTGTATATCAGTAGTGGATTACTTTGTGTGAGGTGAGAATAGTCATTTAGATTTCTGGAGAGCGCGAGGCCACTCCTTGTGCGTAAAGCGCATTGGAGACATAAATGTTGCTGTTTGCTCCTTGTGGAGCAGGGCGAGACCAGTGCGGCTGAATCCAACAGAAGCCTGCATGAAGCATTTATATGCTATGGCAGTGGTTTGTTTCAGTGGCGATGTGTTTCATGTGATGAGTTCCCAATCTCATCAGGGGTCATATACGACACGCTTGGTGCCAGACGCACCAGTCGTCACTTACGACATGTTCAGAATGCAGTAATGAGTATTGAGATGGACCAGTTGCGAGGTGGTGGTCTATTCTCATTATTGAGAGTATTTGTTGTACATATAGTTGAATATTATTTTATGTCCATATTTTATTATTACTTAATTATGGTTATGTGTAGAGCGGTTTGTGAGAGCACGTGGGCTCACTTGGAGATATATATTTCTCTTCTCCGCTCCTGAGGGAGCATGGGGCCACCAGTGTGGTTTGCCTCCGCATAAAGTATTCTTATGCTCGTGCAGTAGTGGTTTCGGTAGCAATCTGTGTTACATGGTGAGATTGCCAGCCTCATGCACAACACCGTACTAGTCGCATTGGACGACACGCATGACTGTGTGCGTTTGTGATAGTTGAGGGTGTCAGGTGGCGTGGAAGGACTGTTTGGCAGGTGAGAGTATCATTATTTAACTATGATTTTAACTAGCCCGTGCTTTGTTTGCTTCTTCAGATTAGCAACTGAGCACTAGCTGGGTGTTTTGTTTGTTTAGTGTTTGGTTTGTTTAATGTTTGCTTTTGTGTACTTGTAGTCACTGACAGGGTTGTAAAAATAAATACAGCCCCTGCCTCAGAATCAAGAGTTTTATTGTTGTTCGGGTCGGTGCGAGTGTGAAAAGAGAGTGATCACACATCACAATATAATCATCATCATCTTCTCGCCCACCCTATCACAATATCATATCTCGTATTTCGAGCGACATCAACAGATGCTACTGACGGTGAACACTCCAGTATATCATGAAGTTTAACTGATCCAGATTACGTTCGACTGCGCCATCGAATCCATATCTGGAACTGAAAATGTACTTTCCAGGCACCCTACTGAATTCGATTAAGGAATAATAATGGTTCACAAATTCAAGAAAGAATACTGAACAATAAGTACTTTGGAACGATTACTTACTTCAACGATGAAAACGGTATAAACTACCTACATACGAATGACACTTCGAATGTGTGCAGTGAAGCAACTATTATATACATTCTTCGAACGAAATTGATTACAGCAAGAGATATATTTCGATAGTTCGGTATTAACGTTTGGACTTTGGTTAGTGTCCATTCGTTCTACAACTCGTTACGAGGCAATCAAGAAGAATATTCGAATCAAATTGCCATCATTCTGAAACAGGAATCGAACTAACTAAATGAATGCTGTAATAGTTCAAAGAACACAGTGGAAATTTATTAACTTTTTCTTCCAATGGAACTCACCGTTCATTCAATAGGGACCTGACAACGGCTGGATCTTCATATCCAACGTTATTAAGTTTAATACATATTGATTTATTTAATAAAATAAAAATAAAATGTGAGAAAAAGAAAAAAAAGATGAAATACTTAAAAGAAAGAAAATAAGAAAAACAAAATAATCTCACACAATTGAATAAACTATTTAGATGTAATTAGAAATGTGTTAATTTGTATAGGAGGTTAGCGAACATGTTTACATAATATGTTATGTATTATTATTATTTAGTAGTTAATTAAATTACTTAATTAGTAGTTATTCTACACACATGTTTAATTTTATGCACACCTCACTAATTAAGTTAATACTTTATTCTTTTCTTTACTTTACTTGTCCTTACTTCTCATTTCTTTTATTATGACACTATCTTTCAATTTATTTAACTAGATTTTAAATAAATTGATACCCTACACACATACTATGATTAATTAATTCAATTTTAATTAGTTAAAATAATTTTCTTTACATAACACTTCATAATTATTTAGCGACAGTTGACACTCTTTTGGTTAATATAATATCCATGTATAGCATGACTGTTGGTATATTATATGATTAGTATAATATCGACATGACCACGACACTGTTCTAGTCAGAACATCGTAGGCCATATGTCGAGTTTTTGTTAAATTTTTTAGATGTTTGATTAAGATAGTTCAAAAAAATCTATCTAATAGATTTTTTTCCCCGTCGGGCAGGGAATTGTTACGGTGTTTTTATTGAGGTCGTCTGCAGTGCGCAATTTTAGGTTGATAGAATTAATATAGATTGATGTTGATACTTCACGGATTAGTGAACGCAAATTACACGGTCAAATTGTGACGTGTTAGCGTTGATAAGGTCACGCTTCGTGACTTAGATACTGGACCCTTTTGACATTGATCGTCAAGCCGTGAAGACGTGTCACTTATCCTTCCATTGTTAGGCTTCATAATTGCCGCAAAATACAGAATTTTATATAAGGACACAGGGTCAGTCCAGATTGATATTATAAAGGATGGAATTATAAGGTTAGTAGATAACCTGAATTATGGAAGGATCGTAATCAGTTCTTAATATATATTCGTCAAAACACATGCGCTCACTACCGGCTGTCTGAATCACAGCAGCGCGCGCATATAGCCATGACGTTCTGTTGACATTAATTCGTTAGGACACGGACTGATAATAATATGGATTCAACTGGGAATCAGATACAAATGTATGTTTATTATGACTAATGCTTGGGATGTCTTCAGATGTTATATTGTCAATAAATATTGGACTCAAACCCACGGACTTACCACGTTAATATTGTTCAGGTTGATTCATCACGTTATAGTATTGATTGTTATTCAGCACGATGAACTCTTACATATAGAAGTTAGTTATCTACAATACTTCCAATGAAGTTCAAAAGGAACTAAAACTGTGGTCAAATATCATTGCTAACCGATGAACCAATTACTCAATGACCCACAATTATATTATTTATAAATAGACCACGGACTTACACAATCAAACCCTGGATCAACCTGTATCATAATTGCACATGATTTTGTATAATTGGAAAAAAAAATTACATCGTAAGTAATCCCATGTTAATCAGCAGTATCTTTTAATTTAAAAAAAAATGCAAGGTGAAATGAAACGTACTTGTAACAGTGTGTACGTATACGTGTGTATAAATGTATATTTCAATTTCATGAAATGTTCAATTTTTCTTTTTTCCTTTATGAAATGTGAATAATGTTTGTTGTGGCCGGTCACACACCGGGCCCACTTTCTCACTCTCAGATGCAAACTGTAGACAACCACACTCATGATGTTTAAGATGTCTGTTTCCTTAGGAAATAATCAAACACGTGGTACTTAATTTTAGTTCAGCTACATCGTAGGGTTTCAGAATCTGATTTGTGGTGTCAAGATCCAAGGTCTAGCTCAGATAACATCCCTTTCCTGCTCGGCCGTGAAATCGAATCTGAATGAATGAAAGGAGGATTGTTTTTCATCCAGTACAGAGCAAGGCGACCACGATTGAGGAAATAAAATGGAATCGGAAAGAGAAAGTCAGCGTTACTTTGCAATATATAACGTTTGGAGTACAAGAAAGAGTGTGTAAATGACTGTGTGCACGGAATGAAAGTTTTTTACAGCTGCTCATTGTATTTTCATGTTTATACTTATATTCATGCTATTGTCAATGTTTCAATGCATATGGCTTTGTAAATTTCCACGGAATGTGAATTTTAAAATTTATTTTTTTTAAATTGACGCAAATTTAAATTAAAAAAAAACAGGAATAAATATTGGGGACCGACTGGGCTAGCATGCTCCTAGTCCAGGGGTCGGGAACTCGCGAGCCGCATGCGGCTCTTTGAGCCATCTCGTGCGGCTCTCGGCTCTCTACTACTTAAATATTTCACACACATAAAGGTATGTTTTCAGGCACTCGTGAATAATAAAGAAGTAGAAAACTAGACAGCAGAAAAACAACAGACGTGAGTGGCTTACCGGGGAATCGAACCCAGTACCTTCCGTGCAGCACCCGCACTAGCTATGGAAGCAAATCACATATCCTCCCTGCCAGATAAGCACCACGTTCTCTACTACTTAACTCTTAGGGAATGAGGGATACCATGTGAATTTTTTTTCATGCGGCTCTTCAATTTGTTAATATGGAGACAAAATTAAATATTTGGCTCTTTGTCACGGAAAGGTTCCCGACTCCTGACATAGCCGGTTATAAGGTGAGCAGAATGAGACAATGGCACATGTGAGTTTTTTTTTTTTTTTTTTTTTTTGATGACTGTTCAAAAATTGTTAACATTAAAATGTAATAATGCTATTTTTTTTTTTTAATTTTTAAAGCAGATAGATAAAGTTGGCCCTTTTCAGGACTTAGTAACTATCAACGCTGATCGGGTTAGCAGTCATCAGAGTTGAATTTTGTTTTTGGATGGTAAATGAGCTCTGATAGGTAGAAAGGACGAGACTCGCCAGAAGAAGGCAAAACCGAACAAACAAACAAAAAATTCTGGAATAATAATAAAATTCTCCAGACCTAAAAGTCTTTTATATTTGGACATGCGCCCTAATATAACCGGCTAAATTGAACGGGACGCGCTTCGCCAAAACGAGGCAAAATTTTATTTTTTAAAAAATAAAAAAATTTTGGAATAACAAAAGATCCTTCGTCCACATCGCAATATAGCAACTTTAGGAAATTGCTTCTCGGCCCTTTGGCTAAGATCAAAGTGTCTAAGCCAGGGCCGAGATCAAACATATTTTGCACAATAAAGTCAATAGACCTCACTTTACGCCCCAAAAGGGGTTAAAAAAAAACTTTAGGACATGGATTGAAATCCTTTACACGAAGCCTGAGAGCTAGGTTTTGGTGAATCATACATTTACTAACACTTTCAGGCTAACACGATCTGTAAGGCAGGGGTGCCCTCTCCCCCCCCCCCCCCCCTTTACTTTATGTCCTATCACTAGAACCCCTGATAGAGAAAATTAGAAACGACAGCTCAATTCAGGGCACTTTCATACCAAGAAATGGCGAACAGACCCAGGTGTTTCAAAATTACTGTTGTACACAGACAAACAAGCACTAGTTATATTTAAATTATTAAAGCAGGGTATGAATGTGTAAGGGATAAAGTCGTTTATGCATTAGTATGCAGATAATTCCGTGTATCAATGATGTATAACGTTCTTGGTTTCCTTCCCAACTTTTTGGGGGGAAATACATATGTACTACATGGATGTCAGCAAATGTTAAATTTGATCAACTAATAAACCAATATTAACGTTTTTTCATCATTAGAATTTAGTTTCCTTTAATTATCCCATTTTACTCTATTACTTTATTATAAATGTTTAACCCTTAATATTTACTTTTTAAGAGTGCAAATGAAAGTGTGAGTACGCACGAGTGTTTATATGTAATTTGAAATGTACTTTCCATGTATTCCATTTTGTAAAATGTACATGATTTTGTAAATTGAAAAGAAATGAAAATACAAATTTAAAAATTACAATACGAGAAGAAATCCTATTCCATAACACTAATCCACGCCAAATTTAATTTTGCCCTATTCATCAGGAGAAATTAATAAGTAGGCCTATAACATCTGGGTGCAAGTACAAATGTGTGTGTGTTTGAACGAGTGTATATGGTTTTTTTCTTTTAAGTGTGCCAATGAAAGTGTGATTACGGGTGAGTGTTTATATGTTTATATGATTGACAGAGGCCAGTTTAGAGTTGGGGCTCCAGACGTAGGAAGGTTGCCCACCGAGCAAAGTAGAGACGGCCTAGAAGATGCTACTGGGCGTGAAGGTCACTGTTGGCTTTGTCAATCGACGGTACAAGACCGAAGGAGAAGATGTCAGAAAAATCACAAAGTTCGGATCTTTGAAATGTGAATTTTTTTAATAAACAAAATGTTTCAATTTTTTTTTTTTTTTTTTTTTTTTTTTTTTTTTTTGCGTACGTCCGCAATTACTCGCGGGCGAAATCTCAGGTTAGTATGTCTAACCTGATACTGATTTTTACGTGAGTACCCGTAAAATCTCGCGTATAATACGCACAATTTTTACTCATTTTTGCCCGCTAAAACTCGGGTGCGTATTATACGCGAGTACTAAAAAATACGTAATTTTGGATATCGAAATTAACCTACATTGGAAAGTCTGTCAAGTTTTTGTCACAATTTGACAGTGAAAATGGCGCAAAATTGAATGTGCCATGTGTTTTCGTATGTGTCAGACATTGTTGCAAAACGCATTTCACACTCTTGGTCTTCAATCTGTTTTGATATTAAGCTTGGTTGTAAAGTTTGTCATTTGATTATTTTGAGCCCTAAAAATGAATTCGAGAAAATGTTGTACTGCAGCAGAAAAGCTCTTGGTGGTAAAATATGCAGAATCTAACGGCAATCGGGCAGCAAGTCGACATTTTTCCATTTACGAGTGCAACATTTGATTATGGCGAAAAAACAAAGAGGCGCTGCAAGTGTTGCCTAGTAAGAAAAAGGCGAATCGTGGGTCACCACCAGTTCTTCCAGACCTAGGAAAAAAAACATTATTGGAGTGGGTAGTGGATAGAAGGCAACAAGGCATCTGTGTTTCATGCATTGAAATCCGACTTAAAGCTCTGGAACTTAAAAAATCTCCTACAGGCACAACAGCATTTAAAGCGTCATATGGATGGGCAGTTCGTTTTATGAAGCGACATGGTCTTTCAGTTCGTCGAAGAACTACTATCGCGCAGCATCTTCCATCTTCTTTCAGTTTTTTAACAAATGTTTCATAAACTAAAATCTTGAAAAATTATGGTGCGTATTATACACGAATTTCCATTTTACCAGAAAATTTTGGGCTAAATCAAGCATGCGTATTATACACGAGTGCGTATTATACGCGAGATTTTACGGTATTCCTTTATTTTTTTGTACAGAGACTGGTGTACCTCGCCAATCAGGCAGATACTCGCCGATTTCGGACGTACTCATTAGAGCTGGGTCTGCTCAGGGGCCGCCAGACCCTGGAGTTAATCCAGTCCAAATCCCGGCCGACGAAAAAAAAAATCTTCAAATGTCCTCGCACGCGTTTGATCCTGGGTCACCCGGTCGCCAGCGCAGTTCTGTACCACTACACTAGCGAGGCTCCCAATATTTCAGTTAACTTTCTAAGCTTAGAAAATCCTTGCCGTAAATTCCTTCTCCATAGCCATTGTACTGTTTGGAGCATTGTGGGATCTCATACAGCCTCTTCACACAAACATTTAGACATACAGTGATTCAGCTCATTTACTCTGACAAAATTCACAATTTCAGCAGCATTCAAACTGAATTTCAAATTGCGTGGAAACGTTTTCAGTGCTAAAGCATGGCGTTGTTTGTAATTACAGTAAGGCTCATATTTTACCCTAGAGCGCTAAAACTTGTCCACCCCCACCCCATCCCGCACAGCATAGCATGGGCACCTTCAGTTCATACTATTTCTAATAATTTCAATAAAATACAATATGAGACGATACGTCAAGGCCTTAAATCCTACCCCCTGCAGACCCAAGTAGAACAGTCCCAATTAAGATGGTTTGGCCATGTCTGCAGAATGGGAGAAGATCGGATACCACGACAAGCATGGGAAACAAAGAGCCAAGGATCCAGACCCCGAGGACGACCCAGAGTCCGCTGGGAGGACAACATTAGACAATCTTTGAAGGACCGAGGACTAGAATGGAACCAGGCCAGAAGGAAGACAGCCGATAGGATAGTCTGGCGCTCTCTCTTCCAAACCTCTACACCTCACGGTAGAAGGGGAACGACTAAGTAAGTAAGTACAATGTGCATTTTTTTTTAAATTCGTTAAATCCACACACACAAAAAACAAGGTAATGTTTTTAATATCTCGTTCTCAATATTTTATAGTCTAATACAGGCGGTTTCAAACTTCTAGTCCCGTGCCTACCTGACATCTTGTACCTTTAGTCACCATGAAAGGCTATACATTCTAATGTCTATCATGCATATAGACAAAAGCAAATTAATGAACCTATAACTAATTTCTTATACAGAAAATAGTTTTTAATTATCATCAGTTTCATTTACGCTCCAGACCAAGCATAAAACACCGACTGTAGCTGGTCCCTGCATTAATAAGTATTCATCTGCTCTTGCAGTTGTGGTTTTTGAGGCAATTTGTTTGACATGACGAGGTTGTCAGCCTCACGCACAACCTCAGGTCAGGTCCGGGGTTCGAATCCTGGGTAAGCCACTCATGTCTGTTGTTTTTCTGTTGTCTAGTGTTCTACTTCTTTATTTCAGTTAACTAATACAACCCCAGACCTAAGGGTCTTTTATATTTGGACATGCGCCCTAATATAACCGAGGTTGACCGGGATATGCCTCGTCAAAACGTTGCAAAACTTTATATAAAAAAAAAAATTCTTTATTTCCCGCGAGTGCCTGATGACATACCTTTGTGTTTGTCTCAAATTAATTTACTGTTTACAGGCCTCGGGTTTTCCTTCCTTGTGTGTTATAAAGGATTGCCTGAGGGTGCAGTTATTGTATTTTTTCTGGGACTCTTCCGGGACCCTCAGGAACTACACATGGGCTACCGTTACATCATTTCCCCTAAAACGTGTACCTTGACCTACTTCATGGTTCACATAACATTAATTAGAAATTTGACAGATGATACAAATGAATGTTCACAGCCAAGTTAGCTTTATTAATATTTTTTTCTTATTTCTCTTTTACATTCTACTGTTGCTGTAACTGGGGAGGTAAATTAGGGCTACTTTTCAGATAACTTGGTCACCCAAGCAGCGTGGTAATGGCGTCGCGCTAGTCGACTTGATCGAATCTCCGAACTGCCCATTACTTCTCTTACATTTCTGTTGTCTAGTGTTTTCTTTCCTTTTGTCTGTCTGTCTTTCGTGTGCTTACCTTGTACATATTTTCTTTATTTGTTTGAGACCTACTAGCCTCCTATATTAATTATGTTTTAGCAATAGAGGCTGACGACCTGCAAGGCCTGTATCACTCGAGCTAACATAGTTTTCACGCGTAAAAAGCAGGGGTGTCAAATATTCCAATGCTGGAGGAGATTTGTAATGTGTTACGATCGCAAATATAATAAATTTCTTGTAATTATCTAGTATTAAAATGTATTCATAATGGGAAGGAAAAAATGTAATTCAAGATGAACAAAGGGACGTAATTAAAGCGTGTTATGAATTAATGGGACACAACTCTAGTTCTATTAATATAAAATATATTACTAAATTTTTGCCCATGAGAGGTTAATTATTCCAAAGCTTTTAATAAGTATTATAAAATTAAAAACGTTTAATAAAATACTTAAGTTAAATACAAAATGTTTCAAACTTTGACCTTAAAAGTACTAAGAGATTATTCTCTGTACAATGAATAAAAGTTGCTATTAGCTATTATTAAATTTTTTAAATGCAATGGGATTTCAAACAATCCCTAATTTCAAAGTCAAAATACGTAAAATATTTTTTTGCCGGCGTAATGCCGCTATATACAATTAAATGGATAGTGTTGGTCTAAATCTATTCGGTTTTTTTAATTTATGTGTGAGTTTTTTTTCCTCTCCCTTTTTGTCCAATGTTATTGCTAAAAGAAAAGGATACACTCTATAATTCCAAAAAAAGAGGGTGTAAGATTTCTTTATCTTTTTTTTTCCCCCTCTCTTTTTAAATCAACACTATCATTACAAGACAATGTATAACTTTATTTTTTTCCCTCTCTTTTTAAATCAACACTATCATTACCAAAAAAATGTGCAATGTATAAACTGTATTTTTTTTTCCTCTCTTTTTAAATCAACACTATCATTACAAAAAAATGTACAATGTATAACTTTAGAGTGCAAGAAAGAGTGTGTACATGAGTGTGTGCAAGTTTTTTGTTTTTTCCCTATACAGCTGTTCATTGTATTTTCATTTTTATACTTATATTTATGCTATTATTGCCAATGTTTCAATGCATATGTATTTGTAAATTTCCACGGAATGTGAATAAAGATGTTAAAAAAAAAGGTGCTCCCAGGTTGAGGCCCTTCCATTGCACTCCGGTTGGGTTGACCCTGCGATCACCCCAAATGCGGGTGACTCGGGTGCGTAATTTTTTCGTAGGGGCGACTGCGTTCGCGCTATCCCCTGATTAATGCAATAAACATGAGTGGTGGATATTGTACGCAATTTTTTTTTTTTTTTTTGACATTGTTAGATATCATGATATGACGAGAGGTAATATACATTACATAAAACAAAACCGAATGAAGAAAGTCATTGAATTCAAAGACTTGTGTGCTTCTGCCATCACCGGTGACAATACCTTGTCGAGGTATTGCGGCTTGTGTACCCTGATTACCCCCAGAGCTATGCCAGCGGGAGTTTTACCCCTGGAAGGTTGTACCAAGCTGGACAGGTTTGCGCAGGCAGGGGTCAGACTAAAGCAGACACCCTGGTCCTCCAGGTTGGGGGTTTTAGCATAGGGCTGACACTCCTATGTAAAAAAAAATTGAAGTTACGGAAACAACAACGAATAAACAAACTTTGCTGCGGGACGGACATCCGGAGTCTGAGGCTCGTATGACTGTCAGTGGTGAAAGCCGAAAGGAAGCCACTGACATGAGAACGGACGTCCTGACCGCAAAACATGATACAAGAATAGGATTTTGGAATGTCAGGACAATGAATGAGACGGGTAAACTAAAACAGGTCACGGCAGGAACCAGAGTTGGAGCACTGTACGAAGGATGGCCGCCGACCGAGCAAAGTGAAATCAATTTGTTGTTGCCCTACAAGACACCACTAGGCGTGATGGCCACTGACTGCTTTGACGGTCGGCGGCTAAGGATCAAAGAAGAAGAAGAAGAGGAAAAATAGATTATGGAAGTATAATATATGACTCTTCTGCACACAGTAACAAGATTAAATTATACAGAATGCGGCATCAAGCTTTATGTACAATAACAGGTGCAATCAGATAAACATCAATGGGAGCTCTAGAGGTGGCTTTAGGGATTCTACCCTTGGAATTACAGAGAAAGCAATTTAGACTCAATTACGTGAACAAAGTTATGTTAGATAAGTCTCACCCAGCATATCCAGCCTTTACCAAATGTCAACTAGCAACTCAGCTCAATCCAATGAATAGCCTACCAATAGATACCCAACAGGATGGAAGTGTATGGTAAAAATTGTCCACCTGGATACTTTAATTACATCAATTAATAACAGTTGTGAATACAAGCTGGTGGTTCCAACCTAAGAGATCAAGAAATCAGACCGGACTACCGCCTTGAAGAAATACTTAAGAAAGCAAATAATATAGAAAATATTAAAAACACAGCCAAAAAAACGTATTAAACAAATATCAAAGGACAGCATTACTTTATACATTGACGGATCTAAGAGACAGGATGGTGAATTGGGAACAGGAATATACATTCCAATATGGAAAATGGCAAAAGAGTATATTAACGTGGAATATACATCTATTTTCACTGCAGAGATGGTGGCAAGTCTAAAAGCACTAGAAATTTGATCTAATAATCCTCTCAAGAAACTAACAATTTTAGCAGACTCTCTTTCAACTATTCAAGCACTAAGAAACTTACGAGAATGCAGCAGACCTGATATAGCAGAGTAGATATTTCTGGCTACTACATACTTATATTCCAGAAGATGTTCTGTCTTAATAGCTTGGATACCTTCACATAATATGAGGGAAATGAAAAGGCAAATAAAGAAGCCAAGAAAGGTAGATCTGATAAAACACCCCTCCCCCTGAATATTATTTTTGTTTGGTGTTTTTGTTTGGTTTGTTTTATCTCGTTATTGTTTGTTTGTTATTTTTTTATTTTTTTTTTATTTTACATACATACAAAATTGGTTATTTTGATTTGCCCTACTTACAATAATTTGACAGGTGTGATTTCACTTTCTTGTATCGGTATTTATTCTTATTTATTTGGAATTGAAAACAATATATATATATATATATATATATATATATATATATATATATATATATATATATATATATATATATATATATATATATATATATATATATATATATATATATATATCCTTTCTTTCATTCCACATTTCTTCTTGTTGGTTTTTATCTGTTCGTTTTTCTTCACTCCTTGTGTAATGTCTTTCTGGCTCAATTATACTTACTTACTTAGTCGTTCCCCTTCTACCGTGAGGTGTAGAGATTTGGAAGAGAGAGCGCCAGACTATTCTATCAGCTTGGCTCAATTATTTTTCATTCAATCTTCATTCTCGTCTTTGAGTTCGCCTAATTTAGCCACATCTTTAGCTACTTCGTGTCGAATGTTTTTTTTTTTTTATCGTTTTGAAGGTGTCTTCTGCTTTTCTCACTACATCTCCGTTACCGATGATTTGGTATTTCTCCTTCATTTGGTAGATTGCAATCTATTATCAGTATTTGTTGGACTTTATGTTACTTTTGGGTTATTTCAGCATTTTTGATATTGACTGATTTCTCTTGGTGATGGAGTTGTAGATGTAGCGATTGATGTTGTTGTTGTACTACTTTAGATAATGTGTCAGTACTGACTGATTTAATTAGAGCTAGTTTTGTTTGTTGGTAATGTGAACATCCTAGGAAACGTGCACTGTGGTCTCCTAGACAATCTGCACATTGTCTGTTTATATTTTTATTCTGTAATCTTTATCAGCTTCTGCTAATTTGCTGTTATCATAGGTGTGGTACTCTGGCACAATATAAACATTTAGGCTTATTTCTACATGTTCTTTTGGTGTTGCTTAATTTATGGCAGTTTAAGCATTGAATGACTGGTGGAATGTAAGCTTCTGTAATAATTTTAGTACTGCGACTGAAGAAATGTGATAGAACTTCCCGTCCTTCGAATGTAACTATTATTACAGTTGAAGTTCCTAATTTCTGTGAAATCTTTTCCAGTCATAGAATCCTACATTTTTGATTTTCTGTTCGTAGTCTATTTGTTATTTCTTCCTCTGGAACTGTCATAGGCATTCCCTTAATTGCACATTTTCTGGTTTCTTTGACTATTTCTATCATGGCCTTAATCCTGTTTGTCAATTCTACTTGACAGGACTTACTTCAATTTGTTTTATTAATTTTAAAGCGTTTGACTTGTCAGTCATGCACGTGGCATTGACTTCAAATCTTTTCTTGCCCCTCGTAGTATTGATTCTAATGCAGCTTTCAGAACTGCATCAGCTATTTCTCCAATTCGTTTGTTTTCGGTGTGTATTGGTCCACAGTATTTATCTGTCAGTGCAGAGAACTTACTCCAGTTAATTACGACCGATAAGCGTTGCATGCATCGCCAGTTAAAAGTACTACAATATTGACAAAACACCGGTTAATTCTGTATTTAGATAATGAAAGAAGACATCTTGAAGTCCATATAATGTTGGTACTCTTGTTTTTTTCTCAAATGACAAGAAGACCAGAACGTTTCTCTCTCACACTCTTTCTGTCCCTCAGCGCTCCCGCCCCTATGCCTATGTTTTTTCCTCTGGTGTAAGGATATTCAAAATAAGCTATTTTTCTCACGGTACACCGTAGATACCAAAGAAAACAAAAAGCTAGGAAGAAAATGAACAAGACACGAAATATCTTTTGTAGACTTCTTAAAATAATTACAGAGAATGATCAATAATCAGTCGATAATCTTAGTACCTTCAAGAACCGTCGGTTAGTTTAAACGCCATTGTTTTATGTGTTCTTATCTGGAGAACATGGACGCTTTGGTTAGTATTTTCATGAAGCTGGCACTGGACAACAGTTTGTTAAAGAACACTTACTCACTGACTACTACGGCAGTCAACAGATAATCAAGTGTTCGGGTTGAAATGAAGAAAGTGGGACGTACTTCTGATGCCATCCCAGGAAGTCGTCCACGTAATTCGGGTTAGGGGTTTACATGAAGTATAGTGGGACGTGCTCTTTGATGCTTTCCAAATAAGTTGCCCACGTCGTTAGGGTTCGGGCTAAGGTTAGGGTTATGTTTGTGATTACTACCCCTTATTATTGTGTTTGTGATTACTACCCCTTATTATTGTGTCTCTGAATTCTTTTTGAGGCCATATTGAACACATGGCCCACTGTTCTTCATTTCAACCGGGTGATGATTCCTTACCCCTTATTACTGCATCTCTGAATACATTTTTAAGGCTGTGTCAAACACATGTCGCACCAAGCTTCATTTCAATCATCAGATGTTGACCAAGAAATAACTTAGGTAGCTAATTTGGACCATGAAACCACTTAACTACTGTTTATTACCACGGTCTGAAACATCAAGAGATGGACAGGAAAGAGTCTATCAGAGTGCACCATCAAGACAAGAGACAGAAGATCCATTACAGCCAACCTTCGTTGTGGAGATGGCAACTGATGATGATGATGATGAATGATGCAGGACTGCTTTTTATCTCACTAGCAATGTTTCAGCTGCTGTTTATTACAAAAACGCTTCAATATAGGCCTACTTGTTTTAAAAATTCTGGGTATAATTACACAGTAGTGGGACATGCGGCGAATTTTGCCAATATTTGAATATAGCGGCGGCTAATTAAATCATCCTAATCAGTGCGACAACAAAATTTTTTTTTTCAATTTAATAATGAAAAATATCTCGTTCACCCTCTGATGGGTTATAATTAGAATATATATTGTTTTCAATTCCAAATAATATGAACAACTACCGATATGAGAAAATGGCATCAAACCTGTCAAATCATTGTAAATAGGGCAAATCACAATTAGTTAAAAAAAAAAAAAAAACACTCAAACAAACAAAACCGAGATCAAACCTAACAAAACCAAACAACAATAATATTAAGGGGGAGGGGTGTAAAGGTCTGGTGTTTCCAGTTATATAACTGACTTTAATAGATATTTAATTGACTTTCACCTGTGAAATGAAAGTCTGAGTTGCAGTAATAAGAAGTAATTTGGGTTTTTTGGTATTTTCTGAGTGTCTGAGCAGCCCTCTTTAGGAAAGCACTGCTCACCTCCATGGCATGAGGAAGGGGCTAGAAAAGGTGCCCTAAACATTGCCTGCTTCACCATTACCTAACCAGCTTACCGCGGTTGGTGGGTACCCTACTTCGGCGGTCGACATATAAGAAAAAGAAAGGACAGATTTTTCCCCCTCATTCTAGGCGCATGGAATGTGCGCACTTTACTTGACAAAGACTTTAACGCAAACAGACCTGAGAGACGAACTGCCCTGATTGGGAGAGAACTGGCCAGGTACAACATTGACATAGCAGCACTGAGTGAAACTCGACTTGCAGGCGAGGGCCAACTTTGCGAAAAGGGTGCAGGTTATACATTCTTTTGGAGCGGAAGAGGAACTGAAGAAAGACGAGAAGCAGGGGTTGGATTTGCAATCAAAAACAGCAATTGTCAGCAAGTTAGCGGGGCCCCCAAAGGGAATAAATGACCGACTCATGACGGTCAAGATCCCTCTGTTCTATGGAAGAAAACATGCCACCATCATTAGCGCGTATGCACCAACTATGACAAACCAGGATGATGTCAAGGATAAGTTTTACGAAGAACTACATGCAGTCATTGCATCAGTTCCTAAAGCAGATAAGCTCATCATTCTTGGTGACTTTAATGCAAGAGTAGGCTCAGATAACATCTCCTGGAATGGCACTATTGGTAGGTATGGCGTGGGTCGCTGTAACAGTAATGGACTTCGTCTCCTCCAAACTTGCGCAAAACATGACCTCCTTGTCACCAACACCATTTTTCGACTTCCTACCCGCAACAGGACCTCCTGGATGCACCCTCGCTCAAAGCATTGGCACCTAATTGACTATGTAATTGTTAGGAAGAAGGACAGGCAAGATGTCCGGGTGACCAAGTCCATGTGTGGTGCCGAATGCTGGACTGATCATCGCCTCATTGTATCTAAACTTAAAATTCGTATCCAACCAGCCAGGCGCCCTCAGGGGAAGAAAACTCAAAAGAGGCTGGATGTCACCAAACTAAAGAAGACAAAAATCAAACAGTCATTTACTGACACCTTAGAAGACCGTCTCAAATCTATCTCGCTAGACGGCCAGAGTGTGGAAACAAATTGGGCAGCCCTAAGTGAGCAGATCTACAACACTGCTACAGAGGTCCTGGGTCCTTCCATCAAGAAACAAAATGACTGGTTTGATGAGAACTCAGATAATATAAAGCAGATGTTGGCTGAGAAACACCATCTCCATAAAGCATATTTAAATGATCCAAAATCTACATCCAAGAAAGACACTTTCAACAACATGCGTAGAATCGTCCAACATAAACTACGCCAGATGCGGGATTCATGGCTGAGTAATAAAGCAGATGAGCTCCAAGGCTTTGCTGACAGCCATGACTTGAAAAACTTTTACCTTGCACTCAAAGCGGTCTGTGGTCCAACATCATCAGGATCATTTCCCCTCCTTAATGCAGATGGAAAAACACTAATTACAGACAAGGAAAAAATGCTCCAACGCTGGGCTGAACATTTTAAAAATATCTTGAACCAGCCATCATCTATTAACGACGAAGCCATTATCCGCCTGCCCCAAATTCCTATAAATGAAGCATTAGATGATGTACCAACTCTGGAGGAAACTAAAAAAGCGATTCGTCAACTGTCTAGTGGAAAGGCCCCTGGCTCCGATTCAATTCCTGTTGAGGTTTATAAAGATGGCGGTGCAGTTCTGATAGAGAAACTTCATATGATCTTCCAGCAAATGTGGCAGAGTGAAACCATCCCACACGATCTCAAAGATGCCTCAATTATACATCTATATAAACGTAAAGGTAATCGCCAAGACTGCAACAATCATCGAGGCATCTCTCTTTTATCAATCGCTGGGAAGATATTCGCCAGAATCCTTTTGAATCGCCTTACGGCTCATCTTGACAAAGGTCTTTTACCTGAAAGTCAGTGTGGATTCCGGAAAGAACGTGGAACCACAGATATGGTGTTCGCTGCAAGACAGCTACAAGAAAAATGCCAAGAACAGCACTGTGACCTGTACACAGCTTTCATCGACTTGACAAAGGCGTTCGACACGGTCAGTAGAGAGGGTCTATGGAAGATCATGGCAAAATACGGCTGCCCAAAGAAATTTATCACAATAGTGCAGCAACTGCATGATGGAATGCAGGCTAGAGTTCAGGAAAACGGTGAGCTATCAGAGCCTTTCCCCGTCTCAAATGGAGTTAAACAAGGGTGCGTACTTGCACCGACTCTGTTCAGTATCATGTTTTCTGCTATGCTGACTGATGCTTTTAGAGACGGGGACACAGGAATCGACATTAGTTATCGTATTGATGGAAAATTGTTTAACCTTAGGAGGCTTCAAGCAAAAACCAAGGTCAAATCACACACCATCAGAGATCTTCTGTTTGCTGATGATTGTGCCCTCAATGCTGGCTCAGAGGCTGATCTGCAGCATAGTGTGGATAGATTCTCCGAAGCCTGCGCCAACTTTGGGCTTACCATCAACACGAAGAAAACAGAAATCATGTACCAACCAGCTCCTGGCACAGTTTATACTGAGCCAGTCATCAAGGTTAATGGTGAGAAACTGAATGTTGTGAACAGATTCACATACCTTGGTAGCACACTATCCCAGAACATTGTCATTGATGATGAGGTGAACACCAGGATCTCCAAAGCCAGCAGCACATTTGGCAGACTATACACCAACGTTTGGCATCGAAGTGGCATTAGTCTACAGACAAAGCTGAAGGTGTACAGAGCTGCGGTGCTTCCAGTGCTGCTATATGCATGTGAAACATGGACTGTATACAGGCGCCACGTAAAGAAGCTAAACCACTTCCATACAGTCTGTCTCAGGAAGATAATGAACATCAAATGGCAAGACAAGATCCCGGATACCGCCGTTCTTGACAGAGCTGGTATCCCTAGTATTGATACTATTCTGATGCAGTCACAAATTCGCTGGGCAGGTCATGTAGTCCGCATGCCAGACCATCGACTGCCAAAGATACTCTTTTATGGTGAGATGCAGAAGGGTAAACGCTCCCATGGTGGCCAAAAGAAGCGCTTCAAAGACACGTTAAAGACGTCATTGAAAACCTTTGACATAAACCCAGACACATGGGAAGCTGCTGCGCAAGACTGAACTGCTTGGCGCACATCTCTTCGTAAAGGTGCAGCAGCATGCGAATCATCCAGAAGAGCAGCAGCGAAACAGCGGAGACAAGCTAGAAAGGACCGTGAAATAAAACCTTCACATGAAGCAAACATTCCCTGCCCACACTGTCCAAGATCTTTCCAGGCCCGCATCGGGCTCTTCAGTCACCTTCGTACCCATAGACTAACCTAACATATTCTTAAATAATTGGATGAACAGAGTGGTCTTCATCACCCGTGATGGACGAACAACCAAAAACTTGTTTTAAAAATTCTGGGTATAATTACACAGTAGTGGGACATGCGGCGAATTTTGCCAATATTTGAATATAGCGGCGGCTAATTAAATCATCCTAATCAGTGCGACAACAAAATTTTTTTTTTCAATTTAATAATGAAAAATATCTCGTTCACCCTCTGATGGGTTATAATTAGAATATATATTGTTTTCAATTCCAAATAATATGAACAACTACCGATATGAGAAAATGGCATCAAACCTGTCAAATCATTGTAAATAGGGCAAATCACAATTAGTTTAAAAAAAAAAAAACACTCAAACAAACAAAACCGAGATCAAACCTAACAAAACCAAACAACAATAATATTAAGGGGGAGGGGTGTAAAGGTCTGGTGTTTCCAGTTATATAACTGACTTTAATAGATATTTAATTGACTTTCACCTGTGAAATGAAAGTCTGGAGTTGCAGTAATAAGAAGTAATTTGGGTTTTGTGGTATTTTGTTGTTGTTTTTTTTTTTTTTTATGTTCGGCCTCAGTGTTTATCACATGTAATTGTTTTCGAAAAAGCTCAAGACATTGTTAGGGTTAAGATTAGCATCATCAAAAATTTGTCTAAGTCTGTAATGTAAGGATCACAACTGTAAATCCTAACAGTAACCCAGTAATCATAACACTATTTCTCATGAGTTGCAATTGCAAACCAACTTCAATCCGATAGCCATTACACTGAGATATGGTGCACATCTCCCAATATTGTGATTCAACTGTTATTCTGCTAATCAATCCAATTGTATAGCTATGAAACATGGAGAACAGCAATAGCAATGACCAAAAAAACTACAGACTTTCATAAATGGGTGTATGCATAGAACTGAAGGATTACAGTGCTATGACAAGGTCACCAATGTGGAACTGATGACAAGAACCAGGCAAATACCAGTAGAACAAGAGTTGAGAAGAAGACACTGGTGATGAATAGGACACACACTGAGGAGACCTGTGGATAGCATTACAAAGCAGTCCTTGTTGTGGAACCCCCAGGGAAAGAGAGGCAGAGGTAGACCAAGAAACACATGGAGAAGAGAAATGGAGACAGAAGTGAAAATGATGAGGAAAACGTGGAAAGAGCTTGAGCTGATGGCAAGTGACATGAGGACCTGGAATGTTGTTTGTTGAAAGCCTTTGCTCCTTGGGGAGCTAAAGGATATTGATTGATTGATTGTTATTTTGCTGAACTAATATAATCATATAGTGCTTAGACCAGTGGATGCAAACATGGGTTGATTTTATTTTTCTGCTTTGTCATTTCTGCAGATGTATTTTTTATATTCATTTATTTTTTCTATTGTGTTATATTTTCTCCTTTTTATGTATATCTTTTAGTTCTCCCCATTTTCCTCTTACCCTACAGGGTCTGGTGATTTACTGTATATCAGAGCTTCTTAACCTTTTTTGTGCCATGGACCCCTTTCATTGTCCAGTTACAGCTATGGATCCCTTCTGTCACATGATGATGCTGATGATAATGTTGAGTGTGTGTGCGAGGGGCAAATGATAGAGTAATGAGAGGCTGCTTGTGTAAACAGTAAGTTGTGTAGGCCTGTGTGAATGTCAAGTGCGAACAAATACCGGTCAGACTGGTTTTACGTGAGTTTGTCTCGTGGAGGTTTTGTGAAAAACATGGGATAAGAGTTCAGTATGTGCCGTGTGTGGTTGAGGAAGGTTTTTTTTTTTTTTTGTACGCCCGCTAATACTCGAGGCGAAATCTCAGGTTATTATTTTTTAATGTCTAACCTGACATTGATTTTTACGTGAGTATCCTATTTTCTTGTACAGAGACAAGTGTCCCTCGCCATTCAGGCAT
This sequence comes from Oreohelix idahoensis, assembly GCA_024509875.1. Lineage (NCBI taxonomy): Eukaryota > Metazoa > Mollusca > Gastropoda > Stylommatophora > Oreohelicidae > Oreohelix > Oreohelix idahoensis. The sequence goes on along the minus strand of JAMPIV010002671.1, from coordinate 186,508 downwards.
ATACTCGCCGTTTTCGGAGGTACCCATTAGAGCTGGGTCGGCTCAGGAGCCGCCAGTCCCTTGTCGACGACACTCCTTCAAATGTCTTCGCCAGGTCTCGAGTTAATCCAGTCCAAATCCCGGTTGACGAAAAATCCTCAAATGCCGTCGCCCGGGTTTGATCCTGAATCACCCGGTCGCCAGAGCGGTGTTGTAACCACTACGCTAGCGCGGCTGCCGTTGAGGAAGGTTAAGAAGAGGGTTGTTGCATGTGGAGCCGAGAAACCTGGCTGTATGTTATTGCTGAATCTTGCTATTCACATCTGGCTGTATGTTATTGCTGAATCTTGCTATTCAGATCTGGCTGTATGTTATTGCTGAATCTTGCTATTCACATCTGAAGACAGGATCATGAATTATTATCTTGGATAAATGTATTTTCACATAATATTGGATTTTTATGACATTTTCATTAAACTCTAGTCTGGGACTAAATTCTGGTGTTGATTATTTATTCAAGAATGGATGTGTCATGTGTGGTGTACAAAGATAGTTGGTGTCTTTGAGGATTAGTGATTGAGGACAAACAGCATGTCACCTTATAAAATAAATTTGTACATAAATTTATATTTTAAAATGTTACATTTTAAATGTTTGTTTATGTACATGGACCAAATAGTGATCTGTGGACCACAGGTTAAGCAGTTCTGCTCTAGACGTTACTTCCTGAGTATTTATCTATTTCATCACCTTGTCCTTTTTCTTATCTGTTACTTGGATGCAGAAGTGGCCTTAGGGATCTTTAAAAGTGGTGCGAGGTCTCTTTTTGATGGCCCCATGCCATACTGTATTGTTCTATTATGGGGGGGTTAGTTTCATACTATTGAGTTGGATCACACTGTAATTTTCACACTTATTTTTTTAAATATTATTTCGGCACTCGGTTTGACCACACCGCTTACACCACCCAATACTGCTTGGATGGTTCTGTCTTGAAGGTTTTCTAACTATCTGCCTATTTTCATGTTAGCCATATGTCAGCTTTTAAGCTGAGGTTACTGTGATCTTCTTTCACACTCAGGAGTTGGGCCTTTGCTAACTTGTAGGCAGCATCATGCAATGTGCATATCCCACCTTGGTCAAAACAGCCTTTACTGAGAAGAGGCTCCCTGTTGCTCGTCTGTGCCCTGTATCCATAGGTCGAATTGCTTGACAGTATATTTTGATACCCCCCCTTGTAGTTCCTGTTGGTCTGTGAGGAGGCATAGAAAGAATAAGACTACTACTACCTCAGGCATGATATCAGAGGTGACTAACATGAGGTTGTGCCTGCGGCTGGCAACCTCATCATGTCAAACAAGCTGCTACTGATATCACAACTGCAACAGCAAATGAGTACTTTGCTGCAGACTTCCTGCAATGGTAGCTCCATGCTTAAAAGGGACATGAGGATATTCTCTGATCTTGAGCACTTGTAGGTGGACAAAACCAATTGGGGGGGAGGGGGGGGGAGTGTGAAGTGTTAGAGACTTCACTATACTTGTTCCAGCAGTGGTGACTCCATGCTGCTTAAAGAGTAAACAGAGAAAAGTAGAAGATTATTTTGATATGGACATAAAGAGCAGACTATATACATTTTAATACTTGACAAATTTGTTTAAACAGGGTCAGGAGAGAGCCTTGAAAAAAAAGCTGCAGAATTTCCTACAAGAATTGCAACACTTTGGTACCGTGAGAGGCTTTAGACATTTTCACTTTTATGTCAGAAGTAAAGAGGAGCTAGTAATTAGTGTCAACAATGCTTTGAAGGTAAGCGTATTCTGTGTTGGTCCATATAGTCCCTAGGGGTCTCTGATGAGACAAACAAGGTCTGTGATGAGACAAAGAAGGTCTGTGAGGAGACAAAGAAGGTCTGTGATGAGACAAAGAAGGTCTGTGATGAGACAAAGAAAGGTCTGTGATGAGACAAAAAAGGTCTGTGATGAGACAAAGAAAGGTCAGTGATGAGACAAAAGAAAGGTCTGTGATGAGACAAAAGAAAGGTCAGTGATGAGACAAAAGAAAGGTCTGTGATGAGACAAAAGAAAGGTCGGTGATGGGACAAAGAAAGGTCTGTGATGAGACAAAGAAGGTCTGTGATGAGACAAAGAAAGGTCTGTGATGAGACAAAGAAGGTCTGTGATGAGACAAAGAAGGTCTGTGATGAGACAAAGAAGGTCTGTGATGAGACAAAGAAGGTCTGTGATGAGACAAAGAAAGGTCTGTGATGAGACAAAGAAGGTCTGTGATGAGACAAAGAAGGTTTGTGATGAGACAAAGAAGGTCTGTGATGAGACAAAGAAAGGTCTGTGGTGAGACAAAGAAAGGTCTGTGATGAGATACAGAAAGGTCAGTGATGGGACAAAGAAAGGTCTGTGATGAGACAAAGAAGGTCTGTGATGAGACAAAGAAAGGTCTGTGATGAGACAAAGAAATGTCTGTGATGAGACAAAGAAAGGTCTGTGATGAGACAAAGAAAGGTCTGTGATGAGACAAAGAAGGTCTGTGATGAGACAAAGAAGGTCTGTGATGAGATAAAGAAAGGTATTCTTCTTCTTTGATCCTTAGCCGCCGATCGTCAAAGCAGTCAGTGGCCATTACGCCTGGTGGCGTCTTGTAGGGCAACAACAAATTTATTCCACTTTGCTCGGTCGGCGGCCATCCTTCGTACAGTGCCCCAACTCTGGTTCATTCTTTGCATCTCAGCCTCCACAGTCCTCCGCCAAGTTGTTTTTGGTCGGCCTCTCTTTCGTTTTCCTTCAGGGGTCCATAGCATAGCTGTTCTTGTGATGGCATCGGGGGTCTCTTCTGAGGACATGGCCAACCCAGCTCCAGCGTCTGCCAGCTATGATGGTGTGCATGTCCTCTTGCTTGCTCCGAGTAAGCAGATCTTGGTTGGTGATGATATTCGGCCAAAAGATTCTGAGAATTTTTCTTAGGCATGTTGTGTGAAAAAAGGACAATTTCGACATTTCCTTCTCTGTAACTCTCCAGCTCTCCGTGCCATAGAGAAGCACAGAAAGCACACAGCTCTGATATAATCCTAATTTTGTGCTTGTGCTGTACTGAGAGGACTTCCAGATGTTGTTTAGACTAAAAAAAGGCTGTTCTTGCTTTGTTCATTCTGTTGTTGATGTCTTTGCTTGCTCCGCCGTCTGGTGTTACTGTGCATCCTAGGTATGTGAAGGCATCTGTCTGTTCCAGTTGCTGATTCCTTACTGATATGGGCTCAGGGTTGCTCACATTGAGCATCATGACCTCTGTCTTCTTTAGGTTGATGTTCAAGCCCACCTGCTGGCTATACTTATTAAGTCTATCCGTTTTTTCCTGGATGTGTTGATGTGAATGTGCTAGCAGTGCAATGTCATCTGCATATTCCAGATCTTCCAATGTAGAAAATGTAGTCCATCTTATTCCTCTTGGATTGCCCTCTGTAGTCTGGCGCATCACCCTGTCTATGACTGTTAAAAATAGAGTGGTTGATAAGGGGCATCCCTGTCGTACTCCTGTCTTCACCTCAAAGGCTAGGTTGCTCTGCCCAACGCTACACGTAAAGTTGGCATAGAGGCTTTTTATGATTGACACTATGCAGCTTGGAATTCCATAAGCCCTCAGTATTTTCCATAAACTGTCCCTATGTATACTGTCAAAAGCCTTTTCAAAATCAACGAAATTAATGTATAACTGTCTTTGCCATTCTGAGCACTGCTCTATAATGTTCCTGAGGGTAAATATATGATCTACACATCTTCTGTTCTTTCTAAATCCTGCTTGTTCTTTCCTCAGTTTGTGGTCTACTGCTTTTGAGATTCTCTGTATAATTATCCTGCCTAGTATTTTGCTGGGAACTGAGAGAAGAGTTATTCCTCTCCAATTATTGCAGTCTGCAAGATCTCCCTTCTTGGGCAATTTGACAATTATTCCTTTTTTCCACTCTGTTGGTGTTGTTCCTGTTTTCCAGACTTGTGCAAATAGTGGTTCTAATAGTTCTGCTGCTAGCTCTGGGTCTGTCTTAAATAGCTCTGCATTTAAGTTATCATGGCCAGGAGCTTTTCCATTCTTTAACCCTTTGATTGCTGTGATGATTTCTTCTTTTTGTGGGTGTCGTGAGAAATTCTAATCCACATATATAAATTAAAACGTAAATGCAAAGCCTAACAAATAAATTTAATAAAAGGAAAGAAGAATGGTAAAGAACAGTGCTGTCACAATGACTGTACTCGAAATCCCCTTTGTTTTCTACTTCGTCTGCAAATTGTAACGCTTTCACGTTGATAGTAAAAGCCTACTGTATCACTACACGCTTTCTTCAATGAAACGTGTACTGCCTTTCTAAGAAAAACCTTGAGATATGCAGCTGACCTAGATTTAATATTTCATTCATTCCATACACGGCGTAACTAAAAGACAGATAAAGCAGGAGAGAGAGAGGGACGACTGGAAGCAAGGACGCATGCAACACTACACGCGTCGCGCGATTAATAGTAACGCCAATCCCACGTGTAAGGCCTGCACTAACTTTTTTTCAAATAAACAGTGTCAGAAAAACACTACAACTACTACAAGAATCAGGTTTTAAAACATGAAAAATGCTTATTAGGAAACCTGAAATTCTACTGATTTACATCTAAGCTCCTGAAAGTACAGAAGACACCCTATGACATAGAAGTGAACGCGTGGTAAAAAAACAAATATACGACTATCTTTGGAAAACACATATTTTGAACGCCACCATGTAGCTCGCTTTAACTTATATATTATTGTACGCCAGGACTTGCTAGCCAAGAATATGTTATGTGTTACGCCTTTAGTCTGTTAATAAAATAATTATGGCCAAAATACAATAGTGGGGGTGCCTGACAGCATGAAATCATTTCTGCTCATAAAATTTTTTTTATAACGTGTTTGAAAAACATTACGTTACGGAAATAGCCTACCATGTTAACTCCTATTTGATTGGCGGGAATGAGATGTAAGACTAAACACGATTAGTTGGACTGCAAATACTAGTTTTCTGTTGTTATGGGAAACGAATAGAAGGGGTACTTTTTTGAAAAGATGTGTAGACATGGCATGATTGGTTAGATCTGCCAATATAGTCAGTTCAGAGCGTCTGTTCCGTGCAACATCTTGTAATAAACCTACTAAGAACAGTGCGTTGAGCACCAGTGCATATTTTTTTCTAAAATAAAAGCCTGGGACAAGAGGCAGATCGGAATTTGTGCCTATTCATTGCCAGTCAACGAAACTGTTTATTATTTCCATTGAATTGTGGTAAGCTGAAATATTTGATATCTTTTTAATGAAAATTGAATGTGAATTGATGATTTATGTCTATATATATGTGTGTAGTTCAGTGGCCAACTTGAGAAAAGCCTAAATATTGCTCCAACCTGAATAGGAGGTGTCGGAAAAAAAAGTAAAACTGCATGGGATTGCCAAACAGTACACTGACACCTATCTTATGGACTAGGAAGAAATAATGCTGGAATGGCAGAGGCGTAGTAACCAGAAGGAAGGAGTATACTGGTGTAATTTGTTTCAGATGAAGCTAGCAGTGGCCTACAGCACTGAACACAAGTGTTTGTTATGTATTGTGCTCATTGTGGAAATGGATTATGACTTAGTTTTGAAATAGGAGGTACAACCTTCTTGTTTCAGGGACGGTGGTCAAAAGTCATTGAGGCAGCATTTGGCCTGAGTTACTGAATCCTGAGGCTGACAGCATACTACTACTGGGTCCAGATAGCGACCAGTGAGGTGGCTCCAGAACTCATTGAAGTAATCGAGCAGAGGAGTCTTTTACTGCAGTCATCACGAAAGTTAAGAAAGTGTGGCCATGGAGCTCAACATTATGTGCCCCCCCCCCCCCCCCCCCTCTAAAATTGACAGTAAATAAAGAGGGAATATAAACTGTTTAAATTGACAGGAACTGTGAACTTTTCCCAATGATAAGACACTTGAAGTCATGATGACAAACAACACTCTAGCTTGAAAAACAAAACCAGTATTAACTCATATTACTACTTCACAACTTTCACACATAAGATAAGAATAATAAAATATGTCAATAACAAGATTAAATTGATAAACTGTGTACATACTACTTGTAAGAATATTGATTGTGATTCCTGGTTCACTGTGTAGTTGAATCAGGATATCTCTATGTAAAGAAATTAATACATATATATATATATATTTGACTTTTCAAACTGACTCTTTTAAGATAGTCTTATAGAGTGTTACTTGTGTGTGAGTGTCACAGTGTTGTAAAGTACTGTGAAATAAATTAAATTGTTTATATGTCTGTTGTTGTTGTGACTTAACTTCATCATTTTCATAACCCTAGACATTCAACGTAGTCATCACAATATTTCAGAATAGGTCTGACTGAGATATATATATATGTGGTAGCAAGTAAGGTTATCTGTAATACTCCACATTATTAGATACAGATACCTTCACAGCTGATCTCAGTCAGTACACTAGTCCCCTATAAATATTTATAACATCCCATTTTACCACAGTGGGATGTCTGTATTAACATCTAGATCATTTTCAGCCTCAGGAACATTCAATTGTGTCTCTGGTGGTTCCTTATTCAGAGTTTCTCTGAAATGCTCTGCCCATCTTGTTTCCTGTCCCTCTACTGTTGTGATGAGATTTCCTTGCTTATCTCTTACTAATGTAATATTGTTTGCACCTCGTTTTCCACTGATGATTTTAGTTATTTTGTATACTGTGTTTTGTTCATTTCTCAGTGCTGCCTCTTCTGCCTGTCTTGCAAGGTCATCCAGAAATGTCCTTTTGTTAGCACGGGTTTGACGTTTAACTTCCTTGTCCAGCTGACTGTACTGTTCACTATATATTGCCTTTAATCTGGGAGACTTAGCTTCTGTTTTCTTTCTTTTCATTTCCTTTCTCTTTGCTATGGTGTTTAGCGTATCTGGTGTTATCCAGTCTTGGCTCTTTCTTTCCTGGAATCCCAAGCATGACTTGCTGCTTTCCTTGTATATTGTTGAGATGGTGTTGAATCTCTGGTCAACATCATCGGTCTCTGTTCTTTCCTGGCTTTTGATAATCTCATATCTTCTCTTTACGTCGACCACGGAAGCTTTTCTGGTGAGGGGATCCTTCAGTTTCGTGATGTTGTATCTTTTCTGTTTGACTGCAACTGGTCCAGCAGCTCTGAGTTTCACTTTCAGTCTTGCTACTACTAGGTGATGATCACTTCCCACATCTGCGCCTCTTCTTACTTTCACGTTTTGTAGTGCATGTCTCCATCTGCCATTGATCATTATGTGATCTATCTGGTTTCTGTTTTGTCCGTTTGGTGATTCCTATATTAACTTGTGCACTTCCTTGTGTGGAAAAAGGGTTCCTCCAATGACCAGGTTGTTAAGACTGCAGAAGCTTATTAATTTGTCCCCATTCTCATTTGCTTTTCCACTGCCGCATTTCCCCATTACTCTTTCGTTATAATTATTGTGTGCTCCCACTTTCGCATTTAGGTCTCCCATTACTATAATGAGATCATACCTGGGTGTATTTTCCATTTCTTTTTGTACCTGTTGATAGAACTTGCTGACCATCCTCTCTGCCAGAATAAAGTACTGTTTCCCCTGTAGCTGTTTTTATTCTCCCCCTACCTGTCCATCTGCTCTCGCTTATTCCCAGGATATGTATCTTGTAGTACCTCATCTCTGCTGTGATTTGTCTCAGCTTTCCTGCCTCATTCATAGTTCTGACGTTCCAAAAACAAATTCTGGTTTCGTGTTTTGCGGTCGGGGCATCCGTTTTCATGCCAGTGGCTTCCTTTCGGCTTTCACCACTGTTAGTCATACGAGCCTGAGACTCCGGATGTCCGTCCCGCAGCAAAGTTTTTCCATTTATTGTTGTTTCCGTAACGTGCAATTTTTTTTACATAGACAGGGGTGTCGGCCCTGTGCTAAAACCCCCAACCTGGAGGACCAGAGTACCAGCTTTTGTCTGACCCCTACCCACGCAGATCAGTCCAGCTTGGTTGAACCTACCAGGAGTAAATCTCCCACTGGCATAGCTCTGGGGATTGTCAGGGTACACAAGCTGCCATACTGCTACAAGGTATAGGTACCATTGATGGCAGAAAGAAAGGTATGTGATGAGACAAAGAAAGGTCTGCGATGAGACAAAGAAAGGTCAGCGATGGGCCAAAGAAAGGTCTGTGATGAGACAAAGAAGGTCTGTGATGAGACAAAGAAGGTCAGTGATGAGACAAAGAAAGGTCTGTGATGAGACAAAGAAAGGTCTGTGGTGAGACAAAGAAGGTCTGTGATGAGACAAAGAAGGTCTGTGATGAGACAAAGAAAGGTCTGTGATGAGACAAAGAAGGTCTGTGATGAGACAAAGAAGGTCTGTGATGAGACAAAGAAAGGTCTGTGATGAGACAAAGAAAGGTCAGTGATGAGACAAAGAAGGGTCTGTTATGGGACAAAGAAAGGTCGGTGATGGGACAAAGAAAGGTCTGCGATGAGACAAAGAAAGTCTGTGATGACAAAAAGAAAGTCTGTGATGAGACAAAGAAAGGTTGGTGATGAGACAAAGAAAGTATGTGATGAGACAAAGTCTGTGATGATACAAAGAAGGTCTGTGATGAGACAAAGAAGGTCTCTGATGATACAAAGAAGGTCTGTGATGAGACAAAGAAGGTCTGTGATGATACAAAGAAAGTCTGTGATGAGACAAAGAAAGTCTGTGATGAGACGAAGAAGGTCTGTGATGAGACAAAGAAAGTCTGTGATGAGACAAAGAAGGTCTATGATGAGACAAAGAAAGTCTGTGATGAGACAATGAAGGTCTGTGATGAGACAAAGAAAGTCTGTGATGATACAAAGAAGGTCTGTGATTAGACAAAGAAGGTCTGTGATGAGACAAAGAAAGTTTGTGCTGAGACAAAGAAAGTCTGTGATGATACAACTAAGGTCTATGATGAGACGAAGAAAGAATAGAACTATTACTTTCTCAGGCATGTCATAATAGATGCCTAACATGAGATGGGAGCTGGCAACTTCATCATGTAGCACAAATTTCTACAGAAACTACCACTGCAAGAGGACCTGAATGCATTGACGCAGGCTTCCTGCAAGGGGATTAGCTGCAATGGTAGCTCCATGCTTCAAAGGGAGCGAAAAGGGACATGAGGAAATTCTCTGATATTTAGCACTTGTAGGTGGAAAAAAAATCAGTTGAGGAGGGAGGGGTGAAGTGTTAGAGACTTCACTATACAATTTTCTCAGGTGGGGTGATCAGTACCCTTCCTCTGGGCCTTTGTCTTCCCTAACTCAAGAACAAAGTCAGATAGCCATTTACAGCTGGGTGGACTGGAGCCTAGCGCTACCAGGTTTTTAACTGGGAACCCGGTTACATTGCCAAGAGAGGCCATCTCTCTAACCACTCTGCCAATCAGACAGTGGCTCAAATATAGGCCATCTGCTAATATAGTAGCAGTTCTGTAATTGTGTTACCGGGTTTATAGTCCTGCAAGCTGCCAAAATCTATCTTGGCACCCAGATACATTCTGAGGCTCATGTCAAAGTTGGATGGAGAGTTATCATATCTGTCTTTTGCACCTTCTTGTCTGGTATGCCTCACTGTGAAGTGGTGGGGTAGCATGTGTTCCTTATTGATAAGAACTATAGCAGTACAAGCCTTGTGCTCTTGGCAGGACAGCACCAGATAGAGTGGGTATGGCTGGTGGTCCAAATTTGGGGGTTAGGTTATTGCAGGCAATCCTAGCCTTGGAAAAAAAATATGAGAAACACCCCAGCCTGAAGAACCACCAGCCTGAGCCCTGAAGATTACTATCAGGAGGGGCTTACATAAAAAAAACAGTGGAAGAGGAAGCAAAGGCAACCAGAGTCTCATCAGTGTCACAAAGTGGATTTAGGACTAGAGGCTGCCTACATATAGTGACAAGACTCTAGTGAGGAGAAAGTCTAAGAAGATAGATTTTAGAAGAAAATGACAGTGGCTGTGGAAGATGAGGCTATTGGGCTCAAGGGCGAGAACCTAGATTGACACTCCCTTGCCACTTTGTGACTTATTGTGTTGTTATAACCTCAACACCTCTAACTACCAAGACTGGGATAAGGTTTAACTAATTTACCACAGGCACCACTATACAGACGACATACAGATCACGTATAGTTTAAAGTAAGTGACTGATCCAGTCTAAAGTTTAAATAGTTTTATTTACATATCAAAAATTCAAACATCAAAAATCACAGTTCGCACACCTGGAAGAAACACACACAAATAAAGTACAGTGATTAAGTAAGGTAACCCCACAGTCGCCCTCCCCTCAACCTGTAAGGAAGAAAGGTAAGTAATACAACAAACGGTTAAGTGGGATCTCTAACATTCAGATCCACCTTACTATAAATCAACTGATAATTTCCTAACCACACTCTAACTCTTCCTACTGAATGACTGGATACAGACGTCAATGAATTTGAAGGGCCTACACAGCTTCTCTGCTTTAGGCAAATTACCCTTCATTAACTAACACTAAGTCCACCGAATAAAGAACTGGTGTTATCACCTCCTACACAAACTAACTGACTAATTGCTGAGTTCTAAGTTCAGTGTCTGTAAGACGCTCCTGGTTTCTACTACTCTTCTCCACTACTCTCCTTCTCTGTATCTAGTGCAATTCAGAAGTATTTTTGCCCTCTTTCCTCTGACTGCTGTTGTAGCTGCTAACTTGGTTGGTAGACTGGTTTCCTTGACTGGGACTATCTTCTGCATTACCAGTGATGAAATCTGAATTTACAGGTCCGGTTACCCCTCTCTTGGGTTTAGGGCCGTCGGTATTATTGTGACTGACAAATCCCGACACCTCTAGGCCCTGCGCCTAGGTTCAGTGTGTGCTAATGAGCGTAATTAGCTCTGGGTTGGTTAAGAAACCCGTTCTCTTCTGAAGAAGGCTTCGCTTCCCGCTCCCTGCTCTCTCTTGGGTACAAAAACAGACTTTTGCACCAGTGACCACCGCATCACCACTCCACTTTCTTTTCTGGCTCTGCCGACCCTTCTTCTCCTGAGAAGACCAACTACTTCTGGCAAGCTGTAGGACAACTGACGCCCTAGCTGCCTGCCGTGAAAATATTTGTTTGGGACCAACCAATAACAAAAGATATATATCACACATCAAATTTTTCATATCCTTAACACTTAACTCCCTTCCATCTTTAACACTTAACTCCCTTCCATCTTTAACACTTAACTCTCAATCTTGAACACTTAAGTCTCAAATCTTTAACCACTTAAGTCTCAAATCTTTAACACTTAACTCCCAACTCTTTAACACTTAACTCCCTTCCATCTTTAACACTTAACTCTCAATCTTGAACACTTAAGTCTCAAATCTTTAACAATTCAACCACTGAACAAACCTATCGCCGGTAAAATTCCTGGCCCTACTTATTTAACAGTGCACGAGGTGTGTCCTCGCTAAACCCAAATAAACTAGACTTCTCTAGAGAGAATAGCCTCTCGTCTCCATGAATTTCACCATTATAAAGATATCTCTCTATTTAAGGACTCATTAAAATCCCATCTAGGTCCGTAACTGCTGACTCCAAAATGTATGATTTACCCCCACGTGGTAAATACACATTTGCCTATATGAAATATGCTGACATCTTACAGACTATCTTAGCTTAATTAACTATATATATTTACCAAAGTAGACTATCTCCTTAGAGCAATCTGACTCTGTATATGACATACAGGCATAAATTTTCACGGCTGGAAGTTGTTGGTTTAAAAATCTGAGAGAGGCTTCTGCTTTGGTGTTGTTGTTGTTGTTTTGATGAGTTGATGGGTGGAGAGCGGGCACTTAACACCTGACCATTATTGCCACTTCTCATTCCATCTTGGTCTACCCTGTTCAACCTGAAAGTTGGTTATAATTGGGGTATTTAGTGTCATTTTTTAAACTAATTTTGTGTTCAATTTAAATAACTATTGTCTTTTGCAGTTGCTGATTATTTATTTATATTAGTATTTGTCCATTTTATTTTCTCTTTTGTATTGTTTTTAGATAACTATTGTCCTTTACACTTGGTTTTAATTTGTATTAGTATTTGTTCTTTTTGAGTTGTTGCCCTTTTTTTTTTTTTTAATATACCTCGTTGTCTTTCCTTGTCCTAGGAGTAGTTAGTTAGTTTTTTGTTAATGCTTTGTTAGTTCTTGCTGCTTAATTTCTATTTAGTTGGATGTTTTTCCTGAAGTACTAGCCTTATATGTTTTCCTTTGTTTTATGAATATATCTTTTAAGTATTGATTGGGCATCTCTTGGGGCATCTATACTTAAAACCTTATCATCTGTCATGTCTATATTGTGATTTCTATAGTAAGTTTTTAATTCAAGCCTTTGTTGTTCGTAATTTTTACAGTGGATCAGGTAGTGGTCTATGTCATTCTCTTCCTGACATTCTTGGCAGTGTGGTTCTTCTATCATAAAGTATGCTGCACCGAGACGGAGACGCCACAGTTTTTTGTTTGATGGTATCTTTAATTCTTCTCTGACCTGGCACGTCCTCATTGGTTCTTTCAGCAGTTTGAACACGTGTCTGCCTTTTCTACTTTTCTTCCATGTTGTCTTCCATTCCTCGTTTATAGTTATCTTCACTTGGCTCTTGATCTCCGACCTTCCCAGTCCTGCTCTTATAGTGTTTTTACTTGTTCTTCCATTTTTGGCGTTTTGATCTGCCAACTCGTTACCAGCAATACCTATGTGTGCTGGAACCCACACTAGCCTCACACTACATCCTCTGTTCCCTAGTGATGTATTAATTGCTAGAAAATCTTCCTTTATGTCTGGCCGGCTACATTTACCTGGGTGTTCTAGTGCTTGTAGTGATGATAGTGAGTCTGTAAATATCGTAACAGCTTCTGGTGGGTTATCTTCGATTATTTCTAAACTTTTAAGAATTGCTACCATCTCTGTGGTAAAAATCAAAGCCCCTTCAGTTACACTGTAGCTCTTTTTTATTCCCAATTGTGGTATTACAACTCCGGCACCTAGTTGCCCACTATCACCCTTGGATCCATCAGTGTAGACGGCCAGACTTTGTTTAGTTAGTTGATCTATGAACTTTCTACTTATCATTTTGGCTTCCTTATCTTCTATGTTTTGTTTGATCTTTTCTGTAAGTGAGTAGTCTATGATTGGTGTTTTTAGTTCCCAGGGTGGTATTTTGCTTCTATATTTATTACTATTTTTAATTGTGTTTGATAGTTCTTTGAGCTGCGTTAGATCTTCTATAGTTCTCCACCCTGTTGGATATCTATCTTTGTTTAAGGGGACGTCCCATACACTTGGTTGGTTTTTGACAAATGCTTTATGTGCTGGGTGGGTCACTTCTTGTGCTACTTTACTCCAATAATTTAATCTTAGTTCTTTCCGTCTTAGACCAAGGGGTGGTATGCCAAGAGCTACCTCTAGCGCTTCTACTGGTGTTGATATGAATGCACCTGTAATGGTTCTCATGGCTGCATTTTGAATCCTGTCCAGTTTTGCTTTGTTAGAAGCTGCAGCTGAGTCATAGACTGAGGCTTCTGCCCTATGAACACGTGTATTTATTCTGATCCCTAAAAGCTGACCCCACGCTAAAACTTGAGTCATTCGCGTGGCTTTGCTTCTTTAGCGGGTCACCTCTGATCCAATCAGGATCCCGCTAAATCTAAAAATAGCCCGCAGTCATAAGCTAAATTTAGAACGTAAGAACAGACGGAATAATTCCGTTGCTTTCTGTTCTACACGCTAAAATCCCCCTACCCCCAACTTTTGGCGTTGCGTAAAAGCGGGTTTGCGTGGACTTTCCCCCGTCTGAATTACCCTTCCTAATAATTACTGCTACAGAAATAAAATGGACTGTGATTATGTTTACACTAGAAATTCCTGCATGAATGGAATTTCTTCATGAAAAAGAAACCCTGGTGCGAGTCAAGAAGTTAAACCTACCATCCCTCTTGAAAACGTAATTAATAATCTACACGAAAAGTCCAAATACTATTATTATACAAAGAGAAAGAAAAAAAACGAATAAGATAAAAAATCCCACCGTAATCCTTCCCTGAAAAAACGTAAATACTACAAAGAGAGGAAACCTGGGGTGGATTCCATGTAATCTCTCCTACAAAAACGTAATTAAATGCAAGAAGAAGAGACATGGGGCCTGTTGAAAATCCAATCACATTAACTCCTCACAATCAGCAGAGCTGAAGAAGACAGCCATAATAGGAACTGGTGGCGATCAACATTTGCAGACCTATGTTCCATGTGGAAGGCAGGGGAGTGAAAGATCATGTGTCTCTGTGCATAACCAAAGCTAATTTTAATGGTTATGAAGTACAGCCATATTTTGGCAAATTAAAAATTGATTTTCAGCTTACATCTTCAGTAGTCAGTTTTAAACTTTCTATATTTTATAAACAGAAAATGCATGGAGACATATCTGGAGTCATCCTTATATGACCACCAGCTATGCACAATGCTACAATATATGTACGTGGAAGTGAACCTCTGTCTGTGAGGCTAATTACATCCTCATTGACTCTTGAAATCATCCACACACTTCCAGGGATTCCCCCTGTTGTGAAACTTGTTGAGAACCAAGTTGAGCACACTAAGCTTGAAGAAGTCACTTGAGCCCCAGGCATTATTCTTTGGCTTTGATTTGGTTGACTGCGTGCAGAAAGATCTCACTGTGGACCCAGTGATAGGCAGGGGAAGCTGAGAAGTGGCTCTGTGCAGGACATGACAATTCCTTGGGAGAGCCTAGAACCAGAGTACAGTATTTTAGCTCTGCATAGTTGGAGAGCCCCCTTGGATGGCGGGGAATGCACAGTATGCCACGCACTTCTTTCTCCTAGCTTGGGACCAGATGTGACGATCCTTTAAATGCAAGCCAAGCTGGAGAAACTGGAGCTCATGACTTCAACTCAACACGTTTCAGAATGGCAGAAAAGCTACAGGAAAAGCCTAGATCTACAGTGTAGATAATACCAAGGAGTCTTCAACTTGGTATTGGCTGCTAAGGAGCGAGAAGCTTAGCAGCCTTAGTTAAACAACAACAATAAACAGAATACTCACTATACATTTGTTTCCCTAAGTCTCTGTGTCCTGTTCTTGTATGTCCAGCTTTACATCTTCTGTACGTTACATCTTCTTTGTGGTTTAGCACTCATTAAGTTCTCTCCATACGTTTTTTTTTAATCCATATTTTATTTTCTAGTCTTTCCACAGGATCAGATGCTAATATTTAAAATAATCTGCAACTCAACAAGGTTAAACTGGCAACATGTTGGACATTTGATTTTAGGGGAAAATGCAACAAAACAAAGACTTATTTTGTTTAAAAGTGCAAATTATGAGATTTTTGGGGAAACTTTAACTTCTCTGCAATCACATGATGTAGGTTATGCATGTTAATAATGATTTTAAATACAGAGTGCCCAAAATGTTTTGCTTTTACAACTGCTATTCCTTTTTCTTTATTAAACAAAACTGCAGTCTGAAATCAAATTTTTTTTTTTAATTTATTTTATTTAAAAAATTAAAAATAATATAAATTTAAAATGAACAGTAATAATACAATCGACAATAAATAAAAATGTAATAACAATATATTTTATAATTTGTACCAGAAAGAGGTGAGGCTTTTCGGACACCCTGTATACTAATGTACATTTAGAAGCAGTAACCTATTCTGAAACATGACTTTGACACTGAATATCAAACCCAACTTTATCATAATTTTATATTTAAGAGATACTGTCTTCATAGATGTGAAACCTTTCACCAATTTTTAAATGTTAATACTTTTCTTAACAGCCGCAGAGGTCTTTCAAAGATCTAAATAGTGATAATAATGGTTTTTAAAGATTTTAACAATATCTGGGTGTCTCAAAAAACCAGCATGTTATTGAATTTGTTGCATTATCTCACAAATGTTCATTTCCTTATTTGCTGTAATTCTGCATGCTGGTTTTCCATGCTATCATCTTTTTAAAAAATGAATTAGGAGTGAATAAGCTTTTTTTTTTTCTTTTTAAATTAAGAGAAACCTATCAAGTATTTTATATTTTTGCTGCAGAAAATGGTGCCAAGCATCATGCAGTATATTATTATTCAAGGAGTCAGAGTGGCTAAGAGGTATGGCGTCGGCCTCAAATTCTAAAGGTACTGGGTTTGATTACAAGTAGAAGGAATATAATTTATGGAATTTTTTTTCAGAACCAGTGGTCCTGATGATGTCATACTCCCCCCTGGTCTCCTGGGTAGTGAGATCGGATGCCTAGCCTTCTTGGATAAGGGCAAAAAAACAGGAGGAGGTCCTGTGTGCAAGTTGCACACGTTAAAAATCCCATGGCAGTTGGAAATCATAAAGGGTAGGCCATAAGGCGCTGCCCTAGCTAATTTTAAAAATTGGAAACCTACCCACCACATAAATATTTATAGAATGTGTGATTCCTATATACATACATTGGGATTCTCGCCGGTGCTACAGAGTTCATGCACTGTTCTGAGATCCTCCTTGTGTGATCTAAGGGAGATCGAAGCACTGATTGAGTTGTTCGTGTGCAATGAAGATAATCCTTCAAACCAAACCAAACAGTTTATCATTTAATGACATTTGATTTTCCAGGGAATCAGTTTGTCATATTCTGGTAACCCATCAACACCGGCATCTGGGAAACCATCATTACATTCTAGTGGCAGCTTCTCATCTTCATGTCTACCATATGATAAGTACGTACATATTTCTCTTTGTGTGTATGTGAATGAATGAATGAAGGAGAGCGAGTGAGGGAGTGAGAAAGAAATGACTCTTCATGTTTTTATGTTATGCTTCATTTTTAGTATTTACCTTCTTCTTCTGCGTTCAGCTTGTAGTCATGCTAAATCTGCAGGCCTGTTGCCAGAATGAAGTCTTTTCCAATTGAACATGGCATGTCAGCCTGGTCCATGGCATCAAAAACATATAACAAAATTATTTACCAGATTATTTTGCCCCTTAACCATTTTCATACTTTGACTGTGGAGAGACCTTGAATGCTTGACTCAGGGCAGAAAGGTTCAGTGTGAATGTTTTGAAAACCTGTGCTCCAGTGTTAACCATTTTCATAGTTTGACTGTGGAAAGACCTTGAATGCTTGACTCAGGGCAGAAAGGCTTAGTGTGAATGTTTTGAAAACCTGTGCTCCAGTGTTAACCATTTTCATAGTTTGACTGTGGAAAGACCTTGAATGCTTGACTCAGGGCAGAAAGGCTTAGTGTGAATGTTTTGAAAACCTGTGCTCCAGTGTGAACTAAAAGGTGAGGTGTCAAAGGAAATTGAGACCATGCACTCATGTATATTGATGATTATAGTTTGTAGTTATAACTTGTATTATCATATCATCATCATTTTTCATTTTGCTCCCATTGAAGAATAGAGCCACTACTGCAGCTGGCTCCCTTGCTGGAAGCCTGCACAAAGCATTCACTTGCTCCTGCCGCTGTGGTTTCTGTTGCAATCTGTTTTACATGATGAAGTTGCCAGCCCTCTATGCACAACCACATATTAGTAGCCTTCTACAAAATGCACATTGGAAATGCTGAAAATTAACGAGGGGAAAAAAAGTATTGCTCCTATAATAATATTAATAGCCCCTTCAGTCATAATTGACTATGGGAATGCGCCCCTGAGGTGACAGCCCTTAGCTGCTTATTTTCCTGGTGCTCCTTTTGACATTTTCTCCTCTCTTCTGCTTGTTGTGTGAGTTTCTTTTTGCTCAATCTGAGGTGGCGCCGTAGATAGCATCACCACTTGGTGCGATCGGCAGCTTCATCCTACAACGTTGCTGGATTTATGTCTAGTGCCCTCATGTCTCTCTTGCACACATCTTTGAACCTCAGCTACGGTCGCCCAACTGTTCTTCTGCCATCTGCTAGTTGGCCATAGAAGTTATCTTTTGGGATGCGACCATCTTCCATGCGGCGGACATGGCCTAGCCAGCGTAGTCTTTGCTGTCTAAGCAGTGTATATATGCTTTGAAGGCCAGCACGTTCTACAATAGAACCAAGGAAACTAATGAAATCTTTTAAATTGAGTACAAGATCACAGATCACTCAGTGGACACTCTCTAAAGAAGTACAACATGACACCGCTAGCATCACACTAATTGTTTGAAAGAAAAGTATAATGAACTATCCCATTAGCATTTTCATGGCATAAATTGTACAATAAAGAAAATGCATCATCCACATTTGGCATGTCTTTCATTTTTGTCAATTCTTTAAAAAAAAATCACTAGGGGTTCATTGGTTCTGTCACACAATACTCAAGTTGGTCTGAGTGGTATGAGGGACAGAGGTGTGGGTCTCCCTCCAGCATCTCCATCGGAGCAGGAGTGCACACCGGTAAGACTCTTGTACTGCTGCCATTTCTTGTAATAAATGCAGACAAACTTTTCTATACTTTTCATGATTCATGAAGAGTTATTATTTTTCTTTATTTCTTTTTTGTTCTCAACGGCTGCATCCATTAAGTCTTATAGGGAGATTCAGAGCAATGATAAACGATGGGAAATGCTAGAGGAATCAATATATCAAACATCAAAAGAAATCATGCTAGCAATAAAAAAGGACTTAAAAAAAAAATAAGTGGATGACAAATGAAATTTTACAGTTGATGGATATAAGAAGAAAGTAGCAAGACAAAGAATTTGAAAAAATACTTGAAGAAATAGTAAACAGAAACAAGACAACCAAAGAAGTGTGGCTAAACATGAGGTGCTGATAACTCAAAGTGCTGCACAGAAGAGACTTAAAACCTGAATACAAGCAAATAAAAGAGTTAACAGAGAGAGAAGAACAGCCGTGGGATGTTTGAAATCATAAGATGGAATACATTAATGAGGCAAGAAAATATAAGATAAAAGATGAACAGAATACATGCGTGAGCTCTTTGATGATGAAACATCAGAATTAAATAGTCCAAAGAAAACTTTCATGGACCACCAGTGCTGGAGGAGGAAGTTGGAGGTTGCCATTCACCAGACGAGGAAAGGTAAAACCCTTTGACGGGACAGTTTAAAAGTAGAGATGTTGAAGTTGTGGGGAGACTTTAAAAGAAAAGTGGTAACAAAACTGGAGTGACACATTTTCTCTAGTTGATATATACATACCTGAAGATCTGCTAAAAGCCATATTTCATATATTTGACAAAGATACCTGGAGCCATGGAGCATGAAGACCATATCACAGTTAGTGGCCACAACATTGTTAAGGATTATCATGAGAGAATGATAAGTAAAATAAAACCAGAAATGTCTGATGAACAGTGCAAATGTATAGAAGGCAAAAGACACAAACAAAGCCATATATATTACGAGAACATTAGTAGAATTAGCTATAAATGTATAAACATGTGTGTGTGCGCTCTTTGCAGTCCCCACCAAGGCATTTTACGTGAAACACAAGAAATTTGTAAAAATGTTAGACAGTTTGAACATCTGTGGCAAAGACATGAGAATAATAAAGAACATATATTGGCAACAGACAGCTGATGTAAGAATTAGCAACCAAATAGGAACATTTTAGAAAATAAAGCAGGGTGTCTGGCAGGGATGTGTGCTCACCTCACCTGTTCTCTGTACAGTAAAAATATAATTAGATCCATAGAGAACATGTCATGAATATCAGTTGGTGGTTAAATATAAATAAGTTTAGATAATGCTGCCAATACAATCTGAAAAGTAGAAAGTGATAAAGAGTAACAGGTTTTGGATCAGTGGTTGAGAACCTGTATAGTCATATTGGAAAGCCTATTGCAAACTGATTGATGTGCAGACCTCTCCTAACGTGTGATTGTCACTGTTCTGTGCAGGATGCAGATGTCACTTTGTTTCTTATTGCTGGCTATGCTCGATATTCCTGTCCATATGTTTGGGTTCGATCCAATCATGAAAGACTTTTGAAACTCTCTGGTGACATAGACAGTGATAGAGACAGTCCTCTCAAACTTAAATCAACAGCGCGATGGAAAGATGAAGGTATCATTTTTTCCTTGATTTAAAATAGAAAATTTGTTTTAACTTATTCCTTCATCAATTGGCAATTTTAATATGTAAATGGGAAAATACGATGATATTGTCTGAGCCTTAATATAACATTCTTCAGAAACTTTATTCCTTTGAATGCCAAATTCCTTGCTTATCTTTGAATAATTCTTCTATTGATAATAGTTTCCTTGTTTTGAAACACGTTACAAACAGTTTGAAATGCCCAGCCATGCCACCTTTTGGGAAAATACCTATGTAAAGTTATGCAAGGCTATATAACTGCATGCTGATATTTATTGAGTGGGTTGAGCTGCCATATTACCATTGTTATATTACAACATCTGAGGAGAAAACTCCTTAGGCCCATTACAATAGTTAAAAAAGAGAATAAATAATTACGCATGAAGCATTGCAGTTTCCAAATGTCTATGTGTGTTGATGAGTTTACTTATAGAAAGGAATAAACTAACACTGAAGAATGATGCATTGATCGATGTGTTTTGACATTTTTTTTATAATTAATATTTCAGTACCATTACAGGGTGTCCCTAAAGTACTTGTACAACTTTGAACTTTAATAACTTTCGATGTACACATCTTAACTACGGCTGCTGTGCTTCTCGCTCTTTTGCAGCCAATACCAAGTTGAAGAGACCTTGGAATTATCTACACAGTAGATCTATGCTTTTCCTGTGGCTTTTCTGCCATTCTGAAACGTGCTGAGTTGAAGTCATGAGATCCAGTTTGGATAGGAGCGTACTAGAAACAGCATATAACAACATAATTTGTCACGTTTTAACACAGTGCGGTACAAATTTTTAGGCTTCAGCGTAACTACCATCTTTCGTGACATATCATTGAGTCTGATTTTCCAACACACATGTAACCTTTTCTGTTACTGTCACCAATTTGAATCAATTACAGGATCTAAAAAAATTGACTCAAAATTTATAACATTAACATTTTAAAACAATGCATAAATTGTGCTTTTATGTGCCCTTTATAGTGTGCTTCTGTCATGTGTACATCCAAAGTTATTAAAGTTTAGATTTGCACAAGGATTTTTGGGATACCCTGTACAAGGTATTATGACTTATTAAAATTAAATAAAGCAAATACAGTTAATCCTCACTATTTGTGGGTGTTATGTTACTTGAAAACCCCATGAATATGGAAATCCACAAATATGGAACCATTGATCCTATTGGAAAAAAGGGGTTAGGTTCCTGCGGGACCCAGTTCACTATACACTATTGCTCCCGATAACCATAAACTTGTCATTTCATGTACAGTGATATTTTAAGTTTAATCAACTATATTTATGTAAGAATAAGTATATTTTAAGGTAGTAGGCTACCCACAAAAGATTAAAAAAAAATAAAAAATCCAACAATTTTCATTTTCATGCTTTAAATCATCGTCAACATGTTCTTGTACTAAAAATAATTCATAGAAGCTTAGAGATACTCTGGTATGATAGGAATCAGTGTTTTTCTACACACACCCCCTTGAGTGATTTGCATAGCAGCCAATGTTTATAGTTGGTTACCTTGTGAATAATGACCCAACATGAAGGTGCGTAATTGTAAAACTGCTAAATTATAATTATACTGAGGCAACAGGAGAAAGATATTTATAACTTTTCCAAGAGGAATCACTCAATGATTTCTTATGAATTTTTCAAAAGTGTGTGTCTAGAAAGCTTTGATCGTAAATTTCAGCATTTGTTACATACATTGTGCATTTTCACCCACATCAACTCTATTTATTGCTAGACCTAGTTTTATACTGTATAATAGTAGTTAGCAGAGCTTCTTTTGTTCACAATGGGAAATAAGACAAAGTAAGTTCCTTGGAAATCGGTACACCAACAAACCGTTGCCTGAAAATGAGACACCTATTGTCGATAGTGGCGATATAAAGCCTCTGTGCTCCTCAGCAAAGAAAATAAAGGTCCAAGAAAGTGAAGGACAAGCTAAAAATGACAACAGAGGAAATGTGTTTATCCTTATGGATGTAAAACTGCTGTTTGGGTTTTTATGCGCTAACTTTAGATGTGACAAATGTTATCAGTACTCGCTGACCTGTGAGATCGTCGAAGAGACTCGGGATGGCTTTTGTCATGAAATCAGTATCAAGTGCACAAACTGTGTCGAATGGAATGCCAATTTCAATACTTCTGATGTTTCATCTCCAGCTACTCACAAACACAAAGAAGTAAATGTGCGAATGGTGGCATTTGTGCATTCTATTGGGAAAGGCCACAGTGCATTGCAGAATTTTTCAGTATACATGAACACAAGTCAACCCATGGCAAAGAAAGCATACAGGAGAACGCTGCACAGGATCTATTCAGCAAGTAAGGACATTGCAATGGAAAGACCCTAAGAGTACCGAAAAGGGGATTCATAGACACTGCAGCTGCAGTAGAAGGAGACCTTTATTCAACAGGAGCTCATTAAACTTCATTTTGGGAGTTCTTTTTCAGTTTTTCTTTGATTTCTCGGAATTGTCTTTTCAACATAATTGGTGATCTTTGAAACAAGATATCTCTGGATCTGTACATTCAATTGACATGAAAATTAACACAGTTGGTTGTCATATAATCTTACAGATTCTGACCTAAAATGGATACAATTGAATTCAAAGTTTTAGTTTTATGACCATCATGCATATATAATGAGGCACAAATATCAAACATTCCAGAAATATAAATTTTGAAAATTCATTAAAAATTAACCTTTCTGTCAATCTCTGTCATTTTAGGTCATGACCTCACGCTATATATAATGATTTAATTTGCCAAGTTTCAGTCAGATCCTTATACAAATAACATAGTTATGATGTTTTGAAAAAGGTGTATAATTTATTCACTACGGCGGCCATATTGGATAGCTAATTTGCATAATTAATGAGGTCATTATGTGGACAAAAATTTTAAGTCCATACTAACACTATACCCATGGTTGTTTGATTCTGAAAGGAAAATTTGAGTATTTTACCCTGTCAAGGTAGCCTACTACCTTAAGTTTAATCAACTAAAATCATGTCAAAATAAGTATATTTTAATTAACTACAATCATGTCAAAATAAGTATATTTTGTTTAATTAACTATATTCATGTCAAAATAAGTATATTTTAAGTTTAATCAACTATAATCATGTCAAAGTAAGTATATTTTAAGTTTAATCAACATAATCATGTCAAAATAAGTATATTTTAAGTTTGATCAACTATAAACATGTCAAAATAAGTATATTTTAAGTTTAATCAACTATAATAATGTCAAAATAAGTATATTTTAAGTTTAATCAACTATAAAAAAGTTAGTTGCTTATCCTTTACAGGACGTGGCAATCAACCCCAGCTTTTATTGGCTGTTTGTGATTTTTCTAGGCAATTTTTTCATTCAGTAGTTTGCCATTGCTTTCTGAACGGTACGGCGCTTATACCATTGTTAAAAATCCACACAAAGCGATTTGCTTCCAAACCGCCTGCAGCAGGTTTCGAACCTGGTATATCTGGATTATGAAACTGCGTTCATATCCATTAGGCCACAGACGCCGACAATCAACTATAATCATGTCAAAATAAATATATTTTAAATAACTACAATCATGTCAAAATAAGTATATTTTAAGTTTAATCAACTATAATAATGTCAAAATAAGTATATTTTAAGTTTAACCAACTATAACCATGTCAAAATATACTTATTTTGACATGGTTATAGTTGATTAAACTTAAAATATACTTATTTTGACATTATTATAGTTGATTAAACTTAAAGTATCAAAATGAGTATATTTTAAGTTTAATCAACTATAATCATGCTAAAATAAGCACT
Organism: Oreohelix idahoensis; assembly: GCA_024509875.1. Lineage (NCBI taxonomy): Eukaryota > Metazoa > Mollusca > Gastropoda > Stylommatophora > Oreohelicidae > Oreohelix > Oreohelix idahoensis. Next base: position 162,551 of record JAMPIV010002671.1, on the reverse strand, counting down.
TTTTTTTAATTAGACACTTTTTTTTTTTAGTTTTTTTCTTTAAATGAAATATACTAACATATGTCAAGAAAGAATGCATTTTAAAGTTTGAAAAATATGGCATTTCCAACCGCAATCCAAATTAAGTACATGGTAACACTGCTTTGTGCTGGTTTCTCAGATGTCTTGGTCACAGATGTCATAGCAGAAGTGGTGAGACTATGTACATATCCTGCACCTTGGAATCCTTTTGAGATTGACCTGCAGTACTTTAAGTCTTTGTCTCAGCCTGATCAGCTCTTGTGCTCAGCATCCATGGTGGCCTGTCTGCAGAAGCTTGTGGTGCACACACCAGATTCCAAGCCATATATAGCAAAAGGTGAGCATTGCAAGAGGCTACAACTTGTGGTCTTGTAGTCAGGTAAAAAAAAAAGATGTTGTAGTTCAGCTACATTTCAAGCCTAACTTTTTTTTTTTCTTAATCAGCGGCACTTGGGCTTTCAGCCCTTCAGCCCAATGACATGTCATTGCGAGGGTGGGGAGCATGTGGACTTTGCTTCCAACCCGGTCAGGAGCTTTGCTCCTTCCCATCCACAGAGGTTTTATCTCAGGAGCCATTCAGGTTATTCAGTCAAAATCCCGGTCGATGACACTCTTACAAATGCCTGGGCTTGAACCTTGAACACCTGATCGCTAGCGCAGTGTGGTAACCATTACACCAGCCCGGCTCCCAAAAATTATCCAAGCCTAACTTTAGACTGTGTTTAAATCATATTCATTGTGGACATAACACTGAACAAGATGTTGTAGTTCAGCTACATTTCAAGCCTAACTTTAGATTGTGTTTAAATCATATTCATTGTGGACATAACAGTGTGACCTGACACTATAGCTTGACATTCAGTCTCGTAAGCCAGTTCTTCTTTTGAAATCCACAGGGTAATAGGAGGTATTACTACAAATATATTATTACAAAGCGACACTGACAATCTTATTAAGTGGAGCAATGAAAACTGCATGCAAATAAATATATTATTACAATATTATTACAGAGCGACACTGACGATCTTATTAAGTGGAGCAATGAAAACTGCATGCAAATAAATATATTATTACAATATTATTACAAAGCGACACTGACGATCTTATTAAGTGGAGCAATGAAAACTGCATGCAAATAAATATCATTAAAACAAAACTAGACAAAAATTACAAAACTCACTGAAAACAACACTTCAGCTCTACATTTGAACCTCTTTAATTGAAAATGTAAATGAAAATAAAACACTAGGACTCATAATTGACCAACATTTAAGTTGGAATTCGCATGTCCAAGCACTGACCAAACAAACGGCACAAAAAGTTTACCAGTTAGCTAAAATCAAACATTTCCTAGATGAGGAGACTCGAAAAATGTTCTATACATCCCATATACAAACACATCTAGACTATTGTTCCACAATTTGGGATGGCTGCATCATGTCCAACCTAAAAGACTCTATTCATTACAAAAACGTGCAGTGCGCTTAATTTCAGACAAAACCCTCACACAGTGTCTAGACCCATATACATATCTTAACATATTACCACTAAGAAAGCGCCTTCTCTTCAACAAAGCCAAATTTATTCACAAAATCTTGTCACAGAATGCTCCAAAAATATCTGTGGCCTATTTTCAAATACAGCGGAAGACGCAGTCAATGCTTAAATAAATTACACATGCCCAAGCCTAGGCTCGACTTATTCAAGAAAAGTTTAGCTTTTTCTGCTGCTCATCTGTGGAATAATCTTCCACACGACTTAAAAAAATACTCTTAGTCCATATTCATTCAATCACAGACTTTTCAAATACATCATGAGTGCAGATTATATGCCACCCTAATTTCGTTATGTTCTTAAATAACACTGACAAACAACATTTTTCTTTCTTATATAAGAATAAGTGTTCTTAGGTCAGTTTCTTGCGCTGATTTCAAATCTGAAATCCGTTTATCTCTATCACGTCGGGTTCTTAAGATATTTGTGATTAAATATATTTTTGGGAAACCGTTATTTGCTCCGTTTCATTTTTACTATATAACTTATTAAAAATTAATAAAATGCAAAATAATTCTACTTTTTATACCGCTAAAAGATGCATGACATATGTTACAATATGTTTCAAATAGTTACTGTATTTTGAAATAATTCTGAGCGAAATATGGCTTCTAGAAGTTGTAGAAATTCGGCTGATCTGTTCTGTTACGTGTGTGGATATTTTACCGATCGTGTTCACCAGAAAAACTTTACACCATTACTAAAGAAAGCATATGAACTTTATTTCGATTCAAAAGTTGATGATGCAAATAAATCTTAGAAGCCAAATGCTGTTTGTTTGACTTGTGCAAATACATTGGCAGGTTGGTTACGAAAATCGCCGAAGCATAAGTCGATGCCTTTAAGAGTGCCAGTAATATGGCGTAAACCGACAAATCACGCTACTGATTGTTACTTCTGCTTGACAAATATCCATGGTTTCACTTTTAAAACTAGAAAGTCTGTGGTTTATCCAAATATTGAATCGGTTTCGAAACCAGTGCCTCATGATCCAATCACGTGTCCGATCCCAGTTCCACCAGAACAACATCCTTTGGACGTGAATGAACCATCAGAAAGTGATAGTTTACCTGCTTTAGAAACTAATTCTGACTCGGATTATATACCGGTGAATGATGGTGTTCACTTAATTAACCATTCAGAATTTTCAGATCTAATACGTGATATCGCTCCTACCAAAGGACAAGCGGAATTACTCGGTTCGCGACTCAAAGAATGGAATCTTTTAGCGCCCAATACTCCGATATCTAAATTTCGTCATAGACACAGAGAACTTGTTCAATACTTTGAGATGGATGATGACATTGCTATTGCAAAGATGTAAACGGTCTAATGGTGCACCTCGGTCATGAGCACATAGTCAACGAATGGCGACTTTTCATCGACTCTTCCAAGACTAGTCTAAAAGCCGTGTTATTGCATAACGGACATTTATTTTCATCAATTCCAGTCGCCCACTCTGTTCATATGGAAGAAACTTATGACAATATGGCTATACTTTTGGCAAAAATAAAGTACAATGACTACCAATGGCGGATTTGTGGAGACCTAAAGGTCATTGCAATTCTCACGGGCATGCAGACTGGGTATACTAAATTTTGTTGCTTCCTATGTGAATGGGACAGCCGCAACAGACAGAACATTATGCAAGAAAGGTGTGGCCTATCAGGGATCGTATGCAGCTCGGGCATAAAAAATGTAATACACGAGCCATTAGTTAACAAAGACAGCATCATTTTACCACCGTTACATATAAAGTTGGGGCTCATGAAGAATTTCGTAAAAGCGTTAGATAAAACGAGCAAAGCTTTCACTTATCTTCGAGAAAAGTTTCCGCAAGTTAGCGGTGCAAAGATAAAGGAAGGTATCTTTGTAGGACCTCAGATTAGGAAAGTTATTGCAGACAAACAATTCGAGAACTTGTTACATGGTAGTGAACTTCGCGCATGGATGGCATTCAAATCGATCGTCGATAACTTTCTGGGAAATCACAAATCTGTCGACTATGTGCATATTGTTAAGCAGTGCATAGATGCATACAGAATTATGGGCTGTAACATGTCCCTCAAAATCCATTTGCTCGATTCGCATCTTGACTTTTTCCCTGACAACCTTGGCGAAGTCAGCGATGAACATGGAGAACGATTCCATCAAGATATCGCCGTAATGGAGTCACGTTATCAAGGACGGTGGAGTGTGACCATGCTTGCCGATTATTGTTGGATGCTTCATCGCGATGTACCACATGCCATTCACCGACGAAAGTCGACTGCAAAGAAATTCAAGCCTACATAACTGTTGTACTTCTTGTACAAATGATGTTGTAATACTGTATGCTTTGTTAAAAAACTTCAATTGCGTATTTCTAGAGATCCCGACCTGATAGAGAAAAACGGTTTGCAGATTTAAAAACAGCGCATTAAAATTGACCAGAAAAACATAGAAATGTTAGAGAAAGAAAAAAAAATTTTTTTTTTGTTAGCCAGTGTAATTACATAACATCATATGTAGGCTTTAAAGATAATTTTGTCCTGTTTAGTATTAATTATGATAATGTACTGTAAATCTGTGTAACTGTTATTGTACTGTTGCAATGTTGGGATTTTATTGTATTGTATTTTATTTTATTATTTAAGTAATATTTAAGATACGTGGGAGAATAAATGGATTCAGTATGGAAGATGAGAGAAAGGAAGGGCAGAATGTTCGACGGGCCTGCGTGCCCAATTCTAAACTCTTTGAAAATAAAGTTTGTTCGTTCGAGGTAGAGGGAGACCAAGGAACACATGGAGATGAGAACCAGTGACAGATATGCAGGGGATGAATAAGACATGGACAGACCTTGAGCTGGTGGGGCACAGGACATGAAGATTTGACATTAAGTTTGTTGATGGCTTATGCTCCTTGGGGAGCTGAAGGGGGGTGATTGAATGAATAGTCTCAGAGTCAGTGTTATCAACCCAGGTCAATGTGTTCTTATTATTTCTTTGGTTTTGTTTGGTTTGGTTTGGTTTTAAGGACCATCTTCATTGCACACGGACAACTTCATTAGTGCTCCGATCTCCTCCCTTAGATCACACAAGGAGGATCTCAGCACAGTGCATGAACTCCGGTGAGGATCCCAATGTGTGTATAAAAGAATCACACATTCTATAAATATTTTTGTGGTGGGTAGGTTTCGTAAGTGTTTTTAATTTTTACAGGGCATCAGCCGTATGGCCTACTCTTCACAATTTTCAACTGCCGAGGGATTTTTAACATGCGCAGCTTGCACGCGGGACCTCCTATTTCTTTCTCCCTTATCCAAAATGCTACGCAACTGATCTCACTACCCAGGAGATTAGCGGGGAGTATGACATCATTAGGAACCAGTATTAGAATTAGATGGGTACACCATACCTCTTAACTACTCTGACCTGAATTATTTCTTTGATGCAGACAAGCCTACATTAGTTTGATTTTCATCTATTGTGCTTTATACAGACTTTGTTTTCAGTCTTTTTGTACAGATAGTATTCTTCTCTTTTTGCAGTGTTTGAAGATCTGCAGCATATAACTGAATTCCATTTTACTAGTCTGAGGGAGATGGTTATAGCATCAAAAATTTCCATCTTGCAGCAGAATTCTCCGCAACACCAGCATCAACAACATCCAAAAAATCAACAGAATGAACAGTATTCGCAGCAGCAAAGACATTCCCTCCAAAGTCGGTACCCTAGAGTTTCCACTCCTGCAGCAGTACCACCACTGCAGTCTCCAATGACAGTGCACCCCTCAAATCCCATCAGTGCTTCTGAAATCATTTATGGCCAGGGGTTCAAGGGAGCTTTTCCTGGTGGTTTCAACAGAATGCCAGCACCCAGCATCCTTTAATATACCAGCATCCTTTAATATGCCAGCACCCATGCATCCTTTAATACGTCAGCACCTAGCATCCTTTAATATGCCAACAATCAGCATCCTTTAATATGCCAACAACCAGCATCCTTTAATATGCCAACAATCAGCATCCTTTAATATGCCAACAACCAGCATCCTTTAATATGCCAGCAATCAGCATCCTTTAATATGCCAACAATCAGCATCCTTTAATATGCCAACAACCAGCATCCTTTAATATGCCAACAACCAGCATCCTTTAATATGCCAACAACCAGCATCCTTTAATATGCCAACAACCAGCATCCTTTAATATGCCAACAACCAGCATCCTTTAATATGCCAGCAATCAGCATCCTTTAATATGCCAACAACCAGCATCCTTTAATATGCCAACAACCAGCATCCTTTAATATGCCAACAACCAGCATCCTTTAATACGCCAGCAATCAGCATCCTTTAATATTCCAGCAATCAGCATCCTTTAATATGCCAGCAATCAGCATCCTTTAATATGCCAGCAATCTATGTTGACTGATGTATATCCAGTAATTTATTTGTGCAAAACACATTCTTTGTCATTTTTCCATTTTTATTGGTAGAAAAATGTTCTTTTTGAATTACTTTATCTAGTTTTATATTTGAAATGTACATATCTTTTTTAAAGTTGTTGTTGTTCTCTTTCAACTTCTTTTGTCAAACCGGTATAAACATGGTTAACATATCCCAGCCACAGATATGTGGTCTGCTCATATGAAAAGACTTTTGCATAATATGTATAATCTGTCTATATTTTTATATAATTAGCCTGGCAGAATAGTAATTATGGTGTGCTGTTGACAGTTAACCTTTGCCTTGGTTTATGTAAACTTTGTTTTTGTTATTATTAACTTTGGTATAATGTGGACTTTTTATTAATGTTATTAACACAGACAGACTTTGTTCACTTTTATTAGCCTGTAGGTTCATGTAATTAGATTTGTTTGGGGGGGGGGGGGAACGACATGTGATGACTTTCATTGTCATCATCATCATTTTTGCTTCTTATGAAGCCACTACTACAGTTGGTCCCTTTACAGGAAACCTGAACCAAAGCATTGATGTACTCTTGCAGCAGTGGCTTCTGAAGCAGTTTGTTTTATGTGATGAGATAGCCATTCCCATGTACAGCCTCATATTAGTCACCTCTTACGACATGCATGAGAGGAAACAGTAGTCCTGTTTTTTTCCTTGTCTCTTCATAGACTTCCAGGAATTACATATGGCCTTGAGGTCTTCATTATCAAAAAAAAAGAGAAACATAGTCTTGTGTAATCTACAGGCTCTAATCATTAGACCAAGTATTTGCTGACTTTCCTATGTGTATATCATCATCATCTGCCCATGATTGGCATAAGAAGCGTATTTTAGGTGCCCTACCTGGTCTTGTTGCTAGCACCTTTATCACTTTATGACATAAGTAATGTACAGTTTGTTCACATCTTTTGGAGTTTTTTTTTTCTTTCTTTTCTGTTGTCAAAGATGTATTGTCTATCATTTGATGGCTGCTACTCGTCTTAATGATTATTTGTCACAGTTTCTGTACTGTGATTTACACAATTGGGCACTGGGGGCTTCATTACTGTTATTACTTGTCACATTCCTTTACAGAAGTCACAAAATGTATGCTATTGTGGTTTTTCACTCTGTTTTCTTTTCTAGACACAGACATAAAGGCTACATATGTTGTCTGATCTGTGCCTAAAGTTGAAACGAATGTTGAAATTGAACCTCCAGGATGTGCTACTATTTTTCATTCACTTCTTGCATCTGAGTTATGTTTTGTCTTCGAAGCGCTGATGTCTGAGTTATGTTTTGTCTTCGAAGTGCTGAGTTATGTTTTGTCTTTGAAGTGCTGATGTCTGAGTTATGTTTTGTCTTCGAAGTGCTGATGTCTGAGTTATGTTTTGTCTTCGAAGTGCTGATGTCTGAGTTATGTTTTGTCTTCAAAGTGCTGATGTCTGAGTTATGTTTTGTCTTCGAAGTGCTGATGTCTGAGTTATGTTTTGTCTTCGAAGTGCTGATGTCTGAGTTATGTTTTGTCTTCAAAGTGCTGATGTCTGAGTTATGTTTTGTCTTCAAAGTGCTAATGTCTGAGTTATGTTTTGTCTTCAAAGTGCTGATGTCTGAGTTATGTTTTGTCTTCAAAGTGCTGATGTCTGAGTTATGTTTTGTCTTCGAAGTGCTGATGTCTGAATTATGTTTTGTCTTCGAAGTGCTGATGTCTGAATTATGTTTTGTCTTCAAAGTGCTGATGTCTGAATTATGTTTTGTCTTCAAAGTGCTGATGTCTGAATTATGTTTTGTCTTCAAAGTGCTGATGTCTGAATTATGTTTTGTCTTCAAAGTGCTGATGTCTGAGTTATGTTTTGTCTTCAGAGTGCTGATGTCTGAGTTATGTTTTGTCTTCAGAGTGCTGATGTCTGAGTTATGTTTTGTCTTCGAAGTGCTGATGCTTGTCTTGGTAATGTCATTATTTTCCTTTTCACTCCTTATGAAGCCACCACTGGAGCATGAACATGCTCTTACAACAATGGTTTCTATAACAATTTGCTTTACATGATGAGGTTACCTGCCCCATGCACAATCTCACATTAGTTGCCTTGTAGGACATGCCTGACGGAGCAGTATTCCTGTTCTTTCTTTGTCTTACAAGAGGAATCCTCCCCCTACCCCCCAGAAAGTACACAGGGCTTGTGTTGGCAGCTGTCACTTTATTTGATCATGTTTTTTTTGTGTCTGTCTGTCTGCAGTTCTTCCTCAATAGGTTCATCTTCACATGCTCCTGCACCTACATTTTCCTCGCTGCTGCTGTTGAGCTAGCCCATTGCTTATCTTTGTCTGATGATGGAATAAATATTTATCATAAAGGATGATGGCATAAATATTTATCGTAATGGATGATGGAATATATATTTATCATAAAGGATGAAGGAATGGTACGGTATATGACTAATCTGGCTGCATCTGTTTTGTTTATCTTGAGCGTGATATTTTGTATTCATATTTGCTATTGGATTCTATATTGTTAACTCTTTTTTTAGCCCCATGTACGGGAAAAGGTTGTCATAGCCAGGAGTTGTAATGCAAATAAGCACCCACTGCAGATAAATGCAAGGGAAAAAAAGAAAGACTTTTTTAAACTATGTGAATCTCGATCTCACCCACTGGTATTTAATCACTGTGTCCACGGGATCAAAGCTGCTTTTTCCCCATTTCCAATGAAAACTCTCGAGCTGGCTTCTAAAATATATTTGTGAACTGTATGAAATAGAAATGCGACCTTTTCTCTGTAAGGTTCATCATTTCCCCCCCCCCCCCCGCTAAAAATTACATGCATGCGCACACACATAAATATATATACAACGTATGTGGTAGATCTTAACAGGGCTCAGAGTTACTAAAGTAGATCCCAAAAGCTCCTGGGTTGCTGACTTCTGGTGTAGTCTGTTCACTGATGCCTTTGCTTTATGAGAACAATATTACCAGTTAAATTTTTTTTTTTTCCAACTCACTCGGGCAATACAAGAAGACTATGAGAGAAAAGATTCATGAATAGGGGGGAGATAAATGACTATAACATTCGTAAGCTAGGAAAAGGCATCATAATTTTTTTTTTAGCTCCCTCAATGGCATCTTTGTCCTAGAACCGTTGACGACAACTCTGTAGCATGTTCTCCTTCTTAAGAAACATTTTATAGTTCTGTTTAAGAATAATCCATCATTTCTGTATCACCCTCATCCTGTCATCTCTATTTGTTGCTTACTTGCCCTCTTACCCTTATTCCTGTGTTGTTTCCAGCACAAAATTTCACTTATCATGTAAGGCAGTGTAGTATTAATTATTGTACATAACTTTTACATCATATTTTTATTTAAATATTCCAAAGCATTTGTTCCGGTTTGTAACATTTTGTTTCTGGATTATATTTTATTATATATATTATCAATTATTTATTATATTTTTTATTTCCTGACTATCCAAACACCTAAATAATGAACTGAGAACATTCCCATAAGTGGTTTCTTCTAGACAAAATGTTCGTGGTCTTAAGAAAGGAAACAAAAAGAAAGGGCAAACCTCACTAGTCTGACCATACTTTTGGACTTGAATTGTCATTGCAAGAAGTAGTCAGGAGAAAGAATTGACATAAATTATTACTGCAGGAGTTACTGTACTTGTTCTACCTTGGGATGTAGAGGTTTGCCAGAGAGAGCGCCATAAAGTCTCACCATCCCATTAGGTTTCACTGCCAAGAATGCCATGAAGTCTCACCATCCCATTTGGTTTCACTGCCAAGAGTGCCATGAAGTCTCACCATCCAATTTGGTTTCACTGCCAAGAGTGCCATGAAGTCTCACCATCCCATTTGGTTTCACTGCCAAGAGTGCCATGAAGTCTCACCATCCCATTTGGTTTCACTGCCAAGAGCGCCATGAAGTCTCACCATCCAATTTGGTTTCACTGCCAAGAGTGCCATAAAGTCTCACCATCCCATTTGGTTTCACTGCCAAGAGCGCCATGAAGTCTCACCATCCCATTTGGTTTCACTGCCAAGAGTGCCATAAAGTCTCACCATCCCATTTGGTTTCACTGCCAAGAGTGCCATAAAGTCTCACCATCCCATTTGGTTTCACTGCCAAGAGCGCCATAAAGTCTCACCATCCCATTTGGTTTCACTGCCAAGAGTGCCATGAAGTCTCACCATCCCATTTGGTTCCACTGCCAAAAAAAAACAGACTTACTTAATCATTCCACTTCTACCTTGGGATGTAGAGGGTTTGTCAGAGAGAGCGCCATAAAGTCTCACCATCCCATTTGGTTTCACTGCCAAGAGCGCCATGAAGTCTCACCATCCCATTTGGTTTCACTGCCAAGAGCGTCATGAAGTCTCACCATCCCATTTGGTTTCACTGCCAAGAGCGTCATGAAGTCTCACCATCCCATTTGGTTTCACTGCCAAGAGTGTCATGAAGTCTCACCATCCCATTTGGTTTCACTGCCAAGAGCACCATGAAGTCTCACCATCCCATTTGGTTTCACTGCCAAGAGCGTCATAAGTCTCACCATCCCATTTGGTTTCACTGCCAAGAGCGCCATCAAGTCTCACCATCCCATTTGGTTTCACTGCCCAAAAAAAACAGACTTACTTAGTCATTCCTCTTCTACCTTGGGATGTAGAGGTTTGTCAGAGAGAGTGCCATATTATCTTATCAGCTGTCGCCAAAAAACATGTTGAGCAGATGAATGGACAACATTGGACTGTTATTAACTGTAAGCAGAGCATAATATTGTCATGATCTTTTCTCATTAATTCAATCTTGTAATTTAATGGTTTCCTTGTCTAGGTGTCATAAGTAACAATGATTGTTTGAATTTTGTAGGTAAGTTTATATTATAGAATGTAAGTCTAAAAAGTGATATTTTAAAGTTTATAATTTAGAAGGTAAATTACAAATTCTTCTTTGGTTTTTATATCTAAAGTTCACTTATAAGAACTCGAGTCAGACAATTAATGTTTGAAGTTTGTATGTAAAGGTACAAGTCTAAATATTATTTTATTAAAGTTTACATGTAAGAGTATTAAATCTAAAAAATTATTACCGTATATACTGAAGTATAAGTCGAGAAATTTATTCTCATTTTGGACCTTAAAATACTTACCCCCAAACTTACCCCCATCATGATGATGCGTAGATGGCAGAGCGGATAGTGTGATTCGCTTGCATGGCTAGGCGGGGTTGTCGCACGGAAGGTCCAGTGTTCAAATCCTGGGTAAGCCACTCATGTCTGTTGTTTTTCTGTTGTCTGGTGTTCTACTTCTTTATTTCCTGCGAGTGCCTGATAACATACCTTTATATTTGTTTCATATTAATTTACTGTTTACAGGCCTCAGGTTTCCCTCCCTTATTTGTAATAAATGTTTCAACTGCTCTGGATAAAGGTAAGAATATAGATTGATTTTCTTGCAATACTGTAATAGTGATGTTATTTGTTATGAAACCAAGAGGTTAACTGTCTGGAATCAAGGGTAATTAAATACCATATAAGAATATCCGACAAGTTGTTCTCCCACGTGACTTTGTTCCACAACTAACATACACCACACGATGTTGACAATTTGACAATAAAGAGGACAGTAAACAAGAAAGGGAAGTAATCACAAAAAGAGAGCTCTGGACAGGCTTATGTTATTTTATCAACTTGACTCAGACGTGTAGTAAGTAAATAAACAATATGCTATTTATTAGGGGAATCACATTTACAGAGGGTTATTTTACATCTGATGAAAAAAGAAATATGGACGTTTAAATCTGAAAAAAAAAAACACGAATCTAGGTCCCAGTGGGGTGCCTTATTTTCTTCACTGACTAAGTCTGAGCGGTTGGTGGGTATGTGTGTGGTGATCTTCTTTCTCTTTATAATAATTATCGTAGTGTTCTTGTAGGATGTAGGCAGAGAGGACACTCTGCTGTGACTTCTTGATGAGAGCACGTGGTGGTGACTGATTGCCCGGTGTGGCACTAGTGTCTTCAAGGATGTCTGGTTCACACTCAGGGGTGAAGATTCAGTCCCTGTCCCTTCTTGATTTTTGAGCTCAGCAAAATTGAGGGAGGTCGAAGCCAGGTCCTATGTTACTGACACTCTGCACTGGAGAACAAAGTAAGGGGACCATTAATCTCTTGTCTAAAGAGATTTTACATATATGAAGTTCCTCACCGAAGACTTTTGGTCTCAGAGCATAGGCACACTTACCACTGAAGACTTTGACTGTCTAGTACACTGTATGTAAAAGATGTCTCAGTGACTATTGTCTAACAGGCTCTGTCCTTATCCTTCCAAGTCAAGTGTCCCTTCTCTACACTTCATATGTCTTACTATTTTCCACAATCAACAGTGTCTTGTAGTCTGGTGTATCTTTAGTTAATAATTAAGTCTTAATTATCTTTCAGCAAGGAACAACAGCTTTCATAATGTATACTCATAACAGAGTTGTGTTCTAATAAGGCAAGCAATAATGCACAGTAATAAAATAATATAAGCAATCATATAAGAAAATTCATCATATTTTATACAGGTACATAATGGATATGGAAGAAACTAAATCCAATAGCATAACATATATTTCTTATCTTAGTCAACCGCATACCTCTTCTGCAAATTACACTTGTATCATTAAGCAATAATTAAACAAACAATTTTGGGAGATAACTCACCGCACAGAATTCCTTCAGTTTCACACCGTCCTTCTTCTTCTTCCTTGTTCGTCCTGAAAAGGACGTTGGTTGCGTTGTGTCTGTTTACAGCAGAGCTGCGATATTTGCGCCTTTTGGCCGGCACATCCGACTTCAGCACAGCATTTTTTGGGACCGGGTTTGCCTTCCCTCTTCGATCCCTACTCTTTCAGCCAGACTGCAGTGATGCAGCCTCTTTCCAGGACCACCACGTGGAGGTGGAGTAGGGTCTTGGTCAGCTCTGGTCGCTGACCCTGACGCAAGCAGTCAAGCTATGGGTTGCTGACTGCATTCTCTGTTGCTGCGTCTTTGGGTCCCTCACACCGTCCGAACATGCTTATGAATGCTTATGAATATATTGAATATTCACACCATCCGAACTTGAATATTCAATATATTCATAAGCATGTACTTGACTTTACACACAGTTGTGTACAATGTCTCTCTCTATCTCTCTCTTATATATATTCTTATATATGTGTATATTCTTTAAAAGTCTTATGTACTTAAACTTTAGTTTCGGCTGCTTTCACGGTGTTCATCAAGAGTGAAGCAAAGTTAAATTTTCTCTGATAAAAACATAGTTAGACCGGAAATAGGTGGTCGTCTGTGAGTCACAGGTTAATGGATGTCTCCCAGAAAAACATACCATTACCATCGCGTCTTCGCAAAACCCTACCTGGTGGAATCTAAATTGCCTGTTTAACGAAATTTAATACCATAACTTCACCTGATCTAGCGTTCTCTGAGGGAAAAAAGGGGTCTTATACGGAAGACTAGAAAACAGTGTCAGGATGGACTGAGTAAAGGAATGTGGAAGAGAAAGGATAGACTGCTCCATGACAGCTTCTACCTAAAGCCTTGCGCACAGTATATGTTTGTCAATACAACATTCTCATACAAGTGAATGTCCATGTGGAACTGGAATCCAAGGCACCGATCACATTCTCCAAAACTGCCCAACCCATGATGACCCACAACGTCTGACCTGGCCATGGGGTGCTAAGCTCAAGTAAAAGCTATAGGCCTGCCGCGCTGACCTGGAAAAGACTGTGGACTTTGTCCTGGCGACAGGACTGCAGTTTTAGTATGACTACAAACTGAACGCAGAAGAAGAAGAGAAGATACAAAATGAATTTATTTAAAAGGACCTCGCAAGTTCACACTTGTCTAATGCCACTGTCTGTCTATGGCAGATGTTTCTGTGAAGGCAGCATCTGTCATGGGATTTACTCCCTTTGCTCTGCAGTGATGGTCCAACAGTGGCCAAAATTCACAGTATCTACTGAGAGTTTTCAAAGGTGTCTATCTTTGACTCAAGATTACTCTTGGCAGAGATGTAAATTGAAGAATGGTGCTTCAGTTTTATGGAGCCTCATAGGAATTTAAAGAAATCAAGTGCTACGGCTGATAGGATCCAGGCCATGTAAACTTTTTATCTTTCCTGACCTTCTATGAGTTAGGATTTTGCTCATTCTGATGAGCCCCCAACTGATTTAACTCAGTAAAATATTACTTTAATAGCTATGTTATAAGTATGTAAAATGACTGAGGCATACGGATGCAGTTCACTCAAAATGACTAAATCAACTTTAAATTTGTATTATTTACAAATAACCAAATTTAATAGTCAATATTGTTAACAATTGTAAAATAAATAAGGGTGGGATAAATTTAGATAGAGTCTTTAAAATTTCCTCACAGGTGGATGGTCTGATTTGAAAAGTTCTTTATGAAAGAGTTCACTTGGCAGCTTTGAATGGGTACTTAGCTGCCAGTAAGATGTCAGTTGGCTCGTATGACTTGGACATCCCCTAGCAATTTTCACATGTTAATAAATGCAAAATATAGAATTATAAAATGTACAATTTACCCCAAAAATGTCTTTGGGAATACAGACTTCTGGCTCAGAGAAATAGTTACAGCAACTTGATTAAGATGCCTCTTACACGTGGTCTGGGGTGTTACTTAACAATAGACTCCAACTATGATTTAGTGTTCAGATTCCTAGGACTCCAGGCTTTCCTTATTAATAAAGGTAGAATTCATTATGTAAATTGACAAGATGCTGAAATCGCGTTATTTGGTCCTTTAAAATGGAATCCTGATCCTATTCCTTATTCTGGTTTGTCTTCTTGGCGAGTTGAATTTCACAGTGCAGTAAACTCACAAGGTACTAAATTATAAGGCAACATTCGGCCCACATCCAGATTGCTACTATATGACAAGGCTGCAATCAGAAATGTTTTTTTTTTTTAACATCTCAAATGCCAAGCCAATGGCATGAAGATGCGTATATTTCCTCTTCTCTCACGAAAAATTCCTGCGTAACAAATGCAAAAATAAATGTGTTGTTTACAAGTCACCATATATGTTTACCCTTCTTCTTCTATGATCCTTAGCCGCCGACCGTCAGAGCAGTCAGTGGCCATCACGCCTGGTGGCATCTTGTAGGGCAACAACAAATTGATTCCACTTTGCTCGGTCGGTGGCCATCCTTCGTACTCTGGTTCATTCTTTGCATCTCAGCCTCCACAGTCCTCCGCCAAGTTGTTTTTGGTCGGCCTCTCTTTCGTTTTCCTTCAGGGGTCCATAGCATAGCTGTTCTTGTGATGGCATCGGGGTCTCTTCTGAGGACTTGGCCAACCCAGCTCCAGATGTTTACATTCACGACTGCATAATCTATCACAGGTAATCTCCTTCAAGATGGATAATTCTTCTCCAGCTAGTCTGTCCGGAAAGGATTATCTCATTATCAATGAACTATTATCAGTGATTATATAATCGACTGTGGTCATCCCAAGGTTGTTTACTCACTAATCCGGTTGCGCCCCGTGCACTATCTGGTAGGAAAATGTATTACACCTTAGTAAACCACTACTGATCCAGGTGTCAATATGGGTTCAAACGAAAGTGATTGATTACCTTAATCAGCAAAAGATGGTCGCTGGAGTCCTGACATGACAAGAATGGAGGGAAGGGTGTGTAAACAATAATTAAGTACAGAAAATGAGACGTAGCACACTAATGTCGGCGATAAACATAAATGCAAGAAAAAGAGAACGGACAATACTATTACAGCATCTTAGTATCTGAACATGCCAACATGTGACCAATTTTATTAGATTTAGTTACAAACGAGCAAGTTACCCGCCAAAACATGGAAGGAATTAATTATTTTGAGCGCTTTCTGCTACATACCTTGACGGCACAATATTTCATTCATTTCCATTTTGCTTCAGAAGTAAATCAGTGACACAGAAACAGTGGCACAAAAGCGTAGAAGCTTCCTCTACGACGAACTTTTTAATATAAACGGGGAAGATTCCAAAAAATTTGTCACCGAAATACAACAGAGGCAGGAATTTTTCTTTAAAACTTGAAGAAAAAAAATTTCCCATTAAGGATTTTGGGAAGAAATGCTCGTTTTTCAATAGGCGCACAATTAGTTCCCATGCTAAAATGCGCGCTGCTTTTCCGTAATTTATCGAATATGCGCCATGAAATGATTGCTAGTGTGTGGTAGGAAAATTGAGGATGTCAGGACGTGACTACTTTAGCCGATTAGGAGGTTTAATATGGGGGGGGGGGGGGGGGGGGGGGGCCATAACTAGCCCCACCTGCTATAATTCTCTTATAATTCTCCCCCCCCCCCCCCCCCCCCCCCCAGTAATGTATGTACCTTTATGAGACCTATATATAATTCTTTATACCGGTAGCGTTTACAAATGTGTATTTTTTGTGAACAATGTAATGAATTTACAGGTTTGGTTGGGCTTATGGTCCGTGCACAAGAAAACTGGTGTTTATTTTATGCACGGAATACCAGCTAAACACCATATGGGTTATAATTAGAGTATACTGAAGCACATTAAAAACGCACCACCTGTATAATCCAGGAACAGAGTGTGAAATGTAAATATAAGTGTTTACAAGTTTACATATTTGGAATCTTTATTCATTTTCCTATGAATCCATGCTGGTCATTAACTTGTACATTTGATTGTTATGAAATTCATTGCATTCTGTGCAGGCAAGGGAGAAAACCAAAAATGCAACCAATAAAAAAATTCATTCACACTATCCTCAGTATCTGGTATGTCTACCATGTGCTTGCAAACAAGCTTGGCAGCGGCTCCGCATGGAACGCACAAGTCTCTGAAGGAAATTCCGGGGAATCAAGCCGCATTCACGTGTAAGAGCAGCTTCGAGCTGTTGCAGATTAGCTGGAGAACCTTGCCTGTAGACTCTGCGTCCAAGCTCGTCCCACAGGTGTTCTATAGGGGACATGTCTGGTGATAGGGCAGGCCAATCGTCACAATGTTCTGCTGCAGTAGATATTGCTGCGTAATGCATGCGGTGTGCGCACGTGCGTTATCCTGCTGGAGAAGCTGCAAGTCTGGATAATTTGTGAACGCATGAGCAACCAATGCATCCAGAACCTCATCTCGATATGTCACAGCATTAACATGTCCACGGAAGACGTGAAGAGGCAAGTGTCGTGAAACGAGTGTAACCCACTACTTTGTTAATCACTATGTCGAGATACAGATTTGCTTCAACCAATCAACGAGCACCGTTCACCAGTCTCTGAGACAGAATAAATTAACGGCCATCATGTTCACGCAAGATGGCGGATTAAAACTGAATAAAATTAGGCTGTACAGCACTTGGGACTAAACCGGAGGAAACCAATCAGCTTGCTCCGCCAGGAACCAACCGAAAGCCTTGCTTAAGAATTCACCTACCTATATAATCGGGCGGATTTTATGCATAATCACACATCACCGACGCGACGCCAGAGATACCGACCGACTGAAGAGGAGAAGTTGTCACCTTGATTTATAGCTTACCTGGAGTGCAATGACCTGCAGTCTGCTTTGCTAAGTCGAGTCAAAATCTGGCCGGTTTGAATCTTAGAGGGTAAATATATTTACGATAACCTTTAGGAAAATAGGCTTTCAGCAGGTCTATAATTTTGGTATTTGTTGTGTGTCATTTATACTACCTATCAGGTTACTGATTGTATCTTGGGGAAATTAAGTATAATGATTGTATTTCCTATTATGATTGAATAGACAAAGACTAATAGGACTCATACCTCAATCTATTGTCTCCTATACTTCAATCTGTTATCTCAGACCAACTGCAATATAACCAAAACAGTCCTTGTTAGGACTCAACCTATTGTCTCTTATACTTCAGCCTATTATCTCAGATAAGACCAACTGCCATATAACCAAAACAGTCCTTGTTAGGACTCAACCTATTGTCTCCTATACTTCGGTCTATTATCTCAGATAAGACCAACTGCCATATAACCAAAACAGTCCTTGTTAGGGCTCAACCTATTGTCTCCTATAACTTCACTCTATTATCTCAGACCAACTGCAATATAACCAAAACAGTCCTTGTTAGGACTCAACCTATTGTCTCCTATACTTCAATCTATTATCTCAGACCAACTGCAATATAACCAAAACAGTCCTTGTTAGGACTCAGTCTATTGTCTCATCTAACTCCAATCTATTGTCTCCTATAACTCCAACCTGATATATCACCAAACAGTCTTCGTCGCATATACTCCTATCATAAGAACATAACGTTATTGTTAGGATATATGTTACCAGCTTGTATAGCACTCGTCAGAGAGGGCCTGGTATATTATAGGGGGAAGGAAATGGTTGTATCACACCTAGGTGTACATATTATTGGATGTATTCATGTATTGAACTTATATTATGGGATGTATTCATGTATTGAATGTATTCATGTATTGAATTTATATTATTGAATGTATTCATGCATTGAATTTATATTATTGAATGATATCCATGTATTAGTTTATCAGAAAGAATGTTTTGCAAGTAGACACCTGTCTTGTCTCGCTATTGCTAAATCATACTGAGCCATGTTGTCATTCATCCTACATGCAGACACTGAGACACGCTCATATCATATACAATAGAAATAGGTGGGCTTGAGGACAGAAATTAGCCCCTATTTTTGCTTGTTACAGGTTTTATACGTGTCATAAAAACAGATCGTGGGTCGTCAATCCAGCTGCCTGGAACTCCGCAGGAGCATAGAGGTTGTCAAGACTCTACATCTTTAGTCCCCCTCAGTCTTGGGTGGGCTAACGAAACGATCAACAGCTGGTGTTTTGTGTCAACCAAACCAAGAAGGACAGCACTTCTAAGAGATGAGTACACATTAGTACCATTTCTGTCGGCATTGTGAGCAAAATCTAAGTCAATGAAGAAAACGTGAATTAGCGTAGCAAGAGACAATAATAAGATCATAGTGGATAAATTATACGTAAATAACAGCATAGCTGATAAACGTTATATCCTTAATTAACAGCACAGCTGATACATGTACTATAATTGAATAACAGCACAGCTGATATAATTTTTGTTCCTATAATTGGAAAACTTGTTATAATTTATTTACATATCTATATAAATATAAATATTTATAAATCATAGGTAAACTTACAAATTCATTACATTCCATTTTTCAACATTCACCCTTCAGCACAAGAGCAGATAGTGTATATACTAAATAAATAATAAGGAAATTGTATTTGAACGACTTGTCAATTTTATCAGTGTTAAGTAAAATCTGTTTCCTTGTTTTTTTAATATCACGGTTAGTTACACAGCGGAGGTGGCACTTTATGTCGGTCTCCTCTCTACTATTGTTTCGAGATCAGATCATTCACAGCCGTAACTAATTTGTGATACCAGTAGTCCTCTCAGACACTGGGACTTCACCATTTTCTGCAAAAATTCTATTTCTGTAATTGTCAGTACTATACTGATCCAAGAGCCAAATAAAACCTCTCGCCACAGCAAGCGATGGTGAAAACTGAATCCTCCCCAAATGTGAATACTGCCACCTCCAAATCGGTTGTGCTGACGAACACAGCAATCTGCAAAGCGCTCTCCACATCGTCGCCAAATCCGCATACGTCCATCAGCAAAGGATATGTTGAATCTGCACTCGTATGTGAATAGGACAGCATTCCACTGCAGTCTAGTCCATCTGAGATGTTGCTCTGCCCATTGCAGGCGCTGCTGACGATGTCTGTGAGTCAAGTTTGGCCCAACATAAGGTCGTCTTGCAGTAAGGCCTGTATCTCTGAGTCGTTGTATGACTGTCATTCGAGAGACTTGCCCACGTCTACCCACTATTGCTCTTGCTGTTTGACTTGCCGGGAGAGAACGATTCCTTAGGTGACTCAGCACAATATGACGATCTTGCGCAGGGGTAGTAACTCGTGGTTGGCCACTCCGAAGTCTATCCCGGGCACTGCCAGTGGTTTCGTAACGTTCATTGAGATGTACAATAGTGCTGTGGTGGCAATTCATCATTCTGGCAATGGCCCGCGAGCTCATTCCGGTCTCCAACATACCAATGGCTCGTTGGCGGTCGTTTTCAGATAGTCGTGGCATTTCAAGCACATGTACTGGGTGTTTTGTCTCAACGGCCTTTTTATACCGAGAGTACTGCCACAACGCGTACACATTTTCAGGGTCATAGCTGTTGGGAATCGTGTTGCACGTGTAACTTTAATTGTTTTCATGTAGTCTGTACACAAACCCGTATGTTGAATCATGCACTTTCCATTCCAGCAGCCATTTGCTCTCTACCTCGTGACAAACACGGGGAAAATCCATTCCCACACTTTTTTTTCCAGCTTCTCGGCATCAGTATATATAATAGTGGTGCGTTTTTAATGTGCTTCAGTATATATACTATTTAGTATTCTATATGACGTATTACATTGGTTAGTCTTCTTATATTCTTTCTTTCATGCCGCCGTTTATTGTAGCGTTGCCTGATGTCTGTAGTGTTTATGGTGCATCTCCCTTCCATGTTCATAGGTTTATCTCTATTAACCTAGTTGCGTCTTGGTGGAGATATAGGTTATGTTTTACAATGGTATCTTCTTTTTTTATTTAATTCCAACTGACATTATTTTTTATTCGTAGTTTATTTTAATTCTCTTACTGAAGTTGTATGGTGAATATTATTGTTACATTTATTTATTTATCTGCTATTGTGGCTCTCATTTGCTTTGGTGGCTCTCATTTGCTTTGGTAGTTATATGTTAGATCTTGTTTTCTTATAGTACATTTTACTATGTTGTGTAGCTCCCTGAGGAAGTCACTTTTTAGTACATTTTGTAAAGATGGTAATGGTGAGTTTTGTGCTTTCAAGTATTCTGTGAGTGGTTTTCTTTGCTGTTAATGTGTCTTGCATGTTAGCACAAAATGTGCTATGGTCTTTTTCTCCAGACATGTTCCACGGTATGGTTCCTATACCATAAAATATCATGGACCTAGTTGCAGTCTAAGATGTTTGCTATTGTATGAGTATTTTGGGCTATTTATATATCTGAGGTGTTCGTGTTGGGTCTTTCAGCAGAGTATAGGCGTGTCTGCCTTTCTGGCTTTGTTTCCAGTTAGTTCCTTTGTTATAACCTTTTTAAGTTTTTTTTTTTTTTTATCTCTGATAATGTCAGTGCGATATGCCCAACCCTGTGTCAATACGGTTCGGGCTACCTCTTCCTGTGTTTGCTCCCTTGTTGACCCCACCTCATTTCCTTCTATTCCCACGTGCGAAGGTATCCATACTAATAGTAATGTGCTGCCTCTATGATGATGATGATAAGAAACTCTACACAGAGCGATGCAACAGGAGGCAATCTGATCATCAGAAAGTGTAGAAAATGAACCCATTCCACATTGGATGCAGCTTTAAAATCCACAATTTCGCCAGCAGGAGGCAATTGTGAAAGTAACAAAGTGAAGACAAATTATTGCAGTCGTTTTGCAGCACACCACTGACACGCCTGCGTGAAGCCGACGAGGCGTGAATTCTTTGCAAGCCGGCCTCTGAAATCTAACTTCGCCTGACACCCCATATAATTCACTGCCTGTTTCTTGTAACGCCGCCGTCCTTTCACTAACACAATGAAAAACTCGATGTATTGCGGACTTCTTTCAGGGTGTTTCCTATACCGCAGGTGGGGCTAGATTTTACTGTAACGAGTTCCATGGCCCATTGCGGTTGTTCCACAGGCAACATGATGCCTTTTCGGCAGTTTCACTAAGCTTCTTCAGTGCCCTTGTTCTTGACTGTCCTCTCAGACCCAACAGTTTCAATAAATCATACACTGACGCAGCCACCAGCCCTCTTGCACCCACCTCAACAGCCATGACCCTTGCAGTGAACCCATCGTGTCTCAGATCCGCAGGCAGCTCCCTATACTTTGCCGCTTTGAACGAATGTTGCTCGTCCAATCTGGATTCAAATGGCACGGTAAGTTCAATCACTATAACCTGCTGTGATGATGAAGAATGCAGCACTATATCCGGCCGTCTTCGAGATTTCCTGATACTCTCTGGATATGCCCCTCGTCCAGGTAGGTCTACCGCCATCTCCCAGTCATTTGCACAATCAAGAAGAGATGGTACACTGCTACTTGATTTACTCGGTTTGGGGTCTGCTGACTTTCCTGCTTTCAGAAAGTATGTATTTGCGGTGCTCGGCCTGACTTTGCTATTCGCCTTCATTCTTGCTAGATCTATTGTTGCAGCCAGCTCACTTAGCAGTTTGTTGTGGCGCCATGTGTATCGCCCTTGCCCTAATGCCACCTTGCAAGCTGAAAGCACGTGTTCAAGTGTCTGCCTTCCCTGGCATAGCTGTGTAGCTAATGTTAACTCACTGAACTCCAACACGTAGGCACGATATCCGACAACTTTATGTCACAAACTTGAGCATAACACGATAATCAGGCAGACAGCCGCTTTGGCCATAAATCACAAAAAAAGCACATTTATGTGCATAATTGGAACATCATCTAATGGAACGAATTTCACTATATCTCAATATATTTTCTACTTTCCTTCATCCAATTCGCCTTCCATTTCCACGTAATCTCTCCTCGCTCCAATCTCTCTCTCGAATCCCTTACTACCCACGACCCTTTTCACACCTGACCAGTCTTCACCACCACTTCGTTCACAACAACTCAGTCATGCCCGTGAACTTAACATTAGTGCTTACTGCTCCTATTACATTCATGCCCACAGCCAAACACCATTCACTCACTTCAACTCACAACTTACATAAACACATCTAGCTCCCACCGGAGCATAAGTACTGACATTCATTCTATAACCGGTTCGTGACAGGTGCCATATGCCATATATCATCCCATGTCAAGGACCTTTGCAGGGCTCCTTCCCATGTAGTCCATTTGCCTTGTTGGGCCTGCTGCACCGCTTTTTGCAACCTCTTATCATTCTCAGCTCCTCGTATCTCCTGAACTACTATGTCTGTGCGCTCCTGTTTGATGCCTTGGACCACCAGCGGATGTCTCCATGACCAAAATCCCCGTCTATTCGTCTGTGTGTATCCGATTACCTCCCTTAGCTTGAGCGACATTTGGACAGCACCAACAGCTTCTTCCACTTTCCACTTCCTCCCTGTTTTCATTGTGGGTTGAATGGGCTTAACCACGTCATCTGCTGACTCATACAGCATCATTGTGAGCCTTGCCTTTCTGTGGCAGATTATGTTAGAGATTTCATATTATCTATCTTATTTTATTATCTATCTTCTTTATCTACACTTTCCTTTTACTTAGCCTCTTCGCCTACGCCTGTGGGTTAACGCATAAACCCCTATATGCTCAGATATCTGCCTCTCTTTCTCATTCAGCACGCATTTAATGCTGGTCGCTATATTTCTTTGATGAGAGTTTGCCAGCAGACTTGATTAGCATATGTGAACCGGTTTTCATTTAATTTTGAACGCCAGAGATCGAGAATCGTTGTAATATGTAGCAACAGAGGAAATGGCGTTAAGTTTAAACGTAATTTTTCGTTGGACACCGAGTATAGGATCAAGTAATTTGGGAAACAAGGTGAGCAAAATTGTATTACCTCCCTTGTAAAACCCGCTCACACGGCAAATCGAAAGATCTAAAGACATTTCGCGCTTGGATACTAGCAGAGACGTGAAGAAAACTCACACTGATTAGCGAATTGCCGATGTCTGATTTCAGCGAGAACGTAGGTCCTGGTTTTCGGCGCTTGAGCGTAGATGGCTTTGAATTACGTAGAAAGCCGAAAACTGAATGTAGAATTGCTAGTAGGTGTCAAGTCTGGTTTTAGGTGAATAATGTAATATTCTCTTTCATGTCTAATATATATAAACCAGGAGTTTAAACTCTAAGTTATCCAGTACCGCCAGAATTGCAGTAACATCTAGCTTTCGATTCTAGAGATCTCTTATAATAGAAGTATCACTTAGTTTTCGATTGGAGACCGTTTTACTTCTGGCTTGTGGTAATTATCTTACTTGTAGTTGAGTGATTTATGTAGATAAATCGTCAGTTATAGTCACTAGATTGTGTGCAGAGTGATTTAATAGTTAAATCGTCAAAGATATTTCTTTAGGTTTTACTGTATTACAGTGGCTAGCAGAACAGATAATAATTTCTAAATAAACTCTTCCAGTCTAATATAAATTTTATTAACTGCTAGTAACCAGTCAGATAATATTTTACCAACTAAGTAAATGCACTGATTCATCATGGGTATTGACGAAATATGTATTTATTTCTAATTCATGATGATTGATTTCTTTAAAATGACTAGAATTTATCTCACGGAAGTTTTTTTTAAACGATGAGACAAGCTCTAAGCTTGTAGTTTATAATTTACAGCTAAATAACCGAAGTGAATATATTATATTTTACGCGGGGTAGAGATAGGATTGTGTATACTATATTATGTTAAGTATTTTGTATGTTTTTCTCTTTATACAGTATTTGGGTCATACCCTAAAAACTTACCAGCGGCTTCAATGTATATCTGAGAATAACCAAAGAAAGAACATTTTTGTACTTAAATACGTGGGTCTTCAAGGTAAACCTGTCTGGCAGTTGTGGTTGAATGCAGGAAGAGACAGAGTACCGACCTAAAAGACATTAATACTAAATGCTGTAACTGGGCCTATCGAGCCAGATTATTATTCTTTCCTAAATCTCATTTACATTCAGCCCATGTGGCAAATTACAATCATTAACATTTCCGACGGTTAATCATTTGTGGTGTGACCAAGAATTTTATACTGAGAGAAGTTGCCGACCTGTCATTTCCTAAACACTGGAAACCTCAAGATTCTGACACTGTGAGCCCTGTGGCATCTCTTACCTAAATTGATTTCCAGTGACATAAACAGTAATCCTATAATATAAACAGTGAAGTTAACGCTCCCCGGAGAATTGGAATTAACCGGTCTTTGCAGAGCTGGGGTTAATCTTTGCCAAAAGAATACTGCATTTGTGCTGTATGTGTATGTCCTGAAGATTGTTCCAGAAGGTGAATCAAGTTATAGGTAAGAACGAATGTCAGTGGCCACTGTTGTATGAAAAGAAAGAAAACAGGAATGAGTGGTTCTTTGATCGTATAAATTCATGTATATGTACCCACTTTGTAATACTTTGATGATGCATAGTTTTGCTAATATTGTTTCCTTTTCATAATAGATTAACGTAAAAACTCTGTTCTTAACTGTAGAGGGAAATCCTAGACCATAGTGTATATATCTTGACGCTTTGAGAGTTTATAACTTTCTTCTAACGGGATTCTTGTGTCTCAACAGAGGGAGGATTACATCTATGAGTTGTCGTAGATTTGTGATAGGTGATTAAGACTTAGTTTGGTCCCTTCTGAATAGACATAGAAATAAGTGATAGCTCAGTGAGATGATAAAATAGAAATAGATTTCACGAGTGAGATGGAGGAAATATATTAGATTCTGTCTCTGACACTCGAGCAGCTCCTCTCAGTCAGCCTATCATCTACAACAGAGTTAGATTAGTCAGACAAATCTGATATAATATGTATTAATATATATAGTACCTCACATACCCACACACATAAGTGACGACAATAGACGCACAAACGTGAAACTATGACAATGAAAAAAATATGGATATTTGGGAACGAACTGACCAACACACTGATTAAGTTTAATTGAATTTTAATTATCAGACTAAAATTCCGCCACAACACATAACAATTTACATATAAGCATATACAAATAGTCATAAAGTCAATGAATTGCTAAAGAATGATAGACCCATTGGTATGATCTTTTCCCCCGATGTATAGCCCACAGTCCCGTTAGAAGAGAAGTGATAGCCACAAAGAGTCACGGATACATAGGATTTAGTCTAAGATTTCCCTTTAAAGGTATGAACAGACTTGGATACTCTGATCTATCCTAAGGAAGAATATTGTTAGCAACAAAACAAAAACTTGCATAAAGAAATTAAAGACAGCAAACTGGGTGCCAAAATACAACAATAAAGGAATCACTCAGTCCTGCATTCACTCTATTCAGTCAGCCGTGATCACGTGCTTTCATGCATACTTACAGCTTTGGTAGCAACTTCTGGAAACACAATTTTTAGGACATGCACATACAGACTCTCCAATGCTAGACTTGGCCAAGAGAACCCCAGTTCCAAAAAGACGGGTTGAATTCACTGCTTCAGGGAAACGTTTTCTTGGTTATTCTTATTTTGGATGTCTGTTTAAGTCACATTAAAATTGTCCAGGCACGAACGTTAACAGCGAGCACAGTGTCAATAGCTTAGGTTTCTAGAAATGAGGAATGTCAGGTCGGTGCCTTATCTCAGTATAGGACTTTATTTGGTCACACCACCACTGATCAAAACTACGTCGGAATGTTACTGATAGTGATATTTACTTGCCACACGGGCTGAAAATGTACTTGAGAGTTTGTGAAGAAATATGACCTGGCTCAAAGGCACAGTATAAGCATTTAGTCCTTAAAAAAACCGTTAGTGAGAGTTGTACTCTGTCTATTTATGGAGACACAGGCACTGTCAGACAGGTGTTAACTTGTAAACCCCCGTGGTTAAAGGTCAAATGTTTCTTCTCTCAGTTTGTACTCTTCTTCTTCCTCGTTCGCCCTGAAAAGGACGGTGGTTGCGTTGTGTCTGTTTACGCCTAAGCTGTGATATCTGCACCTTTCGATCGACACATCCGACTTCTGCACGGCATTTTTTAGGACCGGGTCTGCCTTCCCATTGCGATCCACACTCGCTCAGCCAGACTGCACTTCTGCAGACTGTATCCATGACCACCACGTGGAGGTGGAGTGCGGTCTGGACCAGCTCTGATTCGCTGGTCCTGACGCAGGCAGTCAAGCTATGAGTCGCTGACTGCGTTCTCTATTGCTGCGTCTTTGGGTCCCCAATTTGTACTCAAACGATGGCAAAGTTGGGTCACCCCAGTTTTCACTGAATAAAGAAAAACACATATATAAAATACTTATACATACTATGTATTTGGTTATAACTTACATTATAAACTGCAAGCGGAGAGCTTGACTTGTCATTTAAAACTTCCCTTAAAATAAGTTATATCTATAAAATCAATCATCATGAATTAGAAATGCATGTGTATTTCGTCAATACTCAATGATGAATCAGTGCAGTTATCAGTTTGTTTAAATATTTTCGACTGGTTATTAGCAGTTAAATTAAATTTATTATCGCTGCATAAGTTAAGCTAGAAATTATAATTTATTCTGCTTTCCACTGGAACACGTCAGATAGCGAATATAACGGACTTACAATTAATCACTCTGCACAAAAGAAACTAGTGAAATATAATAAGCGATTTAACACTTCATCATCATCAGTTGCCATCTCCGCAACGAAGGTTGGCTGTAATGGATCTCCAACGTCTTCTGTCTCTTGTCTTGGTGGTACACTCTGATAGACTCTTTCCCGTCCATCTCTTGATGTTATCTTCCCACTTATAGCGCTGTCTTCCCCTTGCACGTTTGCCTTCAACTGTCCTTTCTGTTATGGTCTTCTGCAAGGTGTTATGCCTTTTTATGTGGCCAAAGTATTTTAGCTGCCGAACTTTGACCTCTCTCATTAGTTCTCTTTTCATACCTAGATTTTCTAGGACCTCCTTATTTGTTTTCCATGAGATACGCCCCATTCTTCTATATATCCACATTTCAAGAGCCTCAATTCTTTCTTCCACATGCTTATTCATCGTCCATGTTTCTGCACCATACAGAAATGCAGAATATATATAACACTTTATGATTCTCAGTTTTAATTTATGAGATAACTGTTTGGATGTCAGTATATGTTTCATGTTGTTGAATGTAGCTTTGGCCATTCCTATTCTCTTCTTGATTTCTGTTTCACATCTGCCATCTTCTGTTATTATATGACCAAGATATACGTAGCTCTTGACTTGTTCCAGGATTTTCCCATTTACGCTTATCTTTAATGTGGGTTTATCGTCTGTTTTGCTAATTATCATAGTTTTAGTTTTCTCAATATTAATGTCGAGTCCATATTCATGCTTTATACTGTTCACTTGCTTCACTAGTTCTTGTAACTCCTGTTCACTTTCAGCTAACAACACGGTATCATCTGCATATCTAAGGTTGTTTATTGATCTTCCACTGATGTTCAGTCCTGGTATTTCCTGTAAATGTTTGAAAATTTTTTCGGTGTATAAATTAAATAGGCAGGGGGACAGCACACAACCTTGTCTGACACCTCTTTTTATGTCTATGTATGGTGAATAATTCCTTCCCGATCTTACTGTGGCAGTTTGCTCCCAATAAATGTTACTGAGTATTCTTATATCTTTTCCATCAATACCTATGTCTTTGAGGCATTCAATTATTTTCTCATGATGGATTCTGTCAAAAGCCTTCTTATAGTCAATGAAGCACATATACATACTTTTTTGGACCTCTGTATATTTTTCTGCTAATCTTCTTAGGCAAAATATTGCCTCTCTTGTTCCACTGTTCCGTCTAAAACCAAACTGTTCTTCTTGGATTTCGCTGTCTACTTTACTTTTTATTCTTTCCTGTATGATTTTGAGCAGTATCTTAATTGCATGACTCATCAGGCTGATTGTTCTGAAGTCTGAACATTCTGTTGCATTTGGTTTTTTGGGCAATGTTATAAAAACTGATGTCTTCATGTCGTGTGGTAAATATCCTGTATTGCATATATCATTGCATATTTCTGTGATTGTATCTATACCAAAGCTCTCCAGAGCTTCTATCATTTCAATTTTTATTTTATCCATGCCTGCTGATCTTCCTTTTTGTATCATATGAATGGCATTCTCTACTTCTGATCTGAGAATGTTTGGGCCTTCATTAGAATCTGGTGATGGTTTTTTACCTCTGTTGTCCTCGAATAGTTCTTTTACGTATTCTGCCCATCTGTTTGATATGTCTTTCTCATCAAGTAATATTACACCATTTTTGTTCTTGATACAGCTTCCTCCTTGTGCAAACCGCGACCGATTTGATAATTTCTTTATTTCTTCATGCATATCTTGTCATGTGCTTTGCTTCCAAGTCTTCTATTTCCTTACATTTTGTTTCTATCCACCGTTCTTTTGCTTCTCTACACATAGTACGTATGTCATTGTCTATTGTTTTATATTCTGGAGTGTTTTTTGCTTTCTTTCTTTCTGCCATTTTATTCAAGATGTCATCTGTCATCCAAATTTGATTTTTCTTAGACTCCTTTTTAGGTAAATTTGCATTTGCTGATTGTATGCTTGTTTTTAAGCATTCCCACTTTAACACTTAATCACTCACAAAATACTAGATATCAAATATATATATTTACCTCAACACAGAACTACTAAGAACTAAACCACTTCGACCAACTAAAGGCCATCTTCTATCAACAGAGATTCTTAGGAATCGAACGTAGGTTGTTCTAGTCTTGACTGCGAAGTTACTGAGTGAATGAAATCTAAAACTCCGGTTAAGATATATGAAACAAACAAAGGATCCCACATTATTTCAAAACCCCCCGTATTTCCCCTCTCCTCTTAACACTTACGTAACACCAAGGGACTGCCATAAACTGCCACTTCGCGTCTTTGACACCTCCGTCTAAGAAACTGGCCGTAGAGTGCCGTGTCAGATGGAAATGCTAGACGAATGTCTATTTCTGTTCGAGGCAGATGGCAGTTTCCACACCTCGCCGGGAACTTTAGCCGAAGAAACTCGCGTGACAGATGAAAATGTAGACAATTGTCTGCATCTATGTCTGGCGAAACGAATTATCACCCATTCCGTCTACCTGCAGCGACTGACATCTGATGTAATAAAGTGCGTTACCAGCGTATGAGGAAAAAAAACGATAAAGTCAGAATGGGAAAGTATCAGAATGGGAAAGTAAATATTTTTCGCAAACGAACGAATGCGAAAAACATGAAAAGGATGAAAGAGCGATAATAAAGTAGAGGACACGGGTAGAAAAAGAAAAGAATATAGAAAATTTATTGATCATAAATCTCTATGCGACATGAGTCTAACTCTTTAATGTATGTTTACTTGTATTTGATTTGATAGTCATATTATTTGCTGTTGTAAAGTTTCTTTATCATAAATAAAACTTACATAAACTTTAATTACGTGTGTCGGTCAGCTTGTCCAAAAGACCCATATTCCATTATTGTAGTTTTCACGTCTGTGCGTCTAACTGTCGTCACTTATGTGTGTATGTATGTGAGTGGTGCTATATATATTAATATATATTCTAATAGACTGTCTGACAAACTAAGTTCTGTTGTAGAGATAAGCTGAAGGAGAGAAGTCTCTCGATTTCAGGGACAGACTCTAAATAGTTTCCACCATCTCACTCGTGAAAATCTATTTTCTTTACATTACCCCTCACTGAGCTATCACCTGTTCTAATCTATTCAGAAGGGACCAAGCTATGTCTTAATTACCCCATAAAAAATCTACGACACTTTCCCACTTTGTACTCTTCAACAACTGACTTGAAAGGAAGCGCAAGTTTTGACTCTTTGCAGAACAGTGGATACCTGGTGGTACCCCTAGCCATTTCCTCGTGAACCTGTTGACCTTCTGCTTTATAGCTTCCACTGTACTGGTGCTTATTTCATATATAAGCAGTGACCACAGCAACTTAGGTATCAACATGAACTGGAGGCACCACAGTTTGAATTTTCCTAGAAGTCTGCTTTAGTCTATGATCTGTAGCCCTCTGTCTGCCATTTCTATTGTCTGTTGCACTGCCTTCTAGTCTTTTAACGAGGCATCGTACACCCTGCCAAGACTTTTAACAGGTTACTTAATGACAGTAGGGATTCTTTGGTTGGAAACCATGAATATGACCTCCGCTATCCTCCCTTTCCTGAATGATAGGCCCTCGACTTCTTGGGTTTGAAGCTCATTCTGCACCAGCTGACTAGTTCATCCCGGCGTGCTAACATCCTTCGGGCCTGATGTTCATCTGATGTCAGAATTGTTGTGTCATCCATGAATGCTCTGAGCGGTGGCTTGTGACACATTCCACTGAGCTTTGTACCTATAGCCATTCCTTCAGCCGCATTGAGGATCACATGCATAGCCAACACGAATAGTATCGGAGAGATGGTACATCCCATCGCAATTCCAACTTCAAGGCCAATCCACTTCGTTGTGTACTCTCTGGTTGAAAATCTGACAGAGAACCCTGCGAAATACAGCTTCAGCATTGCTGCAATCTCTTGTGGAGCATGATACATTTCTAGGGCCTGCCACAACATCTTGTGTGGAACGAATCCATAAGCATTTGCTAGATAGTATTTAGGTATTTACTAATTTGTTATATTTCTTCTTCTATGACAGGTCGGCGACATTCATGTGCGTTTCCTGCATCGTTGGCTGCTGATAAAAAAAATTTTTAATCACCACAGATGTGATAACCGATTTTCCACAAGTGGCAGTAGGCGACGCCGTTGCCGACCTCCATTTGTGTTGACTCTTTATTAATACTTCGTTAGCACTAGACAAATTCTCACTCAGAATTACGTTTTTAACTTAGGAAAACTATCCCGACCATTAACACGAACGATCATATCTTGCTCCTCGCAAAATTAATCTAACGTCTAATTGTAATAACATCAGAGTTAAATTGCCCCTACTAGAAGTATGTTGAATTTAGTTATGATACGAGACGTTCCACTAACATTTATCTCACCGTAGGAGGCCTTGTAAAACTGGGTCGTGGAAAGATAAACAGTAGAGCCACTCAGAGCAGGGCTTCTCAATCTTTTGACCTTGGAGAACCCTCTTAAATAATAGTTCAAATCATATCCTTTGTCAATTTTTTTATTTCAAATAAAACTTTGCCTCGTTTTGGTGAGGTTCAACCTAGAAGCAAGGCCCGTCGGTTGTATTAAGGCGCATGTCCAAATGTTAAAAACCGTGTCGTTAAAGACTATGTGGTCTGGTTATTCTGTACCAGACGTGTCAAGAAAATTCATTAGTCAAAAGCTTATTTATATAAAGCTGATATAAAAACTTATGTCGGACAAGGCGACTAATATGAAGCTGGCTACCTCATCATGTAATACACTATGCCACATAAACTACTACTGCAAGAGCGTGTAAATGCTTAATACCGGCTTTCTGCAATGTCACTAGCTTAGTGGTGGCTCCCTTGGGAGTGCACAGAACAATGATGTTGACGGCGATGATGATATAAAAGTTAAATGATGGCTTAATTGGCCTTTGCTTCCTTTCTCCGTATATAAATCACGAGTGAATTTTATTTCGATGTTTTATTAAGTAAACATAATTTGACATGTTCATTCTGATATAAAAAGTAAAAAAATATATAAACTTAGATAAATATGTAAACAAACAAGCAATATAAAAGGTAAAAGGTAAAGGATCCCGTTACACGACCATTGAGGCATATTGGGAATATGGTGTTAGGCCCATATTTTCTCGACCGTCGGCACACTAGGGGTGATGTGGTCAGCATTACGCCGGCAGCCTTAACCTTCCCAGAAGTTGCTCTGGTACCCATTTGGGGCTGGGTCGACCCAGGAGCCGTTTGCGGCCTAAAAAAATCCCACCTCATCTGGGGATCGAACCATAGACCACTGAGCTAGGAAGCCAGTGAAGCAATATAAAGAGTATACTTAATTTCTAAATTTCGACTTATATACAGATGAAAAAAGAATGTTCTATCTTAAGTCAGGTTTTAATGAGATTCGTTACTGTTAATAACCTTTGACCACCTTATTTTATAAACTGTGATGATGTCCGAGATTTCACCGCTCGAAACATATAATATAGTTGTTTATAAGTAGAAAATAACCTAGGAATAAAAGAGCGAAGTTATGGAGATCGTTGTCGCCGACGCCGCAAGTCAGTGCTAAGATTTTATGCCTCGATCTTGAGTCAAAAACTTAACACGTTACACAAAACTAAAGCCTAATTTTCGAGCAAGATAGTAAGACAGAAACGTGGAAAGAATAAAAAGGAAGCATAAGAGGGAGAGAGAAAATGCTACACTTCGACACGCTTTTGGTTCTGCTTGGTCGTCGCGAGCCGAGCAGACGATGGGGCATGCCGATATCGTAGCTTGTTTCAAAAATACGATAGAGAAACCCCTTTTTCTGTAACGCAGATAATAATAATAATAATAATAGCCCCTTCAGTCATAACTGACTATGGGAATGCGCCCCTGAGGTGACAGCCCTCAGCTGCTTATTTTCCTGGTGCTCCTTTCGACGTTTTCTCCTCACCTCTGCTTCTTGTGTGAGCCTCTCTTCGCCCAATCTGAGGTGGCGCCGTAAATAGCATCGCCACTTAGTGCGATCGGCAGCTTTATCCTCCCATGTTGCTGGATCCATGTCCAGTGCCCTCATATCTCTCTTGCACACATCTTTGAACCTCAGCTGTGGTCGCCCAACTGTTCTCTTGCCATCTGCTAATTGTCCGTAGAAGATATCTTTTGGGATGCGACCATCATCCATGCGGCGAACATGGCCAAGCCAGCGAAGTCTGCGCTGTCTAAGAAGCGTATACATACTTTGAAGGCCAGCACGTGACAACACCTCGACATTTGTCACTTTATCTTTCCACGAGATGCCGAGGATGCGGCGTAGACACCGCAAATGGAAGGTATTGAGCCTTCTTTCTTGCTTAGCATAGGTCGTCCAGGTCTCGCTGCCATATAGGAGTGTGCTGGTGACGCAGGCATTATATACCGCAGCTTTGGTCTTCATTGTGAGTTTAGAGTTTCCCCAAACACGCGATGTGAGGGGGGCAAAGGTAGCTGCAGCTTTGCCAATGCGGCTGTCGATTTCTGTATCCAGTGAGAGTTTGTCATTGATGGTAGACCCTAGGTATGTGAAGTGGTGCACCACTGCCAATTCATAGTTATCGATAGTGATAACTGGTGCAGCACCCACATCCTGACTCAGCACATTCGTTTTCTTTAGACTTATTGTGAGGCCAAAGTCCTTGCATGCTTTAGTGAAGCGATTCATCAAGCTCTGAAGCTCCTGTTGGCTTTGAGTGACGACTGCAGCATCATCAGCGAACAACAAGTCCTTTATAGTGACCCTTCTGATTTTTGTTTTTGCCTTCAGCCTTGAAAGATTAAACAGACGGCCATCTGACCTAGTGTGAAGGCATATTCCTTCAGTTGCATCTCTGACTGCATGTTTCAAGAGTAAGGCAAAGAAGATTCCGAAGAGGGTCGGAGCCAGAACACAGCCTTGTTTAACGCCACTTCGTATATCAAAGGGCTGTGACGTGCTTCCAGCATATTGGACTGTTCCCTTCATGCCGTCATGGAATGACTTTATCATTTCCAGCATTTTAGAAGGGCAGCCTATTTTCAGGAGGATTTTAAAGAGTCCATCCCTACTAACCAGGTCGAATGCTTTTGTGAGGTCTATAAAGGCGATATATAATGGTCTTTTCTGCTCTCTTGATTTTTCCTGTAGCTGGCGGAGAGAGAAGATCATGTATGTTGTTGATCTGCCAGCTCGGAATCCACACTGTGACTCTGGATATATGCGCTCAGCTAACTTGTGTATTAGGAGCCGCGGTAGCATAGTGGTTAGTGCACTGGCTTCCTAGCGCAGTGGTCTATGGTTCGATCCCCAGATGAGGCGGAAAATTTTTAGGCCACAAACGGCTCCTGGGTCGACCCAGCCCCGAATGGGTACCAGAGCTACTCTGGGAAGGTTAAGGCGGCCGGCGTGATGCCGACCACATCACCCCTCGTGTGCCGACGGTCAAGATAATATGGGCCTAACACCATATTCCCAATATGCCTCAATGGGCGTGTAACGGGTTCCTTTACCTTTTCTCTTTCTTTTTTTTAACTTGTGTAGTCGCATTAAGAAGACTTTGGCAAAAACCTTACCAACAATACTAAGAAGAGAGATGCCTCTGTAGTTATTGCAATCACTTCTGTCTCCTTTATTTTTATACAGTGTTACAATCTTGGCATCTCGCATGTCTTGAGGAATAGTTGTCTCTTCCCAGCACTGGCACAGCATCCTATGCAGGGGATGTAATAGCGTGCTCTTACAGCATTTGATTAAATCAGGAGGAATCCCATCACTGCCTGGTGCTTTGCCAGAGGCCAAGCTATCAATGGCCTTGCTGAGTTCCTCTAATGTTGGTTCGGCATCCAGCTCCTCCATAGTTGGCAGACTGTTGACACCATCAAGGTCTGCAGGCGTAACGGTATTGTCTCTAGCGTAAAGCTCAGAGTAGTGCTCGACCCACCTCTCCATCTGCTTACCCTTGTCGGTCAGCTTCTCTCCGCTGATGGTTTTTAGCGGTGCCGTCTTACTTTTATGGGGCCAAGTGCTTTCTTTATACCGTCATACATTTGTCTAATGTTGCCTGTTTGCGCTGCGATCTGGATGCTCTCACTGAGCTGGAGCCAGTAGTCATTTGCACAGCGTCGAGCAGTTTGTTGAACTTTGCTTCTCGTAGCCCTCAGGATCTGTAGGGTTCTGGCACTCGGTGAACGTTTGTATTCATTCATAGCACTGCGCTTAGCTTCAATGACAGGTGCCATCACATCTGATGAAGCATCAAACCAGTCATTTGACTTTGCTGTTTTCTTACCAAAGGTGGCAAGTGCAGTACTTTGAATGGTGTTCCGTAGATGCTCCCAGTTCTCTGTAATAGTATCACCATGCTGAGGGCTACTGAGCACTTTCTCGAAGGTCGCAGTGAATTGAGCGATCATGAAAGGGTCTGACATCTTGCTGGTATCAATGCGTGGTTTCCCTTCATGTCTGACACGATAGAGTTTTCTTGGTTGTGCTCTGATTTTGCAGCAAACCAAGGAGTGATCTGTATCACAGTCTGCACTATGGTACGAGCGTGTGGAGAGCACAGACCTGAGGAGTGGCCTTCTGACGAGAATCAGGTCCAGTTGGTGCCAGTGCTTGGATCGTGGGTGTCTCCATGACACCTTATGCTGGGGTTTTGTCTGAAAGTAGGTGTTGGTCACGCAGAGGTCATGGTGGACGCACAACTCTAAGAGCCGTTGTCCATTTTCATTCATCTTGCCAATACCAAACCTGCCCAGACATGAAGGCCATGAAAAATTATCGGCACCCACTCTAGCGTTAAAGTCACCAAGGAGAACAAGCTGTTCTTGCCTAGGTATGCTTTTGATAATTGCTGTTAGATTCTCGTAGAACTCATCTTTAGCTTCTGAGGCAGAGTACA
Source organism: Oreohelix idahoensis (assembly GCA_024509875.1). NCBI lineage: Eukaryota > Metazoa > Mollusca > Gastropoda > Stylommatophora > Oreohelicidae > Oreohelix > Oreohelix idahoensis. Next base: position 126,194 of record JAMPIV010002671.1, on the reverse strand, counting down.
GAGTAGGAGCATACACACTGACAAGGGTGATGGGACCTGTGCTAGTTTGCAGGCGGAGCGTTAACAGGCGTTCTGATCCATTCTCGCCTGGTTCAACCATTTTAGTTAGCGACTTTTTGACCGCAAAACCTACTCCGTGTTCTCTAGCTTTATGAAGATCTTTCCCTTGCCAATAAAATGTGTAGTCCTTCTCGCTCACCGTTCCAGAGCCCGCCAGGCGTGTTTCCTGAAGTGCAGCTATATCCACCTGAAGTCGTTTAAGCTCATCATTAATTATGGCTGTCTTCCTTACATCGTTTACATCCTGTAGGTTTTCGGATAGTCCAGTCAACATAGTCCGGACGTTCCAGCATCCCAATCTGAGAGTTTGCTTATTTCTATTTTTTCGATAATTGCTTGGTGCAAAATTTTCTGTCCACAGTTCGGGTTTGACCCTAATCCCCATGCACCCAATGAGGAAAGCAGACAGTGGCGGGACAACACCTTATTGACTGGGGGCTGCCCAGCTTGAAGCGGGCGGTAGCTGTCCAGTGAGATCCTAGAACCTCCCCCACTGTCGGAAGTAGCCCCTGGCGCCGTGCCCTATGCCAATTGGGCAAAATGCTTATAACCGGTAACTGCTACTTCCCGTGTTTTGCCGACACCTATAGGGTGAAGCTGGAGTGTCCTCTCCAGGGCGTGAGCTTGGGCACAGTTACATGGAGATCAAGCTGTTGCCCATGCAGCATGTTCCCCCTCTCCACACAGCCGGTAGATCCAAAGGAACGGCAGTAGCCGATACAGTTTGGTACCAGCCATGTCGCAGGAGTAGCCAGAATAATGTCGAATCGACATTAGACTGCCTTAGGGACTCCGACTCCGGATTTATCCTCAGGGTTTACTCCCGAAGCCAGTTCCATAAATGGATATTCCCGCAAGGCAGCGGTGGTTTGAATTCAGAGTTCCTTCTCTTAGATAAGCTACCAACCAAGGATCACGAGCCCTATCTGCCCGAAGCTGCTGGTTTTAAGGCGCCAGTCGCTCGCCTTTGCCCCTTCTCCCGTCAGTGGAAACAGTTCCGCCGGGCTCAAATTGAGCCACACGTGAAGGCCGGGAGCTGGACTTGGTTGTCAGAGGCTGTTTGAGGCGCGTGCCATAGAAGTATTTTATCTGCAGTGAGAGCTTATCCTCACTACAACTCCCGGCAATAACAACCTTTGGAACTTAACGCAGATGCGAATGTATATTACCACACTGATTGGACGCGAGACAACCAAAACACATACACACACGTATTTCAAGCGAAAAAAGTAGGGCCAATGTAGCGTACAGACAGCACTTTGTTGCTTTTGTGACGTATTACTACAAGCGTTGTCTCGTTTGCCCTGATGTGGGTATAGTGGGGGGGGGGGGGGGGAGGGGGGGGGGGGAGTACAAGATTTGAAATTTGAAGTTTGTTTTGATAATAGGACGCTATAAGCCAACGGTCCCTGATTGGTTGTAGGCAAATAGACTAAGAGGGAAATAAAACCAATTAGTAGTTAGTATTAGGTGCCACTTGTTAAAAAGAATTCATTCACTAAAGTTGTTTTAAGACAAGAAAGGAGTACATTCTTGTTTGCTATTCTGCACTAGCAGCGATCTGGATTTGTTACCATATATCGCAATATTCAACTATTTAGTGTTTATATTTCTCTGAAGCGGGTTTCATCAAAGACTCGAAGTGAGCCCAGGTCACCAGAGATCTGTTATATTTTCTACACTTGAAGAAAGGAGGCAGTAGCAACTGTGGACCTCCCTGTTATTTCTAAAAGCAGACCGTGATGTGTTATTGGAAGTTGGTGGAGTGACTAGACTTCATCCTGTATACCAGAAGACACAGAGTTAAGTCAGCGTCTGCAGGCATTTGATAGACTAAACCACAAACTCTCATTTCCAAATTGTTTAAGAAATTCTTCAGATCATGATGAATAAAAACGTTCTTCCTTGTCACGTGGGTTTTGATCATTAAATTGCCTACATCTTCTTCCTATTCTCTCACCCGCATCCTTTTATTTTATTATCTTTCCGTACTTGTTTTTCCTGTATTTTTTTCGCATCACTCGTTGCGAAAAATATATTTCTTTCCCATCATCGTTTTTCTTTCTCATACTGACTAGTAACCTTATTGCATCAGATGTCAGTCGCGCAGATAGCTATAAATATACGGTTCTCGCCAGACATACGTCTGCAGTTTTCCCGGTCAGAGCGCGGCCCGACCAGATTCTGGGCCTGGGGTGTGAGAAATTCGTTTCGCTGGACATAGAGCAGACTTTTGGTCTACCATTTTTCACCTGTCACTAGCTTAAGGTGTCAAACCCGGCATCTGTACGACGCAGTTGTAGACGGTTGTCTGAGATTTGCAACTGTCACGCGCATTTCTCGGTCACTGGTGGCAGTTACGTCACGCGTTAAGCTGACGTAAATGTTGGGAGTAGGGGAGATAATTTCGCTTGGCGAAATAAGTTGGGGCCCTTTGTCTGATTTTAAGATATTGGCCCGAGTTTGAAACTTTATTTTCATTCTCACTCAGTAACTTGGCAGTTAGACTAGAAAACCTTCGTTCGATTTCTAAATAATCTCTGTTAATAGAGATGGCCTTTAGTTTGGTCGAAGTAGAAAGTTCTTAGTATTCTGTGTTTGAGTGAAACGGTGGTACCCAACTTGCCAGCGTTTAGTAGCCTGAGAGACATATTTGTGAGAAGCATAGACATTTCTTATCTTTAACCACGTGGGGTTTTTTTTTTGTTTCAAGTAACACGGGTCTGACAGTGCATAAGCCATCAGAGAGAGACAGTAATAGCAATCCCACTAACGGTTTCTAAAGACTAGAAATATATATTGGGCTTTTGAGCCAGTTCATATTGCTCCACAAAAAATTTAAATGTACATGCTGCCTGGCGGCGAGAATATTACAAGACTATCGTTAACATTCCGACAGAGATTGTGACTAGTATTGTGGTGACCAAATATAGTACCTGCCTGAAAGAAGACACCGATCTGACATTCATTAAATCCTAGAATCCAAAGCTAATGACATTGTGCTCTGCTAACTTTCGTGCCTGGACAATATTTTATGTGACTTAATCAGACATTCGAAAAATTAGAACACCCAAGGAATCGTTCCCTGAGAGTTTAGTACGTCTTTTGGAACTGGGGATTTCTTGGTCAAGGACTGCATTTTCGGGTCTGTGTGAAGGTCCTAGAATTATTATGTTCCCAGAGGCAGCGAGCAAAGTTGTGAGTATAACTGTGTACCATGGCCATGGCTGAATGAATGAGTGTACGCAGATCAGAGTGTTATTTTACAGTTGTATATTGTCACCCATTTACTGTCTTAATTCTTTTTGTTTAACCTGCAGAATTTGTTACTATTTGCTAGAGTTTCTTTACTTCTTAGGCTAAATCAGATTATTCAACTCTGTGCATACATTTACGAGAAAAGAAGAAAAACTCTTAGCCTCAACCCTACGTATCTATAACTCTTTGGGCCATCATCTGTCATCCTAACGGGGCTGTGGGCTAAACCTAGAGTAAGATTCTAACGGGCTATCATCCTTGTAGCATTTTCTTAAATTTTATGACTATTTGTATATGTTTCCTTGATGTAATTTTTGGTGTTGTGAGAAATTTTGATATGATAATTAAAATATCTCTCTTGAACAAAAAAATCAGTGCGTTGGTCAGCTCGATCCAAATTATCTGTATATCATTGTTATAGTTTTCCCACGTCTGTGTGTTTACCTGTCGTCACGTGTATGTGCGTGCCCGTGAGTAGATAGAGAGATATTAATATATATATATATATATCTGTATTTAGACTATCTGACGCCTTTAAAAGCGGTCGTAGAAGATAGGTGAGAGAGAGAAGATTATCTCGATTCTCAAAGACAGCCTCTATATCACATCCTATCATCTCACGTGGGGAAATTCTATTGTGTTTTTTCCACCAGCTCTCACTGTATCTATCACTCATTCCAACCTATTCAGAAGGGACCAACCCTAGTCTTAATTCTCCTATCATAAATCTACGACAAATGGGGGCTCGTCCGGGATGGATTTTGTACTTTAGATTCTTTATTCTGTAATAGAGTAAGAGTGTGATGTCTTGTGAGTGTTGTATCTTTTAAAATAATTTATCCCCTAGACTAACGATCTGTTTACGAGCGTGCTGACCACACAAACTGATAAGTTTTTTTTCCACAGCATTTTTGAATAATATACATTTGAGTTACAGGTGGATTTTGTCGGAATATATGTTATTGTTGATTTGTAATACTAAACGCTGGTAAAGTTTTGTGAGTGTATAACATTCACAAGGGTTCTGAAGCAGGAAGGTGTTTGAACTAAAGTTAAGGAGTGCGTTTCGGACTATTTGTCCAGATTAATTGCCTCCCTCACCCGAACTGTCTTCAAGGGTAAACTTGATAGTGGATTTTATAATTAAGGGATTATTTTTCTCTTTAATTTTTGCAATAATTATTTTGCTTTTCCACTGTAGCAACTTATTTTTCAGAAGTAATCTTAACTACCATTTAGTTGGCGTAGTCGTGTTTTGCATTAAGTGCTTTATTGCCGATAATAGCAGCGATAGTTAGATTTTACTTTGGAGGAGGTATCCCAGATTTAAGGATATCATCTTTTGAATTTTTGGTATTTTTTTCTCGTAAGTGGTAGGAGTCAGTGTATCCTTTTTCCTATTTTCTTTCTCCACTAGTCTCAGTCACTGGCATAATATGGCCGAGAGGGCAAAGCTTAGACAACTCCTCAGGGACGAAGCGAGAGAGGAGGGACTGGAAGGAGAAGAAGCGAAAGCTTTTGTCAGGGACGAACTTGAGAGATATGATGCGGAGAGGAAAGAAAAAGAACTAAAGAGGAAAGAAGAAGCAGCGGAGAGGAAAGAAGCGGAAGACCGTCTTTTACAGCAGAAGAAGATGGATGAGGAAATGGAAATTCGCAGGATGCAGCATGAGGAAAGAGAGAAAGAGAAGGAGAGACAACATGAGTTGGCTCTTAAAGCTCTAGAACTTCAAAGTCGTGGTGCTGCCTCTACCTCCAGCAATGGAGAGTCTTCTCCTCATTCTTCCTTAACTGATCCTTCTAACACTCAATCTCTTCACCTCACTGCTATGTCTTTTCCGCTAGAATCTTTCCCTTGTCCAAATGAGAAGGATGACACTTGGCTAGAAAAATTTGAGAAAATTGCAACTCTGTACGGTTTAGAGAGGTCGCGTTGGAACATGAAGCTTTCCCAGGCTTTGAAAAGTTCTGCGTATGATGTTTACGCCAAACTGGAAAGCAGCCAACAAGACAACTATGATCTGTTGAAGAAAGCGTTACTGGAGCGCTTTGAAATGAACGCTCGCAAATTTTTGCAACTGTTTCGCAACAGCAGAAAGGAGAATTCTGAATCTTTTCACCAGTTCTCTTCCCGTCTAAAGGGATATTTGACAAAGTGCCTTGAGCTCTCGCAGCTCCCCTCTACCTACGAAGGTCTTGAGGAATTTGTTTTAACAGAACAAATAAAGAACACATTGTCTGCTGATACCCGGAGATTTCTAGCTGAGCAGGGGGCAGAAAAACATGAAGACATTTTGGAAAAGTCTGAGCGTTACCATAATGCGCTGGCTGAACTACCGGCTACAAAGCGGAAACCGACAGAGGAGCATTTTCGAAAACATAACCTAGAGCAGGCTTCTAACCAAAATAACCACAGAGAAACTGGACCTCAAAACCCCCCTCCTGAAAAATCCAAGTTCTACAAGAACAAGTACCCCAACCACCCCAAACAGTCTGATCAACCCGACCGCCCTACATGGCAGCGCAGCCAGAAAGGACAAGGTGGCAAAGGGAGAACCCCTGAGCACGGGACATATGATCAGACCGAGCAAACCGAGCCGAAACGCATCGGATGCTTATTAACAGTCTCGCAAGGTGGAATTATTGACAGTGATTCCCAACCTGTTGGGGATACACCCTCAACGCGAGGTACTGTTACTTTGAACGGTTCTCAAACTTCTTGCTTATTTGACACGGGGCTTTCTTATGATTGCATTGTTGCCAGAAACCTGGTCAAACCCGGTCAAGAGACAGAAGAGACCGTCCAACTTTGTGGAGTTCGTAAGAGTGATGCACCTACAGCGCTTCCCATCGCATTGGTGGAGATACACTCTGATTTTGTCAAAGGCGTGATCAAAGCGGCTGTTATGGATGATCCCATCTACCCAGTCATACTTGGCGGCAGATACTTGTGTATTGGGAAACCGGAAGAGCCGATTGTGGCAGCAGTAACTACAAGAGGGCAAACCAAGAAGGAACGGGGGCCTGCGCCTAATTTGTTACCCATGGAACTTAAAGAAGCGCAATACAAGGACCCTACTTTGGCACCCTGCTTTAGGAAACTGCCCATGGCTAAGGAACCCAAACAGCACGGGGACATTTTTTCTGAGGATGGCGTACTTTATCGGAGAACGGGCAAGCCTGACCAAGGTTACAACCAGCTCCTAGTACCGAAACAGTACAGAAGCCAAATCCTAGAAATGGGGCACTCTCTTCCCTTCAGCGGACATATGGGACAGAACGCCACAAACCAACGTATAACCACTCATTATTGGTGGCCAGGAGTAAATACTGATATTATCAGATATGTCAAATCCTGTGCCCAGTGCCAACGTGTGCCACCCAAGCAACGAGCACCCCCAGTCTCTTTGGGTGAAATGCCAATAATGGGAACACCATTCGAACGGGTTGTGATCGACATTTTAGGGCCTTTCGAGAGGACTAAAAGAAGAAACAGGTTCATTCTGACCTTAGTCGATACATGCACTTTATAGGCAGAAGCTATCCCGCTAACATGCGCAGATGCCAAGCATGTCGCAGAAGCCCTCGAGCAGATTTTCACTCGGTTGGGATTCCCTCAACAAGTGTTGACGGATAACGGATCTCCATACCGAAACCTGTTGATGGATGAGATCGTTAAGATCTTGAGGACCCAACACATCCACACTACGCCAAATACTCCGGCCGGAAATGGGCTCATGGAACGTGCTAATGGAAACCTCAACATGATGCTAAGTAAACTGGCACAAGTGAAACCTGAAGATTGGGATCTTTGTATTCCTGCAGCATTATTTGGCTACAGAGAATCTCCTCATACTTCCACAGGATTTCCGCCAGCTACACTCTTATTCGGCAGACTTATAAAGGGACCGCTTGAAGCCTTACTTCAGTCTCTGACAGATGAGAAGGCGGATGAGACAGTGGTCTCAGCAAGTAAATATGTATCGGTTTTAAAGGAAAGGTTGAAACTAGGGTGGGACCTAGCAACGACTAACTTTAAGCGAGCTCGCACAAAGCACGCTAACCGATACAGGAAAGTCGCGAAAGAGAGAGAACTGGAAGCAGGAGAGAAAGTTTTGGTGTTGCTCCCTACCGAGAACAACCAACTGAAGATCGGATGGCAAGGGCCGTTTACCGTCCTGAAAAAGATTTCTAAGGCTAACTACCAGATCTCTATTCAAGGAAAGGAGAAGGTTTTCCATTTAAATCTGTTAAAGAGATACTTGGAAAGACCAGTGCCAACCTCCGACCATCTCCTGACGATCGCCAGAGCTGACGAAGATGATGATAGTGGCAGGGATATTCCACCGCTATCACAAGAAATCTTTCAAAAATGTCAGAAGCGGCGACGCTCTTTCAAGCGCGCATGGGAGACATTCCAGAGGAAGGAAACTTTGGGGAGTAGACTTCAGTAGGAATTGGAGAGAGATGGAGGGGGAAGATGAGAAGGAAGAAGACAGACACCCTGAAGCTACGGTTATAGGAAATTTAATTCCATAACGTAGACATGGAGTGCTTCCATATCTTAAGGGGGGACGTCCTGTCACGTGGGTTTTGATCATTAAATTGCCTACATCTTCTTCCTATTCTCTCACCCGCAACCTTTTATTTTATTATCTTTCCGTACTTGTTTTTCCTGTATTTTTTTCGCATCACTCGTTGCGAAAAATATATTTCTTTCCCATCATCGTTTTTCTTTCTCATACTGACTAGTAACCTTATTGCATCATATGTCAGTCGCGCAGATAGCTGTGAATATACGGTTCTCGCCAGACATACGTCTGCAGTTTCCCCGGTCAGAGCGCGGCCCGACCAGATTCTGGGCCTGGGGTGTGAGAAATTCGTTTCGCTGGACATAGAGCAGACTTTTGGTCTACCATTTTTCACCTGTCACTAGCTTAAGGTGTCAAACCCGGCATCTGTACGACGCAGTTGTAGACGGTTGTCTGAGATTTGCAACTGTCACGCGCATTTCTCGGTCACTGGTGGCAGTTACGTCATGCGTTAAGCTGACGTAAATGTTGGGAGTAGGGGAGATAATTTCGCTTGGCGAAATAAGTTGGGGCCCTTTGTCTGATTTTAAGATATTGGCCCGAGTTTGAAACTTTATTTTCATTCTCACTCAGTAACTTGGCAGTTAGACTAGAAAACCTTCGTTCGATTTCTAAATAATCTCTGTTAATAGAGATGGCCTTTAGTTTGGTCGAAGTAGAAAGTTCTTAGTATTCTGTGTTTGAGTGAAACGGTGGTACCCAACTTGCCAGCGTTTAGTAGCCTGAGAGACATATTTGTGAGAAGCATAGACATTTCCTATCTTTAACAACGTGGGGTTTTTTTTGTTTCAAGTAACACGGGTCTGACAGTGCATAAGCCATCAGAGAGAGACAGTAATAGCAATCCCACTAACGGTTTCTAAAGACTAGAAATATATATTGGGCTTTTGAGCCAGTTCATATTGCTCCACAAAAAATTTAAATGTACATGCTGCCTGGCGGCGAGAATATTACAAGACTATCGTTAACATTCCGACAGAGATTGTGACTAGTATTGTGGTGACCAAATATAGTACCTGCCTGAAAGAAGACACCGATCTGACATTCATTAAATCCTAGAATCCAAAGCTAATGACATTGTGCTCTGCTAACTTTCGTGCCTGGACAATATTTTATGTGACTTAATCAGACATTCGAAAAATTAGAACACCCAAGGAATCGTTCCCTGAGAGTTTAGTACGTCTTTTGGAACTGGGGATTTCTTGGTCAAGGACTGCATTTTCGGGTCTGTGTGAAGGTCCTAGAATTATTATGTTCCCAGAGGCAGCGAGCAAAGTTGTGAGTATAACTGTGTACCCATGGCCATGGCTGAATGAATGAGTGTACGCAGATCAGAGTGTTATTTTACAGTTGTATATTGTCACCCATTTACTGTCTTAATTCTTCTTGTTTAACCTGCAGAATTTGTTACTATTTGCTAGAGTTTCTTTACTTCTTAGGCTAAATCAGATTATTCAACTCTGTGCATACATTTACGAGAAAAGAAGAAAAACTCTTAGCCTCAACCCTACGTATCTATAACTCTTTGGGCCATCATCTGTCATCCTAACGGGGCTGTGGGCTAAACCTAGAGTAAGATTCTAACGGGCTATCATCCTTGTAGCATTTTCTTAAATTTTATGACTATTTGTATATGTTTTCCTTGATGTAATTTTTGGTGTTGTGAGAAATTTTGATATGATAATTAAAATATCTCTCGTGAACAAAAAAATCAGTGCGTTGGTCAGCTCGATCCAAATTATCTGTATATCATTGTTATAGTTTTCCCACGTCTGTGTGTTTACCTGTCGTCACGTGTATGTGCGTGCCCGTGAGTAGATAGAGAGATATTATATATATATATATATATATATATATATATATATATATATATATATATATATATATATATATATATATATATATATATATATATATATATATATATATATATATATATATCTGTGTTTAGACTGTCTGACGCCTTTAAAAGCGGTCGTAGAAGATAGGTGAGAGAGAGAAGATTATCTCGATTCTCAAAGACAGCCTCTATATCACATCCTATCATCTCACGTGGGGAAATTCTATTGTGTTTTTTCCACCAGCTCTCACTGTATCTATCACTCATTCCAACCTATTCAGAAGGGACCAACCCTAGTCTTAATTCTCCTATCATAAATCTACGACATTCCTACAAATCCCCACTCATAGGAACAAGCCGAAAGTGATACTGTTAACTATTGACACATTAAGTAAATTTGTGAATAATAATATATATTGAAATTGAATCACTTTAAAGTATATATTTTGATTGATTATTTTGAAGTTTCAATATTCCAGTATACACAAAATTGTGGTACTGGGCCAATAAAGCGTAAAAAGGTTAATTCAATTTAAAACTTAACCAGTGCCTTGTTTACTCATTGTTCATTAAGTTATAAGTTTAGTGTTGTCATTTCATTGCAGTACAACATACTTTACATTACCCTAGACATTATACGTAGCTATCAGACATACTAGTCAAGAATAAGTCTGAGTGAGATCGTAGAGTGGTAGCAGAAAGGTTCTTTGAAAACTCACTCTAACCTTAGAGATTCAGGGACCTTCACAGCTGACCTCACTCAGTACATTAGGAAATATATATATCCACAATCATAACATCTATAACATCTAAACCCACCACAAATAATGGGGTCCTGTCCGGGATTTTAAACCTTCTCCTAGTAAATATATTGGGTCGTTTTGTCCAGAACGTTTAAAATATAAATTTAAAATAATTTGAGAGTGGTTTGAGATATCAGTGCCTAGTGTTTTGTGTTTAGGTTGGTCAGTTTAGTTAGTTTTATAACATAGAATATTGTTAATTACAAGATGGCTGATTTGGCCAAATACAGATCTGCTGCAGTGCAGGCTGCAAAGGACATGGAAGAGTGTGATAAGTTTATTGCTCGAGAAGATAAGAGGCTAGTTGAAGAAAGAAAGTTAGAAGCTGATAGGTTAGCTGAGGAGAAGAGAATTTTGTTAGAAGATGCCAGGGAACTTAAGAGATTAGAGGCTGATAGGGAGGCTGAGATCAAGAGGCTGCAGTTGGAGGAGAAGAAACTTGAGGCTGAAGCTAAGAGGTTGGAGGCTGAAAAGGAGGAGAAAAGATTACAGATGCAGGCTGAAAGAGAGAAAGAAGAAAAGAGACTTGATGCTGAAAAGGAGGAGAAAAGATTACAGATGCAAGCTGAAAGAGAGAAAAAAGAAAAGAGACGTGAGACTGAAAGGGAAGACAAGAGATTGGCTGCAGAACGGGAGGCTGAAGATAAAAGACTCCAAAGGGAACATGAGCTACGAATAAGGGAGTTAGAATTACAAGGCCATGCTCCTGAAAATGGAACTAGCCCATCCACTTCTGACTCTGCTGCAAGCCAGGTAGCCTCCTCATCAGCCATGGGGTTTCATTTGAACCCCTTTGTAGAAAAAGAGGATGATTTTGAATCATTCCTCTCTAGATTTGAGGCACTAGCTACCATGTATGGGCTAGAGAAAGAAAGGTGGAGTCTGAAGGTATCACAGGGGCTTAGGGGAACCTCTTATGAGGTATTTGCCAAGCTGAGCAAAGATGACCAAGACGACTATGACATTCTTAAGCAAGCTCTTCTAGTTAGGTATGAGAAGAACAGTGAATTTTATAGGAAAAAGTTTAGAAATGCCAAACTGCTGACTGGGGAGACATCACAAGTTCTCTGCACGCCTGGAGACATACCTGGAGAAATGGACTGCTCTGGGGAAAACCCAAGATTTAAGGGAAATGATTATGACTGAGCAGTTAAGAGAGTCCATGGCTCCAGACCTGAGAAAATTTCTCAGGGAACAGGGTGCTGAGAGACTGGGGGAGATCTTAAATGTGGCTGAAAGATATCAGGCAGCCCAGTCTGAGATGGCAGGCATAAAGAAGAAGCCTATTGACCATAATAAAGTCCCACAAAACCAAAACCAACCTAAATTTGATCATAGGGACAAATTCAATAAAGGTAAAGCATATTATGATAAGCCCAATTTTGACCAACGTGATAGAAACCCGCAATTCAGTGAAAGAAAAACTTTCCCTCAGGGAAATAAATGGTGTAAATGGTGTAAGAGGAACACCCATGACACCAAAGTGTGTACTAGGAAACCTTCTTCCTTCGCTGCGATAAAAACGGGGAACAAGGGATTAAAGGTGAAACCTACGGGACAGCAGGAACCTTATCACCCCCCAGTTAGTGAGGATGTTGTATGTAATGGTGTCACCATAAGGTGCCTGTATGATACAGGTTTAGATTATGACTCAGTCGTGAGCTCTCACTTGGTGCGAGCAGATCAATACAACACAGAAACAGTGGAGATTCAAGCCGCAACCAAGGACGTAGCAACCATGACACTTCCCATTGCAAGGATAACTGTGAAAACTCGCTATGTGGAAGGAGTGATTAGAGCAGCAGTGATAAATGAACCAATCTACCCTCTTATATTTGTGATCATGGCAACAATGCAGACCAGGTCACAGTCCAGGAAGAAGGAGGATGAACCTATAAATACTCATCAAGAGGAGATGAGGAAGGCACAGGCGGAGGATAGGTCACTCAAGCCTTGCTTTAAAAAATTGCCTAAATGCCATACACCTCCAAGCAAAGGAGACTACTATATGAAGAATAAACTGATCTATAGGAAGGCCGGAACTGGATTTAATGGTCACGGACAGCTGGTTCTTCCCACTTCATATAGGAAGAAAGTGATGGAGTTAGGACATGCTATCCCTTTTAGTGGTCATATGGGGATCAGCGCAACAGGACAGCGTATAGCTTGTCATTATTTCTGGCCAGGAATAACCGAAGATATAAAACGATATGTGAAATCCTGCCCAGAGTGCCAAAGGGTAGCTCCAAAGCATTGGACTGCTCCTGCAACTCTAGGGGAGATGCCCATAGTGGGGACCCCTTTTGAGAGGGTTGCAGTGGATATTGTGGGACCTCTCACACGCACCAAGAGGAGGAACAGTTACATTCTCACTCTGGTGGACACTTGTTCAATGTGGGGAGAGGTGGTAGCCCTGTCATCAATAGACTCGAAGCATGTGGCAGAGGCATTACTCGCCATATTCACGAGGTTAGGTTTCCCGCACCAAATCTTGACTGATAACGGCTCACAGTTTAAGGGAAGACTAACGGAAGAAGTTTTCAGGATCTTCCAGGTGAAGCACTTTCATTGTAGTCCGTATCACCCCCAAGGAAACGGCCAGGTAGAGAGGTTCAATGGAACTCTCATGTCTATCCTACGAAAGCTGGCCCATGAAAAACCTGATACGTGGGATCAATATTTGCCCGCTGCGTTGTTTGCGTATCGGGAGGTACCCCATAGTTCGACCGGCATGGCACCGGCAACCCTGTTATTTGGGAGGCCAGTAAAAGGTCCACTGGAAGCCTTATTAAGGACGTGGACAGATGATAAAGCAGAAGAGACTGTTACATCATCGTATCAGTATGTGAACGAGCTGACCACTCGTCTAAAAACTGGATGGAAACTGGCAAATGATAATCTCAGACAAGCCAGGAAGAAACATGCTGCCTATTTCAACAAGAAAGCGAAGGATAGAGAATTAACTGTGGGAGAGAAGGTGCTCCTTCTACTACCTGGCAGCACAAACAAGTTGCAAATTGGATGGCAAGGTCCATATACGGTTCTAGAAAAGGTGTCTAGAACTAACTATAAAATAGACAAAAAAGGTAAGGAGAAAATTTACCATGTGAATCTCCTAAAGAAATATCTGGATAGAGAAATCCAGGAGGAGACACATCTACTGACCTTGTCAATAGCAACTGGTATGAAGAATGAACCACTCACCTCTCATGAGTACCCCCTAAAAACAGGTGAAACACAGGCTCAAGTGAAAATCAGTAATCACTTGACTACAGCTCAAGAGTAAAAGGTTCTGGAGCAGGAATATGATATGAAGCTAGTAGACCCAACACCCATCTGTTCAAAAAAAAGCTTTGAAAGAGGAGATAGATTATTTGTTGAAGGAAGGAATTATTTCTCACAGTGAATCTCCTTACAGTTCTGGGGTGGTTTTGCTGAGGAAACCCTCTGGAGAACATCGGCTATGTATAGATTATAGAAAACTGAATGCTGTCACAGAAAGTCAGGTGGATCCATTACCTGATACAAATCAGCTGTTTGCCAGGCTGAACAAGGCAAAATATTTTTCTAAGGTTGATCTTAGCAAAGGCTATTATCAAATTCCAGTGAAGCCTGAGGTTCGACCTTATTTAGCCTTTAGTACCTCGGAAGACCATTATGAGTTCAACATGTTGCCTTTTGGGTTGAAAAATGCCCCGAGTGGGTTTTCCAGAATGATGCGAAAGTTGTTGGATCCACTGAACAATCCATGTATAACAAATTTCATGGACGACATTCTTATTGCTACTGAAACCTTCGAAGAACACATTAACTCTCTGAGTATGCTATTCGATAGGCTCAGAGAAGCAAATTTGACGGCTAGACCAACCAAATGTTGTGTGGGTTGTAAAGAGCTAGAATTCTTGGGACACTCAGTGTATCATAGAAACATGACCCCTGACCCCAAAAACCTGGAAAAATTGCAAAGAGCACCGAGGCCACAAACAAAAAAGGATGTGAGATCTTTCGTATCTTTATGTGGGTTTTATCAGAAATACATAAAGAACTTTAACTCTATATGCGCACCGCTGACAGATTTAACTCGTAAGGGTCAACCTGAAAAAATTATTTGGTCAGCGCAGTGTGAATTGGCATACCAAGAGTTAAAAGGGAAACTCACCAGCAAGCCGATCTTGAAATTGCCTGATTTAAGTAAAGAATTTGTGGTGAGAACGGATGCAAGCAACGTCGGTTTAGGGGCCGCATTATTACAAAGGTCCACTTCACTTGATGGGGAATTAAACCCAGTTGCTTATGCTAGCCGCAAGTTGAATAAGGCGGAGCAAAACTACTCAACAAGTGAAAAAGAATGTTTGGCACTAATCTGGGCGATACAAAAGTTCCAGATCTATCTCTATGGTAGGTCATTTGTGGTACAAACAGGTCACAAGCCTCTAGTATTCTTATCACAGGCCAAGCATGAAAATGCTCGTCTATTAAGGTGGTCATTACTAATCCAACCTTATTCGTTTACGATCGAATGTATACCCGGTTCGCAGAATGTGGGAGCGGATTTTTTGAGTAGACATCCCTTGGAAGAAACTCAGGGTAGTCATAAGAACAAATGAGTTAATTCGATCTATGTGAATCTCGGATCTTGAACTTGCTTCAGAAGCATGTTCTCAAGTGGGGAGATGTGTGATGATGTCCGAGATTTCACCGCTCGAAACATATAATATAGTTGTTTATAAGTAGAAAATAACCTAGGAATAAAAGAGCGAAGTTATGGAGATCGTTGTCGCCGACGCCGCAAGTCAGTGCTAAGATTTTATGCCTCGATCTTGAGTCAAAAACGTATCACATGTTACACAAAACTAAAGCCTAGTTTTCGAGCAAGATAGTAAGACAGAAACGTGGAAAGAATAAAAAGGAAGCATAAGAGGGAGAGAGAAAATGCTACACTTCGACACGCTTTTGGTTCTGCTTGGTCGTCGCGAGCCGAGCAGACGATGGGGCATGCCGATATCGTAGCTTGTTTCAAAAATACGATAGAGAAACCCCTTTTTCTGTAACGCAGATGCGAATGTATATTACCACACTGATTGGACGCGAGACAACCAAAACACATACACACACGTATTTTAAGCGAAAAAAGTAGGGCCAATGTAGCGTACAGACAGCACTTTGTTGCTTTTGTGACGTATTACTACAAGCGTTGTCTCGTTCGAATGAGAGCGACAGTTAAGAAAAAGAAAAAAAAACCGTAGGGACGGGAAAGGAAAGGAGCATAGTTGGTGGTACTACGAGTTAGTGTTTACAAATTTGAATTAGCAAGATAGAAAAATGTGTTAGTTGAGGAAATGAGGCATAAAAACGAGATAGTGACAGAAGACAAAGGGACGAACTGACTACTTCTTTCTCATTTTGCCCTGAGGTGGGTATAGGTGGGGGGAAGAGTACAAGATTTGAAATTTGAAGTTTGTTTTGATAATAGGACGCTATAAGCCAACGGTCCCTGATTGGTTGTAGGCAAATAGACTAAGAGGGAAATAAAACCAATTAGTAGTTAGTATTAGGTGCCACTTGTTAAAAAGAATTCATTCACTAAAGTTGTTTTAAGACAAGAAAGGAGTACATTCTTGTTTGCTATTCTGCACTAGCAGCGATCTGGATTTGTTACCATATATCGCAATATTCAACTATTTAGTGTTTATATTTCTCTGAAGCGGGTTTCATCAAAGACTCGAAGTGAGCCCAGGTCACCAGAGATCTGTTATATTTTCTACACTTGAAGAAAGGAGGCAGTAGCAACTGTGGACCTCCCTGTTATTTCTAAAAGCAGACCGTGATGTGTTATTGGAAGTTGGTGGAGTGACTAGACTTCATCCTGTATACCAGAAGACACAGAGTTACGACAGCGTCTGCAGGCATTTGATAGACTAAACCACAAACTCTCATTTCCAAATTGTTTAAGAAATTCTTCAGATCATGATGAATAAAAACGTTCTTCCTACAAATCCCCACTCATAGGAACAAGCCTAAAGTGATACTGTTAACTATTGACACATTAAGTAAATTTGTGAATAATAATATATATTGAAATTGAATCACTTTAAAGTATATATTTTGATTGATTATTTTGAAGTTTCAATATTCCAGTATACACAGAATTGTGGTACTGGGCCAATAAACTGTAAAAAGATTAATTCAATTTAAAACTTAACCAGTGCCTTGTTTACTCATTGTTCATTAAGTTATAAGTTTAGTGTTGTCATTTCATTACAGTACAACATACTTTACATTACCCTAGACATTATACGTAGCTATCAGACATACTAGTCAAGAATAAGTCTGAGTGAGATCGTTGGGTGGTAGCAGAAAGGTACTCTGAAAACTCACTCTAACCTTAGAGATTCAGGGACCTTCACAGCTGACCTCACTCAGTACATTAGGAAATATATATATCCACAATCATAACATCTATAACATCTAAACCCACCACATAAACTATGTCGACACAGAGGCGTAAGCTTCCGTGGGAATAACAATGCATCAACAGATGCTTCAGCTTCTTAGTCTCCCGTCCCCAAATTAATGAAATTCTATCCATAAAGATATTGTATACTCAGTGCTACTATTTTTTAAACTTTTATTATCCATGAGAGAGCCAATGATTACCGACAGATGACCAAACAGTAGAATCAGCTGGAACACGCATCTTTATTCAAGTAACAATCTTGGCGGGATAAGCGATCATGTCTCCCCACAGCGAGCTGTTTCCAGTAATATTTATCAATTCAGTTGTTGATTTCTTTCCATGCCACAATGTCAAATTAACCAGTATCTGCTCTCTTTGTCTTCCCCTCTTTTCCTTCAATCTTTCCTGCTGTTACGAAGTATTTCAGCTTCCTTCTCATCATATGCCCAAAGACAGTGGATTACTTTCTTCTAACAGAAAGAATAACCTTCCGTTACGCATTGGCCTCTTTCAGGACAAGTTTATTAACCCTGTTGGGGGCTATCCATAAAAGAAGTCCACGGCAGAGGGGGGAGGGAGGGGTATGTGAAAAGTGGACAACTGTGGACATAGGGTGGGGGGGGGAATTTAAGTTGAAAGTAGACGTCCAATTCACAAACCACGTGGCAACTCTCACTCACATACAAATCTATCAAGAGTAACAAACCCTTTTATCTTCGAAAGCTTCTTACTGTCCAGCTAAAACCAAATAAATGTTCTTCGGATTTTGTCCCTCTTGTCAGGCCTTCCAATCCTTCTAGACTCAAAATCTCTAATACGAAGAGGTTTTAACTTCTATACTCCTGTTCTCTGGAACAAACAACCTTAGTATATTAACTCTCTGGGAACCGACATCACAATTATTGTGATCTCGTAATTAGATTTTTAAGTTTTAAGTATAGGTAGCTGATTTTAAGCTTGGACGTCCACAAGGGGGGAGAGGTCAATCAAAAGTGGACAGAGCTGGACATTGGGGAGGGGAGAGTAAAAAAATGCCACAATTTTGTGGACGTCTTTTATGGATGGCCCTTTAGCTGTCCACGGTATTTTTAACACTCTTAGGAAACAGTACATCTGAATTTTGTTTTGTGCATGGGATACCCGGCTCAATCCCATATGGGTTATAATTTGGGTATATAGTGTTCATTTTTCCATATAGTACCTTACATTTGTTGTTTTTCCTGACTATAAATTCTTTGGCGTTTCGTGTGGCTTTTTCTAAGATCTGATGGTGTATCTCTTCCCTGTTTTTGAAAATATCTCTCTTTACCTTGTTGAGTTTTGTGGTGTTAGTGCTCTGATTTATTGTATGCTGCCTTCTTTTTTTATTGCCCTTGATATTAACTCATGTTTTTATATTTGGAATGCACTGCTTTGTAATGTTTTTAAATTTATCTTACTCGCCAATAATATTACCATCTTCATCAATAAACCACGCCTCGCTCATTAAATAGGCGTGGATATGTATGTATTCTCCTCACCAAGCTGAATCCTGAAGAGTTTCACCTTGAGTTTGTTTTCAGCCACCTGTCCATTCATATATCGCACAGATCATGAATTCGGAGGTTACTAGTGTGTTTTTATTTCCTCAGTACTCAAGCAACACCTGGACCCATGCATACACAGATGGATCAGTAACAAATGCAACAGGAGATGGAGGTGAGCTTCTGTGCTTAAGCACTGGTATACAAAAAAAATATGTCAGCGGCAACATGAAAATTCTCAAGTAACTCCAGAGCAGAGGCAGTGGCCTTAAAAACTGCAGCAGAGGTTCTAATGTCAGAGAAAATCACAGAGAGACAAGTTGTTTTATTCACAGATGCACTGTCAGTAAATGCAACGCTGAGGAGCCAGAATGATGCAGACCTGGATGACCTACGAGTAGTGATCCGCAAACTATGACAACGATTCAAAAGGAATGTGATACAATGGATCCCATCTCATTGTAGCATCCTCGGTAATGAAGAGGCTGACATATTGGCAAATGTCACGGATTGCCTCCCCTGTCTTGCCGTAGTGGTCCAACAGTGACGACCAAAACTCAAGAGTATCTAATATTAGCTTTGTATCAGTGAGTCCTGCAGCTGTGGTTCAGGCGGCCTTGTGTGGTGGATGCTTTTCTCTCACACTAGCTGCGTTAGTACCACAAATCGTCTGATGGCTTGTAACCACGAATTTTTGACAAATAGAAAGAAACAAATACCTGCTGAGTACATTTGTTCGCCGCAAACTAACAGGCCCATTGTCATGTGCTCCACCCACCAATGTTAACCTCTCAGAAGAATTAAATTCCCGAGCACACAGGGTAACTCAGGGAATATGATGAAAATTCACCAATATCATTCTGTGTGTTAACTAGGAATTGCGTCTGGAGTGCGTGAATAATAATTTGCCTGAATTACAATTGAAAAAGGTACATAAATCTTCACAAGATCATATGTTACACTGGAGGCACATGTGATGTAGTCATCACTCATCACTGCTCCAGTCGGAGTCTGGGGTGGCTCTGCTGTCGGGTTTCCCGCACGACTAGTCAGAAACAATCACTAGCTCTTGCTGTAATGGTTCATGAGTATACTATTTTCATATGTTGAGGTTGCCAGCCTCATATGTATCCACTAGCAAGAAAACCTGTTAAATTCACGTTTGTAATAGAAATGTTCTCAACTTACCCCAAATGTTTGGGAATATACAATCTCCTTGTGCAGATTTTCAGATGGACGCGAGCAATTTCGGTGCATAGACTCTCGAATCAATTTATTCTGAGAAATACCTCTTATGACTGTGTTCTATGAATCACTTGGCCTGGGAAACTAGTAATTCCTCTTCGACGGGTGTTCTGCGATGCCCTTGGTCTGGGATATTATTTCTCTTATGACTGATGATCCAATTCCTAGGTTTCCAGTCTTGTATTTATAAAGTCCTCGTCCTGAAGTTTGACAGTCTGTGTATTTAAATATGCGGGTTTACTCTTAGGGTTTCAGAATTGATCAAATACTGTCGATTTGTCACTTTTGATATAGAAATTCTCGGTCCGGTTCTTCTCTTTCTGTCTGCTTTGGAGTTGCTCGGTTGAAGTTGCGAAGCTGTCTGTTCTGTGTTTCAGAGTTCACTAGATTATATCTCTCATTCTCAGTACAATCACAGATGGTGTTTCTGCCGAATTTTCCAATAGAATGCATTGTTTATTCCGGCATCTCAAATCAAACCAATCAAATCTCTCTAGCACTGTTTGGGTGGGGAAATTTTTAAATTCGAAACATCCCCTCACGTGTTTTAATATTAAATTTAAAATCCCAGGCGTGACCTCTTTATAATAAGAAGTAATATTGTTCCGGCTGCACCTATCTGCCTCCCATAATATTGCTACCATGTTTTCCTGGAGTAATGTCTTCCGCCAAGATGTCTGCCCAACAGGTTATCCAATTATCACCTTTATCCGCGTGTCTCCGCCAGACAGATGTCTGGTAATACAATGTTGTCTTCTTTCATCGTATGCACAATACAAGCTTGTGTAAGCACGGTCATCAGCTTTTCACTGGGGTCAAATGTTGGACCGACACGTTTCCAAAGGTGGTCAGACGGATTCAAAGAGATAAGCGGGTGACCAGTCTGATGACTGGGTATTGTTACGATGATACCACAGTTCACCTGGCGGAACGTAAATACGTGAGGAGTGGTAAACAAGATAAAAACAGTCCTATAGCAAATACTTCCATAGGGGAGTGGAGTGTTAGAGACTTTCCCCTACTAGATTCAGCATAGAAATTAAAAAATGGTGCATAAAATATGCCACATAATAATGAACGAAAGGGCAAAAATTATGCCAAATAAAAGCGATGAGTGAGAGGAAGAGAAAAATGAAGAAAAAAGTGATACTGATGGGATGGACGTGAGATCGCACAACCTTATCGTCACAGCAAAGGAAGGTGGAAAGCTACCTCGACCTGATAAATAATAACTTTCGAAGAGACAAAGAGTTTTATCAGAACCAGATACAGAAATAAATGGGATGCAGAGCATCCAATACACACACACATGCAAAGTGATACATTTTACCAGTTCAGCACACGAGAACAAGTGATAATCTTCAAGCTCCGCACAGGTTCCAACAGATTAAAGATATCATCTATTCAACAAGCTAAAGATAGGAACTACTGATGAGTGTAAATGTGGCACTGATAAAACGACTGCTGAACGTCTGCTTCAAAGTGGCCCAACATATGACGAACATAGAAAGCACATAAGGCCCACACCAGTACCATTTCTGGAAAAACTCTATGGAGATACAAATAGCCTCAAGCTGACAACTGCTTTCCTTGAAAATATTCAGGTAGACGTCTGAGAGTGTACGAAGAAGAAGCTTTCCTCAACAAGTTCATCACTTACAATATAAACTAAAACTTCCCTTATTCGTTCATCACTTACAATATAAACTAAAACTTCCCTTATTCGTTCATAACTCTTCAGCTCACTAAGGAGTATATAAACTTATACCAAGTCTTCCTATCCCGTGCCATCTGCTCAAAGTCTTTCCATTTCTCCTCATTCCTTTTACGCCATTCTCTAATCCCCTTTTCTGCGTGTTCTTCGATGTCCTCTAGTTCTCCTCCCCTGGGGATTCAAGAACAAGGACTACCTTGTAATGCTATCAACAGGTTTCCTTAATATGTGTCCTATCCACCGCCAGCGTCTTCTTCCCATCTCTTGTTTCACTAAGTATGCCATGGACAATTAAAAAAGAGTAATGAGGATGTCCTGAAAGAAGCAACTGCCTATTTGGAAGCTTGATAATCATATCAGAAGAAAGCAGTCAACATACCTTTGGCATGTTTATGAACAGAGGAAAGTTGGTATACATTATACACATCACAGAAGAGTGAAGGAAGAATAGAGTACAACCAAAGGAAAAGATACTGAACAGTTTAACACCGCGGCATGGAAATAAGTTGTTATGATTAAAATTCATAACGATTATGTCGGTATAATAGGTAGCTCAACAGGGCTCCTTTGTTGTTTATTTTATACGGTGTCACTTATTAATACAAGAAGTGACGTCATGCCGATATGGTTTTCTGGCAGACGTGAAACTAATGAAGCAGAAGTGAGGGGATCGTCTGCTAGGGTCTTCTTACAAGTGTTCGGGGGTGTGAAGACGTATTTTATGGTGGATCCAGATTTCGAAGTGTATGTCCGCTGTATGATTCTACTTCATGAGGCATCAGCAATGTGTGTGATTGCTAGATGAGATATTAATAGAAAGGAAGTATATTTTGAGCTCTACTTGATTCGTTCATGATTTCAACAATGTCGCGTTAGACGACTTCAGTGCGGACGCAAGACGGACAGAACAGTTTGCTTCTTGTATTATATTGACTGCCTAGGCCCTATGTATGGCCACCATTCAAGTGTTTTAAATTGATGAACGTCTGTTATATTGGAGTAATGTATCAACAATAAAGTCTGTATCGTATCTGTCACTGGAGCATTTATTTGATGATTTACTGTTGGCGTTACACCTACTAGACGCATGCTTGGCCTATTCTATAAACATACCATTGATAACGCAACATAAGTCAAGAACAGAATGGTAAACATCTCTTGAAACAGGGAGCAGTGGAGAAACAAGACCACCTACGGCAACTGGTATGGTATTTGAGAAGGTTCGTTATTTAGATCACATACTACCCTTGGATCCCATAGTGTCTGTTGTTCATCTTTAATTATGTAGTATATTAATAGTAGCTTTGATAGCACACATCTTTCTCTAGCTTTAGATGTTACTACAAACACCTGGGAAACCTCGGTCTGTGTTTTTGTAGAGTTTTTCTTTTCTTTTCTTTTTTCCCCCCACCAGGCTGCCTTAGTGCGGTTATTTTATCAGTGCTCCCAGTGTGCTAGCCTAATTACTGGTTCTATAAGGGTCTAATTTTGGTGTTTTATAACTTTAGTAAACATGTTTCAGTAAACATTACAACGAAAGGAAATGCCCCTACATGTGTTAGTTTCTTGTCTGTCTTGTTGGACTTCTTTCTTCTACTATGTCGGTACAAGAATAGTTCTTAACCTGTCTTGTGATACTGTTCTTTCTATCCGTGCTTTATTAAATAAGTACATCTCATGTTTCTCCACATGCCTTTTCAAAAAAAAAAAACATCCAGTAGTTATACCATCCATTCCGGGAGCTTAATTTTTTTTTAAAAACATCCAGTAGTTATACCATCCATTCCGGGAGCTTAATTTTCTTTTAAAAACATCCAGTAGTTATACCATCCATTCCGGGAGCTTAATTTTCCACGCTACAACATTAGACGTCCCGGGCAGTTCCGGGGTATCTGTTTAGACACAAAAAAAAAGAATAGGACTTGCTCCCTCATGCACGTCGTACAAGGCGACTAATATGATGTTGCGCATTAGGTTGGCAACAACTGAAAGAGTTGCTCAGCCTAGGAACTGCCCAATATCACGCAAGAAACTAAGTAAACGAAAGGGAGAAATGAGCATTAAGACCTACAAGCTGAGAGAGCCAGAAATTAAGACCAGATATCAGGGACTTATTGCTACAGCGGTGAGCAACACAGAACCTGATGACTTGGAAACCCTCTGGATTAAATTCAAGGACATCATAAAGACAGCTGCTGCAGAAGCATGTGGTGAAGTCCGACTTGGGAACAAGAGAAAGAGGACACCTTGGTGGACAGAGGAAGTCAAAGAGAAAATAAGAGAGAAGAAAATGGCATGGAAACAATACTTAGGAGCTAAAAACACAGCAGGACAAATAGAGAAATATAGAGAATATATGACACTCAGAACAGAAGCAAAAAACAAGGTGATAGCAGCAAAACAGAAGTCCTGGGAAGAATTTGGAGAAAAGCTAGAAAAAGATGTGCAAGAAAACCAAAAATTGTTCTATAAGACCATAAAGAACATGAGGAAGGAAAAACAATGCCCTGTCAAATTTATAAAGGACAAGCAAGGTAAATTGCTTACTGCCCCGAAGGAAGTAATGGAAAGATGGAAATAATATTTCTCAGAACTCCTGGATGTTGAGCATGGTGAAGCATCAGAAATGATAACCACTAGCACAGAAGAGAAAACCAATGATGGTGAAAATGACATAAAGATGGAAGAACTGTAGGCAGCACTGGAGAAAATCAAGATGGGCAAAGCAGCAGGGCATGATGGTATAACACCAGAAATGGTTAAGTACATGGGAGCATCAGGCGAGCTATTACTCTTAAAGGTCCTACAGGCAGTGTGGTGCAACAAGAAGGTTACCAAAGGATTGGGAGATTGCTATCATAACACCAATTTTCAAAAAGGGTGACAATCGACAGCGTGGAAACCATAGAGGCATATCCCTTTTCAGTGTCCCTGGTAAAATCTACGCTAGAATCCTAGAGCAGAGACTCCGACGCCTAGCTGAACCACAATTGGATGAGGTTCAGTGCGGATTCTGAGCTAACCGAAGTACTCAAGATCTAATCTTCACACTCAGACAGCTGAGGGAAAAGGCTCTTGAGTATAAGAGTGAGATCCATCTTTGTTTCATGGATCTGGAAAATGCGTTTGACAGGGTCCCCTGGAGCAAACTTTGGGACTGTTTGGCAAGGAAGAACATTCCAGCACCTCTCATTCATGCTATACAGAGCTTCTACAAGTCTTGCAGAAATTATGTGAGGACAGCAAACCATAAGTCAGAGGAGTCAAGGACCACCACTGGTGTAAGACAATGTGATATCCTGTCACCTTATCTTTTCATACTCCTCATGGACGATGTCATCAAGGCATGTAAGGAGAGAACAAGAAAGTATTCAGTGGGGTACTGGAACATGAGACAGGTCTGTATTTCAGAGCTGGCATTTACTGATGATGTTGCCCTGATTGCTAAATCAGAGGCACATCTCCAATCCAACCTGCAAGTCTGGAAGGAAGAGCTGGAGAAGAGAGGGGTGGTCATAAGCAGCTCTAAAACAAAATCCATGGTGATATCACGAGAAGAAAGAAGACATCAGATTAAGCTGGGAGAACAGGTCCTGGAGCAGGTCGACCACTTTAAATATCTCGGAGCTATTGTAGACCGAAAGGGAAGCATCAAAGAAGAGTTGGCCACTCGAAGAGCAGCAGCTGTGAGAATTTTTCACCCCATAAATCGAGGATTCATCAGCAAGAGAGAAGTTGTTAAGAAAACGAAGATGGCTGTACACCGCTCCACCTATGTCCCAGCCTTGACATATGGATGCGAGTCATGGGCAAAGACTACAACCCACAAAAGCCAGATCCAAACCTCAGAAATGAGGTATCTGAGGAAGGTGGTCGAAGTAACAAAAAGAGACATGGTCCGCAACCAGACGATACGTCAAGGCCTTAAATCCTACCCCCTGCAGACCCAAGTAGAACAGTCCAAACTAAGATGGTTTGGCCATGTCTGCAGAATGGGAGAAGATCGGCTACCACGACAAGTATGGAAAACAAAGAGCCATGGTGTAAAAGTGTCTTTCTTCTTTTTTTTTTTGTTTATCTCCCACTCTGTAAAGTGTCAGTCTGTATGCTCTGTAAGGAAGAGTGGTGTGTTGTTGAGATCGGGCATGCTCCAGTCTACCCAGCTGTAAATGGGTAACTCACCCTAGTCCTGAGTTAGGGAAGGCAAAGGCTCCAGGGGAAGCAGGCCCTAAACTTGGTCACTTCAACCGACGCAGGATGGTGTATGTATGGAGTAGAAGTGTAGAGTGCGATTACCGCGAATGGTGTACTGTTCGTGTGCTGACCAATATAACCACTCATACACTTGTGTCTACAAGGCACCAATGCAGACTGCTGGAATCTTTGTTTACTCAATTTATTCAGACGTACACACTGAGACATACGAGTACATCATGGTATGTTGACATATCAATTTGTAGGTATACATAGCAGATCTGAAGTCATGACACATTCAGAAATAATGGGCAGTACATCAAAAGTTCAATGTCATGATACATTATGGCCGCATCCCCTATCTGACTAAACGCGTCAGTGAAGGCAGATCGGTAAATAACTAAAGTTACTTGACGTCCATAGTTTTGTAGTATATATCATGAAACCACGAAAGGGGGGTTTCTAGCAAGATTGAGATCTCCCTGTCACTGTCCGATAATAGGATAAATAATCTGTTCTCTTGGCAGTGATCAAAACATATGATGACCGAAATCTAACATGGCCGCCTCCCTGAGTTGTCGTTCACTCATTCATAGGAAGGAGAATATAAGCCAGAGTTAATTTATAATGGGTATATAAATGATTTCATAAATGTTTCCATACAGCTCTACGGTGATCAGGTTAATTCACGTAGCCATAACCGCTGTAGGAAAGTCTGTCATCTTCGTCGATACAAAACACGACCCTAGCGATACGAAGCACAATGTTCCATCTAGGTCGAATCGACATGAGATCATCAAAATAGGGTCTGGCAATACATGGAGTCCGAATTATACATTGTACCGTACCTTAGGAGAGTCTCTAACATAAACTATAGTAGAGATACCATCTCCTTTAGAAGAAAACCACTTCATGAATCATATTTCCTTAAGAATCTACCAGCCCTTTGAAAAGTGCGTACCCGCCATTATCACGGTACATCGGAACTCATCACGACTTGTCAAGACAACTCATACTTCCGCTAGACCGGAATAATAAGAATCTAGTCCCGCCTACCCATCCAAAATATACAATATAGGACTGATTCTACTTGTACTAATAATATGTAATACATATGAATTCAGGCCATAAACATAATAAGCAAATTAATCTATTTTCTGGCCCTAAAAATAAGTACAAATATAAGAGCAATATCCGTGCGCCGGATCAATATCAAGAACGATTACTCCTATAATCAAAAGTGTGAATCAAACATGGATTATCTCGCTTTCCCCATAGACAGCATTTTCATACACAAATGAATGAATGTCTATATCTTTTCCATATTAAATAGCCATATCGATTTTTGTAATATGTGCGTCAAAATATGCACGCAACAGATTACCACACCCCTCGGGAAAAAAAATGGTACATTTTGTTTTTTGAAACACATCTAGGAGCAACATACAATAGGCTCACAACGCACCAATAACAATGCGCAGATGATAAGCATAAGTTTTATGACCTTAGAGAAGGTACTTCTCTAAGTATTAATATTTCCAGAGAGGTGTCACCAACGCATACTACAATATTAGCAATGACACAATTTCCACATTAGTTTATACATAAATTTCATCTAAGATATCTTAACATCATGATCATCAAAGACGAAAAACATTGAAAGATCAGCGGTGAATAAATATCAATGAACCGCTAAGTAGTGTTACAATCAATATATGATATATTACATATGTGTACACATTTCAACATAGAAACAACTGTATCAAAGTTGTATAACAGTTATGAATCATGTGGGCATCTAGACAAAATATCTGCCATCACATTTTCTGACCCACGGATAGCTCGCACCGAAAAATGAAATGGCTGTAGAGCAATCGCGTATCGCATTGATCTCGCGCTCTTCAGATTTTTACTCTGAATAGCCGTAAGAGCTTTCTGGTCAGTTTCCACAATGAAATGCGCGCCCAGAAGAAATCTTTGCAGTTTAAGGATTGACCAAACCATAGCCAATAATTCACGGTCTAGGACCGAGTAATTCTTCTCTGCGGCATTTAATTTCCGAGAAATATACATCACAGGATGCAGAGTTCCAGAGTACTCTTGCATTAGTGCTGCTCCAATCCCGGTGGATGAAGCGTCACTACGAAGAATAAATGTCTTATCCTTAGAAGGCAATACTAGGATAGGTGAAGTAGAAAACATAGTTTTAACCTTATCCAAAGAGGATTGACATTCTTGAGTCCAATGGACTACATTAGGAGACCCTTTCTTTAGCAAGGAAGAAAGAGGTGACATAATGGAGGACAGATTCGAGATGAATCGTCCATAAAATTGTATTAGACCTAAGAGACTTCGTACTTGCTTTTTAGTCTTAGGAATAGAAATGTTAAGTATCTTACTTGTATTATGGTCTTCTGTTTGACCAACACGGTGTCCTAAGAAAGATATTTCGCTAAAACCAATACATGCTTTCGATGGTTTCGCTGTCAGGTTATGCTCGCGTAAGATAGACAATAGTTCATTTATACCATTATAGTGATCGTTCCAAGTATCACTGAAAAGACAGATGTCATCAAGATACGCAATGACATCTGAGCGATGAGATAGGATTCGACGCATCATGCGTACAAATGTTGCAGGGGCGTTCATAAGACCGAAAGGCATGAAATTCCATTGGAATAGACCCCTAGGCGTCGAAAAGGCAGTAAACGGTTTGGCGTGTTCGGATAGTGGAACTTGCCAATATCCCTTAGACAAATCGAGTTTAGTAAAGAAGTGAGAATTCGATAGTCTCGTAAGTAGCTCTTCTAGTAAAGGCATAGGTTCAGCATCAAATTTAGTCACTTGATTCAATTTGCGATAATCCACGCAAAGACGTATGTTATTGTCTTTTTTTCGTACTATAACCATCGGCGAAGAATATGCTGATGTGGATGGTTCAATAATTTTTAACTCTATCATCTCATCTAACTCTTTCTCTACCTGTGCTTGAAAATGTATCGGGATAGGATACGGTCTGACTCTTATAGGACTATGGTCAGTAAGAATAATGTCATGTTGAATGACATCAGTTTGACCAGGAATGTCAGTAAGGACATCCTGAAATTGTTCTAACATAGTAGAAACTTGTTTCTGCTCTCCTGGAGATAATTCTGGAGAAATTGCAACATCTTTCCATGATTCATTAGAGTGAAGAGGAATCATTGGAAAAGGTAAATTTACATCCGAGAAACTCGTTTCCTCATCCTGTATTACTGACAGAGATGAGTACTGTCCATGTTGGACTGGAAAATCGTCCGTTGCCTGGAAAACAGGTTGTAAATAATCAGGACGTTCATGGAATTCCGTGAGCATGTTGATGTGGAAGGTTTTACGCTTCCCGTCAATATCGACGATATAGTCAACATCGGAAACTTTTGATATTATATCGTACGGACCTTTCCAAGAAATGAGAAGTCTATTTTCCCTACAAGGTAGCAAGACAAATGCTTTGTCACCTGGACAAAGTTGTCGCAAACATCTCTTTTTATTGGCAAATTCCCTTGCCTTCTGTTTCGCAAATTCAGAAGAAGCAGTTGCCAATTTGCATGCTTCAATAATCTTATGTCTAAGTGCGATGACATATTCATAAGAGGATTTTGTGTCATCGACAATATTATCAGCAGTTATAAGATCATGAAGTAAGGACATAGGACCTCGCGGTTTCGCGCCAAATACAAGTTCAAAGGGAGAAAATCCTGTATGTTCGTTGGCGACCTCTCTATATGCAAAGAGAGCCGCGGGTAAAACCCTATCCCAATCCTGAGGATGATCTTCTGTTATCTTACCTAGTAGGTTTTTCAGAGTTCTATTCAAACGTTCCACCATCCCATTGGACATAGGATGACAAATACTACTCAGCGATCTCTCTATCTTCAGAGTCGACATTACTTGAGACATGGTATCCGATATGAGTTGGGTACCATGGTCGGATAATATTTCTGCTGGAAACCCCAGACGAGAAAATATTAACCAAAGAGCATCTGCGACATCAGCAGTAGTTATGCTCTTTAGAGGAACAGCCTCCGGCCAACGTGTGCACATATCAACACACGTCAAAATAAATTGGTGTCCTCTAGCAGACTTTATCTTAAATGGACCAATGATGTCTATCGCCATTTTTTGAAATGGCCGAATGGGAATGTCTGCAGCCTGAATAGGTGCATCATGGCGTGGACCTCTGGATTTAATCTCTTGACATACTTTACAAGATCGACAATAGATTCATATGTCCTTATTCACAGCAGGCCAAAAGAAAGATTGAAGAACTCTAGCTTTAGTACGGGAAAAACCCATATGTCCAGCACACTGCGAATCATGAGCGTGCTGTAAGATTTTAACTCTCATATTTTTAGGCACAAGGATTTGAGAATGAATGGACTTAGCGGAGTCTTGTACCATACGTACAAGTACGCCATTCTTCATCGTAATCCAAGATTTACGATTTGTATCCTTATTCGGATCACCTTTTGTTGCCAGAGTAAAGAATTTCTTTAGAGTAGGATCATCTTCCTGCTGTTTGATAAAGGAATCGTGGGAAATCTCCAAGGGATCATCTTGGATCTGCGCATCATTATCTTCAGAATGTGAAGATTGTGGCATATTAAGAGCTTGAGCCCTAGTGATTACTGCATTAGCAGATTGCATATTAACATTTTCCCAATTAGAAATTTGCTGTGGAGTGCATTCTTTCACTCCATGAATGCGACCGATGATAAGATCAGCGATCGGATTCGGCAAGAGACATGCTTGCACCTCTCCTGTAAAGAAAGGCGTAGCAATATTGATAATGGCAGTGGAGTACTTCTCCAATGTGCCACCAAATGTTACACATTTGACTATATTGCCTGTAGCTCGAGAAGGATTTACGAGTGATTGCCTCACTCCGATGGTAGTGCACCCCGAGTCGAAAAGAATTGATATCGGAGTACCATCTATTAGGCCCCTATTAAAGACAAGAGCACCCCTTCCATTATGCGCGATTGATGCATGGAGCGCGGGAAGCGGGTGACCGCAGCTTAAAGTAGAAACTGTGGTTGGATCGAATAATGTTTTGCATTGCGAACACTGAGATGCTCTAGCAAAATCGAAAGCGGAATTTGCTACACTATTGGAGTCTTTTTTATCATTATTCTGATTATCCGTGTCGTCGTGGAACTCCTGTTGTGCAGAGTTAGCCTGGTAATACGATTTACCATGTCTTTTGTGTTGTGATCTACCTCGGTTATAATTGTCTCTATAATTATTATTGCCTCTGTTATAACCCCTATTTGGGTTTGAATCATAATATTCATGATCATAATCATCATGCTCATTATATTGAGTATCCCTGTAATATTGTTTCTTTTGTCTCCATGAAGCACTTGGGTAGTTCCTATAGCTACTCCCTTTTCGAGAATTTCTAATATTATGGGTACCTCTCGCGTGTCGAGGACTATCAGCTCGATTCCAGTTCTTCGAAGAAGAACTCTGATTTGAGTGGTTATCTTGGTTTTGATACTTATTCCAATTAACCTTTTTATCAAATTTATTTTTAGCTCCTTGGAATTTGTGTGAGTAATTCTGATTATATTCTGTTGCCGAAGCAACTGGCATACTCTCTTTAATGTTAGAGTTACTAAGAATCATGTCAGGGTGTGCCGTGGCATACTGGTCACAATATTCTTCCATTTGCTTTATTGTACTAGGTTTACGCTCATGTAAGAACTCTAGGAATGATTTATTTACAGAAGACATGACCTTGTCTCTTAGCAATAAATCCGTAAGACCATCAAATGTTTTCTCTGTTTTGGATAATTCAATCCATCGTGAAAGTGTAATTCGTGCTTTTGAGATGAATTCTGAGAATTCTACACCTACCTCAGGTCTCATTGTTTCAAACAAAAGACGATAACCTTCCTCAGACCGCTGATATCTCTTTATCAAAGCTGCCCTAACAGCATCATAATTATCTTTGTCGGCCTCTTCAACAAAATATAACTTACTCAGAGACTCCCCTTTTAGGTTTTCAGACAACTGATTCACATACTGTAATTTGTCAACATTATGAGATCGACAAGCCCGTTCAAATCTAGAAAGCCAAAATGTTATGTCATCACTGGTAGGGTTGAACGCTGGTACCTTGACCTTGTACACAAAGGGTTTACCATTACTACCAGATGCCTGATTAACATTACTCATACATGTCAATTTTAATTTCTCTAATTCAAACTCATGTTCTCTTATTGCTTTTCTCTCTTCAGCTTCTCTATCTAATCTTTTCTGTTCTGCAGCCGCTTCTAATTTTTTCTGTTCTGCAGCAGCAGCAACTTCTAGTTTTTTTCTGTTCTGCAGCAGCTGCAACTTCTAGTTTTTTCTGTTCTGCAGCAGCTTCTAATTTCTTCTGTTCTGCATCAAATCTCCTTTCCTCCACTTGCATCTGCAATTTCTTAAGTTCAGCAGCAGTATCAGCTTCTTTTTCTAATCTTTTTTCTTCAGCTAGAGCTTTCCTTTCTTCTGCAGCAGATTTTTTTTCTTCTATTTGAAGTTTTCTCTCCTCAGCCGCAGCTTTTTTTTCCTCAGCAGCAGCTTTTCTCTCTTCAGCAGCAGCAGCAATTTTTTTCTCTTCTGCAGCTAATGCTTTGTCATATTGAGCAACAGCCCATTGTTCTAAGTCTTTTCCAGTCTTATCAAGAGATTTTCCTTGTGCAATAAAATAATCTAATGCAGACATATTGTCTTCTTAAATCAGAAACCTGAAAAAGTAAATAAATTACCCTATTTCACTTTAATGGGAGACAAGTCTATACCATAGACTTAGTCTTAGTCCAAACTTGTATGGTTTATAATAACCAATGATAACTTGAGTACCTGAGGACAATAATAACTGTATCTCAAATACTGTGGGAGACAAGCCTTACAAAGGTCTTGTATATCTCAATGTAATCAAAGATCACTTGGGTACCTGTGGAAAATAATCATAAAGTACTGATCTGTACTATACTATCAGTGTATACCACTATAACTCCTATGTCATATGTCAACTAAAGACATTACAAAGGACAAACAAGAAAAGACAATATGAACACATTTGCAGAGATCAAATTAAATTAAATAGGAGAAATGAAAAAAATGATCACAGAAACCGTGATGATAACTGCAATAATATAACAAGACAAATAACGCCACAGTGTATAAACATAAGGGTGTAAAAAACTGAAAAATAGAAAAGATTAGACCAACAAATGCAAACAAATCAAACAAAACTAAGGAACACAAAATTGTTAACAAAAACAACGAAGAAAAGAACACCTCATCATAACTAATAGAAATAGCAGCAAATTGTTGCTAACAAATTTCCAATTAAGAAAATGTGTACCTATAGAATACTAGTACCAGACCAATGTCACTCGGCATACCTTGTACTAGTCACACAGAACATAAACTAATTTAATACATAACAAATAACATGTAAACATAAATACATGAGAAACATAAATGCATATATAATATAATATATATCATGAATGGAATGTGTTGCAGGTATAGTGTTGTAAAGCAGGCACAGTTTATTTTAATACTAATAACTTGCCACTTTATTCAGTAATAGATTTAATTTTAAACTATTACACTGTCAATTTTTTTTTCGTTGAGCATATGAAGATCCAACGATGAAATATGCACTTTATGTTCACCAACACTGTGATTCTTCTGTACGTTGAGAAATGTCAAC
Organism: Oreohelix idahoensis; assembly: GCA_024509875.1. NCBI lineage: Eukaryota > Metazoa > Mollusca > Gastropoda > Stylommatophora > Oreohelicidae > Oreohelix > Oreohelix idahoensis. Next base: position 92,758 of record JAMPIV010002671.1, on the reverse strand, counting down.
AATACTGCTCCAGATATTTTCTACACTTGATACCACTGTCCTGTGTAATACTGTCTGTACAGCGAAAAACTGTCAACAAGCGCTGACCTAGATACAGCATCCTATCGGTAATACAGGTCAAGCTGACATCGACTGTATAGCTGTCCTACTGGTGTTGATGTGGTCAAACAAATGTTCTTTCAGCTGTAAACTGTGATTCTCAACACAAAACTGCGTAAGCTGGACCCAGGAATCTGGCTCGCCACTGTAAAAGTGTCTTTCTTCTTTTTTTTGTTTATCTCCCACTCTGTAAAGTGTCAGTCTGTATGCTCTGTAAGGAAGAGTGGTGTGTTGTTGAGATCGGGCATGCTCCAGTCTACCCAGCTGTAAATGGGTAACTCACCCTAGTCCTGAGTTAGGGAAGGCAAAGGCTCCAGGGGAAGCAGGCCCTAAACTTGGTCACTTCAACCGACGCAGGATGGTGTACGTATGGAGTAGAAGTGTAGAGTGCGATTACCGCGAATGGTGTACTGTTCGTGTGCTGACCAATATAACCACTCATACACTTGTGTCTACAAGGCACCAATGCAGACTGCTGGAATCTTTGTTTACTCAATTTATTCAGACGTACACACTGGGACATACGAGTACATCATGGTATGTTGACATATCAATTTGTAGGTATACATAGCAGATCTGAAGTCATGACACATTCAGAAATAATGGGCAGTACATCAAAAGTTCAATGTCATGATACATTATGGCCGCATCCCCTATCTGACTAAACGCGTCAGTGAAGGCAGATCGGTAAATAACTAAAGTTACTTGACGTCCATAGTTTTGTAGTATATATCATGAAACCACGAAAGGGGGGTTTCTAGCAAGATTGAGATCTCCCTGTCACTGTCCGATAATAGGATAAATAATCTGTTCTCTTGGCAGTGATCAAAACATATGATGACCGAAATCTAACATGGCCGCCTCCCTGAGTTGTCGTTCACTCATTCATAGGAAGGAGAATATAAGCCAGAGTTAATTTATAATGGGTATATAAATGATTTCATAAATGTTTCCATACAGCTCTACGGTGATCAGGTTAATTCACGTAGCCATAACCGCTGTAGGAAAGTCTGTCATCTTCGTCGATACAAAACACGACCCTAGCGATACGAAGCACAATGTTCCATCTAGGTCGAATCGACATGAGATCATCAAAATAGGGTCTGGCAATACATGGAGTCCGAATTATACATTGTACCGTACCTTAGGAGAGTCTCTAACATAAACTATAGTAGAGATACCATCTCCTTTAGAAGAAAACCACTTCATGAATCATATTTCCTTAAGAATCTACCAGCCCTTTGAAAAGTGCGTACCCGCCATTATCACGGTACATCGGAACTCATCACGACTTGTCAAGACAACTCATACTTCCGCTAGACCGGAATAATAAGAATCTAGTCCCGCCTACCCATCCAAAATATACAATATAGGACTGATTCTACTTGTACTAATAATATGTAATACATATGAATTCAGGCCATAAACATAATAAGCAAATTAATCTATTTTCTGGCCCTAAAAATAAGTACAAATATAAGAGCAATATCCGTGCGCCGGATCAATATCAAGAACGATTACTCCTATAATCAAAAGTGTGAATCAAACATGGATTATCTCGCTTTCCCCATAGACAGCATTTTCATACACAAATGAATGAATGTCTATATCTTTTCCATATTAAATAGCCATATCGATTTTTGTAATATGTGCGTCAAAATATGCACGCAACACATGGATTCAGACCTCCAGGACGACCCAGAGTCCGCTGGGAGGGCAGCATTAGACAATCTTTGCTTTGAAGGACAGAGGACTAGAATGGAACCAGGCCAGGAGGAAGACAGCCGATAGGATAGCCTGGTGCTCTCTCTCTTCCAAACCTCTACACCTCACGGTAGAAGGGGAACGACTAAGTAAGTAAGTAAGCATGAGGCTGGCAACTTCATCGTGTTTAACCACTTTGCAGCTGAAACCACAGCTGCAGGAGCACGTGAATGATTGGTGCAGGCCTCCTGCGAGGGGACCAGGTGCAGTGGTGGTTCTGTGTTCCAATAGTAGCGCAAAGGAAAATCATGATGATGACACTGTCACGAGAGGGAAGATGTTATTGCAATTATAAAGTATCCTGGACACAAAGTTGTGCCAGGATAGTGCCAATTAAGAGACTGGCATTATAAGTAATACCCCCTTCTCTGAAAAGAGTAAGGGTGTATAGACATCAAAGGTAAGATCAAGCTGTATAAGTTCCTAGGAATGATGATAGTGTTTTATCCTAGGTCCCTACTTGCTCCTCTCAAGATCCTCCTCTGTTTATATTATTAACTCTGCTAGGGGTATTAACTAAACTATCTACCAACAAGAACTGTAACTTAACTTAAATAATTTAAGTAAGTCTGCTGGTAAATATTTACAATTTATTTTTACAAGTTTTTCTTTTCTGTGTGAAAATATTTCACGGAACTCAAAATTTGGTTACAACATTAAATAAATAAAAACACTTGAAAATTGTCACAATTATCTACAGTCTTTTAAATTTGTAGGAATGTTCTCCGCTCTAGGCTGAAATCACTCTGTTTGTAGACGGTCTTTATCTTAGTATTAATTCTATCCTTTTCACAGTTCCTGAATTTCCGTTAATTACTGACTAGGACGTTTGCCTAGCTAAAATGCTCTGCTGGATCATCATTATAACTATTTATTTAGTGGTGATGCTGGGTAAACTAAACAGTAGCCTTGTGTGGCTACTTAGCTTGAAGTCTTGGTTTTGTAATCTGTTCCACCTCTGTTCTGGCAAGAAACTGTGTCTCCTCCAGGCATTAGGATTTGGATAACTGTCCCTCTAAAAATCAATGGGCACACGCACCACTAGTTCCTATAGTAGAGTCAGGCTCCTTAGGGTGGAAGTCAGTTACAGGATACAACCTGAAATATATTTAATTTCACCACTATATTGCCTATCTCTATCCCTTTATCACAGCAGTAGGAGATGAGAGATAGTTTCAGAAGACAGAATGCAGATAGACGCACAGGTCATATCAAATCAGCAATAGCACAATCCAATTCACTGTGAATATATCCTTCTCCAATTCCGTGGTTATAGCTGTCTGTCCATGATTCGCCTCCATACCTTTATTAGGTCTTGTATGAAATACTAAGTAATATCTTAATCAATACAGTAAAACAATTCCTTTCATCCTTCCCTATGTTCCTGGTGTGTGGTCCATTCCTTCAAGAATTAATTCTTTAAATACTTTTCTAAAACTAAGGACACACTTCTCGCTACCATTCTCAAATTATTTGAATATACATTGGCTAGGTTTTGCCTACATAATTTACACAGTAGTTCCAAACACATCTACACACTTCTTAACGCACAATTTAATTAATTAATACAAATATATATATATATATATATATATATATATATATATATATATATATATATATATATATATATATATATATATATATATATATATATATATATATATATATATATATATATATATATATTGTCGTAATTTTTATCTGAGAGGGTTCTGATGGATATTGGTCCCTTTAGAGTGTAGAGTGATATTGAAGGCTCTGTGAGAATAAGGATTTAGGAGAATGAGGTAGTAGATTCACAAGCACTGGGAAGAGCAAGGACAGTCTCTTATTACGACAATATCTGTTTCTCACAGACTATTCCTATCTCTCTTCTGAACAAACAATTGTTTGTCAGTTCCAGTCGCTCAGGCGCACTCACCGATTTGGTGATTCTGTCACACAACGTACATGAATACAGCCTACACAGATGGGAAATGTTTGGAGTTTTGGGCCAGCCGACAACCAATACAAATAAAGTTTAATACCTTTATTATCATAAATCAGTTACAAATAATTCTACATTTACAGTCAAAAATCAAAGGTTACAGAATACAAATATGCTAAGGGAAGAGGGGGGTTTGAGGAGAAATATCCCATCCACCGTTTCCCGTTTGTATTTACTAACAGACAAGACCCGGTCTAAAAGACAATAAAAGGGGGGGGGTGTGATCAGAGATAGGCAATTTAACCAATCGGTAAATTTATTACTCTGGGGCAAGGGGTTACAGTAAAGGGGGGGGGGGGTGGTGTAGAGGAAAAGCTAGGGTCTCAAATGTCTCCCTTTAATCAACAAATTTTACGGGAGGGGGGAATGAACACAGTTACACAATCCCGCTAGGAGAAGTCCCGTACAATGAATATAATGCACCTTAATGCTAGGTCGAACTAATTAAAAGGGTAAAGAAAAGATTAAATCTCCTTTCATTCAAAAAAACACTAGGGCTGGCCATCCCACAGACACACACGCAGACTTACCAAAATTGTGAATTCTGGCACTCTAGGAATCATTTACTATAGCAGCTAATACCGTGGAATAATGGACTGGTCTTCTTATTTCTTCCGTGTCAGGCCCCAGATTTAACGAGGTAACAAATAGTCTCAAAAAATCGCCAGACGGTGAAGCGTAAAGGCTACTGTTGGTTTAGATAAAGTTCCTAATGAATGGCACAGGCACTTGGCTAGGCGTGAGGTATGGTGTGGTTCCTAAAATTGGCACAGCTGGTGGAGATAACTTTCTTTTTCCGTACTGTCACAAGTTAAAACACTGAGGTAAGTTCTTCTTCGGGGGTGGGTAAAATCCACTGAATATACTTGACAGACAGTGTTCAGGTAGATCTATGGTTTTCTTCACAAATAGGGCAGTGAATAAAATATGTTCTGCTTCCAGTTTACTTTAAGGACTAGCCTATATGAACTAGTATTTTAAAAGTGTTTCTTGGGTGGCTTTATTCTCAGTTAAATTCAGAGAAGCGGGGCCCATTACAGGTCGCCACAAGTTAAGCTTTAAAAAAGTTCATATGTTACTGGAGTTATCGAATTGAGTTGGCAGAACTCTGTATATAATTAATAATTGCTGGGATGCAGGTTGAATGATCGTTCTGAATGAAAGATAATCAAAACAAGAAATGCATTACAAATCATATTATAATCTGACACGCGATAAATTACAGTTAGCCTATTTACTTTATTAGCGTCGTCAATTTAACAAATCAGGAAAACTCCCCGTGAGTTAAAAATAATCAAAAGCACATCTATCTATACAGAACTAAACTGTATTTACTAGTTATAATTCTCTTTAACGTCTGCAAAATTAATTTACGCGTTAATTGTATTAGGAAATACTTTTAGATGTAAAATTTAATTTGCACTAGAACTTTGAAAATGGGTTTATTTAATAAGGTTAAATTTACACCACAATCCAGTGAAATAACTAGACCACTGATCACTCGAACTAATGTATAAATTACCGTCTGCGCAGAAAGAATACACTCCAATAGTCAACGAAGGTAGATGAAATCTAGCAGGAATCCGACTAGGCTATATGTTAGTGCAACTAGGATTCTGTCAGAACGAACGATAAAATGCAGTTTTCGGAGTTCTTTATTTATACTTCTCGAATGTAACTTAAATGGGACGTGATGAATTTTCGCACCTTTCTAGAAGTGTAGCAAATCCGAGGTACAACGCCGTTGTGTTAACCGCTGTGTTTCCTCCGTTTTCCCCGGTCTACCGATCTTCTTCGTCTCATGCTGCTCGCATAAGGGTGCGAAAATTTCTCGAGAAGCTAACTACGTTAGCTGAGAGTTCCCTGATTCTTTAGATCGTATACCGCTCCACGTTGAATTCTGAAGATCAGCCTTCTTTGATGGTACCGCTGTTCTGAGAAGCTTTGGCAACTCCCACCAGGCGGGGCGACAGCCAGGTAAGAAAATGAACTGCTGTTAATTGCTCTAGAAACAGGAGTGTCTCTGGCCACGTCCTCTTTTGGGCCGGCGTTAAGGAAAAGATTGCTATAAATCGTTCTCAGAGATGGTCGTGGGCGTGAATTAACCTCCCATCAAAGGCCATGCGATCTCAAAAGTTCACAGAAGATAGCAGGCTACATATTAATGATCCAGCGTGTAAAATTCTCGTGGAAATGCTGCATGCAGGTTAAAGTTACAATAGATGATCAGGGGTTCTAAAGTTATGAGAGGCCAATATTCTGTTATAATCCACCGAGTCAGGGAAATTCATTTGTCATACTTAGACGTACGTCACAGTCGTCCCCACTTTTGAGATATGAAAACTCGCCGAACTTCCTTATTGGGCTTCTGTAACAGCACTACACTCGAACTGTAAGGAGATGTAGACTCGCTGATAATTCCTGCCTGACGCAGCTTGTCTATTTCTCCGCGAAGTGCATCAGCTTTGGCGTACGGAATGGGGTATACTCTGGTTCGAACAGGGGTCTCGTTTGTTAATTTCATGTCAAATTCGATGAGATTTGTTCGACCAGGTACATCCGTTAAGACTGCATTGTACTGCTTCAGTAGCGCCCTGGTTTCTGTTTGTTGTTCTACTGAGAGATTATCGCCGAACTTGACATCTTTAAAGGATTCTGTGGGTTGCAATGGATACTCCATGCAACCATCATCATCTTCCTCGTCTTCCGTTGCTATGGCGACAGCCAGGAGATGCTCGGGGATGGCACCGGTCTTTCCAAATATTTCTTTAGCAGATTTATGTGGAAGACCTTCTCCTTTCCTTTGATGGAGATCTTGTAATTGGTACGTGAGATCTTTTTAAGGACGGTAAACGGCCCTTGCCATCCGATGCGAAGTTTATTGCTTCCGGTTGGAAGTAGCAACAAAACTTTCTCCCCTGGTTGTAGTTCTCTCTCTTTTGCAGCTTTGTTGTATCTTTTAGTATGTTTAGCGCGGGCTTTCTTAAGGTTGGTGTTGGCTAGATCCCATCCTAGCTTTAACCTTTCCTTGAGCTCAGATACATATTTGCTTGCAGAGACGACTGTCTCGTCGGCCTTTTGGTCTGTCAGGGACCGAAGTAAGGCTTCTAGTGGCCCCTTTATAGGTCTGCCAAATAAAAGTGTAGCAGGCGGGAATCCCGTAGACGCTTGGGGAACCTCTCGGTAGGCGAATAAGGCAGCCGATATATATATAGGTCCCAGTCTTCCGGTTTCTCCTGACCCAGCTTACGTAACATGGTGGTGAGGCTGCCATTAAAACGTTCCACGAGCCCATTTCCGGCCGGATGGTAGGGACTTGTGTGGATATGTTTGGCCCTCAAGATCTTAAAGATCTCCTCCATCAACAGGCTACGGAATTGGGATCCATTGTCCGTCAAAACTTGTTGAGGGAATCCCAACCGTGTAAAGATTTGCACGAGGGCTTCTGCGACATGCTTGGAATCTATGCATGTTAGCGGTACAGCTTCGACCCACATTGTGCAAGTGTCGACTAAGGTCAGGATGAACCTGTGCTTTCTTTTGGTCCTTTCCAGGGGTCCAATGATGTCGACAGCAACCCGTTCAAATGGAGTACCCACTATTGGCATTTGCCCCATGGGTACTGGGGGTGTCAAGTGCTTGGGTGCTACCCGTTGGCACTGGGCGCAGGATTTCACGTACCTGATAATGTCAGAGTTAATTCCTGGCCACCAATAGTGGGTTTTTTCGCTGAATAGTGGCGTTTTGTCCCATATGTCCGCTAAAGGGAAGAGAGTGCCCCATTTCTAAGATCTGGCTTCTGTACTGCGTCGGTACTAGGAGCTGGTTATTCCCAGTGTCCGGGTTGCCCGTTCTACGATACAATACGCCATCTTTAGAAAAGATGTCTCCGTTGTGTCTGGGGTCCTTAGCCATGGGCAGTTTTCTAAAGCAGGGCTCCAGAGTAGGGTCCTTTTGTTGCGCCTCCTTCAGTTCATTCGGCAACAAATTTGGCGCAGGCTCCTTCTCCTTCTTGGCTTGCCCTCTTGTGGTTACCGCTGCCACAATCGGCTCCTTTGGTCTCCCAATAAACACATATCTACATCCCAGGATAACTGGGTAGATCGGATCATCCATTATGGCCGCTTTAATAACACCTCTGACAAAGTCAGAGTGTATTTCTACCAGTGCGATAGGCAGCGTCCTGGGCGCATCACTCTTAAAAACTCCACTAAGTTTGACGGTTTCCTCTGTCTCCTGACCTGGTTTGACTAGGTGTCTAGCAACAATACAATTAAAACTTAATCCAGTCTCAAAGAGACAAGTGGTTGAGGTACCATGCAAAATTACAGTTCCTCGAGCTGAGGGTCGGTCCCCCTCAGGTTGAGAATCACTGACATTGACTCTACCTTTCGAGGCTGTATGCAAACATCCAACGCGGTTTGGACCGGTTTGTTTGCCCTGATCAGACGTTCCTGGTGTAGGGTCTTTCCTTTTCCTTGACCTTGGTGGCCGCGCTGCCACGTAGGCCTGGTGGGTTGATCAGAATTGTTGTGGGGGGGATATCGGGTTTTGTAGAATTTCGATTTTTCCTGGGGAGGTCTCTGGGTATTATTTTCTCGTTGGTTATAATTCTGAGAGGAATTAGAAGAATAGGATGACTGCTCTAGATTTTGTTTTCGAGATGGCTCATCTGTGGGTTTACGTTTAGTGCTGGGAAGTTCGGCCATTGCATTGGTATAGCGTTCGGCCTTATTGAGGATGTTGTTAAATCACGTTTATTTTGTTAAATGCCGTGAATGTCCACCAGTTGATAAATGTAGATGTTGGGACTGGTGTAGTAAAGTGTAACGATTGTCAACTCATTAAACCCAGCACAGTTTTGGTCATACAGGTCATCTTGTCCTGGAACGTGATGAGGCTCCGACAAGAATGTGAGTGTAGACAATGAGTGTGTATATGAATGTCAGAACGCGAATGGTAGAATGATTCGATAGAGTTGACAGGTTGGTAGTACATCACTCATACTCACACTGTTCGAATTCAAGAAGTACTGGAACTACGGTGGTCTTTTTATAACATTTAATGAGACGCACACTTGGACAGTACGTGTATGGTTACAGGAACAAATGTCGACATAGACAGCATAATGTTGGTCACAGGAATATCATCTTAAGTTAGCATTCATGCTTGGCAAATATCATAATGGAGCATTCGTAAATAAGCATTCAGAGTTCCATCATGTAAATCATCTGGCTTTACTGACTGGGCACGTCAGTCCATAACCAATATATAGGAAGGCTCCTAGACTTAACCTCGTCTAGCGAATATCCCTTCACGTAAAGTTCAATATATATATTTTTCATAAAGATATAGGAATCCCAGACATGGGTTCTCACATGTAGCAGTGATCTCTTGGTTCATCGAGCGATAGTACAGGCATCCCTTTTTCTCACTCGATAAATACAAAGTATATGGATTTCAACATGGCTGTTCTTCTCTCGTGAGCTTCACTCACTATTGGATACAGACCAAAATTGGTCATTCGTTAAATGTCCTCATTTCTTCATAGCTTCTATCATAGAGGTAATTGAATAATATCATATAATCTAGTGCTGATACATAGGAATGTCATCTTCCTTTGAATAAATATTCTTTTCAAAAGTACCACTGTGCATCTGCTTATCGACAACGATGGCGAAGCCCAAGTTCATAATAAATTGTGGTTTTACCTTTCTATGCGAAATATAACTTTGCCATTCCTTGGCAAAAGAGAATAAACACTGGGGTAAAGTACATACAACATGTCTAAATGACTATCACTTTTCCCCATCTACTTATAGATCACTTTTTCGGCAATAAGCCGGCTACAACAAAATTCGAAAGGCCCGACAGGATGGCAGCCACGAATCACACACCCCTGCTAGCGATACTTCCGCTGCATAGCCTTTGACCTTTTCTAGCGACAACCAACATAGTTCGACTTAGAAAAGTAAAGATATACATATATAAGACAGACTCGTCCTACTCATACAAACACTACGTATAAATTCAGGCCATAGATATACTGAAGCAAGAACAATCTATTCCTACCCAGGCAAAGAATAAATCGCAGTAGGCCTAGATCCGTCCGCGGAGTCCGATCGAAGATGACGGAACTCCTTTCAAGGGAAGTAACTCAAAAATGACTTCTCCTTAAGCACTTAAAAAAGGAAATACTTTGTTTACAAAATATTTGCGAACATAATAAGTATATAAATGTATTATATTGCAAGATAGTAAAGATTGCACTTTACAGTCTTACCACACCTCCCGGGAAAAAAAAAAAAAAATTTTTTTTTTTTTTTAATACATCTAGGAGCAACGTAGAAATAGGCTCACAACGCAAGAATACTGCGCAGATGAAAATATCAGGAATAACTATAATTCCTAATATGACCGGTGAGAATATATCTCAAAATCTGAGAGAAATTGTTTCTCTACGAATAAATGTTTCCAGGAAGGTGTGATCTACGTATAATACAATTCTGGTAATTATACAATGCATACCAAAAATTCACACTATAATCTTAAATTTATGATTTATGAAGAAACAATCATCAAAGAACAGCGGTGAATAAACATCAATAAACCGCTAAGTAGCGATACCATCATTCTATTATTAAATTACAAATGTGTATCTTAGTAAAGAAACAAAAAATAACTGTTGTAAAGTTATACATATTAAAAAGATCCAATATTTAACAGTTAAGTGGCATCATGTGGGCATCTGGACAGAATGTCCGCCATCACATTTTCTGAACCACGGATAGCTCGTACAGAGAAATGAAAAGGTTGAAGAGCGATTGCGTATCGAGTTGATCTCGAGCTCTTTCAAGTTCTTACTTTGGATAGCCGTAAGAGCTTTTTGGTCAGTTTCCACTACGAAATGCGCGCCCAGAAGGAATCTTTGGAGTTTGAGAATTGACCAAACCATTGCCAATAATTCACGGTCTAAAACCGAGTAATTCCTTTCTGCAGCATTAAGTTTTCTGGATATATACATTACAGGATGCAGAGTTCCAGAGTACTCTTGCATTAGTGCCGCTCCAATCCCAGTGGATGAAGCGTCACTACGAAGAACAAATGTCTTATCTGTTGTAGGTAACACTAAAATAGGTGGTGATGAAAACATAGTTTTGATCTTCTCTAGTGAAGATTGGCATTCATGAGACCAGTGAACCATGTTAGGCGACCCTTTCTTTAATAGTGTAGAGAGAGGTGCCATGATAGAGGACAGATTCGGAATGAAACGTCCATAAAATTGTATGAGACCTAAAAGACTTCGCACTTGCTTTTTAGTCCTAGGGATAGAGATGTTAAGTATCTTAGTGATATTATGGTCTTCTGTCTTCAAGAAACCGTGACCTACTCGATGGCCTAAGAAAGCAATTTCGCTAAAGCCAATACAAGCTTTGGATGGTTTTGCTGTCAGGTTATACTCACGCAGAGTTGATAATAATTCAACTAACCCTGAATAGTGATCTTCCCAAGTATCGCTGAAAAGACAGATGTCGTCTAGATAAGCAATGACATCTGACCGATACGATAGGATTCGACGCATCATGCGTACAAATGTAGCTGGTGCGTTCATAAGGCCGAAAGGCATAAAATTCCATTGGAAAAGGCCTCTGGGAGTAGAGAAAGCGGTAAGAGGTTTGGCGCGTTCGGATAATGGAACTTGCCAATATCCTTTAGACAAATCAAGTTTAGTGAAAAAATGCGATTTAGAAAGACGAGTAAGTAGCTCTTCTAGTAAAGGCATAGGTTCAGCATCGAACTTCGTAACTTGATTCAATTTGCGATAGTCAACGCAAAGACGTATGTTATTGTCTTTTTTTCGAACAATAACCATCGGCGAAGAATATGCAGAAGTGGATGGTTCGATTATTTGTAAATCTATCATTTCATCCAACTCCTTTTCAACCTGTGTTTGGAAATGTATAGGGATAGGATAAGGTCTAACCCTAATTGGAGTATGTTCAGTTAGAACAATGTCATGCTCAATGACATGAGTTTGCCCAGGGATGTCAGTGAGGACATCCTGAAATGTTTGTAACATAGACGAAACTTGTCGCCGTTCTCCTAGAGACAAATCAGGAGAAACAGTAACGTCTTTCCATGATTCACTAGAATGAAGTGGGATCATTGGAAGCGGAAGATTAACATCCGAAAAACTTGTTTCCTCATCCTGTATTACAGACAGTGATGAGTAATGACCATGTTTGACATGAGAATCGTCCGTTGCCTGGAAAATAGGCTGTAGATAGTCAGGACGTTCATGGAACTCCGTAAGCATATTGATGTGGAAGGTTTTATGCTTCCCGTTAATATCGACGATGTAGTCAACATCTGAAATTTTCGATATTATATCGTACGGACCTTTCCAACTAATAAGGAGTCTATTTTCACGACAAGGTAGCAAAACAAATGCTTTGTCACCAGGACAAAGTTGTCGTAAAGTTCTCTTCTTATTAGCAAATTGTCTTGCCTTCTGCTTAGCAAATTCAGAAGAGGACGTTGCCAATTTGCATGCTTCGATAATCTTTTGTCTCAGCGCGATGACATACTCGTAAGAAGATTTTGTGTCATCGTCAATATTGTCAGCTGTTATAAGATCATGCAGCAAAGACATTGGGCCGCGCGGTCGCGCGCCAAAGACAAGTTCAAAGGGAGAAAACCCTGTATGTTCATTGGGGACCTCTCTGTACGCGAAGAGGGCCGCGGGTAAAACCCTATCCCAATCTTGAGGATGATCCTCAGTTATCTTCCCTAATAAGTTCTTAAGTGTTCTATTTAGTCGCTCGACCATCCCATTGGACATAGGATGATAGATGCTACTCAAAGATCTCTCTATCTGTAGAGTAGACATTACTTGAGACATGGTATCCGATATCAGTTGGGTGCCATGATCTGATAATATTTCTCCGGGGAATCCCAGACGAGAAAATATAAGCCAAAGAGCATCTGCAATGTCAGCGGTAGTAATGCTCTTTAGAGGGATAGCCTCTGGCCAACGTGTGCACATGTCTACACACGTTAAGATAAACTGATGTCCTCTAGCAGATTTGATCTTGAATGGACCAATGATGTCTATCGCCATTTTCTGGAATGGACGAATAGGAATATCTGCAGCCTGAATAGGCGCAGCATGACGAGGACCTTTGGATTTGACTTCTTGACATACTTTACAGGATCGACAATAGATCCGTATGTCCTTGTTCACAAAAGGCCAAAAGAAAGCCGCAAGAACTCTTGACTTTGTACGGGAAAAACCCATGTGACCAGCACACTGAGAGTCGTGTGCATGTTGTAAGATCTTAACTCTCAAATTCTTGGGTACAAGAATCTGAGAATGACTTGACTTAGTGGAGTCTTGCACCATACGTACAAGTACGCCATTCTTCATTGTAATCCAAGATTTACAATTTGAATCTTTATTCGGATCACCTTTCGTTACAAGAGTGAAGAATTTCTTAAGAGTCGGATCTTCTTCTTGTTGTTTTATAAACGAGTCACGAGAAATTACCAAGGGATCATCTTGGTTATGCACTTCATTATCTTCAACAGATGAAGTTTCAGGCATATTGAGAGCTTGAGCTCTAGTGACTACCGCATTAGCAGATTGCATATTTTGATTTTCCCAAACGGAAATTTGCTCCGGAGTGCATTCTTTGACTCCGTGAATGCGACCGATGATAAGATCAGCGATCGGATTCGGCAAAAGACATGCGTGTACATCTCCTGTGAAGAAAGGAGTAGCAATCCTAATGATAGCGGTAGAGTATTTCTCTATGGTGCCGCCAAATGTTACGCATTTGACTACTTTGCCTGTAGAATGAGAAGGATCTATGAGTGACTGCCTAACCCCAATAGTTGTGCATCCAGAATCAAAAAGTACTGAGACTGGATTGTCATTTACTAAACCTTTGTGTAAGACAAGAGAACCTCTCCCATCATGCGCGATTGACGCAGGAAGAGCGGGAAGAGGATGGCCACAGCTTAAAGTAGACACTGTGGTTGGCTCAAATAATGTTTTGCATTGGGGGCACTGAGATGCTCTCCCAAAATCAAAAGCGGCACATGCCATATTATTAGAGTCATCATTATCTTTATTTTGTTTATAGGCTTCGTGGGACTCTTGCTGTGCAGAGTTCGCCTGGTAATGAGCTTTATGTTTTTTGAATTGTGCTCTACCTCTGTTATTATTGCCTCTGTACTTATCATTGTTTCCACCATTATAACCCCTACTCGGGTTTGAATCATAGCTCCTTTGGTTACTATCATCATATTCATTATAATGAGTATCTCTGTAATTATGATCTTGTTGTCTCCATGAAGGAAAACTTGGATAGTTTCTAGAATGACTTCCTTTGCGAAAGTTCCTGTAATTATGACCACCCCTGAATCGAGGGCTGTCAGCTCTTCTCCAGGTATTCGAAGAAGAACCCTGAAATGATTGGTTACCTTGGTTCTGATAACTGTAATAGTTACCTTTTTTATTAAACCTATTTTGAGGTCCTTGGAATTTGTGAGAGTGATTAGGGTTGTATGGTGTTGCAGAAGCAACTGGCATACCTTCTTTAACCTTACTGTTGCTAATAGCTACGTCCGGATGTGCAGTGACGTATTGGGTACAATACTGTTCCATTTCTTTTAGAGACTTAGGTTTACGCTCATGTAAGAATTCGAGGAAAGGTTTATTTATACTTGACATAATCTTGTCTCTGAGTATCAAGTCCATAAGGGCTTCATAAGTCTTTTCTGTTTTGGATAGCTCAATCCAACGATCAAATGTAAGACGTGTCCTTGCAATGAATTCTGAGAATCTACACCTGCCTCAGGCACCATTGTCTTAAACAACTTCCGATAACCCTCTTCAGACAACTGATACTTCTTTAATAAGGCTGCCCTAATAACATCATAGTTATCTTTGTCAGCCTCTTCAACCAAACTTAAACTAGTCAGAGAATCACCTTTCAGATTTTCTGATAACTGGTTAGCATATTGTGATTTGTCCACATTATGGGCTCGACAAGAGCGTTCAAATCTATTTAGCCAGAATGTTATGTCATCACTGGAAGGGTTGAACGCTGGTACCTTGACCTTGTAAGTAAAGGGTTTACCATTACCACCAGATGCTTGATTAACATTACTTATGTTTGTTAACTTTAACTTTTCTAACTCAAATGCTAAAAGTTCTTTTTGGTGTTCATGTTCTCTTATTGCTTTTTTCTCTTGAGCTTCAGCTTCTCTTTGTAATCTTTTCTCTTCTGCAGCAGCTTCATCTTTTCTTTTCTCTTTTTCCATTTCCATCTGGAATCTTTTTTCATCAGTCTGTATCTGCAATTTCTTTTGTTCATCCTCTCTTTGTAATTTTTTTTCCTCAGCTTCTAATTTCTTTTGTTCATCCTCTCTTTGTAATTTTTTTTCCTCAGCTGCTAATTTCTTTTCTTCAATCAATGCTTTTCTTTCTTCAGCAGCTAATGCTTTGTCATATTGAGCAACTGCCCATTGTTCTAATTGCTGACCAGTCTTATCAAGAGCTTTGCCTTGTGTGATAAAATAATCTAATGTAGACATCTTGTCTAATAAGATCAGTAATTTGCAAAAGTAAATAAATTCACTTTCTTAGTCTTAATCAAAGACCTTGTATGATAACTTTGTAACCTGTGGAAAATAGTACTTAACTATCCCAATCACTGTGGGAAACAAGCCTTACAAAGGTCTTGTATAAATCCTTATATAATAACAGCTATAAGTTGCTGGTTCACTCTATAATATAAGTGCAGTGCACCAGAAATAGTGTTTTATATCATCAACTGTGTACCTTTAGTAATAGCAATTAACTATCAGTTGATTCTTGTACATCAATTTATATGATCAACTATATTTTAAATAGTGTATGTCGATCAGGCACAAAACAAAACAGTTATACAGAAGAACATGAAAACATTTGCGGAAATGAAATAAATCAAATGGGAAAAACAATAAAAGATAAACCGCAAGAGGATAACAAATACAAATAACGCCACAGTATATAAATATAAATTGAGAATAGAACTGAAAGATAGAATAGGGTAGACCAACAAATTACAAACAAATCAAAACAAACTAAAGAACAGAGGAATATTACAAAAACAACAATGAGTACAGTCTTCACAGCTAACACTAATAGCAACAGCTGTCGCAGCAAATTTTCAATCAAGAAAATTGCACCTATAGAAACGCACACATCAGACCCTCTATTACGTGGGATACTCTGTTGTGTGACACCGCCCAACCAAAACAACAACCCGCTGGATACAAACAAATATCACATATAAATATTTAAACATAAATACATAAATGCATAAATAGTATGGCAATATGATGTAAATAGAGTGTTGCAGAAAGAATGTGTTGGAAAGAAGGCTCAGTTACACTGCCTAATAGTACAGTACTGTGGTACTTTATTAAACAAATACTTCTGGTCTAATTATTTTAAATTCAACACAGAAATAGAAGCTCCATCGTTGATGTGAATGATAACAATCGATGTAGGACTTCTCAGTTCAATAACACTTCCTTTCGCAAACACTGTCAAATATTCTCCAGTCCTGATGTGTAATGTTCTATGTTTCAACCAAGCTTGCTGTGTAACACTGTCAGTTGTATGGCAAATGTCCAACGAACCAAATGTCAACAAACGCTGACCTAGTTACTGCATACTCTCGACAGGACAGGTCACGCTGACATCACTGTAGAGTTGTACTGTTGATGTATTTGTGTGTCGTAACAGACCCCAAGGAACGTCTGGTCTCAGTAGTTTACTTCTCAATATGGTCACTGTGCAGGTTGACCCAGGAAGCTGGCACACCAGTTGTTAAACTCATACTGGCCAGTAGTTGTTAAATCACGTTTATTTGTTAAATGCCGTGAATGTCCACCAGTTGATAAATGTAGATGTTGGGACTGGTGTAGTAAAGTGTAACGATTGTCAACTCATTAAACCCAGCACAGTTTTGGTCATACAGGTCATCTTGTCCTGGAACGTGATGAGGCTCCGACAAGAATGTGAGTGTAGACAATGAGTGTGTATATGAATGTCAGAACGCGAATGGTAGAATGATTCGATAGAGTTGACAGGTTGGTAGTACATCACTCAT
Organism: Oreohelix idahoensis; assembly: GCA_024509875.1. Taxonomy (NCBI): domain Eukaryota; kingdom Metazoa; phylum Mollusca; class Gastropoda; order Stylommatophora; family Oreohelicidae; genus Oreohelix; species Oreohelix idahoensis. The sequence goes on along the minus strand of JAMPIV010002671.1, from coordinate 75,739 downwards.
ACTCACACTGTTCGAATTCAAGAAGTACTGGAACTACGGTGGTCTTTTTATAACATTTAATGAGACGCACACTTGGACAGTACGTGTATGGTTACAGGAACAAATGTCGACATAGACAGCATAATGTTGGTCACAGGAATATCATCTTAAGTTAGCATTCATGCTTGGCAAATATCATAATGGAGCATTCGTAAATAAGCATTCAGAGTTCCATCATGTAAATCATCTGGCTTTACTGACTGGGCACGTCAGTCCATAACCAATATATAGGAAGGCTCCTAGACTTAACCTCGTCTAGCGAATATCCCTTCACGTAAAGTTCAATATATATATTTTTCATAAAGATATAGGAATCCCAGACATGGGTTCTCACATGTAGCAGTGATCTCTTGGTTCATCGAGCGATAGTACAGGCATCCCTTTTTCTCACTCGATAAATACAAAGTATATGGATTTCAACATGGCTGTTCTTCTCTCGTGAGCTTCACTCACTATTGGATACAGACCAAAATTGGTCATTCGTTAAATGTCCTCATTTCTTCATAGCTTCTATCATAGAGGTAATTGAATAATATCATATAATCTAGTGCTGATACATAGGAATGTCATCTTCCTTTGAATAAATATTCTTTTCAAAAGTACCACTGTGCATCTGCTTATCGACAACGATGGCGAAGCCCAAGTTCATAATAAATTGTGGTTTTACCTTTCTATGCGAAATATAACTTTGCCATTCCTTGGCAAAAGAGAATAAACACTGGGGTAAAGTACATACAACATGTCTAAATGACTATCACTTTTCCCCATCTACTTATAGATCACTTTTTCGGCAATAAGCCGGCTACAACAAAATTCGACATCCCGACAGGATGACAGCCATGAATCCCCCCCCCCCCCCCCCCTGCTAGCGATACTTCCGCTGCATAGCCTTTGACCTTTTCTAGCGACAACCAACATAGTTCGACTTAGAAAAGTAAAGATATACATATATAAGACAGACTCGTCCTACTCATACAAACACTACGTATAAATTCAGGCCATAGATATACTGAAGCAAGAACAATCTATTCCTACCCAGGCAAAGAATAAATCGCAGTAGGCCTAGATCCGTCCGCGGAGTCCGATCGAAGATGACGGAACTCCTTTCAAGGGAAGTAACTCAAAAATGACTTCTCCTTAAGCACTTAAAAAAGAAATACTTTGTTTACAAAATATTTGCGAACATAATAAGTATATAAATGTATTATATTGCAAGATAGTAAAGATTGCACTTTACAGCATTTTTCTAGGTAGCTGTCAATTTTTTCATTAGGGCTAGGAAAAGATTCTAAAGCAAAAGACATCGCCGTTAATTGGGCAGTCTTAGTGCGGGAGAGATCCATTGACTGGGGCGAAGACGGCTCTCCGTTATTCGAAGTAGAGGCGCCCCGACTCTCTAAAGCCTTAAGCGCCAGTTCATGCTGTCTTTCCCTGTCTCTCTCCTCACGTTGTCTTTCCTTCTCTCTTTCCCTGCGAGCTTCCATCTCTGCCTCAATTTTCTTCTGCTCCAATTGACGATCGTCCGCTTCTTTCTTCCTAGCTTCTGCCCTCTCTTCTCTCTCTTTTATTCCTTCCTCTCAGCTTCTGCCCTTTGTTTCTCTTCTTTCCTCTCTGCTTCTGCTCTTTGTTGCTCCGCGTCATATATTTGCAGTTCCTGGGTGATAAACAGATTCGCGGCTTCTGTGTCTAATCCTGAGTCTTTCGCTTCCTGTCTCAGAATGGATCTTATCCTAATTCTCTCTGCCATGATTGAAGAACTGAATGTTTCTACTATTAGAGAGTATTAAGAAAGAACAAGAAGGGGGAAAAAAACAAAGCCGCTACGAGAAAAAACCGAAAGTAAAAAACAATTTACTTAATGACCTCGTGTTACACTTATCGCCGCTATTATTGTCACTTAAGACTTTTAACGCAAGCAACTATGCCAATTAATTGGTAAGTTACACTAGAAAAAAATCTACTATTACTATCAGTAGAGAAAGATTTAAATTAAACCAATTTAAGAGGGAAAAAAATAAAAATTACGACAATATATGGTTCGAGATTCTGAACCTAGTTAAAATAGATTGTGGTTGATTGTCTTTGTGAAGTAGGGTATAATCTTTAAAAGTAATTACTTCCCCTAGACCAAGCCGTTCCGTATTTGGGCCGACCACACAATAATTATAACAGGTTTGTTTTTCCACAGGAGCAGGCAGTTAGTGATAATAAAAGTTTTGTCACCTTTGTATTCTCTGGCAGAGGGAATTGAAATTTTTTGGTTATATAATTGCTGGGACTGCGTGATTATTTTAGTCACTAAAGGTTTTTTGAAGTTACTAGAGTTGAGCTTAGCTAAAGTCGCCTTGTTCCGAAATTTTAATTCTCTAACAACAAACTCCGTCCCTGAAGTCAATTTTATGAGAAGAGACGTGTTAACAAGACTTAAAAAGTCAGAACAAGGCGACTTTAGCTAAGCTCAACTCTAGTAACATCAAAAAACCTTTAGTGACTAAAATAATCACGCAGTCCCAGCAATTATATAACCAAAAAATTTCAATTCCCTCTGCCAGAGAATACAAAGGTGACAAAACTTTTATTATCACTAACTGCCTGCTCCTGTGGAAAAACAAACCTGTTATAATTATTGTGTGGTCGGCCCAAATACGGAACGGCTTGGTCTAGGGGAAGTAATTACTTTTAAAGATTATACCCTACTTCACAAAGACAATCAACCACAATCTATTTTAACTAGGTTCAGAATCTCGAACCATATATTGTCGTAATTTTTATCTGAGAGGGTTCTGATGGATATTGGTCCCTTTAGAGTGTAGAGTGATATTGAAGGCTCTGTGAGAATAAGGATTTAGGAGAATGAGGTAGTAGATTCACAAGCACTGGGAAGAGCAAGGACAGTCTCTTATTACGACAATATCTGTTTCTCACAGACTATTCCTATCTCTCTTCTGAACAAACAATTGTTTGTCAGTTCCAGTCGCTCAGGCGCACTCACCGATTTGGTGATTCTGTCACACAACGTACATGAATACAGCCTACACAGATGGGAAATGTTTGGAGTTTTGGGCCAGCCGACAACCAATACAAATAAAGTTTAATACCTTTATTATCATAAATCAGTTACAAATAATTCTACATTTACAGTCAAAAATCAAAGGTTACAGAATACAAATATGCTAAGGGAAGAGGGGGGTTTGAGGAGAAATATCCCATCCACCGTTTCCCGTTTGTATTTACTAACAGACAAGACCCGGTCCAAAAGACAATAAAAGGGGGGGGGGTGATCAGAGATAGGCAATTTAACCAACCGGTAAATTTATTACTCTGGGGCAAGGGGTTACAGTAAAGGGGGGGGGGTGGTATAGAGGAAAAGCTAGGGTCTCAAATGTCTCCCTTTAATCAACAAATTTTACGGGAGGGGGGAATGAACACAGTTACACAATCCCGCTAGGAGAAGTCCGGTACAATGAATATAATGCACCTTAATGCTAGGTCGAACTAATTAAAAGGGTAAAGAAAAGATTAAATCTCCTTTCATTCAAAAAAAAAACACTAGGGCTGGCCATCCCACAGACACACACGCAGACTTACCAAAATGGTGAATTCTGGCACTCTAGGAATCATTTACCATAGCAGCTAATACCGTGGAATAATGGACTGGTCTTCTTATTTCTTCCGTGTCAGGCCCCAGATTTAACGAGGTAACAAATAGTCTCAAAAAATCGCCAGACGGTGAAGCGTAAAGGCTACTGTTGGTTTAGATAAAGTTCCTAATGAATGGCACAGGCACTTGGCTAGGCGTGAGGTATGGTGTGGTTCCTAAAATTGGCACAGCTGGTGGAGATAACTTTCTTTTTCCGTACTGTCACAAGTTAAAACACTGAGGTAAGTTCTTCTTCGGGGGTGGGTAAAATCCACTGAATATACTTGACAGACAGTGTTCAGGTAGATCTATGGTTTTCTTCACAAATAGGGCAGTGAATAAAATATGTTCTGCTTCCAGTTTACTTTAAGGACTAGCCTATATGAACTAGTATTTTAAAAGTGTTTCTTGGGTGGCTTTATTCTCAGTTAAATTCAGAGGAGCGGGGCCCATTACAGGTCGCCACAAGTTTAGCTTTAAAAAAGTTCATATGTTACTGGAGTTATCGAATTGAGTTGGCAGAACTCTGTATATAATTAATAATTGCTGGGATGCAGGTTGAATGATCGTTCTGAATGAAAGATAATCAAAACAAGAAATGCATTACAAATCATATTATAATCTGACACGCGATAAATTACAGTTAGCCTATTTACTTTATTAGCGTCCTCAATTTAACAAATCAGGAAAACTCCCCGTGAGTTAAAAATAATCAAAAGCACATCTATCTATACAGAACTAAACTGTATTTACTAGTTATAATTCTCTTTAACGTCTGCAAAATTAATTTACGCGTTAATTGTATTAGGAAATACTTTTAGATGTAACATTTAATTTGCACTAGAACTTTGACAATGGGTTTATTTAATAAGGTTAAATTTACACCACAATCCAGTGAAATAACTAGACCACTGATCACTCGAACTAATGTATAAATTACCGTCTGCGCAGAAAGAATACACTCCAATAGTCAACGAAGGTAGATGAAATCTAGCAGGAATCGGACTAGGCTATATGCTAGTGCAACTAGGATTCTGTCAGAACGAACGATAAAATGCAGTTTTCGGAGTTCTTTATTTATGCTTCTCGAATGTAACTTAAATGTGACGTGATGAATTTTCGCACCTTTCTAGAAGTATAGCAAATCCGAGGTACAACGCCGTTGTGTTAACCGATGTGTTTCCTCCGTTTTCCCCGGTCTACCGATCTTCTTCGTCTCATGCTGCTCGCATAAGGGTGCGAAAATTTCTCGAGAAGCTAACTACGTTAGCTGAGAGTTCCCTGATTCTTTAGATCGTATACCGCTCCACGTTGAATTCTGAAGATCAGCCTTCTTTGATGGTACCGCTGTTCTGAGAAGCTTTGGCAACTCCCACCAGGCGGGGCGACAGCCAGGTAAGAAAATGAACTGCTGTTAATTGCTCTAGAAACAGGAGTGTCTCTGGCCACGTCCTCTTTTGGGCCGGCGTTAAGGAAAAGATTGCTATAAATCGTTCTCAGAGATGGTCGTGGGCGTGAATTAACCTCCCATCAAAGGCCATGCGATCTCAAAAGTTCACAGAAGATAGCAGGCTACATATTAATGATCCAGCGTGTAAAATTCTCGTGGAAATGCTGCATGCAGGTTAAAGTTACAATAGATGATCAGGGGTTCTAAAGTTATGAGAGGCCAATATTCTGTTATAATCCATCGAGTCAGGGAAATTCATTTGTCATACTTAGACGTACGTCACATATATATATATATATATATATATATATATATATATATATATATATATATATATATATATATATATATATATATATATATATATATATATATATATATATATATATATATATATATATATATATATATATATATATATATATATATATATATATATATATATATATATATATATATATATATATATACATTCTTTCTTACCCTCAAGTACATACAGTCGAGCTGTTAATGGTTATATATATATATATATGGTCTGCTCTCAGATACAGAAGGCAAAGACAATCTTCATTAACACTATGGCGTTCGCTGTATTTTTCAAAATTGAATGGCCTCGTTTCGCAAGAGGCAGGGTCTTATATAGGTCGTATCCGGCGACACAGAAAGCAGCTGCTGAAGTGTGTGTTTGCGTACCCAAAATTTATGCATAATCTGTCTAGATGGGCAAATATTGAAAACTAAGATTTCAATTATCTTCCTTATCCATGGAGCGATTTCCTTTATCTTAGGCTTAAAATACGCCCTGGATTAGTCTTCTTCTATCTAGATAATTGTCTTTTTATTTACATACTTTATTTTTATGCTATGCATAGCCTAAACAGCAAAATATTTGACTTGCCTGATGTCTCGACGCCTTCCACTCGAGATTTCTCCCTTACTATATCACTTCCCGTGGAAATCTTTGCACAGACCTGTACAGCAACATTCCTATTGTAAAATTACTGACCTCCTCTAGGCGGTACTTTGCTCATAATGCTGTAGTTTCATTCCATAGCCAACTGGTTTCCACAGATTTGGACTGGCCATTTTGACTGCCTAAGGTTTTCGAAAACACTGCATGAAGGTGCGATTTCATTGGTTCGAGTTGCATCCTCTATTTATGGCGTTCCGTTGTGGTCAGAATGACGTGTTGTGAATCAGACTTCACGACAGATACCATTAAATAATAGGATGTAAGGAAGATCACGAAACGTGGATCGATAGAGTGGCTAAAGTATATAAGAGAAGTGGTTTTATAATAATACAAGTTATTCTAAAAGCTCGGGTGACCTTTCCCATCTTCCATGACGTAACGGTAAGTGAGAAGAAACTTTCAAACATACGCTGCATAAGGCTAAATGTAGTTCCATAGCAGAAACTGCAATCTGGAGTGAAGTGTTAGAGACAATGTCCCAATTTCTGAGGTGGGGTGACCAGGTACTTTCCTCTCTGCCTTTGCCTTTCTTAACTCAATAGTAGAGTCAGGTACCCATTTACAGCTGTGTAAACTGGAGCATGACTCTACCAGGTTTCGGAACCCGGTAATTTTGTCGCGAGAGGAAAGCGCTCTTAACTGCCTTGCCAATCGAACGCTCATACGCTGCATATTCAAATAACTTTTTATGTATTGTATCAGAGTATGCAGTGTAAAACCATATGAAGCGGCATGAGATTTATAAGGTCATGTGTTAAGATTACATTTTGAGGAGGGGTGCAATGGGTTTTAAAGCCTACTATTGAAGGGCACTTATTGACAAAGGCTTTGCCTCATTCTATAACATTTTGTAAGGGCCAATATAAATGTGGTTCGCAACCCGGACTTGACATTGCGATATGTAATTGCTGCTGTTCAAATGGAAGTTATAGTTTACACACGGATGTGTAATGTGCCCGAGGATTGAGGCTATGTATGTTTTTACTTCTTTATTTCTTACGAGTGCCGGACAACATACCATTATGTTTGTCTAATATTTATTTAGTCTATGTATGGAAGGTCGTTGAATTCGCCACTCAACACTACAGTTCTAATGTGTAACGGCCAGACTGGACAAACCGCAGACACATCGGGATATGATTCTAATAAAATTCTTGAGGGGAAACAGATAAGCGAATAACGACTACTTAAACAAGTGGATCAAAAGCTCTCAGAAGGCACATAACGTAAACAATAACAGAAAAGCAAAAACAAAAACAAAAAAAAGTACAAGGAAATCATGACGTTCGACACGTTTGCACTGGTGACAACATTACGAAATCAGTTGAGCAGTCAGTCGCGTCAAACGTGACAAGCTGATCACTCGATAACGTTTCATACAGGGCGATCGAAAAGTTACATATACATGAAACAAGTGTAAAATGTTAAAGTAACAACTGAAATTTGATAGATATGTAAAAAAAAAATGTAATTCCTATAAACATATTAAAATACAATCTAAAATTGTAAAAAAAAAAAAAAAAAAAAAACTGACGTTACATGAGACAGCACAAACTGCTGTCCATAATGAAATCATGTGTTGAGTAGAATAGATCTCACCATGAGTTCAGAGCCGGATTAAGGCCGCTTACACACGAGCGTTTCTTGACGCGCGTTTCTCACGCTTGACGAATGAAGGAGTAAGGGATTTACAGGCTGCTCAGCCGAGCGAGACTGTCTGTAAATCCGTACTCTTTCATTCGTCACGCGAGAGAAACGCGCGTCAAGAAACGCTCGTGTGTAAGCGGCCTAAGAACTCCATTAAGATAATTTGAGGCCCCTCTTCAATCTTCTAAAAAGTAAAACTAGAAAAAAAAAATTAATGGATTTCATATAAATGTTTTTATTAATATATTAAAAAAATTGTGAACAAAAATGTGTTCGCTACAGACCATTAGATTTTGTTAAAGGTAGTGGGACCCCTGCAAAGAAAATGTAATAAAACAAAAAAAGGAGGGAGGGGAGGGGAAGCGGTGATGGAAGTAACTAATAAACTAACTGTTGTACAGATACTATTACTCTGCACGCACGAGCGTACTATCGTACTATAGAGCTCTGTACGTTATGACTCCGTTGTTTTTTTTTTCGCTCGGGCCCTAGGCCCGTGTCTAGTGGGCCTAATGAGTAACCGGCGCTTCATGAGTACTATTAATGTGAAACAGCATTTTTATATAATATAATGGCAGTGAACTTTATTTATCTTGACGCTTATTTCATGTAAATTAGATTGACAGGTGTGTACGTACTAACCAGTTAAAAAATAGGACATGACTTTTCAATCACCCTTTGCAGCCCTATTTCTACAAATCATACAGCTGTAGTGTAAAGTTCTCGTTTTAAGCATTACGCTGTAGTGTACAGTATTATACTACGTAGTTTAATACTCTGTTCCACTCATGAGAAATAAATAAGTAGAAAACTAGACAACAGAAAAGTAACAGCAGTGACAGGCTTACCGGGAAATCGAACTCAAGACCATTCGAACATCGCCTCGCTACGATAGTGAATCGTCGCAAACCCCACTGCCAACTTATATGTTCATAGTCGTTAAGTGAAATTGCTTCGCCATCCTAAATCACTTTCAAATATTTTCCGGGAGTATTTTCATGGAAAACTGCATGTTAGGCAGCCGAGAACAACACCACAGAATAAAACATTACGACACGTATATAAAACTATCAAGCTGGAGTAACCTTTCATGGTTTGTTGAATTTTTATTTTACTTGTATACCTCTTTGTCTTTGTTCTGGTTTTTCAGCTTGCGTGTTTTTGTTGGAACGTGAAAATCAAAAAAGAGATGTATGTAATTTTGTATTTGTAACGTTCTTCTCATTCTTCTTTCTTCTTTCATCCTTAACCGCCGACTGTCAAAGCAGTCAGTGGCCATCACGCCTGGTGTCGTCTTGTACGGCAGAAACAAACTGCTTCCACTTTGTTCGATCGACGGCCATCCTTTGTACAGTGCCCCATCTCTGGTTCATTCTTTGCATCTCAGCCTCCACAGCTCTCCGCCAAGTTGTTTTTGGTCGGCCTCTCTTTCGCTTTCCTTCGGGGGTCCATAGCATAGCTATTCTTGTGATGGCATCGGGGTCTCTTCTGAGGACGTTGCCAACCCAATTCCAGCGTCTGCCAGTTGTAATTTTGTTCGGATTAAAAAAAAGGTGCCGGATTGTCATGCCCCGGAAAATCAATGGTGTACATATGTATGAATAGTACCGTATACACACACACACACAGACACACAGACACACACACACACACACACACACACACACAATCACATTCACCGATATAAGCACTAAAAAAAAAAACTAATGACATAAAAAAAATAACGTACTTTTCAGACCGCTGAATGCTTGCGGTGTGAATACAACCACCTCGCAACAGGAACAATTAGTATTAAAAAAGTACGAAACAATCCAGTATACAACACTTCACTGGAATGTTCAAAAGGGAGAACTTTACACTGCGTCGTTGATTAGTTCATATGGTTCTTGTTGCGTTGCGTTTGTTCTTCTTTTAGACACAGATCAGTAGACACTTATGTTAATATATATATATACGAGGGGCGTTCAGAAAGTAATGCACCACATCGTTTTTCTCAGCTAATAATTAAGATAGAAGCATGAAATTTTGCACACTTCAAATATAGCATGTGCCAATTGTGTGCACTAAATTGCACCGCAACCGGCAAAATAATACGGCTGCCCTAAACCGTTGAAATGGAGCGTGTTAGCAACTTGCGTTATAGGCAGCGAATTCTGATAGAATTTCTCGTTGCAGAGAAGGAAACTGTTGTGAATATTCACAAGCGTCTATATGATGTGTATGGAAGTTTTGCAGTCGACAGGAGTACAGTCAGTCGCTGGGTTCAGAGAATCAGAAGTGGAGATACGGAGCTGCTTGATCGGCCGCGCTGTGGACGTCCTGCCACAGCCACCAACGCAGAAATGTTGAAATGCGCTGAGGGTATTATTCTTACTGATAGGCGAATCACTACTCAACAATTGGCCTTACAGCTGTCAGTCAGCATTGGTAGTGCAAATGCAGTTATAAAAACTCTCGGGTTTTCTAAGGTTTGCGCAAGATGGGTTCCTCGAAGTCTCACAAATGACCACCGATTGCAAAGGAAAGCAATTTCTTCTGAATTGTTGGAGCGTTTCAATGCTGATGGAGAGAACTTTTTGGCTAAGATCATTACAGGCGACGAAACCTGGGCACATCATTTTGAACCTGAGACAAAAAGACAGTCAATGGAGTGGCATCATCCGCAATCACCAAGAAGAAAGAAATTCAAGACAATTCCTTCAGCTGGAAAGGTCATGATCACTGTCTTTTGGGACATTGAAGGTGTGATTCTTGTGGACGTTATGCCAAGAGGAGAGACAATCAATTCGCAAGCTTACATTAAGACATTGAAAAACTCAATCAACGTTTTCGCAGAGTTCGGCCGCACAAGAATCCAGCAGACCTGCTTCTCCTTCACGACAATGCGCGCCCTCACACAAGTCTGGCAACACGTGAAGCAATCACCAAATTTGGTTGGACTGTACTACCCCATCCACCCTATAGTCCCGATTTGGCACCCTCTGATTTTCATCTATTTGGTCCACTTAAAGATGCACTCCATGGGGCAAGGTTTGAAGATGATGAAGGAGTGATTCACGCAGCGAAGAAATGGCTACATGATCAAGACAAAATCTGGTACGGGCTAGGAATACATGCACTTGTTTCGCGCTGGCATAAAGCCGTACAAGTTGATGGGGATTATGTTGAATAATACCGATGTTTACATGACATATCCATGTATATTGTGTATAAATTTCATGCTTTTTGAATAAATAGCTCCTGAGAAAAACGATGTGGTGCATTACTTTCTGAACGCCCCTCGTATGTTCTCTATAACAGGCCACACAGGCCATCACTTATGTTACTGTAGAGATTCTTCCGTGAGTAAGGGTGGCACGGTTAGACAAAGTTAATACATTCGCTGATAAATACGATCAGCCTTGGTCGGGCTTACAGGTGGCCGACAGGTGTGTAAATATGTATAAATATATGCGAATGTCATGGGTACTTTAAGTTTGTTTATGTTGCCATCATCCACACCACAGTAACGATAGTTAGCAATAGACCAACAGATAAGACCAATGGTTTCCAACTCACAATATACAGTTTATTGTCACAGTAACGTAGACATCAGGAACAGCACACTGTCACAAGTTATAATGGCATACAAAATCCATGGCAAATAGATTGCAGAAAACACCGTAAATCATAGCATCTTAAATATCCAGAACTTGGTTGCGTACACCGCAACTTACAATACAGTTCATATAAGCCGACGTAATCCATGGCATTAGAATGATAAATCGTGTAAGTACAAAAATCCATCAGGAAAGGAATTGCATACATCATAATACTAGGTACATCAATGAGCCAACGTAATTCATGGCATTAGAATCATACATCTCCTGGGAGAAAAAACATTCCCGTCAATAACCTATCTATTCACTTCAATAATATATTCTCTTCAAAAATATTTTCTGGCCACACTAATGAGACTAAACAACTGTCTCGAAGCTCTGCAAGGTACATACTAATCCCGAGATCACAGTCTCTCAGTACAACTCAGTAAAAATTGCTCATGCGCGAACTAACCGCTTGAGAACTGAGCTCATCTCATCCGTATCTCCCCCAAACTACCACTAAGAACATTCGAACACTTTCTGTATTTTTTTTAAAAAAGACTAACACCTACTCAGTTGAGCAATGTTCGAGAAAAACATAGCGTACAAAAAGTACCCAAACAAAAATCAACTCATTACTTTAAACGTGCTTACTAGAAAAAACAGCCCCGTACATAAAAATCTTTAACACTTAACTCTGACTCAAAATATGACTTAACAGATTACACTGACCCCCGGGGAAAAAAAATAATATCATCATTTTGTTGTTGTTGAAAAAATTACATCAAACAAAAATGTTAGGTCGATGAAATTCTAATATCTACAACAAAGAATTACACTATGTTAAGTCATATAGGTAAACCAACAATAGAGCGATGGAAGTATGTGTAGAGTATGAAGATAAAGTATGCAAAGAGAATCAAATTCAAACAAAGATGAAGTATGCAAGCATAGACAAAATATGAACCAATAAGTGGAAAGTGAAAAGAAGAGATGAAATGAAATGAAGAATAACCAGCAAAGAAAGAAAGCAATCAAATGTGTGCAGTGAAAGAAGGCAATGATACATCATGGTGACAATTGAAACTAAACAATGCAGTGTGTAAATAAATTTTTAAAAAAAATACAATTATAACAAAACAGTATGGAACAAAAAGGCAATGCATATATACAAAAAAATAAAAGAAAGCTACAATTTAAATAGAGCATACTATGCAAGAGAAACAAGTTAATTAACTTATTCAGTACTAATAATGAGTCTATTTAAGAAATCGAAACTAATAACGCGTATAAACAATTACTACTGGTGCACAACTAAGTGCTATGTAATGCACATAAATAACAATATCAGCAAGAAAAAACCACACTTGGTAAATGTACACCACCGAAATGAATCGTAATGATACGTGAAGTTTAACTATTATAGTCAATACTATTGTCATTCATTCATAGTTCATCAAGACACTGTCATATATGAATACTATTCTAATAACATGTGACATGAAAATCAAATAATACAATATCAAAGCTCCAGCGGTCTTGGAAAGTCTTGTGAGTGAAAAAACATCCACTCCGGAGTCAGAATTCCGAATGGCTTGAGTGGTACAGTCAAACTAGCGCAAGGCGACACGTAGAACAGGTTGTAGAGTAACTGCTAAAACATGTAACAAAACAGCTCCAATTCCCATCGAGAAGCCGTTCCTGCGAATAATCAAATGAAAATTTCTGTTTGGTAACGGTAGGATTTTATGAGAGAACAAAGTTAACTTTAAATTTAACCTACCAAATGTGGCTGTGTAAACTTCAGACCACTTTATGATGTTAATCAAACCTTCCTCCGTTACACGAGAAAGGGTAACAGAGAAAGTAGCACAAACTAACCTGGAATCATAAATTACATAGGGTGATAAAAGTGTCCGAGAAAAATAGTAGCGTGTAATGATGTATGGAAAAGTCGTGAACATGCAAGTGATACCGACATCACTAGGCAAATCCAGAGGATAGTAGTTAAGTAGAATCCTGTGGGCATCGAGATAATATGTCTGCCATCACATTGTTCGAACCTCGAATAGCTCGTATAGAAAAGTGAAAGGGCTGCAAAGAAATGGCATAACGTGTGGATCTTGAGCTCTTCAAGTCCTTGTTCTGTATAGCCGTGAGGGCTTTTTGGTCAGTCTCCACTATAAAATGAGCGCCAAGAAGGAATCTCTTAGACAAGTCTAGTTCTGTAAAGAAGACTGAATTAGCAAGTTTGATGGGGCAAAGTCTTTTACAGACAGGGGGTATGATGTGCTGGTGTTGTGGGTAGTGGGTTTCCCCCCTTGCTTCACCCTAGGCCTAGTGAATTCTTGTTCATGAAAGGAGCGACCATTGCGGTGTTAGTCTCTTGGCCTAGCAAAACCTCTCATACCCCAAGATCGTTGTGCGTGGTGAAGAGCCACACCCTCCTCGAGGTAGTCCTGGTAACTGAGGGTGCGAATCCTCAGGCTAAACACAACGGATCTAGAGGAGCAAACCTCGATAATAAAACCGGTGCACTACACCGTACACGCCCTCTGTGGGTGGGAAGGAGCCAGATGGATACTGAACAAGTCTTGGGAGTGGGAACGAGTGTGGACTGCTCCCTGAAGATCGGAACCCATCGTACAGGCACAGAGACTCAGGACGTGACGATCCTATTGCCTTCAACTCTTGGTCACATGCCTAGAGCCTCGGAGAACTCGGCGTAACCAGCAGGCAATCTGGTGGCGGGGAAAGAGCACTGTGAGCCCTACCTTGGCTACGTATCACAAGGAGATGCAGAAACACCCCCTTTATCTCCCCCAGAGCTGGCACAGTACACTTCTGGCTTCTACCCGGGGTGGTAGGAAATCCACAGGCACCCCAGCATCACAATGCCATGAAGATGACAAAGTTGGAATTTACTAACTCAAACCTGGCAGAGCAAGTCCTCCATCAGATGCGGCCGATGCTGGGCCCATTGGCGCGTGGACACGTCCCGATCCCCATCGAGACTTGCCCGGGGAGCCCACCCCGGCTCAAAAAAGCAGAGAAGGCCACTCTCCAAACCTCCGATGTCTTGCGGGCAGTGTTAGGATGTGCAAGAACATGGACAGGAAGACTCCACAACTTACCCACTGAAGACACGCCCACGGCGACCGTTGCCTCAATTGGCTGTGTGTGGTGTACCCGGAAACGGGGCCTCCCAGTACTGAGGCACAGTTAAGTCCCCGATGTCACTTATCGTTGCAGAGTTGAGAGAGATGGCTGAGCATCACAATCCCCCCTGTGTTGCAGCATGATGAGAACCCAGCATTGCACACTGAGCTTGGGGGGATCACTTGGGCACCAGACTTAATACTGGCTCTTGACTGGATGGCCGCATGTAGGAGATTTCTACAATGGAGGGTTGGCAGGTGGTGGGTATCTGGAAGTGGCCCTGTGCAGGACGTGAGGATTCCTTGGGAGAGCCCAGAACCAGAGCACAGCATTGTGCAAGCTCTGCATAGTTGGAGAGCCCCCTGGATGACGGGGAATGCACAGTGTGCTACCCCACCTATCCCCAACTGCTAACTTAGAACCAGAAGTGGGATCCTCTGTATGCGTGCCAGGCCAGGATAAAATGCCTGGGAAAGAGACTGGAGCTCAGAACTCCCTAACTCAAAGTTGCAGGATGGCAGAAAAGCCACGGGAAAGACAGGGCTATTCTGAAGATAACGCAACCATATTTTTACCATACGAGCTCAGACGCCGCCTCGGTAAACAAGGTCTGCGCAGAGCAGTGACACCCCCAGGCTGCTTGCGAATAGTCTACTGCTGGGAACTTAAACAGATTAGGGATGAGCCCACTCTCCCGTTGAACAGGTGCTAAAGTCGTAGATACTGGGCCAGAAGGCGCACCGGAAACCATAGTATCACGCAACTCGCTTTTTTTTCTATGGAGAGTACACCGTCAAATAAATCTCGTACTGGTGCTCGCTCTGTGGAGCTCCACCAGGCAGGTGCAGTGCCGGGTTCTGAGCCTCGACAGAGCCCACCCTCAGCTACTGGAGGACCCTCTAGACCGTCTTGTGGAGTCAGCAGATGACGGAGGAGAACTACTGACCAAAACAAAACAGAAAAAGAGAAACCCAGAGTGCCACTTGTCATGATGCACTGGAATGCAGAGGGAGTGAACAGCAAGCAGGCTGGATACAGCAAAAAGACAGAGCTGGAAAACATCTTGTATGAGAAGCAAGTCAGTGTTTGCTGTATCCAAGAGACTCACTTGAAAGCAGATCAAACCTTTAAAATAAGGGGATATCAATGCTTCAGATCCGACAGAAAAGATAGACGAAAAGGAGGAGTACTTACTCTTGTAAGGAATAACATTCCTGCACACGAAAGGAAAACCTTCATGGATGGAGCAGAATATCAGCTGTTGCAGCTAAAGGTAGACAAGATGGAAATAGAACTCCTGAACTATTACTGTCCGAACAACAAACCCCTGAGTCTCAGCACTATACCGGTACCAGCCACCAACTTTATAGCAGTTGGAGACTTTAATAGCCACTCCCAGAGCTGGGGCTATAACCATCTGGATCACAGAGGTGAAGAGGTTGAAACTTGGCAAGATGATCACTCCCTAATCCTAGTCAATAATGCTACAGATACTCCTACCTTCTACTCCAGAGGATGGCACACAACTTCAACACCAGATCTTGCCTTCTCCACACCAGATATAGCTGGATCTATTAGTAGAGAAGTAGGAGACCAACTAGGGGGAAGCGACCATCGCCCAATCTTTCTTACTGTCCAGAGTGCAACTCTCAGTATAGGCCCAGCCATTACAAGATGGAACTACAAAAAAGCCAACTGGGAGTTATTCAGGCATCAGGTGAACACGCTGCTGTCTACCCTCAAGGTACAGAACAGAGACATTAATGAAGTGGTAAAAGACTTCAACAGATGCATACTACAAGCTGCAAAAGAAACCATTCCCAAAGGATGCCGGCGTAACTACATACCATACTGGTCCAGCACACTCCAAGAACGTCAGGAAGCTATGGAAAGGGCTAGAAAGGACGCAGAGTCTCAGCCTTCACTTGAAACTCACAACAAATGGAAAAAGGCTGTAGCAGAGTTTCAGAGAACAAAGCTAGAAGAAAAACGGAAAAGCTGGAGAACTAAAACGGCATCGCTGAACCTTGAGAAAGACGGCAGGAAACTTTGGAGATTAGTCAAGTCTCTAAATGAAGAGCGTTCCTCACCAAGGCAGACTATCACATTGGATGAAGGTGGCAAACTTTTCAGAGGAAAACAAGCTGCAGACTTGTTTGCTAGAAGATACAGTTCAGAAAGCAACTTACCCATTAACATAGACCATCAGTGAGAGATAAGAAAAGAAATACTGGCAACCATGGGACAGACAGATACTCCTGCCCCATTGAGGGAACCCATCACACTAGGAGAACTACAGAAGGCTATTTCCAAGCTTAAGTTTCAAAAGTCACCCGGCCCAGACAAAATCAGCAACGAAATGCTAGTAAATCTGAGCTCAGCAGCAAAGACAAAACTGCTTGAGATATTCAACCACAGCTGGTTGAAAGGAGCGGTACCCCAAGTATGGAGAGAAGCCATCACAATACCCATACTAAAGAAAGGGAAATGTAAGACCGAGGCTGCAAGTTACCGGCCAATCAGTCTCACAAGCTGTGTTGGTAAGACTATGGAGCGAATAGTCAACCACAGATTGAAATGGTATTTAGAGTCTGAGCAGATCCTGGTGCCGGAACAAGCTGGATTTAGAGAATGCTACAGTATAGAAGACCAAGTTACTTACTTGTCTCACGCAATAGAAGATGCCTTCCAGGAGAAGAAAAAGGTCCTAACGATCTGGGTCGACTTCAAGCAGGCCTTTGACAAGGTGTGGAAAGATGGCCTCATTGCAAAACTTAGGAGAAGTGGAATCCAAGGCAACATGATGAAATGGATCCAGTCATACTTGCATAACAGGAGAACTAGAGTCACTCTTGACGGTCTGCAGAGCAGAAAAGTGTTGCTCCATCAGGGGGGTACCTCAAGGAGGAGTAATTTCCCCAACACTCTTCCTTGTTTACATCAATGACCTGGTGAAAGATCTCCCTGCAGGAGTTAAAGCTGCCTTATATGCAGATGACCTAGTACTCTGGTGCACTGATGAAAATGTCACCACAGCAAATTATAGAATGCAGCGGGCAGCAGACATGCTAGTGTCATGGGCAGAGAAATGGCTTATCACAATAAACACAGACAAAACCTCCACAACACTGTTCTCCCTCGCCCCCAAGGACAAATCAGCTAACATACACCTAGGGACACCGTGATCAAGGAAGAAAGCTACCCCACCTATCTTGGGGTGACATTTGACCAAAGGCTTACATGGAATAAGCATATTGAAAACGCAGAAGGAAAGGCCCGAAGACGACTAGGCATACTCAGAAAATTAGCAGGTACCAACTGGGGAGCAAATGAACGAAATCTAAAGAAGATTTATAATGGAGTAATAAGACCACACTTAGAGTTTAGCTCAGCAGCATGGTCATCAGCTGCTAACTCACATCTGCAGTCTTTGGACAAGGTGCAAAATCAAGCTCTCAGGCTCATTACAGGAGCCATGAAAACTACACCAATAACAGAGATGCAGAAGGTTGCTGGATTACAGACACTGTCCCATAGAAGAGACACAAAAACCATGATCCAGATGGAAAAGTACAACAGTATGCCAATGCACCCAATGAAGGCAAGACTAGATGATCTGGCATTGGGACGTCTAAAGCGTAGCAGCTTTGTGCATCGGGGAAAAAGACTTATAAGACAGCATCAAGAAGACCTATCCATGAAGACAACACCACTGAAGCCTACCCTATACCCTGTACCATGGGAGCCGGCCAGCAGTGCCCTCCAAATTAATACATCAGTCAGTGGTCTCACAAGTGGATGTGAGTATAATGATCTGCAAAAACGAACTGCTACATTGAGTATGATCCAAGACAGCTATCCCGATCAATCATGGATACATGCCTATACAGATGGATCAGCAACTAATGCTGTTAGGAATGGAGGTGCCGGTATCTTTATCTCATATCCTGACAACCACTATGAGACTAGGCACATTCCCACTGGTAAATTCTGTTCCAACTATACAGCTGAGGTTCAAGCTCTAGAGCAAGCTGCAAATATGATTTATAACACCAACTCTGACTGCCACCAGGTAGTCATCCTCACAGATGCACTGTCTGTCCTGCAAGCTCTCAAGGGTGGTAAACTCCCGCATCTGAGAAATGAACTAAACAAGGTAGCTGCCAAAAAGAGAACCATACTTCAGTGGGTACCATCTCATTGTGGTGTACCCGGAAATGAAAAGGCAGATAAACTTGCAAAAAAGGGAGGAGAATGTGAACAAGAAGAGAATGAAGTCACATACTTTGAGAAAAAGAGAGCTATCCAGACTATCAGAAGAGAACAGAACCAACCCAAAGACGACTATCACACTCTCGACCGGCAGGGACAGATAACTATTTCTCGACTCAGGACAGGGCATAACAAACTGAATAAACACATGCACAAGCTACGATTGTCTGCTTCACCACTGTGCACATGTGGATTAAACGAACAAACTGCTGAGCATGTTCTACAGGACTGTCCTCTGTATGACCAGTTAAGAAAGATATACTGGCCCAATGACTCAACACTAAACTCAAAGCTATATGGAATTAAAGAGGAACTTCAAACAACAGTCGAATTCATCATGAGAACTCGTCTGACGGTGTAATCATCAAAGATGCGATCGCAAGAAGAAGAAGAAGAAGCAAGTTTGATAAGCAAATCTTCCAACAAAGGCATTGGTTCTGCATCAAATTTAGACACTTGATTTAGTTTGCGATAATCAACACAAAGACGTATGTTATTGTCCTTCTTCCTGACAATAACTATAAAAGAGGAGTATGCCGAAGTAGATGGTTCGATTATATTTAATCGTAGCATTTCATCTAATTCTTTTTCAACTTGAGTTTGAAAATGTAGCGGGATTGGGTAAGGTCAAACTCTAATAGGGTTGTAATCAGTGAGTATAATGTCATGTGCAACGACCGATGTCCGACCAGGAATGTCAGTAAGGATATCCTGAAAAGTCTGTAATAAAGAGGAGACTTGCTGCTGTCTTTCTGCAGGCAGTTCAGACAAAATAATCACATTTTCCCAGGATTCCGTTGAATGCAATGGAACAATAGGAAGAGGAAGATGCACGTCAGAAAAAGTAGCCTCTTCCTCCTGAATAACAGACAAAGAGGCATAGTGATTATGATGGACCGGAGGGTCGTCTGTCGCCTGAAAGACAGACTGTAGATAGTCTGGACTGGCGTGAAATTCCTTCAACATATTAATGTAATAGGTTTTATGTTTCCCGTCAATGTTGACAACATAGTCGACGTCAGAAAATCTCGAGACAATAGTATAACGGCCTTTCCAGATAATAAGAAGTCGATTGTCCTTACGGGGAAGTAAAACATATGCCTCATCTCCCGGAGAGAGTTGTCGTAAACGTCTGTATCTATTCGCAAAGAGCCTTGCCTTCTCCTTGGCAGACTCAGATGCAGAGGTAGCCAACTTACATGCATCAATAATTTCTGTCTTAGAGTGATGACATATTAATAAGAAGATTGACTGTCATCATTAATGTCATCAGCAGTTAGTAGGTTGTGAAGTAACGACATGGGACCACGAGGTTGTGCACCGAAAACGAGCTCGAATGGTGAAAACCCCGTATGCTCATTTGGCACTTCCCGATATGCGAAAAGTGCGGTGCGTAAAACCCTGTCCCAATCCTGAGGATAGTCATCAGTTATCTTCCCAAGTAACTGCTTAAGCGTTCTGTTTTGACGCTCAACTAAACCATTTGACATGGCGTGAAACACACTGCTTAGTGATCTGTCAATGTGGAGCATGGCCATTACTTGAGACATAGAGTCGGACACAAATTGTGTGCCATGATCAGACAAAATTTTCTTCGGAACACCCAGGCGAGAAAAAAAAATTAGCCAAAGAGCATCTGCAACATCAGCAGAAGACATTTTCTTAAGAGGTATAGTCTCTGGCCAACGCGTACACATGTCAATACATGTAAGAATGTATTGGTGTCCCCTAGCAGATCAGACTGGCAAAGGACCAATAATGTTATTTGCCATCTTTTCAAAAGGACGAATGGGGACGTCTGCAGCTTGGATGGGAGCTGCATGACGTGGATCTCGTGACTTAACCTCCTGACATATCTTACAGGAGCGACAATAAATAGTTATATCCTTATTTACGCCCGGCCAAAAGAAGGAAGAAAGCACCCTAGATTTAGTTCGGGAAAAACCCATATGTCCTGCACACTGAGAGTCGTGGGCATGTTGTAAGATACGAACTCTCATGTCAGTAGGTACCAGAATTTGAGATCGTATGGATGAAGTAGAATCCCGTACCATCCGAACTAGCACTCCATTGTTAATTAAGAACCAATATTTAAGGTTTGTGTCATAGTTTGCGTTATCCTGTTTGAGTAGCAGAAAAAATTTTTGTAACGACGTATCATTTTGCTGGAGTTCGATAAAAGACTCCCGTGAAATAACAGAGTGAGCATCGTGATCATGTATCTCCATAGTTGTAGCAGGTGGGACCTGTAATAGATTTTGAGCTTGTGCTCTAGTCGTAACAGCATAGGCAGCATGAATGTTTTGCTGTTCCCAGGTAGCAATCTGTTGTGGGGTACAATCCATGTGTATGACCGACGATAAGGTCTGCAATCGGATTTGGGAGCATGCATGCGTGGATATGTCCCGTAAAAAAGGGAGTGGCAATGTGGACGATAGCAGTTGGAAAAGTCTCAACTGTCCCACCGAATGTCACACATTTCACCACATTACCAGTGGCACAGGAAGGGTGTATCAAAGACTGCTTAATCCCAACAGTTGTGCATCCCGAATCAAAGAGTACTGAGACGGGATTACTATTTACAAATCCCTTGTGTAGGGTAAGAGACCCTCTTCCGTCATGTGCAGACAAGGCAGGAAGAGTAGGTAGAGGATGACCGCAACTCAAGGTAGTCACCGCTGTAGGCTGAAACAAAGTTGTGCACTCAGGGCACTGAGATGCTCTCTCGAAATCGAAAGCAGAGCAAGCAGTAGCATTAGAGACATTATTATTATTGTTACCTTGATTATCAATAACCTGGGGCTCCTGTTGAGCAGAGTTAGCATGGCGATGCGATCTATCATTTGGAAATCTACCGTCATATCGAGATCTATCACAACTATTATCTCTATTGGGACCTGTTGCTGTCATTTTCGACGGAGTCATCTGTCAAGTTATTTGCTTATGTTTGTATCATAAGTATAATTGTGTCTTTACCTGCGATGTCAGGTTGATTAGGGGTTGTCTTCCCTTGTTTATTCATTCATTGTGTTTGACCTTTAGGGTCAGAGGTTGACAGTTCGGCGTAGGCCTATGGGAAGGTTTTTTAAGCGGGAGTGAGATATACTTCCGGGAAGCCGGGAGGTCCTGTTTTTCTGAAGGGACCAAGAGTCCATTGTTTTTCGGGGAGAATCTTCGAAGTAACTGCTATGGCAGTTTTCCCCAGTGAATCTCTGTGCGTCGGGATGACGACAGAATTCCTTGTTTAGTTCTGAGGATTCATTTTCCAGGTAATACCGACCTTTATGCATTATTACGCTTTTCGGTGGCAGAACATGTAAAGGATTACCTAGGGTGAACAGCAGCTCACTGATCCGCCATTTCAGAACTTATATATTTGTGCTCGAGGTAGCCATCCAAGACTGTTAGTCTTATATTGTCCAGAAAGCCAGTGACGAAGATATATTGTGGGAGCCGCAGATTGGCGGAACTTCTATCTACAATAAGTATTACTGCAGGGTTGATGATAACCTATTTAACAGAAGTACACGGCCGACGTCAGAACGAGGCCTGTGCTTTCGGCTGTTATACTACAGCCTGATATGTGCAATTGGCGGGGAGTGCCAAGTTGCACCTGTGTGTCAAAGTAACTAAGGCATCTGACGCGTTTAGTCAGAGACGCCAAGGGCGACGCTACGAACTGTCATTATTGAAGAACTTTGCTATTGACCATGCACGTCTATTCTGATGTTTACCTTTTTGAATGCCAAATGTATACCTATCGATGTCAGGTCAGCATGACCTTGTTACACTGACTGTTCCTGTTGATACTATGTGTGTTCCCGTCAATAAATGTCTTGAAACATGCCTGCAGTGTCAAAGCATCCTTGATTACTGCATGTGAGAGTATGGGTTGCAGGATCTACATCTATACGAGCCTAAACACATTCGCGCCTTCATTCGCACCCACACTCAATTCATCATACGCTCGCACTACACATCTAACAACATGTATACTGTCTTGGGCCAGTGATCACATCAACAAAGAAAAAAAGACAGTTACATTTCTGGTGGACCAGTTACGTGGGCTCTTATGATACATTTCTTGTCGCCAATGTGGCCTAGAAACTTACATTTCTGATGGACCAGATCTGTGGGTTTAAAAAGAACAGAGCGAGCATTTGACATTATTGTTGACATTTATGGATCCAGAAATTTACATTCCTGGTTGGCTGTTACATGTATGATGTCTCCAGTTTTGTCGAGAAAGTTACAAGAAGGACAAGTACACATTACACTTCTGATCTGTGGGTCTAAGCTACACACGGGACAGCCGTAACACACAGCGCTAATTCTACACTTGCAAGTTTTGGCTACAACAGGACAGATATAGGTCATCAACGGTTGACCCAAATAAACAGTACGAGCATTTATATTATAATGCTACATAAAGCATAACAAGACATGTACTGAAGTTAACTACTAGGCATTTGCTACGTGGACCATAACTGCATAGAAGGTGGGTTCCTATTGTAAACAGTACTGCTGGTTGTTACACGTTTCATTCAACAACAGACTTTTCTAGGTCAGAGCATTCAAGCTACATTGTTGGAGGTCAAGTGTTTGTAAACAGTACGTGGAAATAGTAAACATTCAATGTGCAAGCCCTAATTTGAGAAGGTCATAGTAACTTTGGTTCGTGAATACCACTTTATGTTACAGTGGATTTGACGTTCAGTGCGCGTTTGACATTTCGTTTCTGTGTTCGCAAGGAGCAAGGAATTTATTTTAGTTTCAGCTGTGACTGAACTTGTTCTGCAACACATTGAAATTGATTGCTATATTATGTTACTTCTACTGTTTTTGGTGTATTTTTCTGCGGGTTTTTCGGTTGGTGGGTCTTACGGTAAATATGCCACTTGATCGAGGCTTACTGTAAGCGTTCTATAGGTGCAAATTTTCTTAATTTGGAAATTTGCTAGTGACAATTGGTCGCTATTGATGTTAGCTGTGATGTAATTGTACTTAACGTTGTTTTTGTAATATTTTGTCTGTTTTTCAGTTTTGATTGTCGATTTGTTTTGTTTGTATTCTGTAGGTCTCTCCCTTCTTGTGTATTTCTCTACACATTTTTGGTTAAAACAGTGTTGCCATTTGTATTGTTTTGTATTTTTGTCTTTGTATTTTTTTTTTTTGGTTGTACTACATTACTGTCATGCACAGTCTACATACACATACTTGGTCATGTTTTGATAATATTGATAAGGTAGACTCTTCATATAGAGTTTCTTAATAAAATATTATTATATAAGATATTTATACAAGTTCTTTGATAAAAGACTTGTTATCTACAAAGATTGAGACAAGGTGAAATACATATTCAAGTTCTTTATAAAAAAGACTTGTGCCCATAGTGAGTGGGATATAAGGGAATTTTTTTTTTCCACAAGTACTCAAGTGATTTTTTTGGGTACATTATAAACAAGAGGAACATACAAAGTCTTTGTCTAAGACTAAGACAGTAAAATAAAGTGAAGTGAGTATACAAGTCTAGCATTTCAGACTTGTCTCCCATTGAAGTGGGATAAGGTAATTTATTTAATTTTTTTTCAGGTTTCTGATCTCATTAGACAAGATGTCTACATTGGACTACTTTATTACACAAGGGAGAGCCCTTGATAAAACTGGTCAACAGTTAGAACAATGGGCTGTTGCTCAGTATGACAAAGCATTAGCTGCAGAAGAGAAAAAAGCTCAGGCTGAAGAGAAAAAAAAAGCTCAGGCTGAAGAGAAAAGATTAGAAAGAGAAGCTGCGGCGGAACAAAAAAGGCTAGACAGAGAAGCTGATATGGCTGCTGAACAAAAGAAATTGCAGATGCAGGTGGAGGAAAGGAGATTTGAAGCTGAACAAAAGAGATTAGACAAAGAAGCTGCTGCAGAGGAGAGGAAAGCTCAAGCTGCTGCAGAGGAGAGGAAAGCTGAGGCTGAAATCAGAAAAATGGAACATGAGGAAAGAAAACAGAAGATGGAACTTGATGAAAAACTCGCAACTTTGGAGTTAGAGAAATTGAAATTGGCGAGTACGGGTGCTCAGCAAACAACTTCGAGTACGACAAGGGAGTTTGTTAGTAGGATTAAATTGCCTCATTTCAATCCTTTAAAGGATGACGTAGCAGATTATCTAGATAGATTCCAATTTTTGTGCGATACGCATAACATAAAAAAGGAAAAATATGTTGAACAACTGATGCCATTTTTTACAGGTGACACAGTGACTACTCTTATGACAATAGACGAACATGAGAGGACTAATTATGATGTTGTCAGGGCAGCATTACTAAAAAAATATCAACTAAAACAAGAAGACTATCGTCTTCGTTTTAGGACAATGTTGCCAGAAAATGGAGTAGATTTCTCTGATTTTGTTACAAAGATACGTCGTACATTTACACGATGGGTTGAGTTGTCTCAGATTGAGAAAACATATGAAGGTCTAATGGACTTATTATTGCGAGATAAGGTTTTGTCATCTGTTAATGATTCTTTTCTTGCATTCCTTCATGAGCGTAAGCCTAAAAACTTAAAAGAAATGGAGGAATACTGTTGTCAGTATGCCACAGCACATCCCCATGCTACAGTTAGCAATTCTAAAGTGAAAGAAGGGTTGCCAGTGGCTTCGGCAACACCATATGGCCCTAATTTCAAAAAAAAAATTTCAGGGTGCTCAACAAAATTGGAATAGGGGAAGTAATCAAAATTACACTCAGAAGCGGAATAATCCAACACATGATGGTTCTTCGTCTATGCAGTGGAGACAAGATGGTAGTTCTCGTAATTTTAGTGGTAATAATTTGAGACACTTTCGCAAAGGCTATCCAAATAATAATTATTCAAATTTTCGAGGTAATCATTCTCGACGTCAAGATTATGACGATGGTGAATTTAGAAACCGGGATTCAAACCGGAATGATGATTACAATAGGCAATATGATAACAATTACAGGGGAAATGATAGTCGAAATAATTACAGGGGAAATGATAGTCAAAATAATTACAGGGGAAATGATAATCGAGGCAGACCTAGGTTTAACAAGAAAAGACCTTACCAACAGGCAAACTCTGCGCAACAAGAGTTTGATGGAGCCTGTAATACAGTAAATGATAGTGGTAACTCTAGGGCTATCACTGGTTGTGCTTTCGATTTTGGGAGAGCAACTGAATGCCCCCAATGCTTAACATTGTTCGATTCATCGACTGTATCTACGCTAAGTTGTGGTCACCCTCTTCCTGCTCTACCTGCTACAGTTGCGCATGATGGGAGAGGATCTCTCATCTTAGATAAAGGTCTAATAAATGATAGGCTAGTCTCAGTACTTTTCGATTCGGGATGTACTACCGTCGGGGTTAAGGAGTCTCTGATAGATCCTTGCTGTGCCACTGGAAAAACAATCAAATGTATTACATTTGGTGGTACTATGGAAAGCTATCCTACTGCTATTATTAGGATTGACACTCCTTTCTTCACAGGAGATGTCCATGCATGTCTTCTTCCTAATCCTATTGCGGATCTTATAATCGGTCGTATTCATGGGGTTAAGGAATGCACCCCGCAACAAATTTCTAGTTGGGAAGAAAAAAACATTCAAACGGTCAATGCAGTGATGACAAGAGCTCAAGCTCTTAATCCCCCAACTTCATCTGATAATAGTAATGAAGTTGATAGCCAAGACGAGCACTTGGTGATTTCCCATGACTCGTTTGTTAAACGTCAAGAAGAGGATCCTTCTTTGAAGAAATACTTCCTTCTTGCAAAGAAAGGGGATCCCAATCAAAATACGAATCACAAATCGTATATTACTATGAAGAATGGTATATTGGTGTCGTGGAATATTCTAATCCACATATATAAATTATCAAGTAAATATAAAGCCTAATAAATACATAAAATTAATAAAGAGAAGAGCAATGGAAAAATAACAGTGCTGTCACAAGGAATGTACTCGAAATCCCCCTTGTTTTCTGCTTCGTCTGCAAATTGTAACGCTTTCACGTTGATAGTAAAGCTTACTGTATTATTACCCGCCTTCTTCAATGAAACGTGTGCTGTATTTCTTGGAAAAAACCTAATGACCTAAATTAATCCTAACATTAATTATACTGCGTTACCAAAACGAAAGACAGATGGACAAAAGGATAGCGGGAAGGGAGAGGCAGAAAGCCGAACACTAAACACGCTTCGCGCGATACACAAATGCTGCCATCACGCGTGTAAGACTACATGCACTAACTTTTTTTTTTCAGACGGACAGTGATAAAATACATTACCCATCCCAGAGTTAGGTTTATAAATCATAAAAAACGCTTATTAGGAAAGATAACAATAGATGGGTTTACGGTTGAAAACATAACAGTACCCAGACAGCACATCTTCGAAACAGGAGGTAGAAAATACATATTTTGAACGCAGCCACGTAGCTCCTTTAAATTGGGATATTTGGGTTCCTTAGGGCTTGCTGACAAAGAATATGTAAAACGTTACGCAAATAGTCCAGGAATTAATAAATTATACCCAAAATAAAATAGTGAGGATGCCTGACAGCATGAAATCATTTCTGCTCATAAGATTTTTTTATAACGTGTTTGAAAAAAATTTACGTTACAGAAATAGTCTACCATGTAAACTCCAAATTGATTGGAGCGCAACAAATGAAAGCCTAACCACGATTGGTCGGACTATAAATACTATCTTTCGTTGTCAAGGGAGACGGGGAAGGGTAACATTTTTTCAAACACTTGTCGAAACGGGGCCTCATTGGTCAGACTCGCTGATATACACACTTGGGAGCGTTAGTTCGAAACCACTTGTTTAAATAAACTTGATAAAACATCAGTGCGTTGAAGCCAGCTTATATTTTGCTAAATAAAAGCCTGGAAGATAAGCAGATGGGAATTTGTGCCAGTTTGTGCCAGAATTCATTGCTAATCAACGTATCTGTGTTATTCTATGAATTGTGGTAAGCTTGAACCATTCAATATCTTTTAATGAAAATTGAATGTGAATTGTTGATTTATGCCTGTATATATATGTGTAGTTCAGTGGCAAACGTGAGGTAAAGCCTATAATGCTCCAGCCTGAACAGAGGGTGTCGGAGAGAAGTAAAACGGCATGGAATGGCCAAACAGTACACTGACACCTGGATGATTGAATAGAAAGAAATAATGCTGGAAGTGCAGAGGCGTAGTAACCATTAAGAAGGGTAATACTGGAATAAAGTATTTCAAATGAAGCTGACAGTTGGCCTAACGCTCTGAACTCAATGTTTGTGTTGTATTGTGATCAGTGTAAAAGAGAATATAAATTAGTTATGAAGTAGAAGGTACATCCTTCTTGTTTTCAGGGACCGTGGTCTTGATGGTAGTGAGCAGCACCTGGTCAGAGCTTTGCTGAATCCTGAGTCGGACAGCATACTCCTTGGTCTTTTTAGCTATCAGTGAGGTGTCTCCTGAACCCAGAGGAGAATTCGAGCAGAGGAGTCCTTTCCTGCCGCCATCACGCCAGATAAGCGAATTGGCCAGCTGAGCGCAACATTATGTCCCCTCATCTTGAATTGACTTTGTAAAAATAATATTAAGAGGGGAAATTAATTGTCTTAATATCAGGAACTGAGAACATCTCCAATACTAGTTTCCTTAAGACAAACTATTGAAGTCATGATGACAACTACCAACAGAGCTTGAACAAAACAAAACCAGTATTACCTCATACTACTATTACACAACTGACACACATAGGATATTTTTAATAATATATGTCACTACCAGATTCATATTAATACATTCTGTACATAACTTGTAATTAACATTGATTGTGATTCCTGGTTCCTTTGTCTTTGAATCAGGACACACATATGCCTTTATGACAGAAATGAATACATATTGTTATTTGAAAAGTTACGAGTGTCTCCTGTAAGCTATTCTCATAGAGTGTTATATGTATGTGAGTGTCACAGTGTTGTCAAGAGTAGTGGATTAAATTAAATTGTTTATCTGTCTGTTGTTGTGACTTACACTTCACCATACTCATACCCTAGACACATAACGTAGCATCACACTATTCCAGAATAATTCTGACTGAGATATAGAGATATGTGGTAGCAAGTAAGGTTATCTATAATACACTACTCTTAATAGATATAGATACCTTCACAGCTGATCTCAGTCAGTACACTAAGTCCCCTATAAATATTTATAACATCCCACTTCACCACAATTGGTACGAATGGTACAACACTCGGACAAGTCTATGCATTCGCAAATTCTTGTGCCTAAATGTATGAGAGCCTTAATTCTTTGGCATGCACACGATTCTCAGTGTGCGGGACACATGGGTTTTTCCAGAACTAAAACTAGAGTCCTTGCGTCATTCTTTTGGCCATTCGTGAATAAAGACATCCGAATTTATTGCCGATCTTGCAAAATTTGTCAAGAGGTCAAGTCTAGGGGTCCGAGACATGCTGCTCCTATTCAGGCTGCAGATAATCCGATTCGGCCGTTTCAGAAAATGGCTATAGACATCATTGGTCCGTTCAAAATTAAGTCAGCCAGAGGACACCAATTTATCCTCACTTGCGTGGACATGTGCACGCGTTGGCCAGAGGCTATTCCTCTGAAGAGCATATCAACTGTCGATATCGCTGATGCTCTTTGGCTCGTATTTTCTCGTCTGGGATTCCCCGGAGAAATACTGTCGGATCACGGCACTCAGTTAATTTCGGACGTTATGTCTCAGGTAATGGCTACGCTAGACATTAAAAGGTCTCTCAGTAGTATTTATCATCCAATGTCCAATGGATTGGTAGAACGTCTTAACAGGACACTAAAGAACTTACTTGGCAAGATAACGGAGGATCATCCTGAAGATTGGGACAGGGTTTTACCTACAGTCCTCTTTGCCTATAGAGAGGTTCCCAACGAGCATACAGGGTTTTCTCCTTTCGAACTTGTCTTTGGCGCGCAACCGCGCGGGCCAATGTCCTTGTTACACGATTTGATAACTTCCGATAATATTGACGATGATACACAATCGTCATATGAATATGTTATATCTCTTAGAGAAAAGATTATCGAATCGTGCAGGTTAGCAACTTCATCTTCCGAATTTGCGAAAGAAAAAGCTAGGCGATTTGCTAATAAGAAAAGACGCCTACGTCAACTTTGTCCTGGAGACAAAGCATATGTCTTACTGCCCTCAAGAGAGAATAGACTTCTCATTTCTTGGAAGGGTCCATACACTATAGTCTCGAAAATTTCTGATGTCGACTATATTGTCGATGTGGATGGAAGGCATAAAACCTTCCATATAAATATGTTAACAGAGTTTATTGAACGTCCAGACTATTTACAGCCTATTTTCCAGGCGACGGACGACTCTCCAGTTCAACATGGTCACATCTCATCCCTGTCTGTTATACAGGATGAGGAAACTATTTTTTCTGACGTGAACTTACCTCTTCCTACGATTCCACTTACTTCAACGGAATCGTGGAGAGACGTTACAGTCTCTTCCAACTTGTCTTTTGAGGAACAACGTCAAGTATCCTCTACGTTACAATCATATCAGGATGTCCTTACCGACATTCCTGGACACACAGATGTCATAGAACATGACATCATACTTACTGATCGTAATCCGATCAGAGTAAGACCATACCCAATACCTATTCATTTTCAAGCACAAGTCGAGAAAGAATTGGATGAAATGATTCAACTACAAATAATTGAACCATCCACTTCAGCTTATTCTTCGTCAATAGTTATTGTTCGAAAGAAAGACAATAACATACGTCTTTGCGTTGATTATCGCAAATTAAATCAAGTTACGAAGTTCGATGCTGAACCTATGCCGTTATTAGATGATCTACTTATTAAGACTTTCTAAAGCTAAATTCTTTACTAAACTAGACTTGTCGAAAGGTTATTGGCAAGTCCCACTGACGGAACACGCCAAACCTCTCACTGCTTTTTCGACACCTAGGGGTCTGTTTCAATGGAATTTTATGCCTTTCGGGCTTATGAACGCCCCAGCGACTTTCGTACGCATGATGCGACGAATTCTATCAGATCGTGCAGATGTCATTGCATATTTAGACGACATCTGTCTTTTCAGCGATACTTGGGAAGAACACTATGTGGGTCTGAAGGAATTGCTATCTACTCTACGTGAGCATAGTTTGACTGCTAAACCCTCTAAAGCTTTTGTTGGGTTTAGTGAAATTTCCTTCCTAGGTCATCGAGTTGGTCATGGTCTGTTGAAGACAGAGGACCAAAACATTTCAAAGATATTAAATATCTCGGTTCCGAAGACAAAAAAGCAAGTGCGTAGTCTCTTGGGATTGATACAATTCTATGGAAGATTCATTGAGAATCTGTCCTCCATTATGGCACCACTTTCAACGTTATTGAAAAAAGGTTCTCCTAATATGGTGCGTTGGTCCCAAGAATGCCAATCTTCATTGGATCAGGTTAAGAATTTGTTCTCATCTCATCCTATCTTAAGACTACCGACGATTGATAAGACTTTTGTCCTTCGTAGTGATGCCTCTTCCACTGGCATTGGAGCGGCACTAATGCAGGAATATTCAGGAACTCTGCATCCTGTAATGTATATTTCTAGGAAGCTGAATGCGGCAGAAAGGAATTACTCGGTTTTGGACCGTGAATTGTTGGCTATGGTTTGGTCCATTCTTAAGCTACAAAGGTTCCTTCTGGGCGCGCATTTCTTTATGGAAACCGACCAAAAAGCTCTTACGGCTATGCAAAGTAAGGATTTGAAGAGCTCGAGATCTACTCGTTATGCTATTGCTCTTCAGCCTTTCCATTTCACGGTGCGAGCTATCCGTGGTTCGGATAATGTGATGGCGGACATATTGTCTAGATGCCCACATGATTCCAGTTAAATCTTGTGTCCTAGTTTTTCCTGATATATATTTTCAGACTTAGGTCTGTCCTTAATATCATAATATGTTGTAATACAAATGTATTTGGATGATGTTTAGATAATTTAACAAATTTCATTTTGTCCATCCATCAGTGATATGTTGCTAAAATAGCATTGACATTTGTATATTGCTATGGTTATATTATTTAGTAATGTTTGATATATGATTGGTATTGCCAGCAACTTAGGTTTCTTGAATGGTATCCCTTAGTTTGTTTGGCTTAAAGGAAATATTTTCTCCTATGTTGGGAGATGATTTGTACCCTCTTCTATTGTACCTGATATTAGGTTCATTGTTTGCATGAGCACAGAAGTGATACTGGTGCTATCTTGCTCATGGACATATTAAAAAAAAAAAATTTCATTTTTTTTTTTTACAGGGGGGTGGTAGTAATGTTGCTGTCATTTTCGACGGAGTCATCTGTCAAGTTATTTGCTTATGTTTGTATCATAAGTATAATTGTGTCTTTACCTGCGATGTCAGGTTGATTAGGGGTTGTCTTCCCTTGTTTATTCATTCATTGTGTTTGACCTTTAGGGTCAGAGGTTGACAGTTCGGCGTAGGCCTATGGGAAGGTTTTTTAAGCGGGAGTGAGATATACTTCCGGGAAGCCGGGAGGTCCTGTTTTTCTGAAGGGACCAAGAGTCCATTGTTTTTCGGGGAGAATCTTCGAAGTAACTGCTATGGCAGTTTTCCCCAGTGAATCTCTGTGCGTCGGGATGACGACAGAATTCCTTGTTTAGTTCTGAGGATTCATTTTCCAGGTAATACCGACCTTTATGCATTATTACGCTTTTCGGTGGCAGAACATGTAAAGGATTACCTAGGGTGAACAGCAGCTCACTGATCCGCCATTTCAGAACTTATATATTTGTGCTCGAGGTAGCCATCCAAGACTGTTAGTCTTATATTGTCCAGAAAGCCAGTGACGAAGATATATTGTGGGAGCCGCAGATTGGCGGAACTTCTATCTACAATAAGTATTACTGCAGGGTTGATGATAACCTATTTAACAGAAGTACACGGCCGACGTCAGAACGAGGCCTGTGCTTTCGGCTGTTATACTACAGCCTGATATGTGCAATTGGCGGGGAGTGCCAAGTTGCACCTGTGTGTCAAAGTAACTAAGGCATCTGACGCGTTTAGTCAGAGACGCCAAGGGCGACGCTACGAACTGTCATTATTGAAGAACTTTGCTATTGACCATGCACGTCTATTCTGATGTT
This sequence comes from Oreohelix idahoensis, assembly GCA_024509875.1. NCBI lineage: Eukaryota > Metazoa > Mollusca > Gastropoda > Stylommatophora > Oreohelicidae > Oreohelix > Oreohelix idahoensis. The sequence goes on along the minus strand of JAMPIV010002671.1, from coordinate 42,775 downwards.
TACCTTTTTGAATGCCAAATGTATACCTATCGATGTCAGGTCAGCATGACCTTGTTACACTGACTGTTCCTGTTGATACTATGTGTGTTCCCGTCAATAAATGTCTTGAAACATGCCTGCAGTGTCAAAGCATCCTTGATTACTGCATGTGAGAGTATGGGTTGCAGGATCTACATCTATACGAGCCTAAACACATTCGCGCCTTCATTCGCACCCACACTCAATTCATCATACGCTCGCACTACACATCTAACAACATGTATACTGTCTTGGGCCAGTGATCACATCAACAAAGAAAAAAAGACAGTTACAGGACCATTGTTATTTCTCCTATTGAGACCATTGTTCTGATTTGAACCCCAGTTAGCATAGTTGCGATTACTCTTTCCCCTTGGATCAAAATATCTATTAGATGGATTTTGTTGTCTTCGAGAAAAATTACTGTAAGGTTGATAATCCGTAGTGTAATTATCCCTTCCAGAATTTCCAGAATTGTTGGAACCGGAATGTTGAGGTCCGTTAAATTGTCTCCAGTTTCTTGGAAAAGGAGAATTACTACGTGATGGACCCCCTTGGTACTGTCTAAAATCACGATAATCTCTCCTACCAAAATTGCGATCAACACTTTGTGATCTACGGCGAAAATTAGCACTATATGGCATTGCCGAAGCCACAGGTAAACCTTCTCTGACTTGAGAGTGGCCAACAATCACATTTGGGTGTGCCGTGACGTATTGGCGACAGTATTGTTCCATATCGTTCAAGTTTGCAGGCTTTCGCTCATGTAGAAAGGAAAGAAAAGAAGTGTTAACTAACGACATGACTTTGTCACGAAGCAATAAGTCCATGAGAACTTCACATGTGTGTTCAGTTTTTAAGAGTTCAATCCAACGTCAGAACGTAAGACGTATATTCGCTATAAACTCTGAAAAATCTTTCCCAGTCTCTGATAATAGAGACTTAAAGCGCAGACGATAACCGTCTTCATCAACTTGGTATTTTTTTAACAAGACAGCCCTGACAGTATCATAGTTATTCTTGTCAGGCCCCTCCAACATACTTACAGCTGTCATAGCCTCACATGAAAGTAGTTCCATAAGTCGTGCACAATATTCCGACTTATCTATCTTATGAGACTCACATGTGAGTTCAAATCTATTCAGGTAGAATAAGACATCGTCGGAGATAGATTTAAAATGAGGTAATCTAATCTTATAGGAATTAGTATTTGTCCTATGAGAAGTTGTTTAAGTGTCCGTAACATTTTGTGTATTAACACCATTCACTACCTTCATTCTCTCAAGCTCCATAGATAACACCTTTTGGTCGTGGAGTCTAAGGTTTTCTTCAGCTTGCATCTGAAGTTTTTTTTTCTTCAATTTCCATTTGCTTTTGAAGTTTTTTCTCTTCCATTTCCAATTGCTTTTGAAGTTTTTCCGCCTCTAATTTTTTCTCTTCCATTTCCATTTGCTTTTGAAGTTTTTCCGCCTCTAATTTTTTCTCTTCTCAGAAGAGCCTTGTCATATTCGACAAGTGCGAATTGTTTTATTTCCTCAGTAGTCATACCAAGGGATTTCCCTTGTTTAATGAAGTAATCCAAAGATGCCATTATGACAAATGTGTATGAGCAATCTTACTACCTTAGAAAAATTTTTTTTCTCAAATAATTCAAGATTTATTTATCATCTACAAATGCAATAAGTTCATGTCCATAGAACTTGCACAATTACTTCCTAACTATTAACAATGTTATTAATTACCTATTAAAGTATGCATTACAATATTATCCGATCATAACAAAAATAGACAATGCAAACAAGAGTTACAAGGACAAGATATAAAGAACAAATGACTACGTTCGCAGAATCAAATAAAAAGGAAAGCAAAACTAAAGAAAAAATATTGCAAAGAATGCAATGACACTGCGAAAAGAGTGACAAGACAAGCAACAGCACAGTGTATAAACAAAAAATTTGTATATAAAGTAAAGATAGGAAGAAAGAGGAAGACAATCACAAACCAATTAATCAATAAACTAAGGCACAGAAAAAAAAATACTACGACAACGACAATAAGACAGTTCGTCACACCTAATCAATGTTGTCACAGATTACCAAAAACACAGTGGACTGAAATACTTCAGCAAAAATTCGCTGGAAATTTCCACTGCGGGAAATCCGCAAGAATGTCCCTAAAGAACGCTTACGTAGGCGCTGGATGAACTGAGATGTTTCCTTCAGTAAGTCACCTCCCACCCAAACCCGCATAAACATGGAATATAGAACATCTTCTTCTTCTTCTTCGATCCTTAACCACCGACCGTCAAAGCAGTCAGTGGCCATCACGCCTAGTGGCGTCTTGTAGGGCAACAACAAATTGATTCCACTTTGCACGGTCGGTGGCCATCCTTCGTACAGTGCCCTAACTCTGGTTCATTCTTTGCATCTCAGCCTCCACAGTCCTCCGCCAAGTTGTTTTTGGTCGGCCTCTCTTTCGCTTTCCTTCAGGGGTCCAAAGCATAGCTGTTCTTGTGATGGCATCAGGGTCTCTTCTGAGGACATGACCAACCCAGCTCCAGCGTCTGCCAGCTATGATGGTATGCATGTCCTCTTGCTTGCTACGAGTAAGCAGATCTTGGTTGGTGATGGTATTCGGCCAAAAGATTCGGTGAATTTTTCTTAGGCATGTTGTGTGAAAAGAGGACAATTTTGACATTTCCTTCTCTGTGACTCTCCAGCATTCCGCACCATAGAGAAGCACAGAAAGCACGCAACTCTGGTATAATCTTAATTTTGTGCTTGTGCTGTATTGGGAGGACTTCCAGATGTTATTTAGGCTAAAGAAGGCTGTTCTTGCCTTATTCATTCTGATGTTGATGTCTTTGCCTGCCCCACCGTCTGGTGTTACTATGCTTCCTAGGTATGTGAAGGTATCTGTCTGTACCAGTTGCTGATTCCTTACTGATATGGGCTCAGGGTTGCTCACATTGAGCGTCATGACCTCAGACTTCTTTAAATTGATGTTCAAGCCCACCTGCTGGCTAAATTTATTAAGTCTGTCCGTATTTTCCTGGATGTGTTGATGTGAATGTGCCAGCAGTGCAATGTCATCTGCATATTCCAGATCTTCCAATGTTGAAAATGTAGTCCATCTTATTCCTCTTGGACTGCCCTCTGTTGTCTGGCGCATCACCCAGTCTATGACTGTTAAAAATAGAGTGGTTGATAAGGGGCATCCCTGTCGTACTCCTGTCTTCACCTCGAAGGTTAGGTTGCTCTGCCCAACGCTACACGTAAAGTTGGCATAGAGGCTTTTTTATGATTGACACTATGCAGCTTGGAATTCCATAAGCCCTCAGTATTTTCCATAAACTGTCCCTATGTATGCTGTCAAAAGCCTTTTCAAAATCAACAAAATTTATGTAAAGCTGTCTTTGCCATTCTGAGCACTGCTCTATAATGTTCCTGAGAGTGAATATATGGTCTACACATCTTCTGTTCTTTCTAAATCCTGCTTGTTCTTTCCTCAGTTTGTAGTCTACTGCCTTTGAAATTCTCTGTATAATTATCCTGCCTAGTATTTTGCTGGGAACTGAGAGAAGAGTGATTCCTCTCCAATTATTGCAGTCTGAAAGATCTCCCTTCTTGGGCAATTTGACAATTATTCCTTTGTTCCACTCTGATGGTGTTTTCCCCGTTTTCCACACTTGTGCAAATAGTGGTTCTAATAGTTCTGCTGCTAGCTCAGGGTCTGTCTTAAATAGCTCTGCATTTAAGTTATCATGGCCCGGAGCTTTACCGTTCTTTAACCCTTTGATTGCTGTGATGATTTCTTCTTTTCGTGGAATGTCTGTATTTACATCTAGATCGTTTTCAGCCTCAGGAACATTCAATTGTGTCTCTGGTATTTCCTTGTTCAGAGTTTCTCTGAAGTGCTCTGCCCATCTTGTTTCCTGTCCCTCTGCTGTCTTGATGAGATTTCCTTGCTTATCTCTTACTAATGTAATATTGTTTGCACCTTGTTTTCCGCTGATGAATTTAGTTATTTTGTATACTGTGCTTTGTAATATAGAACATAGAACACTAAATTCAACAGATAATGCACACAATAGAGGAAGGCTTGTTACATATAAAGTGGCACAGTTTACCAACAAAAAACCACTTATCTTCAAAACAGAGAACTCCCGGCCTTCGCGGCAAAACGATGGGCATCGGGTATCACACGGTCTGTAGAAGTCCAACGTTGATAGGTACTGAAACTCCTCACTTCTCAGGTCCTTGACACGTACTGCATGAAGTCAACTTGAAACTTGCACACGAAAACTAGACCTAGCAACACTGTAAATCTTGACTTGACCTCCTTGTAGTTCTAGTTTTTGGCAACTTATGTCAAACACACCCCATATCACTGGCGACCACTTATGTTGCGTTGCGTTTGTTCTTCTTTTAGACACAGATCAGTAGACACTTATGTTAATATATATATGTTCTCTATAACAGGCCACACAGGCCATCACTTATGTTACTGTAGAGATTCTTCCGTGAGTAAGGGTGGCACGGTTAGACAAAGTTAATACATTCGCTGATAAATACGATCAGCCTTGGTCGGGCTTACAGGTGGCCGACAGGTGTGTAAATATGTATAAATATATGCGAATGTCTTGGGTACTTTAAGTTTGTTTATGTTGCCATCATCCACACCACAGTAACGATAGTTAGCAATAGACCAACAGATAAGACCAATGGTTTCCAACTCACAATATACAGTTTATTGTCACAGTAACGTAGACATCAGGAACAGCACACTGTCACAAGTTATAATGGCATACAAAATCCATGGCAAATAGATTGCATAAAACACCGTAAATCATAGCATCTTAAATATCCAGAACTTGGTTGCGTACACCGCAACTTACAATACAGTTCATATAAGCCGACGTAATCCATGGCATTAGAATGATAAATCGTGTAAGTACAAAAATCCATCAGAAAAGGAATTGCATACATCATAATACTAGGTACATCAATGAGCCAACGTAATCCATGGCATTAGAATAATAAATCTCCTGGGAGAAAAAACATTCCCTTCAAAAAGCTATCTATTCACTTCAATAATATATTCTCTTCAAAAATATTCTCTGGCCACACTAACGAGACTAAACAACTGTCTCGAAGCTCTGCCAGATACATACTAATCCCGAGATCACAGTCTCTCAATACAACTCAGTAAAAATTGCTCATGCGCGAACTAACCGCTTGAGAACTGAGCTCATCTCATCCGTATCTCCCCCCCCCAAACTACCACTAAGAAAATTCGAACCCTTTCTGTATTTTTTTTTTTAAAGACTAACACCTACTCAGTTGAGCAATGTTCGAGAAAAACATAGCGTACAAAAAGTACCCAAACAAAAATCAACTCATTACTTTAAACGTGCTTACTAGAAAAAAACAGCCCCGTACATGACAATCTTTAACACTTAACTCTGACTCAAAATATGACTTAACAGTTCTCTAACTAAGAGGCCCAATGCTATTGTAAACGTTTGATTAGAATCGCCGTCATTGCACTACGAGCAAACCTATAGGTGCTAAACCTCCCTCAGCAAATGTCGAAGGGTGTGAATACTATGGAAAGAAAAAATGCAGTTAATAGCAGTGTCCTTTGTCCATGCGTTGTAGTAAAGTGCCCCTCCCCTCCCCCATACGTTGCTAGAGTATATAGCTGTGAAATAACCTACATTGGTTGGTACAGCTAAGTTTGTACCTGTTAATGTTAGAACTGGCCCTTATCATCTTACTGTTTCTATATTGTTTATCATCATCATCATCTCAGTTTTCTTTTCTAATGAGACATGGAACCATCACTGCAGCCGGTCGCTTGGTTTGGTGTTTTGGTGTTTTGAACCCCGCACTTGAAAACTGGTGTTATGAACCCCGCACTTGAAAACTGGTGTTTTGAACCCCGCACTTGAAAACTTTTGTTTTTTTGTGTGCAAGGGATACCCGGTTCAACCCCATGGGAGCAGCGCTGGTGTAGTGGTTACCAAACTGCACTGGCGACCGGGTGACCCAGGATCAAATCCGAACAAGGACATTTGAAGATTTTTCGTTGACCGGGTTTTGGACTGGATTAACTCGAGCCCTGACGAAGACATTTGAAGCAGTGTCGTTGACCAGGGACTGGCGGCTCCTGAGCCGACCCAGCTCTAATGGGTGCCTCCGAAATCGGCGAGTATTTGCCTGAATGGCGAGGGTCACCTGTCTCTGTACAAGAAAAAAAGGGATACTCACGTAAAAATCAGTCTCAGGTTAGACATACTAACCTGAGATTTCTTCTCGGGCGTACGCAATAAAAAAAAAAAAAAAAAAAAGCCTGTGGGGTTATAATTTGGGTATATAGTGTTCATCATTCCATATAGTGTATTACTTTGTTGTTTTTCGTGTGTGTTGGCTCTTCCAGGCTGTAATTTATCTGCCATTTGTTGTGGCAATGTTTAATGTCTATGGTGTGTGTAATGTATCTTCCTCCATGATACCTTATGGTGGTCGCATTACAGGAATCGTGTAACAAGGCATTTATGTGCACTTGCTGTGGTGGTTTCTTTAGCCATTTGTTTAACATGATGACATTGAATATCCTCTCATGCACAAACTTCATAGTAATCCTCTTTTATGGCATGCCTGGGGGAGCAATAGTTCTGTTCTTTCTTTGTTTTCTCACGGAACTAGCCCGGGTTGTTTTATTTATACTACTTATGGCAAAGAGAGAAAGAAAGAAAGAAAAGAACCACAGAAAGAACAAAATAAATGAATAAATAAAGAAAAGAAAGAAAGAAAGAAAGAAAGAAAGAAAGAAAGAAAGAAAGAAAGAAAGAAAGAAAGAAAGAAAGAAAGAAAGAAAGAAAAGAACCACAGAAAGAACAAAATAAATAAATAAAAGAAAGAAAGAAAGAAAAGAACCACAGAAAGAACAAAATAAAAAAAAGAAAGAAAAAAAAGAAAGAAACAAACAAAAGAACCACAGAAAGAAAGAAAGAAAAGAACCACATAAAGAAAGAAAGAAAAGAACCACAGAAAGAAAGAAAGAAAGAAAGAAAGAAAGAAAGAAAGAAAGAAAGAAAGAAAGAAAGAAAGAAAGAAAGAAAAGAACCACAGAAAGAAAGAAAGAAAGAAAGAAAGAAAGAAAGAAAGAAAGAAAGAAAGAAAGAAAGAAAGAAAGAAAGAAAGAAAGAACCACAGAAAGAACAAAATAAAGAAAGAAAGAAAGAAAGAAAAGAACCACAGAAAGAAAGAAAGAAAAGAACCACAGAAAGAACAAAAGAAAGAAAGAAAGAAAGAAAGAAAGAAAGAAAGAAAGAAAGAAAGAAAGAAAGAAAGAAAGAAAAAAGAAAGAAAGAAAGAAAGAAAGAATGAAAGAAAGAAAGAAAAAAGACAGACAGAAAGAAAGAAAGAAAGAAAGAAAGAAAGAAAGAAAGAAAGAAAGAAAGAAAGAAAGAAAGAAAGAAAGAAAAAAGAAAGAAAGAAAGAAAGAAAGAAAGAAAGAAAGAAAGAAAGAAAAGAAAGAAAGAAAGAAAGAAAGAAAGAAAGAAAGAAAGAAAGAAAGAAAGAAAGAAAGAAAGAAAGAAAGAAAGAAAGAAAGAAAGAAAGAAAGAAAGAAATTCAAAAGGATGTGTAAGGTGAACACGCTGGTCTGTAACATTAGACAGCTACAATGCTATAACTGTCAGTGAATGCATACATAAAAAGTGTTACATATCAATCAATCAATACCCTTTCCCCCCCCCCCCCCCCCCCCCCCCCCCCCCCCGAAGGAGCACAGCCATTAACAAACACACGCCAAGTCCTCATGTCACGTGCCATTAGTTCAAGGTTTATCCATGTCTTCCTGATCATTTTCATGTGCCTCCAGTTCTCGTCTCCGTGTGTTTTTCGTCCTGCCCTGAGGATTCCAAACGAATGACTACCTGGTAATGATATCAACAGTTTTCCCCAGTGTGTGTTCAATCCATCGCGACGGTCTTGTCTTCATCTCATGTTTTACTGGTATTTAAGTTAACTTATTGATCGCAAATTTTTTTTCCTCGTTAGGCTTTGAGTACAGGTAGCCTATATGCTTGGTTGAAACAAAAATTTGTAAAGTCACTTATAAAAGTAAAATAGAATTATGAAATGTAATTAGATAGTATGTATATTTCTGCTGTAACCATTGTAACCAACGCTCTTGATCAGAATTTTATTGGACATCGGCAACGTGCGAATATGTTGTATATAAAGAGGAACACATATATACAAAGAAATAGACACACACACACAAATAAACATACATGCACATAAGTATCATCATCAGCTGCGATCTCCACAACGAAGGTCGTTTATGTCACGGATCTCCAACGTCTTCTGTCTCTTGTCTTGATGGTGCACTCTGATAGACTCTTTCCTATCCATCTCTTGGTGTTATCTTCCCATTTATAGTGCTGTCTTCCCCTTGCACGTTTGCCTTCAACTCTTTCTTCTATTACGGTCTTCAGCAAGGTGTTATGTCTTTTTACATGGCCAAAATAATTTAGCTGTTTAATATTGATCTCCTTCATTAATTCTCTTTTCATTCCAAGGTTATTTTAGTACCTTTTTATTTGTTTTCTTCTCTTTCCATGAGACGCGCCCCATTCTTATATATCAGAAATAGACAGAAAGCCAAATAGAACGATAAGTCATTCATCGTAATTTTCATTCCGCATGGAGACACCAATGCGAATGGTTTCAAAGAAGCCTGCATCATAATAGTAAATAATGGAGGAAACCTTGAGTCCTGTGAACAGTAAATACATTAGTAAATAAATAAAATAAAGGTAATTAACAGGTACTTGATGGACATAAACAGATGTGAATTCTGATGTAATTCTGTCAAGTGTATTCTTGTTTTGTTAATATCGTTTGCAAGCCGACTGCTTTTTAATGAGCTAAACGGAAACGTTGGAATGTTAACTGAGTACCTGTTAATTACTTTTATTTATTTATTTACTGTTCACAGGACTCAAGGTTTCCTCCATTATTTATTTAAGAGTTCACCCATCCGTGACTTTAACCTACCCGTCTATTCTGTGTTATTCGTCTTCCACTACACATTGTGGACACAAGTATTTCGGCCTATATTTGGTCTATACTTGCTGATAGATAGGAAAGTTGTATTAGTGATTGCGTCTTTAAACTGTCTGGGTCGTCCACGGGTCCTATATACCATAGTTGTGTGAGTGTCGTGAGAATGACCTAAGCCAATAATGCACTTTTTTGGGGGGTGCAAAATTGGCTGAGCGTCCTTTCACGATGTATTGTCACAGCAAGGCGATGGCGCCGTTTGGTTGCTCCACTGGTTCGATTCCTGGTAAGCCTATCACTTATATTTTCTTGTCTGTTGTCTAGTGTCATCCTTTATGTCCAACGAGTACCTGTTAATTACCTTTATTTATTTATTTACTAATTTATTGACATGAAAATAGTAATGTGCTCTTGCATCGGTCCTTTCTTTACATCAGTGGTAGTTAACCCTAGAGCTGTAGGATATACTTTAAAAACACTGAACTTTCTAGAGATCTACTGTGATAAAATCGTGTCAGTTTTCAGGTATCAAAATGTCTGGAATTTTGAATAAATCCAGCTATGAGTATCTGGAATTTTGAAAAAATGCAGCATACGAGTATCTGGAATGTGGAATAAATCGAGCATGTGAGTGTCTGGAATTTTGAATAAATCAAGCCTACATGTAACTTTTATCTATGCCGCACGATCAGTTGTTGTTTGCGTTCGCTCTCAGCTATATCTCTCTCTTATAATACTGGCCGTTATTTTGAGCAGTAAGTACGTTGTGTCGAAGTTTACAGCTAAGCTGTGATGTCTGCGTATTTCGGCCCGACACATCCGATTTCTGCAAGCAATTTTTACGGGTTTGCTTCCCTGCCACCTCACGCCTATATTTATGCTATACCTACTGTCCATCCAATAGTGCAGTGAGGTGGCTGCACCAGTGAGCGTCATCAGAGCCGAGACGCCAACTCTGCCTCAGATCTGGGAGGCCCCGTCTCCAGGAACACCACACACAGCCAATTGAGGCACTGCTCGCCGTTTGGAATCTGCTTCCTGCAATCCCATCATCAGGGTTGGAGGAAAATTTAAACTAAATATTTTACCGAAAGTTAAAAGCTCGCTTTCTATCTCACACTGTTCACGAATAAAGTGTAATTCAGTTAGCTGACGATGATGATGATGATATAATCCCTTTAGCTGTGAGCAGGTAGCTCTTGACAGCCCATTGCCTCTCTGGCAAAGGTACAAGTCTTCCTCAGTTGTTGTGATGATGTGTAGAGTGCATTGTGGGTGGTTGGGTGCGGTGGGAGTAGCTGGTGTCGCAGGTCAGTTAGTCTTGGGCACTGTAACAGCAGGTGTTCAACTGACTCCTCATGGTGGTGGCAGTGCCGATAGTTTGGTTCACGTAGTGGGTCTATTCTATTTAAATGTTTATTGACGGGGGCATGGCCTGTTCTCAGCTGGAAGATTAAACTCTGATTGCTTTTTTCAGTTGTTTAACTGGATCTTGAGGGTTAGCTAACGTGCGATTTTTGTTTTTCTTCAATGGAAATGCTGTGAACGTACCTTTAAACTTAGGGACACCGTGCTATTAAGTGCCAGTAGGGGAGGGTTAGTCCGATGATGATAGGAAACTCTTTACAGCGCGATACAACAGGAAGCAATCTGATCATCAGAAGGAGTCCCCCCGTCCGACAAGTGTTTCGGCCCTATATACTCCTTTACAATCTAAGGGGGGCGGGCCCACTTCGGTCATGACTCCCAAGCGTCTCAGCCTCCTGTTGTCTTGTATCGAAAATGAACCCATTTCACTTATGGTAGCAACTTTAATCCACAACTCCGCCAGCCGTGGAGGCAATTGTGAAAGTAACAAAGAGAAGACAAATTATTCCGTTCGCTCCGTAGCACATCACAACTATGGACACGCACTGAGTCTCCTGCGCGAAGCCGACGAGACTTGACACTGCGCGCTCGCCACTGAAATTCTTCCTGACACCTCTTATAGTATACATCGTTCCTGGTGTTTTCTGTACCGCAGCGTTTATTGTCACGATTTCCATTGCCCATTGCGGTTGTTCCACAGCCAGCCTGATGCCTTTTCGGCAGTTTCACTAAGCCTCTTCAGTGCCCTTGTTCTCGACTGTCCCCTCAGCCCCAACAGTTTCAATAGATCATACACTGATGCAGCCACAAGCCCTCTTGCGCCCACTTCAACAGCCATGACCCTTGCAGTGAACCCATCGTGTCTCAGATCCGCGGCTAGATCACTATACTTGGCCGCTTTGAACGAATGTTGTTCGTCTAATCTGGATTCAAATGGCACGGTCAGTTCAATCAGTATGACCTGAAGCGTTGCTGAAGAATGAAACACTATATCCGGCCGTCTCCGCGATTTTCTGATACTCTCTGGATATGCCCCTCGTCCAGGTAGGTCTACCGCCATCTCCCAGTCGTTTGCACAGTCAAGAAGAGATGGTAAACTGCTACCAGGTTTTCTCGGTTTGGGGTGTGCTGACTTTCCTGCCCTCAGAAAGTATGTATTTGCGGTGCTCGGCCCGGGTTTGCTATTCGCCTTCATCCTTGCCAGATCTACTGTCGCAGCAAGCTCATTTAGCACTTTGTTATGGCGCCAAGTGTATCGCCCTTGCCCTAATGACACCTTACACGCTGAGAGCACGGGTTCGAGTGTCTGCCTCCCCTGGCACAGGGGGCACTGCTCATCATCCGACTTTCCCCATTTCACAAGGTTGGTGGCCGACGGCAGCAGGTCATACATTGATCTAACAACGAAGCTGAGCCTAAGAGGTGCCATATGCCATATATCATTCCATGTCAAGGACCTCTGCAGGGCTCCTTCCCGTGTAGTCCATTGGCCTTGTTGGACCTGCTGCACTGCTTTTTGCAACCTCTTATCATTCTCAGCTCCTCGCATCTCCTGAACTACCATGTCTCTGCGCTCCCTGCTTGATGCCTTGGACCACCAGCGGATGTCTCCATGACCAAATCCCCGTCTATTCGTTTGTGTGTATCCGATTACCTCCCTCAGTTTGAATGACTCTTGGGCAGCATCAACAGCTTCTTCCACTCTCCACTTCCTTCCCGTTTTCAGTGTGGGCTGAATGGACTTAACGACGTCATCAGCTGACTCGCGTAGCATCATTGCAAGCCTTGCCTTTCCAACTCTGTACTCTTCAACAACTGACTTGAAAGGAAGCAGAAGTTTTGACTTTTTGCAGTACATTGCTACATCTGACAGACCTGGTGGTACCCCTAGCCACTTTCTCATGAACTCGTTGACCTTCTGCTCTATAGCTTCCACTGTACTTGTGCTTATTTCATATATAAGCAGTGGCCACAGAAACTTCGGTATCAACATGAACTGGAGGCACCACAGTTTGAACTTTCACAGTCCGAGATGTACCTAAGTTTAAAAAACCCCCCCCCCCCCCCCCCCCCCACCTTTTTTCCATTACCTAGAGATCTACCAAATTATACCTTGGGAATCTACCAGTAGAATCATTTCGACCTGCTGCCGAACCCTGCTTTACATAATGAGGTTGTCAATCCCACGCGCACAAACTTATATTAGTTAGCTCTTATGGCGTGCTAAATGGTGCAGCAGCCATGTTCTTTCTTTGTTGGTTTGATTAATCAGACGCCCCCCTCAGAGACCCACTTGGCGATGGATGGATGGACGGATAAAATACGGACGGACAGATTGAGAAACGCCAACGTAGTTGGCAGACGCTGGAGTTGGGTTGGTCACGTCCTCAGAAAAAGATCCCGAAGCCATCACAAGAACAGCTATGCTATGGAACTCTGAAGGAAAGTGAAAGAGAGGCCGACCAAAAACAACTTGGCGGAGTACTGTGGAGGCCGAGATGCAAAGAATGAACCAGAGCTGGGGCACTGCACCTAGTATGGTCGAGCTAAGTGGAGGCAGTTTGTTGCTGCCTTAAAAGACGACACAGGGCGTAACGGCCACTGATTGCTTTGACAGCCAGAGGCTATGGATCCAAGAAGAAGAAGAGTGAGAAAGAAAGTGAGATAGACGGGTAATAGTTGGGAATAGTAGATAGACAATAGCATATTTATATTATTGGAGGCCCAGGTCATTGACCTGTCTGTAGGGCTTTAACATTCTTTTTTTTTTTTTTCAAATTGTATACGTGCGTTCAACATTTTAAACAAAGGGAATAATTCTGAACACTAGGCTGCTTACGTTATCATCTTCATCATCATCAATTTCATTTGCGCTACTTACGTCATCATCGTCATCATCATCAATTGCATTTGCGCTACTTACGTCATCATCGTCATCATCATCAATTTCATTTGCGCTACTTACGTTATCATCTTCATTATCATCAATTTCATTTGCGCTACTTACGTCATCATCTTCATCATCATCAATTTCATTTGCGCTACTTACGTCATTATCTTCATTACCATCAAATTTCAGTTGCGCTAGTTACGTCATCATCTTCATCATCATCAAATTTCATTTGCGCTACTTACGTCATCATCTTCATTATCATCAATTTCATTTGCGCTAGTTACGTCATCATCTTCATCATCATCATCAATTTCATTTGCGCTAGTTACGTCATCATCTTCATCATCATCAATTTCATTTGCGCTAGTTACGGAGCATGGAGCCACCACTGTAGGAAGCCTGCCCCAAGTATTCACTTGATCTTGCGGCGTTGATTTGTGCGACAATATTTGTTTGACATGATGAGGTTGCCAGCCTAATGCCCAGCCTCATATTGGTCGCCCTGTAGGACATGCCTGATGGTGCAGAAGTAGGCCTACTATTCTTTCTATGTCTCCTCAGAGATCTCCGGAAACTAGGCGAGGTGTCCTATCAGAAGTGGTTGTTTACTACAGTAGGCTAACGAAGGAAGCCAGGACAGCGTGGGTCGTTTACTGCTGTAGGCCCCCGGCGGCACCACCTTAATGCCCGCTGCGCAATGCGTATCTATCTATCTATCTATCTATCTATCTATCTATCTATCTATCTATCTATCTATCTATCTATCTATCTATCTATCTATCTATCTATCTATCTATCCCTTCCTCCCTCCCTCCATCCATCCCTCCCTCCATCCGTCTATCTATCTATCTATGCAGTCAGACATGTTCTTTGTTGGCCTCATGCTGTACCAATTAATAACATATAGGATATTAAGACAAAGCATATTGTCTGCGCCAGCTGTAGAATTTACAGAGACATACGACACAATCAACTGCGTAGGCACTCTGTGTCAACATACTCTGAATATCTGTTATCTTTACTGACTTCGGTGACATCCTGCTGTTAGAAAAGAGCGGGATAAATCATCGTATGATTTCCTGTTGTATATCGAGAGATCACCCGTTCTAGTGCTCAATCTCCCGATTAGAACCCCAAATCTCCCGATTTTGGGCTGGATGCGTGAAAATCTTCACTGAAGACAGGTTGACAAGCATGAAGGTAGAAAGTTTCGTAGATGAAGAAATGGCAGCCCATAGATTTTACTTGACAATTCTGGCATGCTCTTTCGGAACTGAATAATGCGCTAGAAGAAAAATAGTTTACCTTCCTTGAAATATTAGACTTGCAGCTACTGAGTTTCCACATTCAGCTTTTAAAGTTGAAAGTGTTTTCTTTAAAGTAAACATTGTCCATACTACAAACGTCAACAGACAGATCACTACTACAGCTCGTTAACAAAAATTTTCTTCGCAATCTAGAAATAGAGAAGCTAGGTATGTAAATTATCACATTGCTAAGAGAGTTTTTTTTTTTTTTCTGGAATTGTATCTGATGAATGTCACAGACGTTTTTCTCAGGTGAAGAAGCAGGACAAATAACGAGAAGTGGGGAGATGCATATGAAGATAAAAAAATACATCTATTGGCTTTTGTTCATATAAAAAGTCAAGCCGTAGGGTGGGGATAGTTTTTATTGCAAGCAAATGAGGTAAGGGTACGAGTGGGGGTTATTGAAACCGGATATACCATGTTCTCCGTGTATACCCAGGGGTCTGTGAAGAGACAACTAAAGAATATGACCACTGCACCTTCATGCATGTCGTAAGGTAAAGGTAGTCCCATAGCCCATACTGTCATAGGGGAGTGAAGTGTTAGAGACTTCACTATATCGAGAGGTGGGGGTGACCAGTTCCTTTCTTCTCTGCCTTTTCCTTCCCTAACTATAGAGCAATATCGGGGACCCATTTACAGCTCGTCGCCTTAGTAGTGCTTTATTCCATCTCCACTTCAGCTTATTTTGAGAAAAAACGCGTTCAAAGTTGTAGGGTTATTAGTTGAAAAGGAGGAGGTATCACATTACAATGAAAGTTTGCATGATGATTCAAACTGTTAACTGTAAGATATTGTGTAGGATGATAGATTAAACTAGATGATGTCGATTTATGACCTCAGGTCAATTTTGGCCAAAAGTAGAGATGGAATAAATTAGTACTAAGAGACCTGCTGGGTAAACTTGAGTGTGTCGACACCGCGAATTGAACCCCGCACCTATGCCGAGAGAGGCCAGCGAGGTATGTCGTACAAGGCGACTAATATGAAGCTGTGCAGAGGCAGGCAGCCTAATTAAGTAAAACAAATAACCACAGAAATAACCGCCGCAGGAGGAGCATGTGAATGTTAGGTGCAGGCTTCCTGCAAGGGAACCAGCTGTAGTTGTATAGTTCTATGCTCCGTCAGAAGCGCAAAAGTAAATTATGATGATGATTATACCATGTACTGGGAAAAGGGGGGGGGGAAGCAATAAACACTTTCTGTTGGGCAACTGCTTCTGTCGAAAAAAAAGAATTAAGGAAAACTTTGCAGTTGGTATGTCTCATTGTGCATGTTTATTTGGGTTTTTTTTTTTTTTGGGGGGGGGGGGGCATGTAGCTGCCAGATGCCCATGTTGGAAATAGTGAAATTTGGCAGCTGGAAAAAGAAAAATGAAAATCGTGATCGCCCAGCTTCAAGTGTTATCGCTCTGTCTGGCTAGTTTGTTGCTCTCGGTTTCTGAGAAATCTCAGTCACATCTTGAATTAGCTTTGACACTCTTTTAAAATGGTTGTCGGAAAGCACAATACAGTAGAATACGCGACACAGTAAAGTACAGTAGAATACAACACAATACAGTACAATGTACTGCAGTACAGCAAAGTACAGAGCAGTGAAGTGCTGTACGGTACAGTACATGACAGTGCAGTACGGTCTAGTACAGTACAAGGCAATCCACTGCAATACAACAGTACAATACAACATAGTTCAGTACAATAAAATAATACAAGGCAGCTCAATACAACGTACTGACAGTACAACACATCACCACACAATACAATCCACTGAATACAGCAAAATAAAATTTAATATGCTACAACTAGGGCTGTTAACAGTTAACGGTGCATCGGATTAACCGCTAGTAGCAACGTTTAACCTTTAATCCCTCTTCTTGCAAATTACCCACACGGAACAGCAATAACCTTCGTCAAATACCATATCATATGGTGTATGCGATCCCACCTGTCTACAACTTTCATTTCAAAGTGCTGTTTTATCAGCTCCTGTCTTGACTTCTTTCCATGCCGCGATGTCAGACTAGTTTATTCTATCTTTTTTTCGTCTTGTATATCTATTTCCCTTCAATCTCTCTTGTTGTCACAAATAATTATCTGTCTTCTTTGTATAATATGCTTAAAGAAAGGAGATTTCTTCATTCTAATGTGGTTAAGAAGCTCCCCGAAAGATTTCTTCTACGGACAACTGGCAGATGGTAAAAGAACAATTGGGCGACCACAGCTGAGGGTCAAAGATGTGTGCAAGAGAGATATCAGGCACTGGACATAAATCCAGCAACCTGGGAGGATGAAGATGCCGATCGCACCAATAGGCGATGCTATCTACGACGCCACCTCAGATTGGGCGAAAAGAAGCTCACACAACAAGCAGAAGAGAGGAGAAAACGTCGAAAGGAACACAGGGGCGCATTCCCATAGTCAGTTATGACTGAAGGGGCTATTATTAATATTATTATTATCATCATTATAAGCTTCCTTTACTCACAGTCTTCTCTCAAGTCATCATCATTCCTTTGTTATAGCAGTCCATGATATTCTGTCAGGTTAAATGTCAAATCAGTCCTACTGTATGTGCAGAGCAAGAAAAATGACTACTGGATATAAATAGATGCTGGCTTGACATGAAAATGTATATCATTGTCATCATCATTATCACCCTCCAACAAACTCATGCCGGGTCTTCCTGTCCCATTCCATCAGCTCAGTGTCTCAGAATGTCTTCCTCATCCCTTTCATGTCTGAGATGTGCATGCGTCTGGCAATCTCATCGTTTAAAACACATTGCTACATAAATCACCGTGGTTACAGCATTTGAGTGCTTGGTGCAGGCTTCCTGCAGGCGGATCAGTTGTAATGGTGGTCCCATGTTCTGTTAGAAGCAAAGAGAAAAATGATGAATTGTATATAATATTATATGTTGATGTGTTATGATGTGTCGTACTGTCAGTACGTTGTATTGAACTGCCGTGTATTATTTTATTGTACTCAACTATGTTGTATTGTACTGTTGTATTGTACTGTTGTATTGCAGTGCATTGCCCTGTACTGTACTACACCGTACTGCATTGTCATGTACTGTACCGTACAGTACTTCACTGTTCTGTACTTTACTGTACTGCAGTACATTGTACTGTACTGTACAGTACTGTATTGTGTTGTATTCTACTGTACTTTACTGTGTTGTATTGTACTGTGCTTTTCGACAACCTGTTTGAAAGTGTGTCATTGTATATAATATATGTATTATATGTATCACATGCATATGAACATTTCGGAACAAGATGTAAAACGTCTGTGACCATAATCTTCCAAGTTTAGGAAAGTTTGGTTTGGTTTGGTTTGGTTTGGTTTGGTTTGGTTTGGTTTGGTTTTAAGGATCATCTTCATTGCACACGGACAACTCCATCAGTGCTCCGACCTCCTCCATTAGATCACACAAAAGAGGATCTCAGCACAGTGTACGAACTCTGTAGCACCGGCGACGAACCCAATGTGTGTACACAGAAATCATACATTCTATAAATAATTTTGTGGTGGGTAGGTTTCCTTTTTTTTTTTTTTTTAGCCAGGGCAGTGGCCGTATGTCCTACTCTTTGCGATTTCCAACTGCCGAGGGATTTTTAACGTGCGCAACTTGCACAAGGGACCTCCTATTTTTTTCTCCCTTATCCGAGAAGGCTAGGCATCCAATCTCACTACCCAAGAGACCAAGAGAGAGTATGACATCATTAGGACCACTGGTTCTGAAAAAAATGTCCATCAAATTTATTCCCTGTACTGGGAGCGAACCTGGTACCTTAAGAATTAGAGACGGACATCGTACCCCTTAGCCACTCCGACCCCCATAGGAAGATGAAATGATTTTGTTTAATTGGTATTTGTTTTCAATACAGTGCAGACCGCTTAAGGCGATCTCGGATGTAGCGAATTTCTGTTGTGAGGAACAATTTGTTTATCCCCGGCAATTTTTCTTCTTTGTCTTTGTAAAAAATGTCCGGTTAAGCGGAATCCGTTTATCACGAATTTTCGGATATGCCGAACGATTAAACGTGTCCCTACTATATAATTTGATCTGCTTAAGACGAACTTTTTTCAAATACAGTACCTCGACTTTTGTACAACTTTTCGGCTATTTTCGGAAATTGCGCGCTTCGTCGGTATTAGAATTTGAGTTATTTTCCCTCTAAAAATGGCTGGAAAGTTAAAATCCATATCTTTGAAAAGAAAGATTGAGCTATTACAAGAAGAGGAAAATAATGGCAAAAAGAAAATGGAAATAGCAAAGGAATTCGACATTCCAAAATCAACGCTTTCAGGAATCATAAAAAATAAGGATTGGTACAGAAAAATGTTTTATAGTGGACAAGTTGATTGTCACAGAATGAAGAACTGAAAAGCGGCGTGTGATGTTGTTGACACGGCACTCCTAAAATGGTTCACCATGGCGAGATCAGCAAATGTTCCTGTAAATGGACCTATATTAACTGCAAAGGCAGAAGAGTTAGCACTTCTGGAAGGTCGGACTGGCTGGAAATGTAGTCCTGGCTGGTTGGGTCGTTTTAAAAAACGGCACAACACTACTTACAAAGCTTTGTGTGGGGAAAGGCATTCTGTTAATGAAACGACTACCGGAGGTGCTAAAACCAGCCATGAGTAGGTATAATTCCGCTGATGTGTTTAATACTGATGAAACTGGATTGTTTTGGAGATTGCTGCCTGACAAGACTTTTTCCTTCAGAAATGAAAAGTGTCATGGGGGGGAAAAAATCGAAAGAAAGAATCACAGCTGTTGTGTGTACAAATATGGATGGTTCAGAAAAATTGCCATTACTTGTAATCGGTAAATTCAAAAATCCACGCTGTTTTAAAGGTTTGAAAAAATTGTGTGTTGATTATGCAGCTAATTCAAAAGCCTGGATGACATCAGACATTTTCACCAAGTGGCTACATGCATTTGATCATTCTATGGAACGTCAACATCGCAAAGTTCTTTTGGTGCTTGACAACTGTTCAGCCCACCTAAATGTTCAAAATCTAAAAGCAACAGAACTTTTATTTTTACCACCAAATGCGACATCCAAACTTCAGCCTTGTGACCAAGGTATTATTCAAAATCTGAAGGTTCATTATAGGTCAGCAATGTTGTCCAAACTTGTAGGTCACATTGATGCAGACTTGGTTGCTGAAGACTTCAAGATACCCCTTCTGGACGCTATTGTTATGTTGAAATCTGCATGGGGTAAAGTGTTGCCTGTGACTATTGCAAATTGTTTTCGAAAAGCAGGCTTTAAAGTTGGAGATGATACAGATGATGAAAACACGGTTGTATCAAATACTTGTAATGGCAGTATTATAATTGAAACTTCTGTGGAACCTTTGCTTCATCGACTATATCAGGAACTGAACATTTCAGCAGAAGATTTTGTCAACATTGACAATGATATTGTTACTACATGTAGTGCTAGCCTTGCCAGTGCTGATATTCTAGGGATGTGTATGCCAACAGTTTCATCTTCTGTCCTTTCCAGGCCTAACCTAGATGGAGATGATGATGATGACTGTGGGTTGCCAGTGCAAACTGTTTCACAAATGGAAGTTTCAAATTGCATGGATAAAATTAACATGCATATAATGCAGGCTGGATGCCAAGATGATTTAATTTCTCATTTCTTTGGATTTAAAGAGGCCATGGAAAGACATTTTATTAACTCAGGTACCAAGGCACAGAGGAAAATTACAGACTTTTTCATTTAAGAGTGCTTTATCATTTAAGAGTTTACAAATTCTAGAGATAATGATGACTGTGGGTTAACGGTACAAACTATTTCACAGTTGGAAGTTTCAAATTGCATGGATAAAACAGACATGTATATAATGCAGGCTGGATGCAAAGATGATTTAATTTATCATTTCTTTGAATTTAAGGATGTCATGGAAAGCCATTTTTATTCATTCAAGTACGGGTACTAAGATACAGAGGAAAATTGCAGCTTTTTCTTTTCAAAGTGTAAAAAGTGCTGTTATTATCTAGATATCTGTGCCAACATTGTACATTAACACTTTTGGTGATTTACATATTTTCTGTGTCATACATCTGTCGTATTCAACGCTAATTCATTATTGCATTGTACGTTGCAAATGCATTACCATATGCTTGAACTCTTATCTGATAAGAGGAATTTCTGATAAGAAGAACTATTTCTTGGGTCCCTGGTGAGTTCTGCTTATCAGGTCTGCACTGTATAGGTTTTTTTAAACGAGCCATACAAATATTATCAGTAATAGAATCAGTAGTCCTCGTGGGATACGTAGTCAGGAGTCAATTACCTTTTAAGCCAGAGGCCCAGGATTAATTGTTCCAGGGGACTAGACCGCTGAGTTTGTCTGACAGACAGACTGACTGTCACGGATTGCCTCCCCTGCTTTGCAGTAGTGGTCCAACAGTGACCAAAACTCAAGAGTATCTAATATTGGCTTCCATGGTATCTACCTGCGCGCAAGATTACTCTGGACAGAGATGTAGATAGAAGATTAATGACACTTCTACCTTAAGGGAGCATTCACAAGATGTTTCCAGAAGTTACGAACAATGTTGCATTGGGCTGAACAATTTTTAACGGATTATATCTGGTCCGTCGCCTTTTATGAAGGATTTAAGCAATGGTTTAGCCCGTTCAAGCCCCCAGTTGGTGTAATCCAACGAAATTCTTCGTATAAGTGATAGCTCTGGTAAATATATGTCTAGGTGTATATATATATATATATATATATATATATATATATATATATATATATATATATATATATATATATATATATATATATATATATATATATATATATATATATATATATATATATATATATATATATATATATATATATATATATATATATATATATATATATATTCTGGCTCATACGTTTGCTTTCCTACACATAAAACTGAAGCGACTATGATTGTTTAGTTTTAAAACACTTTTTAAAACGAATTAGTCTTTAACAGTTAAAATAAATATGGAAAGACTGGTGAAATTTAGATAAAAGTTTTTGTCACGGAGACGTTGGAGGGGATTTATCAAAAGTTCGTTTTGCTGGAGCCTTTTTACAAGCACTTAACTTGTACATGGGAGTCCTGTAGCTGTGGTTTTCGTCCCTTCTTGGTGATGATGGCACTTCCTCACACAACTTCCACTGTAGGCGGTTAGGGTGGATGATTTTCTCTCACACTAGCGGCGTTAGTACCACAAATTGTCTGATGGCTTGTACCCATGAACTTTAGAAAAATAGAAAAACAAATGCCCTCTGCTAAGTACATTTGTTTGGAGCACCCTAACAGGCTCAGGTACCCGTTGTCCGTCCACCATTGCTAAACTCTCAGAAGAATTTAATTCTCGAGCACGCACAACGTAACTCAGAGAAGATGGTTAAAATTCACCAATATTACTCTGACGATTAAAGGGTAAAATGTGTCTGGACAGTGAGAATATGATTTGTGCCTGAATTAACATTAACAAGTTACATAAATCTAACAAAATGATATGCTACACTTGAGGCACATATGATGTAGTCATCACTCATCACTGCTCCAGTCGGAGTCTGGGATCACCTCTGCTGTCGGGTTTTCAGCCCGACTAGTCAGAAACAATCACTAGCTCTTGCAGTAGTGGTTCATGCATATAATGTTTTCATATGTTGAGGTTGCCAGTCTCATATATAACCACATAGCAAGAAACCTGTAAAATTTACATTAGTAAATAAATTGTTTAAACGTGCCCCCAAATTTTGGGAATACACAATCTCCTTGTACAGATGCAGACTGGACACAGCTCTGTATTAGAAGCTTCGAAGTCACTTAGGTCTGGGAATCAGAGTTAATTCATCTGACGGCAGGTGTTCTGCAAAATCACTGGCCTGAGAAAACTTTTGTTTAATTCCTCTATGACTTGTAATCAAATTTCTAAGTTTCCAGTCTTGTATTAAAAATGCGGGTTTACTTGTAGATTCCTAAGTTTCACAATACTCGATCTGTTACTTATAGTTGTGGAATTTCTTAGTTCGATGTCTCTTTTTTCCTTTTGGCTTTCTGGGAGTTGCTCGTATAACGTTTGCGCTGCAGTGACTTTGATTCCACTACATTTTATCTCACAATCCTCAGTTCAAATTCCAGCTGTGTTTCCGCCTAATTTTCCAATGAGATACATTGTATATTCCGGCCTCTCAAATCAACCAATCCTATCGAATCTCGTTCAGCACTTCGTGGGTAGGGGTGTTTCAAATTTAAAAAAATACCCTCACGTGTTTCAAAATATTTAATTTAATATCCACCCATGACCTCTTCATATCGTTGCGTCAGACTTCCGCCGGAATCTTATGCACAACTCATAAACACCATCTGTGAACTCATTTGAT
This sequence comes from Oreohelix idahoensis, assembly GCA_024509875.1. Lineage (NCBI taxonomy): Eukaryota > Metazoa > Mollusca > Gastropoda > Stylommatophora > Oreohelicidae > Oreohelix > Oreohelix idahoensis. The sequence goes on along the minus strand of JAMPIV010002671.1, from coordinate 19,698 downwards.
GTCACCAATCGCCAATATTGTCTCTCCAGACAGATTATCGTGATAATCACACACAGGGAAGGGCCCATGAATTGATAAACGCATCTACCACTTGTGTGATCTGCCCACCTCAGACGGCTATCTCAGACAGACAATATTGGCTTCTATAGATGTTGATCGGGCGAGACCGCCTTTTCATGATAAGAATCTCGCTCGCTGACCGGTGATAATGACTGGGTATTGTTACGATAATACCCCAGTTCACCTGGCGGAACGTAAATAAGTCTGAGGAGTGGTAAACAAGATAAAGACAGTCCCATAGCAAATACTTCCGTAGGGGAGTGGAGTGTTAGAGACTTTCCCCTACTAGATCCAGCATAGAGAGTAAATAATGGTGCAAAAAATATGCCACATAATTATGACCGGGGAGAGAAAATTAAGAAAACATCACTCGCATGGGAATGTAATGCAATCCTGCCGGAGTGGACTTGAGATCACACAACCGTATCATCACACTGACAGACATGTAGGCAGTTAGACAGACAAGGTGAGACAAGCAGGCAGGCAGACAAAGAGACAGTTATACGAACGGACGGGTGGACAAACACGGTAGGTAGGTTGGTGGATAGGATGATATGCAGGACGGTAGGTAAGTTGGTAGGAACGTGAACGGCTGGGTGGGTGGGTAGGTAGAGAGATAAATTTATAGATATATTAATGGATGGCTCGACGGACGGACAGGCAAATATAGATGGATGGATGGATGGATGGATGGATGGATGGATGGATGGATGGATGGATGGATGGATGGATAGATAGATAGATAGATAGATAGATAGATAGATAGATAGATAGATAGATAGATAGATAGATAGATAGATAGATAGATAGATAGATAGATAGATAGATAGATAGATAGATAGATAGATAGATAGATAGATAGATAGATAGATAGATCACCAACCAAGATCTGCTTGCTCGGAGCAAGCAAGAGGACATGCACACCATTATAGCTGGCAGTCGGTGGAGCTGGGTTGGCCATGTCCTCAGAAGAGACCCCGATGCCATCACAAGAACAGCTATGCTTTGGACCCCTGAAGGAAAACGAAAGAGAGGCCGACCAAAAACAACCTGGCGGAGGACTGTGGAGGCTGAGATGCAAAGAATGAACCAGAGTTGGGGCACTGTACGAAGGATAGCCGCCGACCGAGCAAAGTGGAATCAATTTGTTGTTGCCCTACAAGACGCCACTAGGCGTGATGGTCACTGACTGCTTTGACGGTCGGCGGCTAAGGATCAAAGAAGAAGATAGATAGATAGATAGATAGATAGATAGATAGATAGATAGATAGATAGATAGATAGATAGATAGACAGACAGACAGACAGACAGACAGGTAGATAGATAGATAGATAGATAGATAGATAGATAGATAGATAGATAGATAGATAGATAGATAGATAGATAGATAGATAGATAGATAGATAGATAGATAGATCCTTCATTATACTAGGTACAGCTTTGAAAGGTGGGGTGGCAGGTTTTCCTTCCCTAATCCAAGAACAGGGTCAAGTACCAGTTTACAGCTGGGTAGACTGGAGCGTGACGCCACAGTGTTTCCAACCCGGTACCTTTGTTGTGAGAGAACCACGCTGAAACAGCTCTGTCAACTGGACGCTCAAACCATGTGTAGCCTTTTGTGTTCTTACTATGGAGACATGGTCGGTCCATCCAAAAGTTGCTATATTGCTGCCAAGGTAAATACCTATGTATCGACTTCTTGTAGTGGTGGTTTTTTATTTAAAAAACCCAGTATTGACCTTATATTAGTCGCCATGTACGGACTGTCTGAAATTAACAGTACAGGTAGTACAAAAATACAACAGGCGAATGACCATTTGGCGTCATGCTTGAAGATGGGGCTCTCTCTACTTCAACTCCCACAGCATCAAGAAGGTAAAACGGGCGGAAACGCGCATTTGACAGTGGAGACTTTGCGGATGATCGGGTTTGCTTCTGTTGTATTGCTCTGCATTCGAGTTTCCTATTACCGCACTTGCAAAATATGGAACATTGATAGCAAGCCCTACATTACAAATAAAAGCTAGGCCATGGAATTGTGTCATGCGTATTCTTGTTTTGTTAATATCGTTCGCAAGCCGACTGCTTTTTAATGAGCTAAACGGAAGCTTTGAAAAGTTAACTTGGGCGTGTCGCAGATCCGTAAACAACAAGGCTGTTAAAACTGAACTCAGGTACCGGTAACCAATGTGTCGTCCTGTGAATTGATTGGCTTGACAGTAGCGTTGTTGCAGAGGGACTTTTCTTATAGCCGTCCAAGGTAATAATACAGAATTGTAACTGTTCAAAATCATTGTGCAACAACATCAACCAGTGTTAAGTTTTGGGATTTGTTTCATTTTTACTAGGCCTACATCAAAAGGAAAACGTGCTCGGCATTTTGTTTAATAGCCTACTACATCGTTGTTGTAAGACCGAAAGGGGTCGGAAATATTAGGCCTAGGCTATAAATTTAATGTCATTTGTGTTTCTCCCAGGTCTGCGAGCGCTTTTAGAGACTTTTATAAAATGTGACTTTTGTGTGTGATTCTTTTGATAGTTTGGATTCTTAGTAACTTTTAAGTACAAGTTAAAGATGAGGCTGTTGACGGGCGGGAGAGGAGGGGCGCTGAATTACGCGAACTGCGGTGTCTGAAAAAATTTGAAGTGGACAGTTAGATGTGTCATACGTCTTAGATCAGAAAGTAAACTAAATGACCGTTAGGGGTCTATTGCAGTAAATTATCTTATTGATAAATCTTCACCCAGATCCACCCCATTTTTCTCTTCTAAAATCTATAGGCTAGGGCCTAAAGCTTTTTATTTTATTTTAATAAATACGATTCACATATAGGCCTATATCATGTTAACACATTCATGTTACTAAGCCATGTCTTATTCTACTTGTCTGGTTTGTATCTAGGCCCTATGTCACTAGCAGGAAGTTTTTTAACTCTTCCTGCTTCAGTAAATCACAAGGTAGGCCTGCATTTTCACTTCTTCATATTTCCGGGTAGATAAAATCTCCATTTTCTGGTCATATGCACTTTTCTAAAACCTTGTTCATGTTTAATCTCATGTGTTCATTGTTTTATCTAATATATTATCCAGTATATTGTTTTCATCTTGCCTTCAGTCTTCTGCTGTGTCAAGACATTTTCTAATGCTTGTAGTATTACTGTTTTAATTTTCATTTTATATCACGTTAATGGCCTTCCAGTTCTTAAACTTTCTGTTTGTTATATATGTCTTCATGAGTTTTTAATAGTTTTTCTGAGAATAGGCCTATAACAAAAGAGCATAAGAGTATTTTTAGGTACACACCTCTGAAATGGTTTTGCAGGTTGCAGCATTTCAAGCGTTCTCATAATTTGCTCTTTCTCCTATTGTGTGAATGTGTTGTTTGTAACAGGCAGTTTGCTTATCTAAGTATGTTGTTTGCTTTTTGCTAATTGTTTTGTTTACTTGTCTGAGTGTGCTGTTTGTGTTTTGGTTACTAATTGTCTATTTGTCTAAGTGTACAGTTTATCTTTTGATTATTGATGATCTATTTATCTGACTGTACAGTTTGTCTTTTGATTATTGATTGTCTATTTGTCTGAGTGTACTGTTTGTCTTTTGATTATTGATGATCTATTTGTCTGACTGTACAGTTTGTCTTTTGATTATTGATTGTCTATTTGTTTGAGTGTACTGTTTGTCTTTTGATTATTGATTGTCTATTTGTCTGAGTGTAGGCCTACTCTTTGCCTATTGATTATCTATTTGTCTGAGTGTAATGTTTGTGTATTGATTATTGATTGTCTATTCGTCTTAATGTAATACTTGTCTTTTAATTAATAATTTTCTTTTGTCTGAGTGTGCTGTTTGTCTTTTGATTTTTGATTGTCTATTTGTGTGTGTGTGCTGTTTGTCTTTTGAATATTGATTGTCTATGTGTGTGAGTGTGCTGTTTGTCTTGTTATTATTGCCTATTTATCTTTTTGATTGTCTACTTGTCTGAGTGTACTGTTTGTCTTTTGATTATATATTGTCTACTTGTCTGAGTGTGCTGTTGGACTCTTGATTGCTGACTGTCCACTTGTCTGTGTGTACTGTTTGTCTTTTAATTGCTGACAGTCTTCTAGTCTGAGTGTACTGTTTCTCTTTTGATTACTGATCACCTGCTTGTCTAGGCATATTGTTTCTCCCATGTGGATGCCAGCTAAAATAGAAAAGCAAAGAATAGGCCTATTGATTCCAACTAGGCATGTCTCAGAAGGCGTCTGAAGAGAATTGATTATGGAGCTTGCCTCCCTTTCCTATATACAATTATTTGTTTTAAACATACAGTACTTTGCAAAAAAAATGGCAGTCATATTTTCGCAACGCAGCACACTCATAGAAGCAAATAATAATAAAAACTGTATGTCCAGAGGAAGATTGGTATCTCCCCTATCTATTAACAGTGGTTTCAGTACAATATAATGTTGCCTTCTCCAGCAAGGCAAGCCTGGATGCGGCGAGGCATACTTCCCACAAATGTTTGTAGGTAATTGAGAGTCAGACTGTCCCAGTATTTTTCAGCTACCTTCTTCAATTGTTCAACGTCTCTGAGTCCACTCTTTTTTAAATGATTCTTGAGTAGTGCCCAAACGTTTTCAATTGGGTTTTGATCGGGACTGTTGCTGGGCCACTTCAGCACTATCACATTCTTCTCTTGCAGCCATGCTTTGGGGGTATGAGCTGTATGATTTGGGTCATTGTCATGTTGAAATGTGCACCCATCGGGGTACATGACCTGCATAAATGGCAGAAGGTGTCCCTCTAGTATGTCGATGTACCTTTCTTTCGTGAGAATTCCTGTGAAAACACACAGTGGGGTGGCACCTCTTGCTGACACCCCTCCCCAAAGATGGAATTTCTAGGTATGTTTCAGTCGCTGGTACACAGGCGTTACAGAGCCTTTCGTCCAAATATTTATTTGAGCAGGATAAGACCAAAGAGAACATTCATCTGAAAAAATCACATTGTCCCATGACAAATTTTGGTGTTCGTGGCACCAGTTCAAGCGCATCTGTTTGTGAGTCTCTGTGAGCAATGGTGACGAAATTATCCACTTTTTTTGTGTAATTCATCCTGTGTAGCTCCCGGTTGACAATAGCATTAGATACCTCTGGGCTTCCCAACTCGATCATGCGCTGCCGTATGTTTTCTACACTCTTCATTGGCCCAGCCCGAACGATTTGGGCGAGACACCGATGGTCCTTTGTGACCAAAATTCTTGGCCTCCCACTACCTTCTTTTCGCTCGATTCCATTACCTGCTTTTAATTTACACACAACTCTGTAGACAGTCCGCTCAGGAATGTTCAAGGTTTTAGAAATGTTGGAACATGTTTGATTTCCTTCATTCCAAAGCTGTGAAATTAACATACACTTTGACTTTGTATCCATTTTCTGCCACTAGCATTAGAAATTGTCGTCTGCTCTATTATCAAGGGACGTTACTCTACGCTAATTTTTTTTTTACTTTTGGTAGTGTTTGCTCACTTAAGTGGAGTGCAAATTTGGGGCAGAACATGCATATTTAATTAGATTTCAGCTTATTTAGCTGAGCAATATGACTGCCATTTTTTTTGCAAAGTACTGTACATGCCACACCTCGGAGATGAAAAACCTGTACAAAAAAATCCAAAACCCTGTACAAAGACCCGCAAAACCTGTACAAAGACTGAAAAAAACATATCAAAAGAGTTAATTCGTGTAAAAATATTTTCAGTTGCAGTGGGCAGCATTATAAATGAGGCACGGGGACTTTGTCTTTTAAAGCAGGTCTTCACTTATTTTAAAACCCAAACAATAAATGTCTGAGTTTATTTTACACTGTCAAAATAATGTGATGGTGTCATCATTTAGTCTACTTCTGTGTTTAATTATCACTAACAGACTGGGAAATCCTGTGTTCAATAGGACCTTATTAAAGAACTCTGAGACACAGTAATAAGGGGAATGGGTTAGAAAACCTGTACAGAAATTATGTACAGGGTGTACACATCTGAAAACACAAACACCTTGTACAGATTATGGTTAAACCATAGCATGTGGCATGTATGGTTTTAAAGCTTAAACCAGACCACATTTTTAATATCAGCCAGTAAATGACATAAAAGATGGCATGGACGACTTTGGGGGAAATGAAAGAAAATGATGCATTGGTGGCCATTTTACCATGCTAGCTCATTATTTGAAGAAACTTATTTTCATATGAAAGAACATATTAAGCACCAGCCGCTCTGGTGTAATGGTTACCACACTGCGCTGGCAATCGGGTGATCCAGGTTCAAGCCGGGTGAGGAAATTTGAAGAAGTGTCGTCGACCAGGGACTGGAATAACCTGAACGGCTCCTGAGCCGACCCAGCTCTAATGGGTACTCTCTGAAGACGCGAGTATCTGCCTGAATGGCGAGAGGACACCTGTCAGCGTACAGGGAAAATAGGATACTCACGTAAAATCAGTCTCAGGTTAGACATACTAACCTGAGATTTCACCTCGAGTAATGGCAGGCATATGTTTAAAAACAAAAAAAAAAGCACCATAGAATCCCATTGTGGTCAACAAGACAAAGTACATTAATTGCTCATGCTTCAACAGAAAAGATTCTTCTTCTTCACTTTTCAACTTCCTAAGGAACAAAGGCCTTCCTTCAACAAACTCATGCGAAGTCTTTCTGTCCATCAGCTCAAGGTTTTTTCATGTTATTTTCATCCCCATCATGTCTGTCTCCAGTTCTCTTCTCCATGCCTTCTTTGGTCTTCCTCTACCTTTCTTACCCTGGGGATTCCAGAACAAGGACTGCCTTGTAATACTATCTACAGATATCTCAGTGTGTGTCCTATCCATCTCCAGCATCTTCTTCTCATCTCGTATTCCACTGGCGCTTCTCCAGTACGTGCATTGAAAAATTCAGAATACCTTAAAATGATATGAATGTGTTATGGAGGACCAAATGGGTATTTACGTCATTAACATCTGTTAGGCAAAGTAAAGCTGAATCTTCAAAGATAGCAACAGAATAAAAAAACAAATACCACTTAAAGTGGAATTTTTCAAAAGAAACCAAAACAGAGTGAGTAAAAAATTATAAGTATTATGTGTTACAACACCTTGAATATGAAACAGGCACAGATGACAATACCCTGTGTAGTTCCCAGCGGTCTCTGGAGAGACAAAGAAAGAATGAGACTGCAAGGTGACTAATATCAGGTTATGCATGTGGCTGGCATCGTCATCTTGTAAAACTGGTTGTCACAGAAACCACCACTGTGAGAGCATGTGACTACTTGTTGCCGGCTTCCTTCAAAAGAATGAGCTGCACACTAGGGGTGATGGGGTCAGCATCACGCCGGTCGCCTTAACCTTCCCAGAGTTACTTTGGTACCTAATTCATGAGGCTGGGTCGACCCCAGAGCCGTTTACTGTTTACAAATCCCACCTCAACTGGGGATCAAACCATGGACCACTGAGCTAGGAAGCCGGTGCACTGACCACTGTGCTACAGTGGCCCTTATGAGCTGCAGGGGTGGCTCCATATTCCATAAGGAGAGCAAAGGAAAACGGTGATGACAGATGACTATGGGTGGCAGGTCAGATGCAACACAATCAAAAAGTGTGGACAGATGACTATGGGTGGCAGGTCAGATGCAACACAATCAAAAAGTGTGGACAGATGACTATGGGTGGCAGGTCAGATGCAACACAATCAAAAAGTGTGGACAGATGACTATGGGTGGCAGATCAGATGCAACACAATCAAAAAGTGTGGACAGATGACTATGGGTGGCAGGTCAGATGCAACACAATCAAAAAGTGTCGACAGATGACTATGGATGGCAGGTCAGATGCAACACAATCAAAAAGTGTGGACAGATGACTATGGGTGGCAGGTCAGAAGCAACACAATCAAAAAGTGTGGACAGATGACTATGGGTGGCAGGTCAGATGCAACACAATCAAAAAGTGTGGACAGATGACTATGGGTGGAAGGTCAGATGCAACACAATCAAAAAGTGTGGACAGATGACTATGGGTGGCAGGTCAGATGCAACACAATCAAAAAGTGTGGACAGATGACTATGGGTGGAAGGTCAGATGCAACACAATCAAAAAGTGTGGACAGATGACTATGGGTGGCAGGTCAGATGCAACACAATCAAAAAGTGTGGACAGATGACTATGGGTGGCAGGTCAGAAGCAACACAATCAAAAAGTGTGGACAGATGACTATGGGGTGGCAGGTCAGATGCAACACAATCAAAAAGTGTGGACAGATGACTATGGGTGGCAGGTCAGATGCAACACAATCAAAAAGTGTGGACAGATGACTATGGGTGGCAGGTCAGATGCAACACAATCAAAAAGTGTGGACAGATGACTATGGGTGGCAGGTCAGATGCAACACAATCAAAAAGTGTGGACAGATGACTATGGGTGGCAGGTCAGATGCAACACAATCAAAAAGTGTGGACAGATGACTATGGGTGGCAGGTCAGATGCAACACAATCAAAAAGTGTGGACAGATGACTATGGGTGGCAGGTCAGATGCAACACAATCAAAAAGTGTTGACAGATGACTATGGGTGGCAGGTCAGATGCAACACAATCAAAAAGTGTGGACAGATGACTATGGGTGGCAGGTCAGAAGCAACACAATCAAAAAGTGTGGACAGATGACTATGGGTGGCAGGTCAGATGCAACACAATCAAAAAGTGTGGACAGATGACTATGGGTGGCAGGTCAGATGCAACACAATCAAAAAGTGTGGACAGATGACTATGGGTGGCAGGTCAGATGCAACACAATCAAAAAGTGTGGTTAACGGCGGAAAAAATAAGAATGATAGAAAAAAGGGAGGAAGACAAACGATGATCATCAGCTCTGTAAACACTTACTCATGCCCCACATACAAAGAACCCTTCAATAATAATTGGCACTCTTGTCTCTCAGTTTTTAATTTCTAAATGAACCATACCAGGGTAGATTTTACCACCCCACCCCACCACTCGTTTCTGGGGGTATCTGAGGAGACAAAGAATAAGATTGTTGCCATCTCAGTCATTGTCGTTAGAGGCGACTAATATGAGATTGTGCATGGGACTGTCAAATAAATTGCTGCTAAAACCACTTCTGCCAAGGCACATGGATACTTTGTTGCAGGCTTCAAAGCAGACGGGTAGATTTGTCCATTCTCATTATCCATGTTGTAATTTCTGTTCTTTTTTTTCCCATCTGACCTGCCTTGTTATGCAGAAGAATAATTAGTCAACAATTTTAGGCAGGTAAATTATCATTAATCAAACCACGACAGCGTTAAGCTACAACCAACACATTTTCACTAGTACATTATCAACAATCAAACAGCAGAATACGAATGAATACATTTTCAGCTTTAACTTAACAAACAACTCATTGTGACCGTTAAATTATCAGATAATCAACTTGCCTAAAATTACTGTTTTGTAGTTCATAAGCTACTTGTCTGAATGTGTTGTTTTTTTTACCTGATTACTGATAATCTGGTTTCGTTTGGTTTTAAAGACTATCTTCATTGCACACGGACTGCTCCATCAGTGCTCCAATCTCCTCCCTTGGATCACACAAGGAGGATCGCAGCACAGTGCACGAACTCCATAGCACCGGCGAGAATCCCAATGTGTGTATATAGGAATCACACATTCTATAAATATTTTCGTGGTGCGTAGGTTTCTAATTTGTTTTACAATTTTTGCCAGGGCAGCGGCCTGATAGGACTACTCTTTACAATTTCCAACTTCCGTGGGATTTTTAACATGCACAACTTACACACATGACCTCCTATTTTTTTGCCCTTATCTAAGAAGGCTAGGCATCCGATCTCACTATCCAGGAGACCAGGGAGGAGTATAACATCATTAGGACCAGTCGTTCTGAAAAAAAATTCCATAAATTATATTGCCTCCACTGGGAATCGAACCCGGTACCTCTAGAACTCAAGGCAGACACCATACCTCTTAGCCACTCCAACCCCAGACTGATAACACTGACAAACAACATTTTTCTTTCTTATATAAGAATAAGTGTTCTTAGGTCAGTTTCTTGCGCTGATTTCAAATTTGAAATCCGTTTATCTCTATCACGTCGGGTTTTTAAGATATTTGTGAATAAATATATTTTTGGGAAACCGTTATTTGCTCTGTTTCATTTTTACTATATAACTTTTTAAAAATTAATAAAATGCAAAATAATTCTACTTTTTATACTGCTAAAAGATGCATGACATATGTTACGTTATATTTCAAATAGTTACTGTATTTTGAAATAATTCTGAGTGAAATATGGCTTCTAGAAGTTATAGAAATTCGGCTGATCTGTTCTGTTACGTGTGCGGATATTTTACCGATCGTGTTCACCAGAAAAACTTTACACCATTGCTAAAGAAAGCATATGAACTTTATTTCGATTCGAAAGTTGATGATGCAAATAAATCTTGGAAGCCAAATGCAGTTTGTTCGACTTGTGCAAATACATTGGCAGGTTGGTTACGAAAATCGCCGAAGCATAAGTCGATGCCTTTTGGAGTGCCAGTAATATGGCGTGAACCGACAAATCACGCTACTGATTGTTACTTCTGCTTGACAAATTTCTATGGTTTCACTTTTAAAACTAGAAAGTCTGTGGTTTATCCAAATATTGAATCAGTTTCGAAACCAGTGCCTCATGATCCAATCACGTGTCCGATCCCAGTTCCACCAGAACAATATCCGTTGGACGTGAATGAACCATCAGAAAGTGATAGTTTACCTGCTTTAGAAACTAATTCTGACTCAGATTATGTACCGGTGAATGATGGTGTTCACTTAATTAACCATTCAGAACTTTCAGATCTAATACGTGATCTCGCTCTCACCAAAGGACAAGCGGAATTACTCGGTTCGCGACTCAAAGAATGGAATCTTTTAGCGCTCAATACTCCGATATCTAAATTTCGTCATAGACACAGAGAACTTGTTCAATACTTTGAGATGGATGATGACATTTGCTATTGCAAAGATGTAAAAGGTCTAATGGTGCACCTCGGTCATGAGCACATAGTCAAAGAATGGCGACTTTTCATCGAATCTTCCAAGACTAGTCTAAAAGCCGTGTTATTGCATAATGGAAATTTATTTTCATCAATTCCAGTCGCCTACTCTGTTCATATGAAAGAAACTTATGACAATATGGCTATACTTTTGGCAAAAATAAAGTACAATGACTACCAATGGCGGATTTGTGGAGACCTAAAGGTCATTGCAATTCTCACGGGCATGCAGACTGGGTATACTAAATTTTGTTGCTTCCTATGTGAATGGGACAGCCGCAACAGACAGGAACATTATGCAAGAAAGGTGTGGCCTATCAGGGATCGTATGCAGCTCGGGCATAAAAATGTAATACACGAGCCATTATTTAACAAAGACAGCATCATTACACCGTTACATATAAAGTTGGGGCTCATGAAGAATTTCGTAAAAGCGTTAGATAAAACGAGCAAAGCTTTCACTTATCTTCGAGAAAAGTTTCCGCAAATTAGCGATGCGAAGATTAGCGATGCAAAGATAAAGGAAGGTATCTTTGTAGGACCTCAGATTAGGAAAGTTATTGCAGACAAACAATTTGAGAACTTGTTACATGGTAGTGAACTTCGCGCATGGATGGCATTCAAATCGATCGTCGATAACTTTCTGGGAAATCACAAATCTGTCGACTATGTGCATATTGTTAAGCAGTGCACAGATGCATACAGAATTATGGGCTGTAACATGTCCCTCAAAATCCATTTGTTCGATTCGCATCTTGACTTTTTCCCTGACAACCTTGGCGAAGTCAGCGATGAACATGGAGAACGATTCCATCAAGATATCGCCGTAATGGAGTCACGTTATCAAGGACGGTGGAGTGTGACCATGCTTGCCGATTATTGTTGGATGCTTCATCGCGATGTACCACATGCCATTCACCGACGAAAGTCGACTGCAAAGGAATTCAAGCCTACATAACTGTTATACTTCTTGTACAAATGATGTTGTAATACTGTATGCGTTGTTAAAAAACTTCAATTGCATATTTCTAGAGATCCCGACCTGATAGAGGTCTAAATGTGTTGTTTATTATTTGAATGCTGATAATCTGCTTGTCTAAATATGCCGTTTGTAGCTTGCATGCTGATAATCTACTTGTCAAAATGTTTTGTTTGTGGCTTGAATGCTGATAATCTATTTGTCAAAATGTGTTGTTTGTGGCTTGAATGCTGATAATCTACTTGTCAAAATGTGTTGTATTGCTGATAATCTACTTGTGAAAATGTGTTATATTGCTGATAATCTTACTTGCCTAAATCTGTCATTTGTTTTACCAGTACTCATAATCGATTTGTCTAAACCTGTTGTCTGACTGCCAATGATCTGCTTATCTGAGTGTGGTTTAGTAGTTAATCAGCGGGTAGCATTACACATTTGGCACACAGACAAGCCCTGCTAATGTCTGGCTGTCAGTCAGGCCTGTTTTATCTGAGGTAGATAAGTGTATGGGTGAATGAGTAAATGTATAACACCTTACTGATGTTTACAAATGCGAAGTAGTTTAAATATATCATCCATCATCATTTTCCTTTGCACCCCTTACGGAGCATAGAGCCACCATTGCAGCTGGTCCCTTTACAAGAAGCCTGCACCAAGCAGTCACAAACTCTTGGCAATTCTGCGGCAATTTGTTTTATATGATCAGGTTGCCAGGCTTATGCACAACCTCATATTAGCCGCCTTGCTGCAAAGGCACATGGATACTTTGTTGCAGGTTTCAAAGAAGACGGGTAGATTTGTCCAGCCACGTGGCTGAGGGCACAGAGTCCTGTTATTTTTCTTTGTTTCTTTTTTTCTTTGAGACCCACAAGAACTACGATTGTCGCCGGTTCATTTTAACATTGTATAAATGAAGATGCAATCCTGATGGGCTATTTTTTAACGTGATATATATATAACATGCATATGATTGTGTGAGCGTGTGCGTGCGTGCAGTACGATATATTATATGGCTTATGAAGAGTATTGGTAACATTACAATCTAATATAGTCAACATCATCATCATTTTCCTTTTCACTCCTTACGGAGCATGGAGCCACCACCACTGCAGCTGACCTCCTTTCAGGAATCCTGCACCAAGCTGACGCATGTTTGTGCAGCAGTGGTTTCTGTAGCTATATGTTTTATATGATGATGTTGCCAGCCTCGTGCATAATCTCGTATTAGTCACCTGAGGGAGCAGTAAGCATATTCTTTCATTGACTCTTCACAGGGCTCTAAAATATCATTAATAATTAATTTGCTATATAGAGTGTTGAGCATTATAATATGTAACAGTAATTTGAAGATTGAATGAGAGAGGTGGTGTTAGCTGTTGACAAGAGGCACTGGATGAGAAGGGGACTACAGATGTGTGTAGTTATACAGCACGGCTCTATTCTAGCCAGTCTGTCTCTCCATCACTGAAATTGTTAAAAAAAGTGCAGTCTGGCTGAGCGAGTGCGGATCGCAATGGGAAGGCAAACCCGGTCCCTAAAAAATGCCGTGCTGAAGTCGGATGTGTCGACCGAAAGGTGCAGATATCACAGCTTAGGCGTAAACAGACACAACGCAACCACCGTCCTTTTCAGGACGAACGAAGAAGAAGAAGAAGAAGTTAAAAAAAGAGTGCTTTTTATCAGCTGACGCGCTATTGTACCTGCCAGGTGCTTAGTTCTGGCAGAACTTGAATTAACAGAGGAAACAGCTGACCGGATGTGAGAGAGCATTTGATGTACTCTGACTGACTATGTGCATGTGTGCTGATTTTGATGGCTGCTGTCAGTGGGTTGTTTGAACTGGCTAATTTCACAAAATTGTATGTACTTTCAGACAGTCATTTAAAAAATTAACTTTCAAAATTGAAGAGTGGTATAGTGAAGCAGTGCTAAGTGGTTGTGTGCTAAGTGGGGTGTTACTGTACAGGAAACATACAGTTAATTTTAGTTTATCTGTATACTGCAGATCTGGTCATTGCTGAATTGTTTCACATGTATTCACAGTGCTTCTGATGTCACACTCAACCTAATGACTGCCTCACCAGTGAGCTAGGGGAGGTGAACAGTCAGACATGGCTGGTACAAATGGAGAGAGCTCCCCTTACTCACGTCTTGGAGGCCGAATTATTAGGCGGAGCTTCAGACAGGTACGGTGTTAAAAGACAATTTTTATGAAAAAATTCTTTGTTTGTTGGTGTTTAACTTTACTTATTTCTTGTTTGTCTGTGTTAGAATGGTTAGGGTGATTTAACCTTTTCTTCTTCTTCCTCGTATTGCATATACCATGCTGTTCTTCAAAAACAAATTAATGTTAAGTCTGATTTATTGCATGGAGCCGCGGTAGCGCAGGGGTTAGTGCACTGGCTTTCTAGTTCGGTGGTCTGTGGTTCGATCCCCAGTTGAAGTGGGATTTTTTAGACCGCAAACGGCTCTGGGGTCGACCCAGCCTCATGAATTGGGTACCAGAGTAACTCTGGGAAGGTTAAGGCGGCTGGCATGATGCTGACCACATCACCCCAGTGTGCTGATGGTAAAATATGGGCGTGTAAACGGGATCCTTTACCTGATTTGTTGCATGGAGTGATGCCTGCCTTCTAATGTTGTATCTGTTTCAGGAGTCTGCCACTCCTTGATTCCACCTGCAATGGTCCTTCCAGATTTCTTGGTCCCTTCTATTCTAATGTTACATGTTTTTGCTGCCAGTTGATCATGCTGCTTATCAGGAGTAAACAGGAAAATATGAACACCATTAAAAGGTGGACACTAGAATTAGGTTGGCCATGTCATCAGAAGAGACCCCATCACCAGAACTGCCATGCTATTGTCCCCAGAAGGAAGGTGAAAGAGAGGCCAATCAAAAACACTTTGTTGGAGAACTGTGAAGACCAAGATGAAAAACATGAACCGGAACTAACATACTGTACGAAAGATGTCCATGGACATATAAGGAGGGGAAACCCGAGGCCTGTAAACAGTAAATTATTTTCCCACTGAGTGCCTGATCATACCTTTGTGTGTTGTTTGTTAATGTCCATGGACAAAGTGGAGTGAGTTTGTTGTTGCCCTGCAAGATGCCATGAGGCATGGTGGTCACTGATTGCATTGAAAATTAGTAGCTTAGGAACCAAAAAGAAGATCATGCCACACTAAACCATCATGCTCTGATTACACTAGTCAACAAATTTTCAAAAGTTATTTGTACCAGAAATTATATATACCATTTCTTATTGATTTTAACATGCTGATTTCAAATATCATAATGAGATTCACCAATTGGCTCTGGGTTTTTTTTTTAATGATGAATTTACATTACAGTAATACAAATAATGTATGCTTGTTTAATTCTCTGGGGTGAACAGCTAGTCTTTCTACTTTAGCATTATAAAAGTTGTGGTTACATACTCAATTAATTGATATTTCAACATAAAATGATAGAAAAAATAAAAACATTATTTAAAGTTCACAAATCATGTTTTAAAAAGGCACATTTGAACCCATTCCGTCATTATTCAGTCGCTGTTCGAGCTCTCTTTGCTTGCTTCTTGTAGTCAATCGATGAGGTGTCTCTTGTCACAGTCCAACAGTAATCAGCAAGCATTGAAGGGCTCCAATTGCCTTGATACCTTGTCTCCATAGCAGCAATGTCCTGGTGAAATCGTTCACCATGCTCATCACTGACCGCTCAACAGTTTGACGTAAAGAAATCCAGATGAGAATCCAGAAAATGAATTTTCAAAGACATGTTGCAGCCAAGACTCTTATACTTCAGGAGGAGATTTTCTACAATTTCATTGTAATTATCAGATCTTTTGTTTCCAAGAAAATTGTCCACCACTGACTTAAATGCTAGCCATGCTGCTTTTTCCTTGCCATGCAACACGCAAAGAAACTCGTCATCATGAAGAAGTTTTCGAATTTTCGGACCAACAAATACTCCCTCTCTTATTTTAGCTTCACTCAGTCTTGGAAATTTTCTGATGAGGTATTTGAAAACCTCATCTGTTTTCTCCATTGCCTTGACAAAGTTTTTCATGAGACCCAGCTTAATGTGCAAGGGTGGCAACAAAATCTTGCTGGTGTCGACATGTGCTGTGTTCTCAGCGTTCTTACTGCCAGGCTGCAATGACTGCCTGATTGGCTAATGTCTTCTGATGTAATGGTCACTTCGTGCATGGCTATCTCACTCACAGAGAAAGCAACAGTACTTGGTGTATCCACCCTGTAGTCCAAGCAAAAGAGCGACCACTTTTAAGTCACCGTAAAGTGACCAATGATGATGATCGTAGTTTATACACTTCAAAAGCTGCTTAATGTTTTCATAAGTTTCTTTCATATGAACTGCTGACCAACTGGAATTGACGGTAACACATTACCATTATTCAACAAAACAGCTTTAAGACTTGTCTTGGATGAATCAATGAAAAGCCTCCACTCTTCCAGTATGTAATTGATTTTGAGGGCTGCCATTAAACCAGAAATGTTGTGGCACGCAGAAAGGTCACCCTCTTTGAAAAAGAATGTAATAAGCGGCTTCTGGCGATTCCTATACACATAAATTGTAACATCTTCTGCCAGGAGATTCCACTGTTGCAATCTGGAACCCAAAATCTCCGCCTTGTTCTTTGGTAAATTCAGATCTCTTACAAGATCATTCAGTTCACCTTAGGTTATTAAGTGTGGTTTAGTGGATGTAGTTTGCTAAAAATCTGGGTCGCTTGAGGTTGATGGTTCAGGACCACCAATGTCCTCTTCTTCATCAGTGGAAGCAGCTGAAAATGATTCTGGCACTTTGGGAACTGGTAGGTCATCGCCATGTGGTACCGGACGTATTGCAGAGGGGATGTTTGGATATTCCAGAGTCCATTTTTTCTTCTTTGATACGCCTTTCCCAATTGGAGGGACTATGCAAAAGTAACAGTTGTTGAGATGATCAGTGGGCTCTCTCCAAATCATTGGGACTGCAAAAGGCATAGCTTGCCTTTTGCCAGTCAACCACAGTTTAAGATGTGCTGCACATGTATTGCAGCATATGTGTGGCGCCCAGCTCTTATCTTGATCTCCTTTTCTGCAGCCAAAATACAAACTGTACGCCTTCTTAATCACTTTAGTTATATTTCGTTTTTGTGATAGAAATGTCACCTCACCACATATATAATAGAAATTATTAGCACTGTTCACACATGTCCTAGGCATTACTAACTACGATACTTTTGATAAGGACAAATGCACTAACTAATGGCAAAATTTTATCAGAGATAAGATATTTATACACAAAGGTGATGTAATCACAGGTAGGATTGCATCATCAACTTCTAGTTACATTTTTATTAGTCATTAGAAAAAATTATGCAATCGCCCACAACAGTTGCGTCATATATATAAATTGACCGTAATTAAATAAACTAGTAGCATATATCTTGAAAACTAGAGCCAATCAACATTTGTTAATGTCATTTTCGTTTTCAGCACACCAAAATTAGTTAAGATCAGCTATTTTCATTTCTGGTACATTTTGGTTGTTGACTAGTGTTATTACACTGTTACTGTTCCAGCAGTGTCTCTCATCTGATGCTTTCTGTCTTTACATTCCTTTATATCCTAGATTCAGATCTGACATTGATGATTTGATTAACTAATTATGAACGTTTCTCTGTATCAGTGATTCGCTGTTGATGACCTGGTAATGTGCATAATATTTTTGGTGGCCTACAGATGCTGTGCTTCCCACTTAGTCCTGTATCTATTCTAGATCGTTGTTTGAAATTAAAGAGATCTATGATAGGAAACTCTTCACAGAGCGATACAACAGGAGGCAATCTGATCATCAGAAGACGTCCCCCCATCGGACAAGTGTTTTGGCATAGTATACTCCTTTACACTCTAAGGGGGGTGGGCCCACTTGGGTCATGACTCCCAGCGTCTCAGCCTCCTGTTGTCTTGTATCGAAAATGAACCCATTTCACTTATGGTAGCAACTTTAATCCACAACTCCGCCAGCCGTGGAGGCAATTGTGAAAGTAACAAAGAGAAGACAAATTATTCCGTTCGTTCCGTCGCACACACTGAGACACCATGGCGAAGCCGCTGAGCCTAGCCACTGCGCATTCGCCACTGAAATTCTGACATTGACACCCCTATAATATACACCGCCTGTTGCCCCTCAGTCTCAGCCCGTTCACTAGTACACCAAACAACTCAGCGTATTGTGGACTTAGAAAAATTCCTGGTGTTTTCTGTACCGCAGCGTTTATTGTCACGATTTCCATTGCCCATTGCAGTTGTTCCACAGCCAGCCTGATGCCTTTTCGGCAGTTTCACTAAGCCTCTTCAGTGCCCTTGTTCTCGCCTGTCCCTTCAGCCCCAACAGTTTCAATAGATCATACACTGATGCAGCCACAAGCCCTCTTGCGCCCACTTCAACAGCCATGACCCTTGCAGTGAACCCATCATGTCTCAGATCCGCGGCCAGATCACTATACTTGGCCGCTTTGAACGAATGTTGCTCGTCTAATCTGGATTCAAATGGCAGGGTCAGTTCAATCAGTATGACCTGAAGCGTTGCTGAAGAATGAAGCACTATATCCGGCCGTCTCCGCGATTTTCTGATACTCTCTGGATATGCCCCTCGTCCAGGTAGGTCTACCGCCATCTCCCAGTCGTTTGCACAATCAAGAAGAGATGGTAAACTGCTACCAGGTTTACTCGGTTTGGGGTGTGCTGACTTTCCTGCCCTCAGAAAGTATGTATTTGCGGTGCTTGGCCTGGGTTTGCTATTCGCCTTCATCCTTGCCAGATCTATTGTCGCAGCTAGCTCATTTAGCACTTTGTTATGGCGCCAAGTGTATCGCCCTTGCCCTAATGACACCTTACACGCTGAGAGCACATGTTCGAGTGTCTGCCTCCCGTGGCACAGGGGGCACTGCCCATCATCCGACTTTCCCCATTTCACAAGGTTGGTGGCCGACGGCAGCAGGTCATACATTGATCTAACAACGAAGCTGAGCCTAAGAGGTGCCATATGCCATATATCATTCCATGTCAAGGACCTCTGCAGGGCTCCTTCCCATGTAGTCCATTGGCCTTGTTGGACCTGCTGCACTGCTTTTTGCAACCTCTTATCATTCTCAGCTTCTCGTATCTCCTGAACTACCATGTCTCTGCGCTCCCTGCTTGATGCCTCTGTTGGACACTACCAGCGGATGTCTTCCTACTGACTCCAAATTCACGTCTATTTTATTTGTGTGTATCCAGATTACCTCCCTCAGTTTGAGTGATCTTGCGGGCAGCATCAACAGCTTTCGTCCACTCTTCCACTTCCTTCCCGTTAGTACAGTGTGGGCTGAATTGATTAACCCACGTCATCAGCTGGACTCGCGTAGCTTCATTGCAAAGCCTTGCCCTTTCAACTTTGTACTCTTCAACAAACTGACTTGAAAGGAAGCAGAAGTTTTGACTTTTTGCAAGTACAGTGCTACATTGACAGACCTGGTGGTACCTATCCACTTTTCATGAACATGTTGACCTTACATCACACACCTCTT